>CASBWL010000008.1:201811-1401811 GCA_949130495.1 Sambucus nigra
TAATACACATATGGAATCAGAATCGCATGCTGAAATGAATAAGACTGGATAATTCATCCCAGTTCAAAACTATAAACCAAAACAATAGTAGCCATCAATCCAAATGAAAATGAATGAGAAATAGAGTAATATAATCTCTGAAACTGTCTAAAGAAGGGGCGACACATGCCCTAATGAAAATGTCATAATGAATAGGAATGAAATAATTGAAGCGTCTAAACAAAGTCCTGCAGCTCCCACAACAGCTACAGCACGCCACGCAATCCGAAAATCTAAGCCTGATGTCCCTGTGGCTGAGCACCTGATATAATACATATATATAGCAAGAGAGAGAGAAGATGCAAGAAATGGGTCAAAGCCCGATGTGTAAAAATATTTGTTTAAGCAAGTATTTAAAATTTTCAGTAAAGCAAGTATCAAGTACATGTTAGTTCGAACTCTCTCTTGAGATTCTCACCTCTCTTCTATTGTGCACGCCTAACGCCTAACGCCTATCTAAATTTTTCCTTGGCTATACCTCCCAATATAACTAGTCTGAATCCATCCTAATAGTATTTAATCTCACTATTAGTAAAACGGTATCGCCCATACAATACGTTATCCAATTAGCCAATGACGAAAAGCTAATTAATACATTTTCCAATTTCATAAAAATTCAAGTATACGATTAGAATTTTCTTAACAAATTTTCCTGCCCATATTCATTACTATACACATTAGATTGATTCACAACTCTCATACATATATACATATAGTCACATCTGCCCTATATATGTATATAACATGATACTGCACCCCCGGGCTATATCCCATTAGCACACCTATTCAATATACTGTACCCCCGGGTTATCACCCTTTAGTACACTTACTTAAATAATCTTATACCCCCGGGTTATTACTCATTAGTACACTTACAATACATTTTTGTACCCCCGGGTTATCACCCATTAGTACACTTATAATAATAAAATTCTCATGCCCCCGGGTTATCACCCATTGGTGCCTTTAATAATAATAATACATAATAGGCATACACACGTCCTATTATAATAAATAGGTATTTCCCTCACCTACATATATGCTTCTCTTACACATTTTGATTTCAACATTCCGTATTAGTTATTGGGGCATTATCCCTCTCAAAATCTCTACGGTATATTCTCTCCGTACCTAATTCATCAAAGTATTTAGCTCCTCATACTTATTTCGAAATTTTGCCTTACTTAAGTTTATTATTAGAAAATATATATCTCATTTCTGAACTAATAAACTCAAAACTGGGCCCTAAAAGAAATTATCAAAACTTCACTCTGTCGCTCGAACGAGGTGGCAAGTCGTTTGAACGACTGCCACATGTTGCTCGAACTACTTCGCGCGAGATTCCAATCTCGCTCGAACGACTTCGCGCGAGATTTCCAGATTTTTCCAACGTTTTCCACCATTTTTAATCCCAAATCTTCTCATTCAACACCCCAAACTCCAAATAAACAGTTCTACATCGAACCCCATCAATAACATGTGAATTCTAACATCCTAGAATCATCAATTCATTACGAATCATTCATAAAACGTGAAATCCCCAATTTAAATTTATCAAAACCCTAGTTCTTCCAATACATGTTCAAGAAGCCATAATTTCCAGATTTGTTCTATGTATAAATTCCTCAAAACGTGAATTCCAGTCTACATACATTAATGGTTTCATTCTAATAAATCCCATAATTAATTTACACCTTCAAATTCCTCAATTTCACCATTTTTATAACCTATAACATATTCCTAACAATTCTACACTAACATGAATATAATCAATACCGAAATACAGCAAGTTATAAACACTTGCCTTGAGTGAGTAGTCTGATTTCTTGATGATGCTGGTATGGGTGTGTTCCCCTCGTCTCGATTTACACGGTGGTGGTGGTGGTGGTTGTGCAAGGTGATGTCGATTTGACCCTCTTCTCTTGGAAAAAGCTTTCCCTCACACTTCCTATTGACGTTTTTACTTTCTTCAGCTTTCTAATCCTAATGCAATTGTTTTGGCTGATAAATTAAGTCCTAATTTCCGTCCATTAATTAGGCCTAAAAATCCAATTTACCATAATGCCCTTTTGGGGTGCCGGTTAGGCCTAAAATTATCCCGGGACCCAAACTAAACACCCATGTATACTATTTTGACTATTTCGACCCTTACGGACTCAACAGTACACTCGAAATCATCATACGAGTTACTAAAAATAATTGATATATTTATTCCCCCAATTTAATTCTGACACGACTCACACGCGCGTCTGACTTAATTCACTAAACTGTCGTATTATTATCTCTTGACAATTTATCAAAGTGTATACTTCCATATTATATATCGCACAGTAATATTAAACTAATAAGTATTAACCCTTAGCATGTTAGTTAATATTTAATTTTATTAGATCCGGATTAATTAACAATTTAATTCTTCACATTTATATTTAATTAATCCCACTGTAATAAAAATCCCTTAATTATCTAAGTCATAAAAAATGTGGGGTATAACATACTTCTCCCCTAATAAAGGAATTTCGTCCCGAAATTTGAAAAAATAAGGCATACCTGGTATGAATAAATCTGGATATTTCTCACGCATATCCGCCTCATGCTCCCAAGTAGACTCCTCCACATTGTGATGTTGCCACTACACCCGAACAAGTGGAACTACCTTTGACCTTAGCCTCCTCTCACTATAATCTAGAATAGCCACCGATCTCTCCTCATATGAACTATCTGGTTGTAGTTCAATCTCCTCAATTGTAATGTGAGTGTGTGCCAACTCATCTCGAAGCTATCGTCTCAGTGACGAAATATGGAACACATCATGGATACGATGCAAGTGCTCCGGTAATCCCAATATGCATGTCACTGGTTCGACCCTCTCTATAATAGGAAATGGTCCCACATATCTCGGAGCCAACTTCCCTTTCGTCCCAAATCTCATTACTCCCTTCATCGGAGATACTCTCAACAAAACCTGGTTCCCCACTGCGAACTTTCGGAAGAACTTTTTTGCATCGGCATAGCTTTTCTGTCTGTCCTGGGCTAACCGTATGCGATTTCGAATCATTTCGATCCTGCTCGATGTATCCTAAATTACGTCTAGCCCGAGTAGTTTGTTGTTTCCCACCTCTAGCCAACAAACTGGGGAACGACAAGGTCTGTCATACAATGCTTCTAACGGGGCCATGCCAATCGTAAACTGATAGGAGTTATTATAAGAAAACTCTACCAGTGGAAGATACTAATCCCAACCTCACCCGAAATCAAGGATACACATGCGTAACATGTCCTCGAGCATCTGATTAATGCGTTCAGTCTGTCCATCGGTCTGCGGGTGATACGTTGTACTCAATCGCAACTCGGTACCCATAGCTTCCTGGAAGCTTTCCCAAAAACGAGATACAAATGTCTTATCTCTATCTAACATGATGCTAAGAGGTACACCATGCAGTCTCGCTATCTCTGCAATAAATAGCTGAGCATACTATCCCGTTGTGTAGTCTGTCCTGACGGGCAAGAAGTGGGCTACCTTCGTCAACCGATCTACAATAACCCATATAGAATCATGCCCCCTCTACGAAGTGGGTAACCCGATGATAAAATCCATGGAAATGCCTTCCCATTTTCAGGTAGGAATCTCCAACGGCTGAAGTAAACCTGGTGGTCTCTGATGGTCCACTTTCACTAGCTGATAAGTGGTACACTTGGATACAAACTTTGCGATATCCTTTTTCATCTTGCTCCACCAATACTACTGCCTCATAACCTGGTATATTTTGTCCCCACCGGGATGTACCGCAAACTGGGACCCATGCGACTCCGTCATTACTGCATATCGAAGGTCCTCCCTCTCTGGAACAATGAGCCTCCCATTGAAGCACAAACCACCCTCAGAACTTACTGAATAAGACTCGGCTCCCCCGACTAAAAGCTGCCTAATCCGATCTTGACAGAACGAATCAGTTGCTTGTGCCTGTACTATTTGCATAATTATCTGAGGTGTAACTGTCATCGTAGACATGAATGATTGGGCCACAGCATCTTGATGTCCCAATTCCTTCCATTTTGATTTCCATACCTCAGCCGTCTCATCGATCGGCATGCGGCTCAATGCATCAGTAACTACATTAGCCTTTCTCGGGTGATAGTGTATTTCGAACTGATAATTTTTTACAAACTCGAGCCACCGGCGTTGATGCATATTTAACTCTTTCTGCATGAACAAGTACTGTAGTGACTTGTGGTCTGTAAATAAGCAAAATTGTTCTCCCAATAAGTAATGCCTCCAAATTCGAAGCGCAAACACAACTGTTGCCAGCTCTAAGTCGTGGGTGGGATAATTCTTTTCATGAGGCTTAAGCTTTCGGGAAGCAAAAGTTATAGCCTTCTCCTCTTGATAGAGTACTCCCCCAAGCCCCTGTAATGATGCGTCAGTATAAACCAGGTATTCCACTCCCGCTCTGGGAAGTGCTAGAACGAGCGCTGAAGTTAACTTGTCCTTCAGTTCATCAAATGTAAACTGGCATGCATCGTCCCAAACAAACGGTACGCCATTACGAGTAAAAATTTTCATAAGACCCCCAATCTTCGAGACCCCCCTAATAAACCGTCTATAGTATCCGACTAATCCCAAAAAACTCTGCACCTCCGTCGGTGTCGTGGGTTGTCCCCACTCCCTCACCGCTAACACCTTACTAGGGTCTACATATATCCTTTTTCTGATACAATGTGTCCCAAAAATTATACCTTTCGCTGCCAAAACTCACACTTCTCGTATTTGGCATACAACTCATGCTCTCGTAGGATCTGTAGAACTATACGTAAATGCTCAACATGTTCTTCTTCAGTGCGGGAATAAATTAGGATGTCGTCAATGAAGACAATGACAAACTAATCTAGGAACTCTCTGAATACTCTGTTCATTAAGTCTATAAATACTGCTGGGGCATTGGTTAGCCCAAATGGCATAACTGTGAATTCGTACGATCCATACCTCGTTAGAAAAGCAGTATTGGCCACGTCCTGCTCCATGATGCGTAGATGATGGTACCCGAATCTCAAATCTATCTTCGAGAAGTGGGCTGCTCCTCTCAGCTGATCAAACAAGTCATCGATCCGAGGTAACGGATACTTATTCCGTATCATGACTTTGTTAAGTTCCCGATAATTAATAAAAGCCATAGGGACCCATCCCTTTTCTTTACAAATAGAACTGGGGCACCTCAAGGCGATGTACTCCTACAGATGAATCCCTATCCCAACAACTATTCTATCTGATCCCGTAGGTCCCTCATCTATACCGGAGCCATATGGTAAGGTGCATGTGCTATCGGACGAGTGCCTAGTGCTAAGTCTATCACAAACTCGATCTCCCTACTCGGAGGTAACTCGGGCATATCCTGAAATACATCAACAAACTCGCAGACGACCGGAATCGAATCGAGTGGAACTACAACTACAGAGGTCTCATCCTCTATATAAAATAAGTGTGTGGACGACTCTCCCTCCGAGCGAGGCATTGCCACTAAGAACATCTCCTGGCCCGAAATGGCGAACACAATACTCCTACTGAAGAAATCAATAATGGCCCTATACTCGACTAACCAATCCATACCAATAATGGCGTCGTACTCGAACATATCTAATACTAGCATATCAGTCGATAAGATTAAACTGCCAACCTCTATGCCTACTCCCTGGCATATAAAGAAAATCAATGATTAATTACCAAGTGGTGAGTCTACACAAGTCACTGTACTATATGACGTGCTTTAAAACCCAGTGGCCTTTGCAAAGCTAGTGGCTAGAAAAGAGAGTGATGCCCCCGTGTCAAATAAGATGCAACCCAAAGCGCCATGGATAGAAAAATTACCCTCCACTGCGGGTGGTGCCTGTGGAACTGCGGCCTGGTGGACGTTATAGACATGTCCATACTGCAACTGTACCTGCTGCATGGTGCTGGTAGGGCGGCGGGAAAAATAGGTCACTAGGGCTCCTGGTGAGCACCCTGTTGTCGAGGAACTCTGTCCCTATCCGGGAACTCCTGTTTCTTATGGCCAGTCTTGCCACAAGTGTAACATTTCCTAATGAAGTTTCCTCCTCTCTGCCCCTAGTAGCCTTGGCCTAGTTGGCCGTTACCACTTATAGCTTGGCCCTACTGGCCCTGTTGTCCTCCCTGCTATTGAACCTGCTGTTGATTTTGTGGCTGGACCTGCTGCTGGCCCTGTGGTTGGCCCTGGTGGCTCTGTCTCCAACCCCCATGACCATGCTGAACCCTCCAGAACGGAACCTCTTAGCAGACTCCCCCTGTTGGGAACCCTGCCCCTGACTCTGCTCAACTGGTACCCCACTGGCATTTCCTCCCCTTGCCTTTCTCAACTGGTTGGGATCTCCCCCTCTCTTGCTTCCCTTAGCATGAAAGCGATTGTCCTGACAATGCAATAAGGTTGCATTCAGAACGTCGATATATGAGTGTAGGGAAAGGTTACCCAATAATTGTTGTCGTATCTTCCAAGTCAAGCCATCCATGAACATCTGAATGCGCTTCTCCTCAGTAGATACCTCTTTCGGTACCATATTTGTCAATCGTGTAAACTCTTCCTTATATTCCGCAACGGTCTTCCCTTCCTGGGTGAGGTCTAAAAGTTTTCGTCTCATCTCAGTCTTAACTGCGGAAGGAAAATACTTGCGGTCAAACCGCACCCAGAAATCACTAATAGTCATCATCTCACTCCTCGGTAGTAGTAGTGGACTCCCACCACTGTAAGGCTTCCCCTCTCAGCTTGAAGGTAGCCAAAATTTTCCTTAGAACCTCTGTGCACTCATACATGCGAAGATGTCGCTGTATGTCCTTCTTCCACTAACTCGTGGTAACCACATCTGAACTGCCCAAGAACTCTGGGGGACAAACCCTCTGAAAGGACTCTCTAACTCTCCCCTATGCAGTGGGAAATGGATGCACTGGAACTGGTGCCACTGCCTGAACCTGGGGTGGGGCCTGCTGCACCACCGTTAAGGTTTCATTTACCGCTTGTGCAACTATCGCGACAACTTCTGTCGGTCTCTTGGTGCACGTTGAGGAGGCATCTTGAGACGAGAAAGAATATTATTAGTCCACAGTTATTTCAAAATCTCAAATAGATGAAGATGTAATCGCAAAATATAAGATCACAACAGTCCTAAAAATAGGGCTCTATATAAAAGGACGCAAAGCTGAAAACATAGTAAGCCGTACAGATCCTAATGGATACTAGAACCTGATGCTCTGATACCACCTGTGACACCCCGCCCAATTGAATATCGGGTGATCAGTCCTTTATAAAACCCTATTTCTTCCAATACATTTTCAAGAAGCCATAATTTCCAGATTTGTAATATGTATAAATCCCTCAAAACGTGAATTCCAGTCTACATACATTAATGGTTTCAATCTAATAAATCACAGAATTAATTTACACCTTCAAATTCCTCAATTTCACCATTTTTATAACCTATAACATATTCCTAACAATTCTACACTAATATGAATATAATCAATACCGAAATAAAACAAGTTATAAACACTTGCCTTGAGTGAGTAGTCTGATTTCTTAATGATGCTAGTATGGGTGTGTTCCCCTCGTCCCGATCTACACGGTGGTGTTGGTGGTTGTGCAAGGTGATGTCGATTTGACCCTCTTCGCTTGGCAAAAGCTCTCCCTTACACTTCCTATGGCCGTTCTTACTTTCTCCAGATTTCTAACCCTAATGGAATTATTTTGGCTGATAAATTAAGTCCTAATTTTCGTCCATTAATTAGGCCTAAAAATCCAATTTACCATAATGCCCTTTTGAGGTGCCGATTAAGCCTAAAATTGTCCCGGGACCCAAACTAAACACCCAAGTATACTATTTCGACTATTTCGACCCTTCCGGACTCAACGGTACACTCGAAATCATCATACTAGTTACTAAAAATAATTGATATATTTATTCCCCCAATTTAGTTCCGACACGACTCACACGCACGTCTGACTTAATTCATTAAACTGTCGTATTATTATCTCTTGACAATTTATCAAAGTGTATAGTTCCATATTACATATCGCACAGTAATATTAAACTAATAAGTATGAACCCTTAGCACGCTAGTTATTATTTAATTTTATTAGATCCGGATTAATTAACGATTTAATTCTTCAAATTTAAATTTAATTAATCCCGTTGTAATAAAAATCCCTTAATTATTTAAGTCATAAAAAATATGGGGTATTACATGTAATTGGCTCTGATACCAATTTGAGAGTGCGAGTTTGTTCAATAGTATAAACTTATTTAATTAAATCCAATTTTAATTGCAATTTAAATTAATCCCTAGGCATACATCTAAACATGATTAAAAGCAATAAATTTATCTAATCAAGCACGGTAAACAATCACAAAAAAGTCTTGAGGAAAAATCCCCCAAAGAGCAAAACCTTTTTATTTCATTATGAATTGTAACAACTTACATACACAAAGAAATAAAACTTTTTGACACACGAATACCATCAGGCATCAGTTCGTTATCGTCGGCAAGAGATCCCTTAAGAACTCCAATTAACCAGCAGTGAAGACCTTTGTTCATCACAAGAATTACTCCAAAGATTGGGTAGTTTGAGTAATAAGGGTTTATAATGATTTACATATATATATTTGGGATTTTTTTTATGAATACAAAATGTATCTGGGACAAAAAAAATTGAAGACTTGTTATTGTAGGTCTCTCAAAAACGTTCTTTTCAAGTCTTAAACAAATACACCACCGAAATAAGTATTTATAGAAAAATTTAAAAAATCTGAGGTGGCGCGGCAAATCGGTTCGGGACATCGGTTACTTTTTCCAATCGATCGAACTAGTTTGGTTTGTCCTTTGAAAAGAAGCAAACCGATTTGGGTAACTTTTAAAAAAATTATTTTTCTTAAAGAAACGCCACATTTTATTAAACTCAATTTTAGAAAAATTTCCAAATTAATATGTAAACATTAAAAACTAAAAATTAAACATTATACCTTTTAGCGTAATGGAGTTAGTGGGAGTGGTTGAAGTTGCACATTTGCATATTGCACAATGTTGATGCACGTTTGAAGATCAGGGATGATGGGTGCGTGATGAATACGCATGATGCTTCTAATTCGGATAGAGACTGTCATGGATGAACGAGATGGGACGTGACGAATGTAGCGGTATACGACATACATGCTATGATCTAGGAAAAAGATGAAATACCTAAATTCTAATACGGACATTTATAAGATCTCGTCATTAAAGAATCCAACTGTCTTCTCCCCATGAGGTAAAGACACAAGCTCTTATGTACCATTTACTCTTATGTACCATTTCGATCCAAAGCATTCATTTTCACTTTTACCACTTTTACCAACTTAGGATTATGGAGAGCCTCAGTCGTAGATCGAGCAATAGAAATGGAGTTAAGTTGGCCTAGATATGCTCAATAGGGACCAAAAATACTACCATAGGAAAGATATTTGTATTTAGGTTTGCCTAATGACTTACGAATGTTCGTTCCATTGAAATTAATGACTACTAATATTGGTTCCATCGAAATTAACCTTAGGCCTAATATGGGCCTTAACCTTATATACCCCAAAAGAACTCCAAATGGTCCAAAACTCTACCCAAGTCATATACTACCTCGTAGAATTAAAATCATCTATTTTAAATCAAAACGGACTTTCTAATCGTTCCGAAAGTCCACATGAAATATGATGAAAACTAATAAATTAGTTATCTCATTAAATCAATATATTATTCAGTAATAAATTAATTACTAAATTATTAATTAGTTATATGTGACACGACATTATAAGAAATTACTTCACAATCGATAGGACCTGATACCGAGGGGGTAATCCAAAAAGGAAATCCTCAACGCCTAGCCCTTGACCATTATATAGTCGCCCATAATACTAAGTCATTTTCAAATATTAAATTTAATGTATTACTAATGATGCTGGAAACAGCACCACCCTTCAAGGTGTTTGTAAGCTCAATTCAGTGTTAACAATGGCAATATAAAGGTATATATATATATATAGTAGAAGGATATAAGGAGAAGAAGATTCACACCGAAATATAAGTGGTTCAGCCAATTAGGCCTATGTCCACTGTTCAAGTGTATGATGTGTATAAATGTGTAAGGGCTTTAATGGCCATAGATACAATTTCTCAAGCTTTTTCTCTCTACTATGTATTCGAACAGAGTTTCATCTAGGGTTGCTCATTTTTTTCGGTCCTTTGCAAGGTAGAGGATGACCTCTATATATAGTACCTGGGAGGGTGTAATGTACCCCCCATGCATGCAATGAGCATGTGTGCGTTGATCTAGCGAATATGAAGAAGCCATCTGTCACTGTCACATGTACAAAATGATGATGTAATATTCGCCCCACGTGTGGGGAATGATTTATTATAACTAACTTGTGTCCACATGCCCATATCCAAATGCCAAGAGGTTCTCGGCCATCGTGCTTAGTTATGACCTCGGCCTGGTATAAGCCGTGGTTGATAAAGTTTAGTTGCTCGTTCAATCCAAGATGGGCCATGAAGGTCTCGACTTGAGTTCAGCCGAGACAAAGGTTGGGGTCGGCCTGGGCCGAGGTTGAGCTGGCATGTGCTTAGAGCAACGTCTGATATCTTGATGGGGTTGACCTTGGCAGAAGTATGCCATTCTGCGACCTTGGCCAACCCCTAATCGAGGTTGTCATTCCCTGTTGAACTGAAGTGCCACGGACCCTTATGATGCATGCAGTGTCCCTTTGATGAGGTTGGTGGTAGTGTCGGCTTGGTCCGACCTTGCTATGGCTGAGGTTTAATGTCACGGGCCTAAGGTTTTCCAGTGTCGGCCACATCCTCGGCTAAGGTTGATGTCTCTGAGCCGAGGTCACACTTGGGGCATATAAATCACCCCAAGCCCTTATTTACATGTGAGAGCGTGTGACTATGGGATCTCTAAACCTCCCAGGATTTTCTCCTATGAGCCAATGTTCATTTGACACTTGTCCATTGCGGAAGTGTGGCTTGCTTGGCAAGTATGTGTTGTCCGCCACCCTTTGGGGCTCCTAAGGCAATGATGGGCCTTGGGAAATGTGCCCCCATATTTAAGGGTTTGAACCCCATTTCTCCCTCCTTCTTCCTCATTTCTCTTTCTTGGAGCGACTCTATTTCTGCAGCAGCTTCTCTCTCTCTCTAGAAATCTTGGGTTCGAAGTCCTTGGTGGTGAATCCTCGCATTTTCTTCGCTTTTCCTTATCGTTTCATCCTCATGTATCTTCTTCCCTTCCTTTGCCTTCATTTTTCCTGCTTTTTCCCTTACTTTTGTGTTTTTCGGCGAATTTATGAGTTTTTTGGTGAGACCCCCGTAGTTTCAGGCGAACTGTTCTTGCTAAGTTTGGCAGTTTGATCCTTAGATTACGTTATTCCCTTTACCAGTCATGTTTGTAGCTTAGGTCTCCTTAAGTGTAGTGTCTGCCTTTGATGCTCAGACACCCATACCAACTTCTTGAGGAGTTCCCTTCTCTTAGAGAGAAGACTTTTGAAAAAATTAGGCAAATAGAGAGAGCACAGGAGGAGGCTCGTAGGTCATAATAATTCCCCCTTAAAACCATTTTTCACCACCCCCGAAGGTGATATATCCTGATCCATTAGAGCCATTTAGCCAAACAGAGGTCCCTGCCAAACCAGTGCCGATGTCTGAGTCTGAGTCTTCAACCTCAGACCCTATGTCTATGGATTCCTTCCAAGAGGTCATGGACTTCATAACTCGACAAGATCAGGCCCCTGATCAAGCCGAGGTCTCTAGCCGGGCCTCGTCCCGTAATAATTCAAGCACCTCGTCCTCTTCCTCAGAGGTTGAGATTGTTAAGCCGAGTGTGTCCATTCCACCCATTCTTGGTGCCATTCCTTTGTCAGTCATCACCGGGGCTGAGTTTGCTCAGTGGTTCCGGAGTAATCCATTAACGTCTGCTACGGCCGACATTGAGCAAGATAATAATGATGATGATGATACTGAAAGTGATGTCGACGTCTCTGAGGCGACCGATATCGAGAGTACTGTTACCGAGATAAACCTTCTTTGCTTCAGATATTTATACTCCATCAGCCCCTCCATAAAGCTTAGAAGACCTCTGAAGGAAGAGAGGGCTTACAATGGCCGAGACGGTGAGATCTGCTTATACGAGTAGATGTTCAAGTTAGGGTTTCATTTGTCCATTCATACCATTATTAGGTCCATCCTCGCCTTCATTAATTTGGCCCCTTCCCAACTATCCCCTAATGCTTGAAGGGTCATCATAGGGGCCATAGTCTTATAGAGGGTTGTCCACCATTCAGACCTTCCAATTCAGGTCTTTGTTGGCTACTATGTCCCTTCTTTTGCTAAAAATCATTCGAGCTACTATCATTTTGTAGCTCAGAAGCCTGAGAAAAAGATGCTCCAAATAACTCAAACTTCCAACCACAACTGGAAGACTCGCTATTTCTTCGCTTCAGGGCCATGGGAATTTAGTCTATGTGTCCCCTCGTCCTTACTAGAGTCGAGGATGCCCCTAAGATGGGGTAAGGTCGCCATGTCTGCCAAGGTCGACGCAGGTCTGAGCCTGCATAATCTTCAGAAGGTGAAAAACCTTTAGATCTGGGGATGCATGGTCTGCTCATCAAATTTAAACACTTGATGACCCCCACTACCTCTCTAAGACAGGTCTAGGTGGAAGTCCCCTTGTCGAGCTTGGTAAGCATTTTTTATTCGAAGTTGAACCTCTGAGTTTATTCATGTCTGATCTTCTAACTCAGACCTTTCAATTTTGCAGAGCGTCCGAAGGATATCTCAGACGAGCTTTGGGAGATGGCAGCCCCGAGTTTAACAAGGCTGGCGAAGAAGGCAGAACTTAATGCTCCTCCTCCAGCACCTTCAACCTCGAAGCCTCAAGCCACTAAGAAGAGGGCTCTTACCGAATATGCCCCTGAGGATCAGAGGCAGAAGAAAAAGGGGGGCGATTCTGCCATCCCTATCTCTTCTGCAGACGCACTGACGGCTCGTTTAGAGTAATTGAAGATTACCGATAGCATCGTCAGCCACAGTCTGCAGGCCCCTGGATGCCTTCGGCTCTACGATGATCGAGACCGATAAGCATTTCTTCTGATCGCTGGATACACCCTTACTGATTGAGTTCGGCATCCACAGGTCCATTCAGGTATGACCTCATATTTCTTTATAATTTCCAAGTGTAACCTCTGATCTGGTCTCCAACTTATACATGATCACATAATCTGCAGGGCTTGGCAGCTATGCACCACCTCTCCAACTGGACTCTGAGGAAGTTGCCCCTCATCCAAAAGGGTCAAGAGGTCGAGAAGGTGCAGAGCACTCTGAACGGAGAAATTAAATGCCTGAAGTCTGAGCTGGGTGAGTCTGAGAAGAAGGTGAAGGAGTTGGAGAAAGATACCTCCCAGCTCAAGAAGGACCATGCTGCGGCTCTAAAGGCCAAGGATGATGTTCTGCAGCAGAAGGTCAACTCGGCAGTGAAGGCATCCCTTGATGATGCCTCTTAAGGGATATTGGCTGAATACAAAGCCTCTGATGAATTTATGATCTTTGGCTTTGAGTACCTTGAGAGAGGTATCAAACCTACTACCAAGTGGGCCGCTGTCAAGGAGAATGAGGCTGGAAGTTTGAAAGCCTCTGATTTCATAGGCCTCGGCTTTGCTAACCCTCAGCTTGCCCAGGCCCTTCAGGAGGTTGAGGAGGAGGTTGTTAATCCTGTAGAGATTGCAATATTAGACGTCACGGAGATTGGAGGGGCAGACCACAGGGAAGACATTACTGAGGTGGCC
The DNA here is from genome assembly GCA_949130495.1 of Sambucus nigra. Classification (NCBI taxonomy): domain Eukaryota; kingdom Viridiplantae; phylum Streptophyta; class Magnoliopsida; order Dipsacales; family Adoxaceae; genus Sambucus; species Sambucus nigra. The sequence goes on from CASBWL010000008.1 coordinate 215,711, forward strand.
CAGGTCGTCCAACAGGATCAGGCCGAGGACACTAGCATTCTCCCCTCTAACTCTTAGATTTAACTGTGAAGCTTTACTCTGTAACCCCTCGATATTTGTAATCTCCGAATATTTAATGGTTGGCTCTTATTTTTTGAACCTTGACTGTATGGAAATTTATGAGGAGGATCACTTCATTAACTTTGTTGAATGTATGTCGTGATGTTTTGGCTTTGAAGCTTATGCAATGGTGTCTGCTTGAACTAACTTAGTAGTCTTACCTCAAACCTTGTCACCACTGAATGATGTTATAAGGGTCTGAGGTCATCACCTAAGGTGTTATCCTCATAATCAATCCCACCAAATTAATAATGTTAAGGGTCTGAGGTCATCCCATTATGGTGTCTGGCCTCAGACGTTGTCACCACTGAATGATGTTATAAGGGTCTGAGGTCATCACCCAAGGTGTTATCCTCATAATTAATCTCACCAAATTAATGATGTTAAGGGTCTGAGGTCATCCCATTATGGTGTCTGACCTAAGACCTTCTCACCACTGAACGATGTTATAAGGGTTTGAGGTCATCACATAAGGTGTTATCCTCATAATTAATCTCACCAAATTAATGATGTTAAGGGTCTGAGGTCATTCCATTATGGTGTCTGACCTCAGACCTTGTCACCACTGAATGATGTTATAAGGGTCTGAGGTCATCACCCAAGGTGTTATCCTCATAATTTCTGGCATAAGTGCACAATATAGAAAGAATCGTCATGGGAACTGATCTTTTATTAATTACCTCTTCATAATGAGATGGTACATTTACATAAAACTCTTTGCAACATCATATGTAATACTTCTTTAGGTGATCAGCATTCCATGGGTTAACGAAAGGTTCCCCTTCTAGATTTTCTAGCCTGTAAATGCCGGGCACAACCTCTTCTGTCACTTTGTAGGGACAGTGCCAGTTTGGGTGGAGCTTGTTTGTTTTCTGTAAGGTCTTTTTTAGCACTAAGTCTCCCACTGCGATGGGTCTTGACTTCACCCTCTGGTTGTAGAATTTTGCTGCCCTCTGTTGGTAGGTTGCTTGCCTGACCTCTGCATCTTCTCTTCTTTCTTCAATTAGATCTAGGTCTAGCCTCCTCTCTTCCCTATTTTTATCAGGGTCATAGGTCTGAACCCTGTGAGTAGAGAGCCCCACCTCTGTTGGTATGACAGCCTCTGAGCCATGTGCAAGCATGAACGAGGTTTCTCCTGTAGGTGTCCTTGCCCTGGTTCTGTAGGCCCATAACACAACGTAGACCTCGTCAGTCCATCTTCCCTTCGCATCTTCTAACCTCTTCTTGATTCCATCGAGAATTGTTCTGTTCGTGACCTCAATCTGACCATTTGCCTGAGGTCGTCCAGGTGATGAGAAGAACTACTTTATCCCAACTCTTAGGCAGTACTTTTCTAAAGAAGAGTTTTTAAACTGGGTCCCATTGTCCGAGATGAGAGTGTTTAGGAGGCCGTATCTGCATATGATGTTCTTCCAAATAAATTAAAAGGTCTTCTGCTCTGTGATCGTTATCATCGGCTCTGCGTCCACCCACTTTGAGAAGTAGTCAATGGCAACTATTAAGAATCAATAACTGTTGGCAGCTCTTTGCAGGGGTCCTACTAAGTCAATCCCCCATACTATAAATAGCCATGGAGAGGTGATTGACGTCATAGGTTGATGAGGTTGATGAGGAATAGTGGTGAATCTTTGACATTTATCACACCTCTTCACGTAGGCTGCAGCGTCTTTGGACAAGGTTAGCCACCAGTACCCCTGTGTGTTGATTCTTTTGGCCAAGAGTCTTCCCCCTGTGTGGCTAGAGCAAGAACCCTCATGAACTTCCTATAAGACCCGGGGAACTTCCATGGGATGCACACATCTGAGGAGAGGTAATAGAAATCCCTTCTTGTATAAGACGTCTCCTATCATCGAGAACTTGGAAGCCCTATATCTTAATTTTCTCCTTTCTAGCTTGGAGTCAGGTAGCTCTCCCTCTCTGATATATCTGACGAGGGGGTCCATCCATGAGTCTCCTAGGTTCAAATTATGATAACGGTTACATACCTCTTTTTCCTCCATGGTCGCTTTTCCTAAGACCTCGATCAGAACTGTCCTTCTGACGTCAGTCTTCGTTGCCGAGGCTAACCTTGCCAATGCATATACGTGGCTGTTACTTTGTCGAGGTACTCTCTTTAGTTTTTTATCTTTGAAATATTCTAACATCATTCTCACCCTCTTCAGATACTTGGCCATCCTTTCATCTTTGGCCTCATAGACTCCCAATACTTTATTGACAACTAACCTTGAGTCTCTGTGGAGTAGGAGTCGCTTTACACCCAGATTCTTCGCCAATGAGAGTCCGGCTATCATGGCTTCGTATTTTGACTCATTGTTAGATGCCTTGAAGTTGAATCTCAAAGCGTATTCGATGTTTGCACCATCTGGGGCTGAAAGTATCAACCCTGCACCACTTCCACTGTCACAGGAAGAACCATCAACGAAGAGGCTCTATATGTCTGTATCCAATGAGAAGACCCCCCCTGACCTGATTCCTTATTTGAAGAGGTACCGATCCTCCTCGTTATACACTACTTTGTTCCTGACTTTGTTGGATGAGACCTCTTCCTGATTTTGGAAGATGTTTGGTGTCGTCTCTTCCTGATCTCGGAAAACACCAAGGTTTGCCTTTTCAACCTCTTCTAGGCCATTCTATGCCTCGGCCTCTTCCCATGTGAACTCAACAACAAAGTCTGCGAGGGCTTGCCCTTTGATGGTTGTCCTAGGTTGGTAGGTAAGATCATACTCCCCCAACTCAATGGCCCGGGTCATCAATCTCCCGAACTTCTCAGGTTTATGTAGGAACTGTCTTAATGGGGAGTCGGTGAGGACAACCATGGAGTGGGCTTGAAAGTAAGGCTTCATCTTCCTTGAAGCATGTATCAGGGCGTAAGCTAACTTTTCCATACGAGGGTAATTTTTTTCAGCCCCTTGAAGGGCCTTACTGTTGAAATACACAGGCCTTTGGATCATAGCGTCTTCCCGTATACACGTACAATTTATCTCTTGCTATAGGCCGGGATAGCAATAAGGGAGACCCCAAGTAAGACTTGAGCTGGTTGAAAGCTTTTTCGCACTCTTCATCCCACTGGAAGGCCTTTCTAAGCACTTTAAAGAATGGAAGAAACTTGTCCGTTGCCCTGGAAACAAATCTGTTAAGTGCAGCCACTCTTCCGGTGAGCCTTTGAACATCCTTGATACTTTTTGATGTCTTCATATCAAGCAAAGCCTTGATTTTCTCTGGATTTGCTTCGATCCCTCTCTGGTTGATGATAAATCCTAGGAACTTCCCAGCTCTTACTCCGAAGACACACTTCGCGAGGTTGAGTTTCATTCTGTATGAGTCCATTACATTGAATGTCTTTTCGAGGTCTGCCACATGAGTGCAATCTTTCAAGCTCTTCGTTAGCATATCGTCTACATACACCTCCATAGTCTTACCTATTTTCTCTTCGAACATCTTATTCACAAGACGTTGGTATGTTGCCCCTGTATTATTAGACCGAAGGGCGTCACTTTGTAGCAGTACGTCCCTTTGTCGGTAATGAAGGTTGTCTTCTCTGAGTCTTCTGCATCCATGAAGATCTGGTTGTAGCCTGAATACGCGTCCATGAAGCTCATGAGCTCATGTCCTGCTGTAGCATCCACCATCTGATCTATTTGAGGTAAGGGATAGTTGTCTTTTGGACTGGACCTGTTCAGGTCGGTGAAATCAACACACATTCTCCACTTCCCATTGGCTTTGGGCATGATAACTGCATTCGATAACCACTTCAGGTATATGACTTCTCTTATAAACTCAGCCTCTTCTAATTTTTTAACCTCTTCTCGAAGGATGTCATACTTCTCCCTGGAGTAGACTCATCGTCTCTATTTGATAGGCCTGGCATCTTTGGTCACGTTGAGCTTATGACTCATAACCTCAGGGTTGATGCCGGGCATATCTGCGTGACTCCAAGCGAAGACACTATGCCTCCTCCTGAGGAAGTTTATCAACTCTTCCTTGATTTCTATCTTTAGGGCTTTATCGACCTGGATGGTTTTTTTCGGCTCGTCCTTATTGAGGAAGATGGATTCTACCTCTTTCGCGGCCTCTCCCTTCTTAAACTTTGCCTCATCCCTCAAGTCCAATGTATCAATGCTGTAGGTAGTGGTTACCCTCTTATAGGCCTCTCTCTCTTCGGCCGAGTTGAAGTAGCATTCTCGTGCTATAGTCTGATCACCTTGGACTTCCCCTACCTCATAGGGGGTCGGGAATTTTAGTATCTGGTGGACCGTCGATGGCGCAACTTCAAACTCCTTAAGGGCCACTCTTCCTGTGATGAGGTTATAGGTCGAGAAGACATTCTCATTCATCACGAAAATTTTTATCTTTTTGGTCAACCTCTTAGGCCACTCATCACCCATCCGTGCGTCCATCTCATACATGCCCAATGGGTGGACCTTTTCACCGCTGAAGCCCATCAAGGGGTGGTGATAGGGTACCAGCCTTGCTCTGCTAAGACCTAGGCTCTTGAAGTAAGGCCAAAACATCACGTCTGCTGAGCTCCCCCCACCTACGAGGATCCTTTGCACCTCGCACCCTTGTTGTTATTACCAAAGTGTCATCATGGGGGGCTAAGATACCTTTAAAGTCGAGTCTGGAGAACCCAACTATAAGGGTGTCCACGTCCACCTTCTTTCTCTTCTGCACTGTATCTGAAAATGTTAGATTTAAAACTTCAAGCTTGGCCACTGACTTGGCCTCTGCCATGTGAACTTTCCTGTCAGCCACTTCGGAGCCACCTCCCGTGAGCCCTCCGCATATGGTGTCAACACCAAAGGAGATCATGCCAACCCACTTCACCGGGGTGTTGTCATCTTTCAGCGGGAGGTTCGAATCGTCTTCATCGTCGCCTTCTGAATCATTGTCTCTTCTGGCTGGGGCATTATCATGGCATTTGTAGTTTCTCCTCTTCTTAGGGTCATCTCTTCCCCCTTTAGGAGCCTTACCGTCCACATACTTCCTTAACTTCCCGAATTTTAACATCTTTTTAATCTCATCCTTCAAAGCGAAGCATCTATCTGTAACGTGGCCATGGTCCTAGTGGAACTCACACCATAAGTTTTTATTCCTCTTATGCGATGGGGCCTTCAGTTTCTCTGGCCCCCTTAGAGTCTTGTCATTCTTGATCTAGTTGAGGATATGCTCATAGCTCACAGTTAGAGGAGTATAGTGAGCGAACGTGTCATCACCCGACCTCTTCTTTCCGTCTTTCTTCTTTTGGGGCATCCCGCTACTACCGCGATTCTCATCCTTATACTTGGCGGCCATTGCCTCTTCGGCATTCATGACTTTACCCGCAGTCGCCAGTAGCTCTGCCATAGACCTGAGAGGGTCTTCCGTAAGTTTTCATAATAACTTTTCTTTTCTAAGACCTCCTATAAGGGCGGTCATGGCTATATTCTCTTAGTAGTCTTCAACCTTAAGTTTCTCTTTGTTAAACCTGGCGATGTAGTCTCTTAGGCTCTCATCCTTGCCTTGCTTGATATACAGTAGGTGAGTGGTCTTCTTTTGAGGTCTCATCCCAAAACAGAAGTTGTGGATAAATCATTCGGCTAAGCCTTTGAAGTTCTCGATTGAGTTCTTCAGAAGATAAGTAAACCAGTTGTGTGTTGCTCCTGTCAAGGTCCCAGAGAAGTACCTACACTTCATCTCATCAGGTATCAAGTAGATGTCTGCCACCGACGGATACATCTCGATGTGATGTACAGGGTTGGTGTTTCCATCATACTTGGGAGACACCACGGTAGGTTTGAACTTAGCGGGAGTCGGGAAGCTCACTATCTTAGCCACAAATAGAGATCCCTCTGAGTAACCCCTTTGCAATGGGTCCCTACTTTTGATGTGGTCTTCTATATTGTCCTCAAGGCACTGGATAGAGTCATTCCACAGTCTTCTACCATCGACCTGGCCGAGGTTGTCCCCAGCCACCTCTAAGGGATGGACTGAGGGTTCCCCTGCCACAACACGTCAGCTGTTGACCTCTTCCTGATCTCTTCCCCTTCTTTCACGAGGTTGGACTTGGTCAGGCCGACCTTGTCTGTCCCCTCTTTACGAACCGGCAACACTTCTTGACCTGGATAACCTCTGTCTTAGGTCATTCACAGGGCTTAACCTCTCAAAGGCTAACCCTATGCTCAATCGATCAAAATCCGACCCTCTTTGTTAGGCCTCTTCACCTCTTCGATCGACACAACCTCGACTTTGCTGAAGAGGTCGTATAGTATTATTCGACACCTCATACGGCTCCCAGTCTTCTGGGACCTCTTCTGCCTCCAGATCATTATACCTGTCCTCCGAGCAAGGGTTTTCTTGCCTCCCCAGGCGCAAGCGCCTAGGGTTAGCAACGTCCCTCCTCTGTGGGGGTGAAAGTTGGTCCTTCATTGGTGCTTGGGGTGGTCCCCTGGCATCTGGATGAGGATGGACTGCTGCTGGAGTGATCATCTTTGGTGAGACTCTAGGTGGCCTCATTATAGTTTGGCTGAGCTGTGCAAATTGCTCCTTCATTGCTTGTTGCGTTGCAGCCAAAGATTTTAAGGCTGCAGCAACCTCCGCCAGTTCGGACTGGGGCGGTGCCTGGCTGGAACTAGGCCCTCCTCCATCAGGTGGCGAAAGAGGTGGTGGTAACTCTGGTGCCATGTGTTAACAATAAAGAGCTTGAGTAGCAAGTGAGGTTAATACCTTAAAGGACCTCTTTCAATGGTGAAAAAGCTCCACGCAAGGGGTGGTGCCTGGTTCACCACCAGAGTCTCCGGTGAGGTTAAGCTGAAGAAGAGGAAGAGATAGCTTCTCGTTCCCACAGACGGCGCCAGAATGATGATGCTGGAGATAGCACCACCCTTCAAGGTGCTTGTAAGCTCAATTCAGTGTTAACAATGGCAGTATAAAGGTATATATATATAGTAGAAGGAGATGAGGAGAAGAAGATTCACACCGGAATATAAGTGGTTTAGCCAATTAGGCCTACGTCTACTGTGCAAGTGTATGATGTGTATCAATGTGTAAGGGCTCTAATGGCCATAGATACAATCTCTCAATCTTTCTCTCTTTACTGTGTATTCGAACAAAGTTTCAGCTAGGGTTGCTCATTTTTTTTGGTCCTTTGTAAGGTAGAGGATGACCTCTATATATAGTACCTGGGGGGTGTAATGTACCCCCCATGCATGCAATGAGCATGTGTGCGTTGATCTAGCGAATATGAAGAAGCCATTTGTCACTGTCACATGTACAAAATGATGATGTAATATTCTCCCCACGTGTGGGGAATGATTTATTATAACTAACTTGTGTCCACGTGCCCATATCCAAATGCCAAGAGGTGCTCGGTCATCGTGCTTAGTTATGACCTCGGCCTGGTATAAGCCGAGGTTGATAAAGTTTAGTTGCTCGTTCAATCCAAGATGGGCCATGAAGGTCTCGACTTGAGTTCAGCCGAGACAAAGGTTGGGGTCGGCCTGGGCCGAGGTTGAGCTGGCATGTGCTTAGAGCAACGTCTGATATCTTGATGGGGTTGACCTTGGCAGAAGTATGCCTTTATACGACCTCGGCCAACCCCTAGCCGAGGTTGTCATTCCCAGTTGAACTGAAGTGCCGCGGACCCTTATGATGCATGCAGTGTCCCTTTGATGAGGTTGGTGGTAGTGTCGGCCTGGGCCGACGGGCCCAAGGCTTTTCCAGTGTCGACCACATCCTCGACTGAGGTTGATGTCTCTGAGTTGAGGTAATCCAAAAAGGAAATCCTCAACACCTAGCCCTTGACCATTATATAGTCGCCCATAATACTAAGTCATTTCCAAATATTAAATTTAATTTATTACCATGTATTATGTGTGACCTCGCATATGAATTATATAACACATATATAATGTAATAAGTGACATCACATGTCATAATAAGTAAAAATAATTAATTACTCAAGTAAATGCACAAAAAATACAACGTATTACATTCCTCTCCCATTAAATAAGGAATTTCGTCCTTAAAATTCAAATTATATACCTGACTTGAAGATCTCTAGATATCTCGTACGCATGTTGTCCTATCTCTCCCAAGTGGACTCGGCCTCATTGTGGTGTCCCCACTAGACTCTAATTAGCAGAATGACCTTCGATCATAAAATCTTCTTTCTTTGATTAAGAATACGTTGTGGTTGGACATCAAAGCTCACATCTAGTTATATCACAATCCCATCGAGGTCGATGTGTAGGTAGCTAACTTGTCCCTTAGAAACTTCCTCGATATAGGCACATGGAAGACATCGTGTACCCATTGAAGACGTTGAATAAGTCCAAATGATACTCCACTGGGCCCACCCCATCCAATATCATAAATGGACTTATATATTGGGGAGATAACTTACCCTTTGATCCAAATATCACCACCCCTTCATCAGGGATATCCCCAGTAACATATGATTCCCCACCTAAAATTTAAACGAAGGTTTTCTCTTGCCAACGTAACTCTTTTGCCTATCATGTGTAGTCTTCATATGTGCTCGTACAAGCATCACCTTCTTTGAGGTGTCCCGAATGAAATCTGGCCCAAACATCCTTCTCTCCCCGTCTCCAGCCAACAGCTTGGTGAGTGACACAATTGTCAATATAATGCCTCATAAGGTGGCATCCCAATAGTTTGTCGATGACTATTAATGTAAGCAAACTTTATGAGTGGCAAAAATTGATCTTAACTCCCCTTGCAATCCAATACATAAGTACAAGGAATATCCTCCAGAATCTGGTTCACCCACTCAGTCTGATCATCTACCCGAGGGTGAAACGTTGTGCTCATATTCAGTTTCATTCCCATCGCATATTGAAAACCTGTCTAGAATTGGAAAACGAATGTAGTTTCCCTGTCGAACACAATATCAAGAGGTACCCATGAAGATGCATAATCTCCACAATGAAAAGTTTGGCATAAAGCTCCGCGGTATAATATGCATGCACTTAAGGAAAGGAGACACATTTGTTAATCTATCAATAATGACCCCAATAGAATCATGAACCAACTAAGACCTTGGCAATCCCATAATGAAATCCATGGAAATTCTCCTCCACTTCCACACGAGAATCTCTAATCACTGTAACTCCCCTATCAGTATCTAATGCTCTACCTTTATTAGTTGACAGGTATCACACCTAAACACTAACTTGAATAAATCCCACTTTGTTTTGAACCACTAATAAGATATCCTCATGTATTGGTGCATATTGTACCCTAGATGAACCATGAACCACAAACCATATGCCTTAGACAAAATTAACCGCACAACTCCGGCCCCACCAAACGTCCCTAAAATCTTAATACTCCATCAAAATTGATTGATTAAAAGGTAGATGCTCTGGATAAAAGCTCTCAAACCTTATCCATACAAAATGATTCTGAAGTTTGAGTCTGTAGCACATGCAACACAATAGTAGGTGTAATAACTACAACTGTTAAAAATGCCACTGATAAATCCACAGCACACAACGTAATCTACTTATCTGCCTAAAAGTTGGGTAACTCATTCCCATGCTCTACCCACACATCTGCCAATATGATGGTCGATCTATGGGCCAAAGTGTATGCTATCATATTCACCTTTCCTAGATGATACCGAATCAATAAATGGTAGTCCTTCACAAATTCCAACCATCTCTTCTATCTCATATTCAAACCCTATTGAGTGAACAAATACTGAAGGGTGTCGTTATCTGAAAATAGCCTAAACCTCACAGCCAAAAGATTGTGTTTCCAGATATGAAGAGCAATTAAAATCCACTAACTCCAAATCATAGGTCGGTAGTTTTCCTTGTAAGGCTTAAGTTTATGAGATGTAAAAGATATGGGCCTCTACTCCTTCATTAATACTCCACCTAACCCCTGAAGTGATGCATTCGTGTAAAACATAAACTCCACTTCGCTCCGTGGTAAAATAAGAATGGGCACGATCGTGAGTCTATTTTTTAGCTCCTCGAATTCCCTCAAACAATATTCACTCCAAAAAAATGGTACTCCCTTATGGCTGAGGTGAGTCAATGACCCAATAAACTTATATAACTCTTGAATAAACCTAAAACTCCTAACCTTTACAATCGATACTAAGCTAGGATCCACCAAAATCCCAGCCTCATATATAATATGGCCCAATTGCACCTCTTGAAGCCAAAACTCATACTTGGAGAACTTAGCATACTACTTTTGTTCCCGTAGTGTTTGTAAAACAACCCTTAAATGTTGCATGTGCTCATCCTCCGACTCGAGAATACACCAAAATGTTGTTAATAAATACTATGATAAGTTGATCCAAAAATGGACGAAACACCCTATTCATCAAGTCCATAAACATTGGCGCATTGGTCAAACCAAACTATATGACCCCTAACTCATACACTTCGTAATGCGTCAAGAAAGTTTTCTTTGGAATATCATCCTCCTAAATACGCAACTAATGATACCCCGAGCATGAAATTATCTTGGAAAATAATGATGCACCCCTCAATTGATCAAATAGATCATCGATACATGGCAGTGAAAACTTGTTCCATATTGTGTCCTTATTTAGCTCCCGATAGTCCACACAAAAATCTAAGCTAACCATCATTATTCTTCACAGACAAAATAGGAGCTCCTTACAGAGACGTATTCCTCCATAAAAAACCTGGCTCAATAACTGCTAAATCTTCTCATGCAACTCATGTATCTTAACCGGAGAAATCCGGTACAACTCCCTCTTAATAGGCCTAGTGCCTAATGCCAAATCAATGCAAAACTCTATATATTATGCTAGGGATAACCCTTATACCTCCTCAAATAGTTTTGTAAACTCTTGGATCACTAGTATCGAATCTGAGGATATTGCGACCTTCTCTATATAACTCTCTCTACGTTAGACCCTCACTCGAGCCTAGGCATATTTATAAGCAACATATCCATCTCAAAAATGGAAAACATGACCGCCTTCCTATTGAAATCGATTTATGCATGGTACTGCATTAAACAATCCATCATGAGAATAACATCGTAAGTTGACATGTCTAAATGTAATAAATAAGCAGAAAAAGACAAACGATCGATCTCCACTTCCATGTGCCTAAAAAGATGATGTAAGGTTGCGCCCCCTAACCACTCGGATGACTACATGCATAGAAACATCAATAAGTAATTTTTAATAACCTAAACTTTGAAGCAACAATATAACTAATAAACGAGTGTGATGTTCTTGTGTCAAACAAAACCCATTCATAACTACCATAAACGTAAAATTCACTCTTAATACCAGGAAGTGGGGTTGGATAGACGTGGGGTACCTCTGAAAAGAGTGGACCTATTCATCATAACAATAATAAATCCCTCAAAATTATCGACTTTACTTTCCCTGGCCCCGGGGTCAATCCTCACGACCTTGGCCCTGTCAACCTTATCTTCTTTGGCCCTATCCCTGATGTCATTGGTCACGATGTTCTTGTCCTGAGTAGCCTTAACCGTAATCACCCTAATGACGTTTATAATATCTTAAGAGTATGCTCCCCATGTGGCTAACCCCTCTGATGATGGTGTTAACCTTTCTACCCTGGGGATGACTCACCACTCTCAACGATCTTCGTCCATTGGCCGACTCTAAACTTATCTGTCTTATGCTCCATTTCTTTCTAGAAGTTTTATGATCTGGATAATGCAGTAATGAGGTATCCACTACCTGAATGTATATAGTGAAGGTCGAATTGCCAAGAAACACCTGCCGAATCATCTATGTCACAGCTCTGATAAACATATCCATCTTCTTCTCTTTTGTACCGACATACTTGGGGGTAAATAAAGTGATACGATTGAACTTCCACTCGTACTCAATAATAGTGTGATCCTCCTATCGTAGCCTCTCAAGCTGTTCTCTCAGACTCGCCTGTTATGATGTTAAAAATAATTCCCCTCAAACTTAATCTAGAACTAAAGAATTGTCAATTGTGACCTAGGAGGATGATTGACTTCCACCACTACAATGCATCCCCTATAAGCTTAAATATTTCCAACATTTGTCTCTGAACATCTGAGCATTCTATTAGGTTTGGGTGCCTCTCATGTCGCTCCACCACTGCAACACTACTATCGAGTTTGTGGATCCAAAAAACTCTGGCGGGTCCCCTATCCCAAAAGAACTACTTGCTCTCTCCCATGAAAATGTAGTGTGAGGGGTAGGTACAAATACAACCACAAGTGGTGGAGGCGGTGGTGGTTTCTCTTAGAGCATGGCATCCAGGGTAGTAGCTATAAAGTGCAAACATTTGCCCCTACTACGACGGTTGCTGCTGCTGAGGCGTTGATGCCTCTGACCCGATGCTTATGGGAAACCTAGGATGTGCTGCTCTTTTCCAGGTGTTCACCACTAAGAAACATGGTGACAATTCCTATGATTAACATTGATCCTATGTTAGGTGTATGCGCCTCTTATGGGTTTGCTTAAGTGTTGTTTTATTTTTTCGCCCTCTAGTAGCATTTTTTTAAGCTGAATCTAGATATTTATAAATTTTTATCATATCCTCAAATCAGAAGCACCGTGACTACGCAGTCAGTTCCTAAGAGATACATTGGTCATGTGTGAGGTGTTTGTGCCTCTTACACGGCCGTTTGAGGGCTCTTTTGAGTTTCCACCCCCTAGGGGCATGTTTTTAAGCCAAAGACTAAGTATTTGTAAATTTTAGTCATATTCTCAAATCGAGAGTCCTATGACTACACGATCAGTTCCTATAATTTACATTAGTCCCATGTCAAGTGTTCGACTGTTTTGGGTCTTCGCCCTCTAGTTGAATATTTTTAAGCTAAGTCTAGATGTTTATAAATTTTCACCATATTCTCAAACCGACAGTCTCGTGAATATGCAGTTTGTTCCTACGAATTACATTGGTCCCATGCAAGGTGTTCGTGCCTCTTAAAGGGACATTTGGGGGTTATTTTACGTTTTTCCCTATAGCGGAATGTTTTTATGCCTAAGTCTAGGTATTTGCAATTTTTTTCATATCTCAAATCGAAAGTCCTGTGACTACGCGGTCAATTTCTACGAGTTACATATGTCCCGTGCGAGGTGTTCGTGCCTCTTACAAGGCTATTTTGGGGATGTTTTATGTTTTCTCCCTCTGGCGGTATGCTTTTAAGCATAAGTCTAGATAATTTCAAATTTATGTCGTATTCTCAAATTGGGAGTCCCATTTATAAGCTGTCAATTTCTACGAGTTACATTGGTCCCGTGCGACGTGTTTGTGCCTCTCACGAGATCGTTTGGGGGGTATTTTTTCCCTATAGCAGCATATTTTTAAGACTAAGTCTAAATATTTGAATAATTTTATCATGCTCTCAAACCAGGAGCACCGTGACTATGCGATCAGTTCCTACGAGTTACATTGGTCTGGTACGAGGTGTTCATGCCTCTTATGGGGCCATTTGGAGGCTATTTTGGGTTTGTTACCTTTAGCAGTATGTTTTTAAGCCTAAGTCAAGATGTTGTCATATTTTAGTCTTATTATCAAATTGGGAGTTCCGTGACTAGTCAGTGACTTCTTGCGAGTTATATTGGTCTCGTACTAGTTATTCATGCCTATTACAAGGCCGTTTAGTGGGTTATCTTATGTTTTTCACCCTTTATCGGCATATTTTTAAGCCTAAGGCTAGATGTTTGAAAATTTTCATCATATTATCAAACTGGCAGTCCCGAGAATATGTGGTTGGTTCCTACGAGTTGCATTAGGCTCATACGAGGTGTTCGTGCCTCTTATAGGACCATTTTGGGGGTTATTCTGGGTACCCTCTTGCGGTATGTTTTTAAGCCTATATCTAGATATTGGTAAATTTTCATCATATCCTTAAACTAGGAGCACAGTGACTACGTAGTCAGTTCCTAGGATTTATATTAGTCTAGTGTGAACTATTCGTGCCTCTTACAGGGCTTTCATGGAAGATCGAATAACACATCCATTTTACTCTATAGACAACCCAACCAGATGAAGGATCAAGGAAATTAGGATCAATTGCCTTTAATATATCTAAGGGGGTCTTGAATCTCATGCCATCAAAACTAGGCAGGCTTTGAATAACCAGATAAGAATCAGTTTAATGTTCAAGGGGCCTCCATTTGGTCGTGCTTTTTTTTAGAATAGGGAATTACCCCCAAAATATTATTAAATCTTGGAGAAAAAGCCTCTCCAAAGTGGCACTTACAAGATCAAATAAAAATCAAAATGATTGAAAATTGGACTTTATGATAGGACCTTTGCATTTTCCTTGGAATATAAGATACTTACACCCTAGCTTATCCAACCTGATAGCTCCTTTCACATTCCTCGGAAGACCCCTTACATTATGATATACTATCAAATGATTATGAAATATCCCTTCATTAGCCATACTCTTTGCAACAAAATTTTCTTCCCTAAAATAATGAGTAAAAGAACATCGTAACTCTGATAGAATAGCCATTATTTCTACCACGTCATCTTTGAATCTCCAAGGAGGTTTCCTGCCATGCTTAATAATATTCACCACAAATAAAGAATCCAGATCAATTTGAATGAAATCTATATTATGGATCTTATATATTTAAAGCCCTTTGCACAAAGCTTTCAATTCTACCTCATTATTATAAGAACAATTATTAGCATTTGCAAAAGCCAAAACAAAATTTGAATCCCCATCTTCAATAATACCACCATAACCACTCATGCCTGGATTACCTCTTGAAGCACCATCCACATTGAGTTTGAACCAAATTTGGTGAGGAGGAAACATCTGATCAACTTTGGCACATAAGTTCTAGGGATAATCTTTAAAGCAAACACCTCTATAATTCTTTCATCGATTTTTTTAGCAGGAGATTTGAATATAATGCCTTTACAGATATCTGAATGAGGTTAACAGATTGATAAATTACTCTGCTAAAGCTGCATTTGGAACCATCATAAAGAGCTTTACTTATTGCTTTCCATATCTCCTAGCAGACTACATTTGGAATAGCTTTTCCCAAAAAAAAATTATAGTCTCCAACTATGTCAATATACCACCAACTAATAAACACAGAAGACAACGAATTCCTATGCATCCTTATTCCCACTAAATTAGCAAAATAATCCCAGATTAGAATAACTTTTGAAAAATTTAACAATACGTGGGAGAGAGATTCCATTTCATTTGAGCAGGCTTGACATTTTGAAACTAGTGAAATCCCCAAATCTTTAATGGCATCATCAGTTGGTAAGCAATAATTAAGGATTCTCCAAGAATTTATTGAAATTTTCTTCGGTAAAGCATTATCCCAAACCTAAGATGCCACCATAGATGAAGTATGATGACTTATACATATCTACATAGCCGATCTGAATGAGAACTCTCCTAAAACAGTAGGCTGCCATATCCATTCATCACATTTCTTGACCATATTCAACTCACATAACTCTTTAACTTGACTCATTCTTCTCCAAGCAGAAGATCCCAAACAATTATTGTTTATTTTATACATGTTCGTCATAAAAAAGGCACATAAAGAATTCTTTGATTTGTACTTCCAGTAGAGTCTCATTGAACATGACTATGTCATGACATGCAAATTACAAAAGCCTAATCCCCCTTCTAATTTAGACTTGCATAGATGTTCCCAATCCTTCCAGTGATGCTTATGTGCTTGATTCTCATTACCTCCCCAAAACAAATTACACATCATTCTATGTAACCTTCTAATAACTATTTTTGGAGGTTGTAAAGAAGCCAAAAGATAAATTGGAATAGAAGATAACACATGTTTAATCAATATATATATATGCACCGCTAGAAAGAACCTTAGATTGCCACCCACTGATTTTTCTTCTCAAAAAATCCATAAGCTGCCCAAAGTATATGATTTTATTCTTACTTCTGAATAAAGGACATCCCAAATATTGAAGAGGGGGATTTTTGTGCCTAAGACCAGTACTAGCTTCAATATAAGATAGTTTACTAGGAGGCCACTTTCCATCTGTGTAACAATTTCTTTTAGAGAAGTTAATTTTTTCCCCTGAGACTTTTGAGTATCTAATCAATAAGTGCTTAATGGATTTAAGACTTTTTTTTGTCTCCACTAGTTAATATAATTATATCATCAGCAAAAGCAAGATAAGAAATCACATGGCTTCCACTAGGGAGATAAAAATGTATAGCTTCTCCATTCAACATAAGTTGATTCAAACTTCTGCTAAGAAATTCAGCTGAAATGATGAATAGACTGGGGGAAATTGGATCTCCTTGTCTCAAACTTCTAGAGGACTTAAAATACCCCTTAGGAACTTCATTAATGATAATTGAGAACCAACTGTTTGAAATCATCCGCCATATAAAGTCTAACCACCTTTCTCCAAAGACAAATCATTTCATGATTTGAATTAGGAACCCCCAATTCACTCTGTTATAAGCTTTCTCCATATCAAGTTTGATGATCACATTTCCTCCAAAACATTTTTTGCTCAAGTTATGAACCATTTCTTGAGCCAAAAGAATGTTATCTTTAATACACCCGCCTTTAACAAATGCACTTCAATTCGGAGAATTAATATGAGGAAGAATGCCTTTTAATTTATTAGAGAGGATTTTAGATATAATCTTGTAGGAAAAAAATACACACGCTTATAGGCATGTAGTTCTTCACTGCTTTGGCACTTTCACCTTAGGAATAAGCACTACAGGTGTTAGACCAGCTTTTAGGAAACTCCTGGCCTGCAAAAAAATTACTAGTAGCGTCTAAAAGATCATTTTTAATGATTGGCCAATATTTTTTTGTAGAAATCCTCTCCAAATCTATCTGGACGACGAGCTGCTTCAGTGCTCAGATCATTAATGGCCTCATGAACTTCCTCTTCAATAGCAAAATCTTGAAGAATACTGTTCATACCATCATTAATTATTGATGGAATAAGCTTCTCTAAACCTTCTACCTCCGTAATCAACTCATCTTCATAATAGAGTAAGGATTTGAAGTAATCTATAATGTGGCTTTCAATTAAAGGTTGCTCCTTTATAACCTGACCTCCCTGATTCAGTAGATTGTGGATACTAAGTTTTTGATTCTTAGACTTGACATGAGCATGAAAAAAATTAGTATTTGAATCTCTTTCTTGTAGCCATTTGATATTAGACTTTTGTTTCTAATATATCTCCTCCATTTGCAAGGCTTTTAGTAAATTAGATCTCCTTATTTAGAGCTGAATTCTATTAACCTCATTCCTGTATTGATCATAGGTTACCTCTAACTGAATTGATTCATCTTCTAAATTCTTCACATTTTGGTCATGCTGCTATGATGTAACTTGCAGTTGTCCAGAGGCAGCAGGATGTATGGTATAGGTCCCCCTATTTTCTCTCCCTTAAAGTCCTTTATAGATTTCGATTCGGGAATAGAGTAGTGGCTTATTCGATGCTATATCACAATTCATTCATTCTTAGGCATAGTTGTTCATGAACGTGGCATGGGACATCTGTCGCTGGCAGGAGTCCTACATTCGAGCGAGAGGTCAGACCAATCCTATTCATCCTGGTCCAATCCGAATGGATCTTGTTGAATGAATTGGTCATTTGGGGGCTATTTTGGGTTTTTCCCTCTACCAGTATGTTTTTAAACCTAAGTCTAGATATTTTTAAATTTTTATCATATTCTCAAACCGGTAGTCCCGAGAATATGCAGTCAGTTCCAATGGCTTACATTGGTCCCCTACTAGGGTATTCGTGCCTCTAACGAGGCCGTTTGGGGTTGTTTTGGGTTTTCATCCTCTAACGACATGTTTTTAAGCCTAAGCCTACATATTATAAATGTTATCATACTCTCAAACCGGTAGTCCTGTGACTACGCGATCAGTACCTACGAGTTAAGTTGGTCCCGTGTGATGTGCTTGTGCCTCTTATAGGGTCGTTTAGGGTTGTCTTGGGTTTTCTCCCTCTGGTGGTATATTTTAAGCCTAATTCTAAATATTTGAAAATTTTCATCATATTCTCAAAATGAAAGTCCAGAGAATACGCAATTAGTTCCTACGAGTTATATTGGTCCCTTGTGAGGTGTTCGTGCCTCTTATGGACCCATTTGGGAGTTGTTTTGGGTATTTGCCCTCTAGTAGAATGTTTTTAACCTTAAGTTGAGATATTTGCAAATTTCCATCATATTCTCAAACCTAGAGTCACGTGACTACGCTGTTACGAGTTACATCGGTCTCGTACAAGGTGTTTGTGCCTCGTATGGGGCCGCTTGGGGTATTTTTTTAGGTTTTCTCCCTCCAGCGACATGTTTTTAAACTAAAGTCTAGATATTTGAATTTTTTTATCATATTCTCAAATCGAGAGTCTCGTGAATATGTAGTCAATTTCTACAAGTTACATTGGTCCCATGCGAGGTGTTTGTGCCTTTAACAGGCCGTTTGGGAACTATTTTGGGTTTTTGCCCTCTAGCGGCATGTTTTTAAGCCTAAGTTTAGATATTTGAAAATTTTCATCATATCCTCGAACGAGGGCATCATGGATACGTGATCAGTTCCTACAAGTTGCATTGGTCGTGTGAGGGTGTTTATGTTTCTTACAAGGCCATTTGGAGTTTTTTTAGGTTTTCGCCCTCTAGTGGTATGTTTTTAGGCCTAAGTCTATATATTTGTATATTTTAGTCATATGTGACACCCCTCCTATTTTAATAACGGGTGTCCAAACCTCTACTAAAATAAATGAGGAATATTAAACTGGCTCATTCTTGGCCATACTGTCGGATATCAAATTAATTACTAATAACCTATTAAGCTCGGTGTCAAATTTTGAAAACTTTTTAACTTGTTTATGAAAACTTCCATTCATACAACAAACCATACTAATAATATAAATATACATTCACCGTGATTACTGAATAATTACAATAATCAAGGTAACCGAATAATACACGGTACAAGTCTCAACACAATAATACATCTAAAATGAAATGAAATGACGTCTAAATAAAGTAAATAATATCCGATAATGGGCGACATGCGCTAAATAAACAAGTGATTGAAATCATATCTAGAGTACAAGGATAGATACGTTTAATCGGGGCCAGCAGTCATCCACAGTTGCTGCAGCATCGTCAGACTGGAAAGATAGTCACGCCTGACATCCTTGTGGCTGGGCACTTAGAAGGTTATGAAAATATTTTGATGAGGGTAAGAGTCCAAAACCATTTGAAAATATTTTGCTAGTTTTTAAAATACAATAATAAATATTCAATGCAATTGTTCATATTTACACTAATGTCGCACTTCCATGATATAATCCTCACCCCTCATCTATCATTCGCACCTAATGCGTATATTTTAAACACCCTAGTTATGATACCCTACCTAAATAGTACTAACACTAATCTTAGTCACATACGCTGCCTTGTGTCACACGTATACTTTATTTTACTATGAAATCTCATTTAGCTTTCACATTCTCTTTATCATTATAATTCTCATTATAGTTTTATCATTTCGTTTCACGTGACTTTACACTAATTATTAATTCAATGTTCGCACATTTGTTTAATTCACAAATATACATATATCACTCTTATATATATATATATATATATCGTTATCTACGTATAATCACATCCCCAGAGATGAGACCTCGTGGATGTATTCTTTAGCATGCTAATGGTTCCAGGTACATCACATACCATTCATGGGCCAATGGTTCATAATCTCACTATCGAACCCAAATCGTAAACCCATAATCGGAGGCGGTCTAGGGGTAGAATACCCATAGAGGTGTGGATAACCCTTGGAAGTCTAGGAGTATAATGGTTAACAAGATTATTTAATAAAATTTTAAGAGAAGGAAACATGTTAGGCGAGTGGAGGAAAAGCACCATAATACCTTTGTATAAAAATAAAGGGGATATACAAAACTACCGTAATTATAGAGGAATCAAACTGATGAATCACACTATGAAATTATGGGAATAGGCTATAGATCAAAGATTAGGAAATTAGTCAACTATTTCGGATAATCAATTTGGATTTATGCTAAGGCGATCCACCACAAAAGCTATTTACTTATTAAGACAGTTAATGGAGAAATGTAGAAGTAAGAATAAAAATTTATATATGGTCTTTATAGATTTAGAAAATGCTTATGATAGAGTATCTACGGATATAATTTGGTAGGCTTTAAGGATGAAACGAATCCCTATGAGTTATATTAAAGTTATTGAAGATATATATGACAACACAAAGACTAGAGTAAGGACTATATGTGAAGAAACTAATGACTTTATGATTAAAGTGGGTTTACATCAAGGACAAGCCTTAAGTCCTTATTTATTTGCCGTAGTTTTAGATGAGATTACTAAGGACATACAAGAAGATGTTACATAGTGTATGTTATTTGCAGATTATATAGTTTTAGTAAACACTTCAAATAAAAGCTTAGTGATGACAGTAGATACTTGGAGAAAATCCTTAGAGTCCAAGGGACTAAAAATCAGTAGATATAAATGAAATTTATGGAACGTAAATTTAATAATGATGCGTCGAATAACATAATGTTTAATATTGAAGAAAATGTGATTAACCAAACTAATAAATTTCGTTATCTAGGTTCAATGTTACAAAGTAATGGGGATATTGATGAGGATGTTACGAGTAGAGTATTAACTAGATGGATGAAATGGAGACAAGCGAGTGGGATGTTATGTGATAAGAGGATAACTAATAAATTAAAAGGAAAATTTTATAGAGCAGTTATTAGACCAGCGACTCTATGTGGAGGCGTTCAAGAAAAAAACATGAATAGAGTCTCCATGGTAGTGAGATGAGGATGCTCCGATGGATGATAGGAATTAGTAGAAAGGATAAAATTAAATATATATACATGAGAGAAAAGTTAGGATTAGCTTCCATTAGCGATAAATTAAGAGAAAGTATATTAAGGTGGTACATACATGTGTTGCATAGACCAGTAGATGCCCCTATAACAAGAGGAAGATTTATAGAAATATACGGTAAAAGAATAAGAGGTCGCCCTAAGATATCGTGGGAAGAAATTATTAGGAGAGACCTTAAGGGATTAAACTTGAATGATAATATTGCGTATAATAGATTAGAATGGAAAATGAGAACCCATGTGGCCAACCCCATATGATGGGATTAAGGCAAGGATGATGATGATGATGATAATCGAAGGCGGTCATAGTCTTGCATCCATGGGTCATAACTATACCACATTACCCCACTAGACTCTAAACTCACATACACTGGTCATGCGACAAACCTATGACCTAGAAAACCGATCCAACACCTGTCGGTCAATGCCAGAGTTGACCATCCACTACGCGTAGCCTCCAACGATAGCATCCATTGAGTAGGTATGTTTCATATATATCAAATCACACGGATATATCCACACACACACACACACACACAAGTAGGTATGTGTCATATATATCCATAGATTAGGTATGTTTTATACATACATATATATATATATATATATATATATATATATATATATATAATCGACTAAACGTGATTATCTCATTCGTAGCATTATCCCATAATCCCCGAGTCTAGTCACGGCTCCTGAATACAAAAATAGTCATTTATATATAATTGATTCACAATGTTATTCGTATTCTAGACACAAATATTCTACTCCATCCCGTATCCCGATTTTCTTTAAAATCCCAAGCCGACATCATTAATAAATTTTTGAGTGTCGTTCATCCTAGATACCCATATTTCCATGCCCCGGATGTGAACCCCGACTAACCCAAAGTAATTATAATATTTTCCATATATCTCTAGAAGTCCTAAGTCACATTACGAATTCCCTAAATTAATTCAAACCTTAATCGGTCAACGAAAAAATCCAAATGAATAAATTATGCCTAACAGCAGGTTCGAATCGATTCGACTTCGTGTCCCGAATCCATTCGATTTTGGGCAGTGCTCTGATCAGCTTATATAGGAATCACCATATCCCCATTAACCCCAATAATATCCATCATCAATCTTACCTAAAATTATACTTTCCATTAATTCTAAACATGATCATACCAATTTTCACATTTGAATTCCTCTCATTATGATCTAGTTCAGGGAATTCAACATCGTTATTCAAGAATTGTGTGCGTTCTTAATTCGGTTTCAAGATTCAATCAATTCTTATACTACTAATTCAAGATCACACTTTTTTACATGAATAAATCTCAGATTCTATACGACATCATATGCCAATTATACTTCCATAATTTTATTCACAAAAATCCCATTTTACACATGAATCCCACCCAAAAAATTCATATTTTAACACCAACTCTAATATGAATCATAAACATCACATAAAGTACCAAAGAAAGTTAAACACTCTCCTTATATTGTTAAAGATTCTTAATTCCTTCTTTATGAATCTTCTTGCATGAGAATCCTAGACCGGAATTGCTCTAATTTCTCCTTGGATTAACTTTCTTAAATCCCTTTTATTTTCTCCTCGTTCTCAAGTCTAGGTATTTTGGACTGGTAAAATGGCTTTCCACTCCATCTTCCATCCCTAATTAAACCACTAGTCCCAAAATTATGCTTAGGATTAAGAGTAAAATGACCCGAATGCTCCTACACGGTTCCTAATTAGTTTAAAGTTCTCGAAACCCGATTACCACCACCGAGTTCCTAATTTTGACTATCTTAACCCATCCCGGATCATTTTTGCAATCGAAATCATCATTAGAGTCACCTAACATAAATTTCCCATCTCATCCCAATACGACCTGACACGCGCATTCCGAATGAGATATCATTAAAACTCGTCGCTTTTTAGTCACTCACGACGTAATATCATTTAACATAATTTTATTTACTTATTACACTAGTAAATATATTTTCAGATAAATATTAATCCTTTTATCACTTATTAATATTTATTAAATTCTCATTATTTCTCATTTAATTTAAATTACGTGCACACATGTCATATAAAATGCTAAAAAATATGGGGCTTTACATACTCCCCCCCCCCCCCCCCCCAACAAAGGAATTTCGTCCCCAAAATTAAGACATACGAGGCATAAAGAGCTAGGGATTTTTCTATCTCATATCATCCTCCCTCTCCCATGTCGACTCGTCGGCATTATGGTGACCCCACTGAACACGAACTAAGGACACCACGTTTGACCGCAACTTAGCTCACTACGATCCAGAATAGAAATCGGTCTCTCCTTATACGAGATGTTGAGATGCAAATCAATATCCTCCAATGGAATGTGCCAATAATCCATCTCACTCCTCTGATACTTTTTCGATGACGACACATGAAACAGGTCGTGAATTCGCTGCAGATGCTTTGGTAGGGTGAGCCTAAACGCAACTCATCCTATCCTTTCAATGATCAGAAAAGTCCCCACATACCTCGGTGTTAGCTTCCCCTTCATACCAAATATCATAACTCCTTTTAAATGAGACACCCGTAAGAATACCTGGTCACCTACATCCAGCTCCACGTGCCTTCTATCAGCATCTGCGTAACTCTTCTGCCTGTCCTGAGCTATTCGTATCCGACGTCGAATTAACTCGATCTTATAAGAAGTGTCCTGGATCATCTCAGGTTCAAGAAGCTTACTGTCCCGCACCTCTAACTAATAAGCAAGCGAATGACATTTTCAACCATACAATGCCTCGAAAGGCACCTCGCCGATAGTGAAATAGTAAGAATGATTATGCACACTTCTCCCAACCTCCTCTGAGATCCAGTATACACATCTTGATTATATCCTATAACATCTGATTAACCCTCTCAGTCTACCCATCAATTTGTGTATTGCAAGTTTACTTAACCGCAACTCAGTCCCTATCATCTCCTAGAAACTCTGCCAAAAATGGGACACGACGATCTTGTCCTAGTCGGACACAATGTTAATCGATACCCTATGTAACCTCACTATCTCGGCTATAAAGAGCTAGATGTATTATCCCGTTTCATAATCTGTCTGAACTAACAAAAAGTGGTCCACCTTGGTCAAACGATCCATAAGGACCCATATGGAATCGTGACCCCTCTGTGATATTGGTAGCCTAGTGATGAAGTCCATCGATATACTCTCCCACTTCTAACTCGTAATCTCTAATGGATACAACATCTCGATTGGCCTCTAACGATCTACCTTCACTAACTAACAAGTGGCACACTTTGAGATAAACTCAACAACGTCCCGCTTCATTCCAACCCACTAATACTGTCTGCGCATGTCCTGGTACATCTTATCCCCCTAGGATATATCGTAAATCATGACTCATGAGACTCTATCATAATATCATTTCATAAGCCCCCATTCTATGGGACTATAAGCCTCCCATTGAAGTGTAAGCCTCCTTCTAAACTGATCAAGTAAGACTCCGCCCCCTTATCTAATAACTGATGTACCATGTCCTGACAAAATTAATCCGCTGCCTGCACCTTCACAACCCTCATAAGGATCTCGGGTGTGATAGTCAACATTGTTATGCAAGACCTGGAAACTGCATTATTTTACAAAAGCTCAAACCACTTCGCTTTTTAGACTGCTGCTAATTCCCTCGTAGGCCATCGGCTCAGTTCGTCTGCCACCACATTATCCTTCGCCTGGTGGTACTGAATGTAAAAATGATAGTCCTTGACACACTCAAACCATCTATGTATTTCATATTGAGAACCTTCTGGGTGAACCGGTATTACAACGACTTATAATCCATGAGCATATAAAATTTCTCCCCTAGGAGGTAGTGCTTCTAAATCCTCAAGGCAAATACTATCGTAAATAGCTCCAAATCATGTGTGGGGTAGTTCCTCTCGTGGGTCTTAAGCTTGCGAGAAGCATAAGCTATAGCCTGATCCCGCTGTTGTAGCACACCCCCAAGTCCTTGTAGAGACGCATCGGTAAACAAAAAGTACTGCACTCCTCCCCTTTTTTTTATGGAAGTGGGATGAAACCCCCACTCATAAAATTATTAAAGGAGAAAAAGCCTCTCTAGGTAGCTTACAAGCAATGGAAAACTTAAAGAAAACCAATGAAAGCAATAAAATTGGGAATTTATATTGATCCCCATTACAATAGAAGAAGAAAACTAATAGATAGATTGTGAGAAAGATCCAACGTAGCTGCATCTTAGACAACCTATATACACCTCTAACAATATTAGGAAGCTCTCTTGAGTTTTTGAAAATTTTCAAAGATCCAATATGCGTACCATGATTAGCCAAAGAATATGCAACCATATAGACTCTCTATAGCAGTGTGAGATAGAGGCATTTCGAATTATCAATTTGTTCTTGGTTTCTTCAATTAAAGTCTTCAGATGCCAAGTAGGTTCCAGTCTCTATCTCCTCCCCTATGCTTTGCGAGCATGGGTGCTAAAGTCAACTCGTACTTTAGATCATCAAAAGTTAACATATAGTAATCATCCCACACAAATGACACCCCCTTGCGAGTCAGATTCGTCAACCGACCCGCAATATTAAAAACCCCTTAATAAAATGGAGATAATACCCTGCAAATACTAAGAAGTTACGAATCTCTGTCGACATTGCGGGCTGACACCACTCCCTCACCACTGTAACGTTTGTCACGTCCACTGAAATGCCTTTTCCAGACATAATATGACCCAACAACTGCACCTCATGCAACCAGAATCCACACTTCTCAAACTTAGCGTACAATGGATGGTCTCGTAAAGTCTTTAGAACCATATGCAAATGCTCTGAGTGCTCGCCCTCAGTCCAAGAATAAACCAGAATATCGTGTATGAACGCAATGATGAACTGGTCTAGGAAGTCTGTGAACACCCTATTTATGATATCCATAAATACTAGCGGTGCATTGGTTAGCCTAAACGGCATAACCCTAAACTCATACGATCCCCATCGCATTAAGAATGTGGTCTTAGGGACATCATGGTGATAACTCGATCTCAAGTCAATCTTTAAGAAGTGAGTTTCTCCTATCAATTGGTCGAATAAATCATCGATTCGAGGCAACTGGTATTCATTTTGAATCGTGACCTTGTTTATCTCTCGGAAATCAATGTACAGTCTAAGCGACCCATCCTTCTTCTTCATAAATAACACTGGAGCACTCCATGAAGATGTACTCCGTCGAATAAATCCCTACCCCAAGAGCTACTGAATTTGGTACCTCGTCTCTCTCATCTCTAATGGGGACATATGATACGGAGCACGTGCAATTGTCTTAGTCCTAGGTGCTAAATTGATGACGAACTCATTCTCCTAACTTGATGACAAACTCGATATCTCCTGGAACGCATTATAAACTCTCTAGCCACTGGGATCGAGTCTAATGATATAACCACCTCCTGTGAGGTATCCTCCTCTATATAATACATGTACATGCTCAAGCCTCCCTCGGGAAGAGGCATCGCCACCATAAATATCTCATTACCTGAAATAAAAAATGCGATGGTTTTATAAAAACAATCCACTATTGCCCGATACCCTGCCAATCAGTCTATGCCTATAATGACATCATACCCCATCATGTCCAATACGAGTAAGTCAGATGCTAAGAATAATATCCCAACATCTACCCTGACTCATGTACAAATGGAGTGAATAAGGACCCCACTACCCAAAGGTTAATTGACACACATAATAATAATATCGTGTGTCTCTAACAAATCGATCGTTCATACCAATCTTGTAAAACTGGAAGAATTTGATGACTCCTATCAAATAATACCCAACCTATATGTCCATGGATTGGAAATATACCTTCAATAGCTGGTTGCATTTGTTGTGCCGGTGAAATCATCGCATTCTAGATGTTGTGGACACACCCCTACTGTAATTGTCCCTGTTGTAGTGGGATTATTGGAACTGGTGGTATTACAATTGGTAATCTTGCCTGCTACCCCCGTTGGGCACCCTACAGCAACCTTTTGGATCATTGTGGGTAAACTCTCCTCATATGGCCTGGATCCCCACAAATAAAATATCGGCCTATGAAATCCCCCTGCCATTGATCCTGTTGGCCATGTGAGGGACGCCCTGGCCTTGGCCTTGATAACCATTCTCGTTGTTACCTTAGCCCTGCTGGCCCTTCCTAAACCCGCTATCACCTGGTCTGAATCCCC
Source organism: Sambucus nigra (assembly GCA_949130495.1). Lineage (NCBI taxonomy): Eukaryota > Viridiplantae > Streptophyta > Magnoliopsida > Dipsacales > Adoxaceae > Sambucus > Sambucus nigra. The sequence continues at coordinate 242,932 of CASBWL010000008.1, forward strand.
TTGATTGGAATCTCTTAGCCGATTCCCCCTGTTGGGTATCCTGCTCATGATGTCTACTAGATTGTTGTTGCGCTGTCCCACTAGCACCATTACCTCCTGTCTTTCCCTGTTGGCTCGAATCTCCACCTCTTTTGTCTCCCTTCACATGGAAGAGATATGTAATACCCCGTATTTTTGTGATATTTATTTATGGGATTAATTAAATTAAATGTTAATTAATTTGGAATTAATCCGGGTAAAATACTAGCGAGATGCGAGTTAGTATTTGATTTTAATGTGTATATATGGCTATATATGAATATTGAATTATGAAATTTGTCGTGAGATTGAAATACGGCAATTTGGAAATTTTGTTGGAACGCGTGTGATAGTCGCGCCAGGAATATAATTATTTTAATTAAAAAGTGAATTTTATTTGTATAAACCGTATGGTCATTTTGAGTGTGCCAACGCGTCCGGAAGGGTCGAAATAGTCAGAAAACACTAGCCGGGGGTTTAGTTTGGGTCCCGGGGCATTTTTAGGCCATACCGACAACGTAAAAGGGTAGTTTGGTAATTTTGAAATTTTGGGAATTAAAACCCACGAAAATTAGAGTTTAATTATGAGTTATTATTAAACCCACCAACCCATCATCATCACTAAACTAATTAGTGGGTTACGGGAGAAGTTTAGAATAGAAGTTAAGGGTCCAAAAATAAACCCTAACCTCCATTGTCATCTTTAGAGAAGAGCTGGTAGAGAGAGAAAGAAAGGAGAATTCTGCAGAGAGAGAAAGAGAACAATTCATCAATTCGACATCAAAATCAGAGAAAGACATAAGGCAAGTGTTTTAATTTCATTAATTGCAAAGAATGCTTCTTCCATGCGTAGGAAATTTATAAAATTGTATTGTTCTTGGAGAATGATAAAAACCCATTGATTTGGATGTAGAGATTTATAATTTTATGAGGAAATTGCATGTAGAACAATGTTAGGGTGATTATTCAAATGAAAATACATCTTTTATATCATATAAACGGATTTAGTTATGTCTATGGATGACTTTGTTTTTCTAAGGTTCATGTTCTTGAGATTTGGGGGAAAATTGTGGAGATTTGATAATTTGATGTAGTTTAGGATGATTTAAACCCATATAAATGTTGTAATACGATTGAAATATGTTTAGGGAGGATTAGAAACCTTGAAACATCATTGGAATGACATTTAGATGAGATTAGAGGAGAAGAAAAGTTGGAAAAATGAAAAGGGCAAATTCTGGGCTCGAAGTTGTCTCCTCGTTAGAAGACCTGCCCAGGTCGTTCGAACGAGCTCGTTCGAACGAACTTCTAACGAGTTGACCTTTGACTTCTAACGAGGGGGATGTTCATTCGATGCCTTTCGTTCGAACGAGATCTCGTTAGAATGCCCACTTCGTTCGAACAGCCTCGTTCGAACGAGACTTCTAACGAGCTGACAGTTTAGGCTTTTTGGCCTGTTTTGATTTCGCGTTTCCCGTGCCCTTGTTTAAATGTAGAGATAACATTTCCTTGATGATTAATTGATATATTTGGGATAATTTGGATATAATGAGGAGTAAAACATAGAAGTGTGATTTAAACCAAATGGAAATTATGGATTAGGACGTGAGTGTCTATTACGATGTGAGAACAATTGACGGTTTGAATAATTGAATTAACCGGGAACATATAAATTGTGTAACATTATAAGTTGGTATGAGCATGAGAAGGTACCACAAATAAATTATGGTGATTACTAAGTTGTGTGCATACTTAGTATATGTATATGATTTTATGTGTATGACATACCTACCATACTTGCTATCACGGGAGGTTTGCGTTTGCTTAGGGCCATCTATCCTTGTGTGCCTATGGGGGGGATTTAGATTGGTACCTCGAGAACATAGGTCAAAGAAGGACTTATTGGGTTGTTAATAAGTCTACTGATCGTGGGAGCGTGGGTATGTGCGTGACCCATGTGATGTGACTGTGTTCGCCTCCATTGTTTGTGATTGTTGTTATCTGAGAACGATTCCTGAGAGATTCGGAATGCGTGATCCTTATGTACGTGATGTACCGGGATTGATAGCAGAGTATGTGTGCACCGCAGCTTAGTCTCGGGGTGCTTGTATTGTATATTTATAACGTGAATAATATACACTTAATTAATGAGAACATTCATATGGTATTGTGTGTTTAAATACGGAAAATATAAAAGGGATAACTTGAAATGAATTGTATTGCTTAAATGAGAACCCGAATTTAAGTTAAGCCCTCTATTTAATTGATAACGTTAGAATGATATTGAGAATCGAGTATTAAAGGGTAGAACCTATGACGGTCTAGCTAGGTTTGAATGCCACTTAGCTAGGTATGAATATCATTTAGATGGGTACATACGTTAGGAGTGCACATTTAGTCGAGAGGTGAGAATTTAATGTGAGTGCACGTCCTAACATGTATTTTGCATTTAATGTTTTAATGCTATTAAAGCACTTGCTATTTTAAAATACTCTCCACTTTCGGGCTCTGACCCGTTTGCTTTCAAATCTACTTTTTGTAAAAACCATTTTAGGTGCCCAGCCACAAGGACACCATGCTTAGGATTCTCATTCAGGTGACGAGCTGTAGTTGTTTGTGGAAGTTACAGGACTTTGATAATAGACGCTTCATCTATCTTGACTTTATATTCAGTTTTCATATTTGTAGGGCATGTCGCCCAATTCCTTTATAGACATTTTTATATTTCATATTTTCAGACTATTTGGCATGTAATTAATTCAGAATACTTCGTTTATTCATTTCAGTGATGGGATTGTTGTGAGGAGCTTTTCCTCCGGACTTAGTGTTATTTATTGGTTATTCTATTTCTTCATTATGATGAATGGTTATGTTATTCTTTCGTTATTCTTGCACTGTATGTTAATCAGACTTAAATTAAAATTTGACATCTTACTTTTCAAATACTAGGTGGTTAGAAATCTTTAAAAAAAAATTCGACAGTGATGCTATTAACTGAACCAACTTGGCATTTTGTATTAATTTAATAAAGGAGTAGCTACCCGGTATTTAATTAGTCGGGGTGTCACAAGATAATCCTGATAATAAGTAATGCGATATTGACTACCTCGGTATATGTCTTCAATGCCGAATAAGCTAGCAAGCATTGTCAGATCCTCCAACTAAGCCCATCCATAATCTTCAACATTTTTTTCTCTTCAGTGTTCACCTCATCAGGTACAAAGTTTTCCAGATGGGTAAAATCCTCCTCGTAGTTGTCCACAGTCTGTCCCTCTTGTACTACATCAATAAACCTCCTCTGCATCTCAATCTGAATTATGGATTGGAAGAATTTAAGATCGAACCGCACCCATAACTGTGCTATAGTCATTGTATCTTGCTCCTGAGACGTGGAAATCGACTCCAACCACTGTATTGCTGCTTCCACTAATTTGAACGTAGACATTATTTGTTTCTGAGTATCGTCGTATTAAATCATACGTAGATGACATTGTATATCTTTCTTCCATTGATTAGTAGTTACCCATCTGTACTACCCTGGAACTCTGGTGGATGCCCTTTATAAAAAGCCTCCCAAACTCTCAACCACACCGACAGCCTTAGGGCCTGAATGACTGGTGCCAGCGGATGTTGTGGCTGAGTATATGGGAAGTATTGAGACATGGCGATCATGGAAGAATTAACTATATGAGCAACTATAGTGTCCACCTCTGTGGCCATCACTGTACCTTGTAGCATCTGTGGTTCCTAATGAGCCTCTCCTTCATTGGCCCTCCTGGCGACCCTAACTAGTCATCCTTTCTTGGATGGCATTTTAAACCAGACCGAATTTGTATAAGTCCACAATTAATATAATTCATAACAGTAAAAGAACGTAAATGCGTAAAGGAATACAACAGTCCTAATAATAGGGCTCTATATCAAAGGACGCTATGCTAGAATCGTAATAAGACGCACAGTTCTTAAAGACACTAGAACCAAATGTTTTGATACCATTTTTGGACACCCTGCCTATTCAAATAACGGGTGTCCAACCCTCTACTAAAATAAAATAGGAATATGAGACTAGCTCATTCTTAGCATCACAGTCGAATATCAAATTAATTACTAATAACCTATTAAGCCCGATGTTAAATTTTAAAAACTTATTAACTTGTTTATGAAAACTTCTATTCATATAACACACCATTCCAATAATATAAATATTCATTCACAACGATAATAAATTGACTACTGAATAAATGCAACAATCAAGGTAACCGAATAATACTAGGTACAAGTCTCAATACGATAATCCATATAAACTAAAATGAAATAAAGTCTAAATAAAATAAACACTGTCTGATAATGGGCGATATGCCCTGAATAAACAATTGACTGAAATCCTATCCAGAGTGCAAGGATAGATACGTCTACTCGAGGCCTGCAGTCATCCACAACTGCTGCAAAATTGTCAAACTGGAAAGATAATCATGCCTAACGTCCCTATGGTTAGGCACCTAAAAGGTTTGAAAATATTTTGATGTGAGTCAGAGCCCAAAAACATTTGGAAATATTTTGCAAGTGTTTAAAATAAAATAATAAATATACAATGCAATCGTTCATACTTAAACTGGTGTTACACTCCCATGAGATAATCCCCATCCCTTATCTATAGTGTACACCCAACACATGTATTTTAAATACCCTCGTTATGCTGTCCTGCCTAACTTGTACTAACACTAATTTTAGTCCCATACGCTGGCTTGTGTCACACGTATACTTGATTTTACTACGAATTCTCATTTACTTTTCACATCGGCTTTATCATTATAATTTTATCATTTTATTTCATATAACTTTACACTAGTTCTTAATTCAATGTTTGTACATTTGTTTAATTCGCACATATACATATATCAATTTATATACGTATATAACTATCACATTTTGTACACACACACACACACACACACACATATATATATATATATATATATATATATATATATATATATATATATATATATATATATATATATATATACATATATATACATATATATATATATATATATATATAATCACATCCTCAGAGCTGAGACCTCGCGGATGTATTCTTTAGCATGTTATCGGATCCAAATACATCATGTACCACTCTTGGCCCAATGGGTTGGAGTCTCACCACCGAACCCAAATAGTAAACACATAACCAGAGGCGGTCATAGTCTTACATCTGTGGTTCATAACCATACCACATTACCCCACTAGACTCTAAACTCACAAACATTGTTCATGCGATAGACCTATGACATAGGGAACCAATCCAACACCTGTTGGTCAATGCCAAGGTGGACCACCCACTACGTGCAACCTCTAATGATTGCATACATAGAGTAAATATGTTTCACACACACACACACACACACACACATATATATATATATATATATATATATATATATATATATATATATATATATATATATATATCAAATCACACAGATATATCCATACATATATATACGGTCTCTCTACCCGCATATATATATATATATATATATATATATATATATATATATATATATATATATATATATATATATATATATATATATATATATATATATATACAGAGAGAGAGAGAGTGGATCAAGTGAGGTCCTCAATTTGAGGATCATTTTTGATAAAATAGTAAAAAAATATTTTTGGCCTGATTTTCTTTTATGGTTTTTAAAAATTTCAGTAAGATCATAAAAAAAATCAGCTCAAAATGAATTTTCTTACTATTTTAAAAAAATTGGTCAAACTTTATCAATTTTTAATAGCTTAAAAATAACTTAAAACTGACAAAGTTTGACCGATCTTTTTAAAATAGCAAAAAAAATGCATTTTGAGCTGATTTTTTTATGATCTTACTAAAATGTTTAAAAACCATTAAAAAAATCAACCCAAAAATATATTTTTTACTATTTAAAAAAAATGGTTCTGAGACCTCACTTGAGCCTACTTCTCTCTCTCTCTCTCTCTCTCTATATATATATATATATATATATATATATATATATATATATATATATAACCAGCTAAACGTGCGTATGTCACTCGTAGCACTGGCCCATAATCCCTGAATCTAACCCCGACTCTCGAATACATAAGTAGTTACTTACTTATAATTTGATTTATAATGTTATTATTATTCTGGACACTAAGCTATTATACTCCATCATGTATCCCAATTTTATCCGAAATCCCAAATCGATTTCATTAATAAATTTTTGGGTGTCGTTCATCCTAGATACCCATATTTCCATACCACGAATTTTATTCCCGACTAACCCAAGGTAATTATAATATTTCCCATATATCTCTAGAGGTCCTAAGTCACATTATGTACTCCTTAAATTAATCCAAACCTTAAATGGTTCACGAAAAAATCCAATCAAATAAAGTATGCCCAACAACAGAATCGATTCGACTTCTAGGCCTAAATCGATTCGTATCTCAAATCTATTAGGCTACAAAGGTGAATCGATTAGATTCTAGGCAGTGGTGTGGTCAACCTATATGGGATTCATCATCCCCTCATTAGCCCAAACAATATTCATCCAACCCAAAATTTATACTTTCTACCAATTCTAAACATGATTATACTCATTTTCACATTTGAATTCATTCGATCATGATCTAATTCATGGGATTCAACATCGTTATTCAAGAATTATGCATGTTCTTAATTCGGTTTCAAGATTCAATCAATTCTTATACTAGTCATTGAAGATCACACTTTTCTACATGAATAAATCTCACATTCTATATGGGATCATAAAGCAATTATTCTATTATAATTTTATTAAAAAAAAGCCCATTTGACACATGAATCCCACCCCAAAAATTCATATTTTAACACTAAATCTAATATCAATTATAAACATCACATAAATTACCAAAGCAAGTTAAACACTTATCTTATATTGTTAGAGATTCTGAATTCCTTCTTTATTGATCTTTTTGCATGAGAATCCTACCCCGGAATCGCTCTAATTTCCCCTTTCACTAACTTTATTGAATCCCTCTTGAGTTCTCCCTTATATTTTATCCTCTCTCTCAAGTCTAGCTATTTTGGAATGGTGGAATGGCTGCACACTCCATCCACGATCCCTAATTAATCCCCTAATCTCAAAATTATGCTTAGGGTTGAGTGTAAAAGAACCGAACGCCCCTATACGGGTCCTAATTAGTTAACAAAGTCCCCGGAACCAGATTACCACCCCCGAGTACCTAATTTTAACTATTTCACTAGTAAATATATTTTCATATAAATATTAATCATTTTATCACTAATTAATATTTATTAAATTCTCGTTATTTCTCATTTCATTTAAATTACGTGCACACGTGTAATTAAAAGTGCTAAAAAAGAAATACTAAAAAATACGGGGTGTTACATAATATTCTTAAACCAAGAGCCTTGTGACTACGCGATCAGTTCATATCAGTTACATTGCTAGATATATGTAAATTTTAAGCTTAAGTCTAGATATTTGTAAATTTTAGTCATATTCTCAAACCGAGAGTCCCGTGACTGCATGGTCAGTTCTTATGAGTTACATTGGTCCCGTGTGAGGTGTCTGTGTCTCTAACAGTGCTTTTTGGGGGCTATTTTAGGTTTTTACTCTCTAGCAGCATGTTTTTAAGCCTAAGCATAAATATCTGCAACTTTTTGTCTATTCTCAAACCGAGAGTCTCGTGAATATGTGGTAAGTTCTTATGAGTTATATCAATCATGTGGAAGGTGTTCATACTTGTACGGGACTATTTTGGGTTTTCGAACTCTAGAGACATGTTTTTAAGCCTAAGTTTTGATATTTGCAAATTTTCATCTTACCCCTAATCTGACATCACCGTGATTATACGATCAGTTCCTACGAGTTACATTGGTATCGTATGAGGTGTATAGGCCTCTAACAGGGCCGTTTGGGGGATATTTTAGGTTTTCGCCCTTTAGCGATATGTTTTTAAGCCTAAGTCTACATATTTGCAAATTTTAGTCATATTCTCAAATCGGGAGTCCCGTGATTACGCGGTCAGTTCCTGTGAGTTACATTGGTCCTGTGAGAGGTATTTATGCCTCTTTGGGGAGTTTGGGGGATGTTTTGATTTCCATCCTTTATCGACATATTTTTTTATCCTAATTCTAGATATATGCAAATTTTTGCCATATTCTCAAATTGAGAGTCTCGTGACTAGGCGATCAGTTCCCACGATTTACACTGGTCCCATATTCGTATTGTTGCCTCTTACGTGGGTGTTTGGAGGTTGTATTGGGTTTTCCCCCTCTAGCGGATTGATTTTAAGCCTATGTCTAGATATTTTCAATTTTTTTTCATATTCTCAAATCGGGAGTCCCTTGAATATGTAGTCAATTCCTATAAGTTACATTAGTTCAGTGTGAGGTGTTCGTGCCTCTTACGAGGACGTTTGAGGACTATTATGGTTTTCACCCACTGCTGTAATTTTATTAAGTCTAAGTTTAGATATTTGCAAACTTTCATTATTTTCTCAAACCAATAGTCCCGTGAATATGCTTTCGGTTCCTACGAGTTACATTGATCCCGTGCGAGGTTTTTGTGCCTCTAATGGGGTCGTTTGGGAGATATTTTGGGGGTTTTCCCTCTAGCGTCTTGTTTTTAAGCCAAAGTATAGATATTTGTAAATTTTCATCATATCCTCAAACCAGTTACAAGTTCCATGGTCCCGCGTAAGGTGTTTGTGCCTCCTACAGGGCTTCTTGGAGGTTATTTTGGGCTTTCGCCCTCTAGCGGCAAGTTTTTAAGCCTAAGACTAGATATTTTCATATTTTGGTCATATTGTCAAACTGTGAGTCCCGTGACAACGCGGTCAGCTCCTATGAGTGACATTGGTCCCGTGCGAGTTATTTGTGCCTTTTATAGGGCTGTTTGGGGACTATTTTAGATTTTTCACCCTCTAGCTGCATGTTTTAAGCCTAAGCCCACATATTTTTAAATTTTTATCATATTCTTAAGCGAGTAGTCCCATGAATATGTGGTCAGTTCCTATGAATTACATTGCTCCCATATGAGGTGTTCGTGCATCTTACGAGGTCGTTTGGGGGCTATTTTTGATTTTTTACCCTCTAGTTACATGTCTTTAAGCTTAAGTATAGACATTTGGAAATTTTCATCATATCCTAAGAACGGGAGCACCGAGATTATGCGGTCAATTCTTTGGAGTTACATTGGTCCAGTGTGAGGTGTTATTCCCTCTTACGAGGCCGTTTGAAAGTTCCTTTGGGTTTTCTCCCTCGATCGGTATGTTTTTAAGCTTAAATCAAGATATTTTCATATTTTAATCATATTCTTAAATCGGGAGTCTCATGACTATGTAGTTAGTTCGTACTATTTATATTGGTTCCGTGTGAGGTGTTTGTGCCTCTAGCAGGGCAATCTGGGGGATATTTCGAGTTTTCACCCTCTGGCGGCATGTTCTTAAATCTAACTCTATATATTTGTAATTTTTTTATCATATTCTCAAACGGGGAGTCCTATGACTCGTGGTCAGTTCCTACAAGTTATATTGGTCCCGTACGAGGTGTTCGTGCCTCCTATGGGGTTATTTTAGATTTTTTCCCTCTAGCGACATTTTTTTGTGACACCCCGCCTAATCTAATACCGGTTGATCAGGACTTTATTAAATTAAGTGGATATCAAATCTGATTTCATTCTTAGTTAGCATCACTGTCAAAAATTAATTAATTAAATTAATGACCTATTAAGTATGGTGTTAATTTTAAAATCTTGTTACATCTACAATTGGAACCACTCAACAATATAAATTTAAATATCCCTGGTGACTAAACATAAAGAGTACTGATAGCATAAATAAATAATCTGAATATACTCTCGATACCCATAATAGAATAATCCAAATGCTCAATTGAGTAATGTAAATAATGTTTAGTAATAAAGTTTTCCAACTGCGGGCAACATGCCCGAAAATAAAACTGCACTGGAGTCCTATCTGGATAGAAATGAGTTAAGCGTCTAATCAAGTCCTACAGGCATCCACAACTGTTGTTGCATCGTCTGACTTTATATGAATAGCTATCCCTACGAACCCGTGGTTGAGCACCTAAAAGGTTTTGAAAATATTTTTGATACGGGTCAGCGCCCAAATCATTTGAAAAACAGTTGCAAGTATTTAAATGCAATAATAATAAAGTAGATGTAAATACCCATGTTCACTTGGTGTCGCACTCACATGAGATTATCCTCACCCCTTATCCACATTATGCACCTAACGCATATTTGCCTAGTTATGCTACCCAACCTAACTAGTCTAACCATTCTTAACATATTATAATCCACTAAACTGCTAACCCATCCGTATCGCCCATACGCTCCTTTATATTAACTATTATGTATTTAACACATAAGCTATAACTTAGGACTAGTCCGCACAAGGGCATTATTATTACTATTATTATTATTATTATTATTATTATTATTATTATTATTATTGTTATATATATATATATATATATATATAGCATCCTCTGAGCAGAACCTTCCGAAGCATCCCCTATATGTTATCAGGCACCATGTACATCACGTACCACTCCTGGACCATCAGGTCGAAGTCTCACCACCGATCCTAAGACGTAAACGCATAATGGTGGCGATCATAAACATACATCCGCCCAACTAGACTCAAAACCAATACATATCCTCACATACGGATAGTGTCCATGCAACACTATGACCTTGGGAAACAATCCAACACTTGTCGATCAACGTCATTGTGGTTCCCCCACTACGCGCAACCTCCAACGATTGCATATTAAAGTAGGTGTGTTCACATAAAGTCATTCACATATACACATATATATACTAGTCACACTCCATACGTGTATATATAAAAAGTCGGCTAATGTACATAATATCTCTTGTAGCACTAGCCTACTAAATCCAAAAGTCTACCCTGACTTCCTGATTTTATCTAAGTATCCCCTTACTTATAGTTTACCTCTATGATTATATACCTCTGTCCAACATGCTAATCTTATTAAGCACTTGCCTAACCATCCCGAAATCCTCACCCGATTTCATGATACCCACCCATGTTCATTCACTCACTTATTCATATATTTTCCATACATGTAATCCATCCTCGATTAGCCTACGACACTTCTTAACCCTCATAGAATTCCCCAAAACCTAAATTCATCCTTGGACCCAATATTCCATGCACAATCCTCAAATGGTCTGAAAAACAACCACGAGAAGAAGGTGTCAAGCCAATAGAACCGAACCAGTTCAGTGGCTGGACTTGACCGTTTCAGTAAGTGAACTAGTTTTCTCCTCCCAACGAACCGGTTCGGTTTTGCTGGGATGCCAAGATGACCTAATGACAGGATTTCACCTCTAACCTTCATCCATGGTGGTCCTAACCTTCACTAAACCCCCATTAATGAACGCTTATTGATCCCCAAACATAATCCCACAGTTTTTTTACATAAAAAATATCTTGAAATAACGTCCAATTCAACGAATAACGAATTAAATCAAGAATTAATGTTAAATCCTAGTTTCAAGATTTGATCTCTTCTTCTTAATTCATCCAAGAACTTATCTTTTATTATATATTTATATTAGATTCATATCCCATCATTTATATAATTTAAAACCCGGATTTAACTTAGTTTCCCAGCCCAAAAATCATATTATTATACACCAAAGTTGCATCAATAACTGTGAAAAGCCAAGATTGTGTGATAATTGATTAAACTAGACTTGCAAGTTTCCAAGAACCCCTTATTTAATTAGAGACCCTAAACATGCATCTAAGGTGCGTGTGTCAACCCATAAATAAATAAAGCATGTGACACAAAAATATGCCGAGACACAGATTTCAGGAAAAAACCCCTTTCGGGTAAAACCTTTATTTCACTAAGAATATACAAGTCGCAACTTACAATTACATAGAAAAATCTGCAATGGATCAACGCGCAGCCAACCCACAACGACACGCAGTCTTGAACTCATCAAGAGAATACACGCAGCACCCTCAAAGGACTCGCAACCCAAATAACAAAGGAAGAACCGCAACTCTCCTCAATGACACGCAGCCATAAAACTTTGAAGAGACTCCCTCAGCAATGACACGCAGCCCTCGGTTGCAAAGATCTCTCCACAAAGATGAACAACAACAAAGTTTGTGTTCTAGGGTTCCAAAAGATTCACAAAAGTAATTTGGATTTTTGTGTGTGAATCAAAAAGATGTTTTGCACATCAAAAAATGAAGTCTTGTTGTGTTTTAACTCTTAAAAAAGTTTTCTCAAAGACTTAAAAAAATACACCATCGAAATAGTTATATTTATAGGAAATAAAAGATGGTAGATAAAAAAAACGCGTACCTATTTGAACTTATCCTAGGCGGACCGGTCCGGCTTTGGGGCGGACCGGTCCGACCTCGGATCAATTCGTTTTTCAAAAGGCTTATTCGGTTCGCATTCGATCCGAGGTATACTGTCCAAAGCAAGGCGGATCGGTCCGGGTAGAGGGCGGACCAATCCGGAGGCGGATCGGTCCGGTAGGGAGCTGGACCGGTCCGTCTTTCCAGAAAAAATAAAATTCTTTTAAATGCCTCATTTTGTTTGAAAAAACTTACTTCTTATTTTTATAAAAAACATTTTATAAAAATTTCCCAATACTAAGTATGAACTTTAAGGAACATAAAAACAAAACTTTACCAAGTTCATTCTCGCAGAGGCTATGATTTTGACGATGCTTTGATATTCGAATCCGTTGATGTAGGTGCGATCTTGAGTTTCTTCAACGGTGTAAAGACGTACGACATACAAATAGATAACGGACAAAAATGTCCTTACAAATCTCCCCCAATGTCTATGCCGGTACGTACATAAAAATTATCCGAATTATCAACTTATGACCTATACAAATCTACCCTCCCACGAACCCTAAAGATGGAAAGATACAAATTTATAAATCTTCATCGTTTGTTCTTCAATCTTCAACAATCATCAAATCTCAAAGCTTTTCTCATCAGGGTGTGCAATATATTGATCTTCAATCTTCATACCTACACACATGAGACAAAGAAAATACCACGTGACGTATCGAGTTTGAAATTAGATAAACATGGATACCAATTTATGATGAACGCATAAGTCATATCTCAAAAACTCCCCCAAAATTCAAACTCCCCCATGAAATGATAATTCTTTCTCCCCCTTTTTATGATGTCCCCAAATAGACAAATAAGAAGAATGAATCAAACAAGCAAAATCGGGGTGTCACGACATACAGATCAAGGCATCAATCAAATGACAAACGTGCTCTTGCAAGGAGATGCTCAAACAAATCTTCACAAACTATTTTTGAATTTTTCAATTTTTTCGTACAAAAATAAGAAACCAATTTCAACAAATATGATACAAAAAATCACACCATGGATTTAGACTCAAACAACCAAGTCATGGAAATGGAATGAATGGGTGTGAACACATTCGATAGATAAATCAAATCAATCAAACATATGTGCACGATGCATATGTGTACCCCTAACGAATGAACATCAAAAGTATCCTTAGGTGAAAATATTGTTGAATTTAGATGACATCGACTTATGCAAATCAACAAATCAAAGTCAAAATGATTTCCACCCCAATAACGTCCAAGACTATGTAGCGCATTTTAAGCATTTCAAGGACGTGCAAACCCGTTTTAAATTCTCCAAATAAACTCCCTCATATATATTTTCTTTTAGAGGTAATCTAAATTCTCAAACTTTGGAGAATTGGTGCAAAAACCTAAATGGCCCATATTTTGGCATAAATATCTTTTTATTGCCTTTAATTTTTTTCTGGCTCTTTTAACCTCTTTGGACCTCGGATAATAAAATTTCTCAATTTTTTAGGTCCTTTTTAACGGTGGATTTTACGCAAAGGATAGATGATTACTTTTCGCAGCCCCTCTCCGTTATCAAACAAACCACACAAACTCACAAAATGGTTTTTATATGCACAATTTACTTATCAAAATTTATCGCGCTTGGTTCGTTTTAAGGACAGGATTGAAGTGAAAACACCCAACCAACATGTGATAAGACAAGCACAATAATCAAACAAATCCGTGCATGTGTGCAATAAAGAAAATCATGAGTTAAACATGTAGGTAGTAACACTTAATTACATCTTAATGACTCCAAACATTATAAAGCACAAGGATGAATTGACCTATTGTCTCAAAACACTATCAAATAGTCACATGAAAAATGGAATGATGTTGTGACATGGTCATCCTAAGTTTCCATCCATAAACGGTGCAAACAAAATACAAAAATCTTTTTGGATTTTTCTAAAAATTTTATGAAAATAAAATCTTTTTGTATTTTTCAAAAATAAAATGAAAAACAAAAATTTATACAAAAAGTACACATGTCATAACACTAGCAAACAAGTATAAATCATGAAACCACAACTAGTGTATGACAAACATGCAAACACAATCATCTATATGATATGGTAAGTGAAGAATCATGTGCAAGCAACCGAGAATCAACTTGTCTAAAATCTAGTGCCTCTAAAAGTGATTTTCTAACCCAAATAGATGTGAGACATAGTGTGGGGGATTTGGAAACCACGGGAACACTGGACATAAACTTCCTAGGACTTTTTCCAAGATCAAAATAAAAACGCCTAAGGTGACCTTTCCTACCACAATATGAACATGCGTAAACGGGTGGAATGACACCTAAAGTGTGATCTTTTCTAACATCCTTGGAATTATTTGACCCTCTAAAACAAATAATGGTTTTGGCTTTAGCACTAGACGCATGAGAAAAAGATGAGCCATTACCATCACTATCAAACCTACTTGAGTCAGTCAAATCATTTTTTAACTTCAAAATTTTTTACTCAAGCAAAGAATTAGACTCTTCCAATCTGAGGGATTTCCTTTTCAAATTATCAATTAAACTTAACAGTTTATCGCGCTCTCCCTCAATAAAGACAAACTTATCTCTAAGAGTCTTTTCACGTGCCGTAAAATCATCGATTAATTTTTTATCCTCGACGGCACAAACAGGAACACTAGAATTTTTTAAGTCCTCTAATTCCTTCTCTAAAAAAAGGACTCTTTCATCACTCTTGTTTTGGGCAATTTTCAAAGAATCAAAATCAGTACACAAATTACCAAAGTGCTCACGACAAATATCATTTTGAGTTTGAAACGCTTGCAAATATTCAATCTTACTTTTAAAGAGAGAATTTTCTTTTTCCAAAACTTTAATTCTTTTGCAAAGTTTCAAATTCAAACTTTTTAAATTTTCAGCATGGTCGTGAACTTTTTCAAAAATAGGCTTCTCGTTAAATGGGCGTTCCATTGGAAAAATTTCGATTTTTCACAAAACAGATTTTTAAAAAAAAATCAATATCACACGATTTTGCGGAAAATAGGAATACGCGATAAATTAGCGTAACCTGCTCTGATACCAATTTGAGAACGTGAGTAGACAAATTGTATCAGAAAGTAAATCCTCGAAAAATCAGGATCACGCGATAAATCAGCGTAACCCGCTCTGATACCAATTTGAAAAGCCAAGATTGTGTGATAATTGATTAAACTAGATTTGCAAGTTTCCAAGAACCCCTTATTTAATTAGAGACCCTAAACATTCATCTAAGGTGCGTGTGTCAACACACAAATAAATAAAGCATGTGACACAAAAATATGCTGAGACACAGATTTCAGGAAAAAAATCCGTTCGGGTAAAACCTTTATTTCACTATGAATATACAAGTCGCAACTTACAATTACATAGAAAAATCTGCAATGGATGAACGCGCAGCCAACCCACAAAGACACGCAGTCTTGAACTCAGCAAGAGAATACACGCAGCACCCTCCAAGGACTCGCAGCACAAACAACAAAGGAAGAACCGCAGCTCTCCTCAATGACACGCAGCCATAAAACTTTGTAGAGACTCCCTCAGCAATGACACGCAACCCTCGATTGCAAAGATCACTCCATAAATACGAACAACAACAAAGTTCGTGTTAGCTCTCCTCAATGACACGCAGCCATACTACTTTGTAGAGACTCCCTCAACAGTGACACGCAGCCCTCGGTTGCAAAAATCTCTCCACAAAGATGAACAACAACAAAGTTTGTGTTCTAGGGTTCCAAAAGATTCACAAAAGTAATTGGGATTTTTGTGTGTGAATCAAAAAGATGTTTTGCACATCAAAAAATGAAGTCTTGTTGTGTTTTATCTCTTAAAAACGTTTTATAAAAATTTCCCAATACTAAGTATGACTTTAAGGAACATAAAAACAAAACTTTACCAATTTCATTCTCGCAGAGGCTATGATTTTGAAGATGCTTTGATATTCGGATCCGTTGAAGTAGGTGCGATCTTGAGTTTCTTCAACGGTGTAACGGCGTACGACATACAAATAGATAATGGACAAAAATATCCTTAAAAATTGTAACTACACAATATTATCAAAGAAAATAAATACTTGATTTAAAGATGATGAATTATGAGATTTTTATTTATGAAATTCCTCCTTTGGTGACGATCTTCACCTCGAAGACGATAACTTTCCTTCCCGGATCCTCTATTCCTCCTCTTTTCTCACAAACCCTAGCCATTTTGGGTGGATAAACAGTAGCCCCATCTATCAACCTTAATTAAATATTACAATTCAAATCTCTAATCCTGAATTAGGGTCAGACCTCTCAAGTAAAATGACCTGTATGCCCCCCGTCTCCCACTTAGTCTAAAAAGGCCCCAGAACCCAATTGTAACTCCCGAGTACCTATTCTGGACTATTTAGATCCATTACGAACTATCGGTGCACTCAAAATTACCATCTAAGTTACCTAACATAAAATTTCATTTCATAACTGACACGACTCTACCCATGTGTCTCGAAAGAAATATCAGTAAACATGTCCCTTTAACTCACTTATGACGTAACATAATTTAATACATTCTTATTTACTTATCGCATAAGTAAATATAATTATACATAAATATTAATATTTTTTATTCACCAATTAATATTTAACTATACAAATTTGTTTTTTAATTTAACTAAAATTACGTGCACATGTGTAATTTAAAAATTCGGGGTGTTATATACTTCACCCCAACAACGGAATTTTGTCCCCGAAATTTGGACATACCTGAGACGAATATATATGAATACTTTTCTCACATGTTATCTTCACTCTCCCAAGTCAACTTATCGGATTTATGATGCTCCCACTGAACACAAACTAATGGTACCACCCTTGACCCAAGCTTTCTCTCGCTATGGTCTAAAATAACAACATGCCTCTACCCGTACGTGATATCTGGATGTATGACACTTTCCTCTAACACGATACCACTATACTCAAACTCGTCCCTAAGGTACCTCTATAATGTATATATATGGAACACATCGTGAATTCTCTATAAGTATTTCGGTAGTGCAAGCCTATATGCAATTGGGCCTATCCTCTCAATGATTGGGAAAGGTCCCACATACTTTGGTGACAACTTCCACTTCTTTTAAAATCGCATATATCCCTTTATGGGAGACACCCACAATAATACCTAATCATCCACATCAAACTCCAAGTGTTTACGCTCTTGGTAAGCATAACTCTTTTTCATGTCCTGAGATATCTGTATACGACCCTGAATCAACTCAATCTTTATTGAAGTGTTCTAGATCATCTACATACCAAGAAGCTTGTTGTCCCCCACCTCTAACCAACAAGTGGGCGGACTATAAGGTCTACCATATAATAACTCAAAAGTTCCCATACCTATCGTGAACTGGTAATAGTTATTATAGGCAAACTCAACTAGTGAAAGGTACTTCTCCCAACCTCCCCTCAAATCTAGTATGCACATCTCAGCATATCGTCCAGTATCTAATTCACTCGCTCAGTCTGTCCATCTGTTTGCGGGTGATAATTTGCATTCAATCTCAACTCAGTCCCCAAAGCCTCTTGGAAACACTATAAAAATGGTACATAAAGATCTTGTCCCGATCGAACACAATGTTAATTATCATTCCATAAAAACTCACTATCTCTGCTATGAAGAGTTGGGATTACTACCCCATCATATAATATATCCAATCTGATAATAAATGGTTCAACTTAGAGAGACGATCCATAATGAATCATATAGAATCATGACCCCTCTACAACATCGATAGCCCTGTGATGAAGTCCATCAAAATGCTCTGCCATTTCCATACTAGAATCTCCAATGGCTATAAAATCCCAATTGGTCTTTGATTGTCTACCTTTACCAACTAATAAGTGTTGCACCTTGAGACAAACTCAATAATGTTCTTCTTCATGATGGCCCACCAATATTGGCTCCTTATATCCTGGTATATCTTACCCTTTCGAGATCTATCGAAAATCGCGACCCATGAGACTCTGTCATCACTGTATGTCATAAGTCCCCATACTCTGGGACTATCAATCTCCCATTTAAGCGTAAGACTCCTTCTGCACTAATTGAGTAAGACTCTGCTCCTTTTTCTAATAAGTAGCGCAACTTATTCAGATAAAATGGATCAACTGCTTTCTCCTTCACACCCTCTTGATAATCTTAGGTGTGATAGTCAAAATCCCCATACAAGACCTGTACACTACATTATACTACAGGAGATCACCCATATTTGCCTTCTAAATCTCTGATAACTCCCCCATAGGCCTTCGACTTAATGCTTCTGCCACCACATTAGCCTTCCACGAGTGATACTCGATGTTGAGTTGATAATCTTTCATAAATTCGAGCCACATATGATGCCTTATATTAAGATCATTATTTATGAACAGATACTGTAGTGATTTGTGATCCATGAATATAATGAACTTCCTTCCTAGTAAATAGTGCTTCCATATCATTGAGGAAAAAACTACGGCTATAAGCTCCAAATCATGTATGGGGTAATTCTTCTTGTGGGGCTTAAGCTTGCGAGAAGCATATGCTATAGCCCGATCCTCCTGTTGTAACACTCTCCCAAGTCTTTGTAAGGAAACATATATAAACATAAAGTACTCTACTCCTCTCCTAGGAAGTTCAAGCACTGGTATCGTAGTCAATTTGTCCTTTATCTCATCAAAGCTAATTGACACGATCCCCAAATAAATGACACTCCCTTGTAAGTCAGGTTCGTCAACGAACCTGTAATCTTTGAGAACCCCTTTATGAGATGAGGATAATAATCATCTAAACCCAGAAAGATGAAAATCTCCATCAATTTTATGGGATGAACCCACTCCCTCACCGTTGCTACCTTACTCGAGTCCACATAAATACCCATGTCTGATACAATATTGCCAAAAAACTGTACCTCTCGTAACCTGAATGCGCACTTCTTGAAATTAGCATAAACTTATTGTCCTGCAAAGTCTAGAGAACTATACATAAGTGATTTATGTGCTCGCCCTCTGTCCGAGAATATACCAAAATGCCGTCTATGTAGACAATGACAAACTGATCTAAAAAATCTCTAAAAACCATATATATGAGATTTATAAATACCATCGGTGTGTTGTTTAGCCCAAATGGCATAACCTAGAACTCGTATGGCTCATACCTCGTCAAGAATGTGGCCTTAGGGACGTCCTACTCCCTGACATGTAGATGATGGTATCCAAACCTCAAGTCGATATTAGGTTGTTCCTATCAGTTGGTCAAACATATCATCGATACGTGGCAACAGTTATTTATTCCAGATCGTGACCTTGTTCAACTCCTTATAGTCAATACATGGTCTCAGGGAACCATCCTTCTTCTTTAAAAACAACACGGTACACCCCACGATGATGTACTCTTGTGAATAAAGCCCTGCCCTAAGAGCTATTGAATTTGATCCCTCAACTATTGCATCTCCACTGGAGCCATACGATAAGGCATATGTACCATCGGCCTAGTCCTCGACGATAATCAACAACTAACTCAACCTCTTGGCTCGATGGTAATCCCGATATATCCTTGAAAACATTACAATTCTCTTATTATGGTAATCGAATCTAATAAGATAGCAACTCCCTTTGAGGTTTCCTCCTCAAAATAATTGAGAGTGTGCTCGACCCTCCCTCAGGATGAGGCATCGCCACTAAAAAAATCTCCCTCCCTAGTATGGAGAATACGATAGTCCTATTAAAATACTTCACTATCGCTTAAGAACATGCCAACTAATCCATACCGAGAATAATGGCATACCCTATTATATCTAAGATAAGTAAATCAACGGTCAAACACAGTCTCCCTATATCTATGCCCACTTATGTACAAATGGAATGAATGAGAGTCCCGCTAGCCAATAGTGAATAAACACATATAATGAGCGGGGAATGGTGTGCTTTTAAAACACTATGCAGAAGTAACTAGAGTTGAGTAAACTCAAAATACCTATAAGTTTGTATAGAGGACTCAAGAAGGACCAATTTAAACTTTTACTTAAATTGTTAACTAGGAGAAAAACTAGATTAGGTTTGAATAGTTAATTAAAGTCTAATTTTATTATCTTGATTAAATAAGGTTGTTAAACAAATAAAAATACTTCCAATTTAGTTAGGCGAGTTTCTAATTCTTTAACCTACTTTTTCCATGGGAGGTTATTTAGACAGAAAAATACAACATGCATGTATTTATTTTATGTGGCAAAAACCCTTCCCCTGGAAAAAACCACGGATCCTTCTAAGGATCAAACTAATCTACTCCACTAAACAAATCAAAATAAGAATGATTTATAAGCATGCAATAAGACACAAGTAAGATAGATGAAAAAGTTATTAACTAAATACCAAGCCTCTTGCGTTGGTTTCTCTTTTGAACTCAACTTTATTTTATTCCTGTCCAAGTTATCTTTCTTTGCATCTTCGCTTTTGCCTCTGGCTTCCTTAAGCGCAAGTTTAACTCAGTGCCTAGTGACTTATTCTAGTGAAGTGTAAGTGTTGTGAGTTATACAACTATGACTCACACACCCTTAAATAATACAGATGAATGATATGCAACATTATTTATTTCCTAGATATCATTAGAGATTCTTATGTTCGTTCTTTTTTAAGTCAAGAACCTTTGAATTAAACAATGTCCGAAAATCCTTTTCAATTCTTTTGAACACTCAGACTTGGCATGATATTTACAAAAGTAATTCAAATTATAAAGTTTATGTCCGAAAGTCCTTATTTATATAATTCTCGTTATAAAAATCTTTTAAACATAACAACTTTGAATAATGCAAATGATAAAGATATCAGTCATCCAACGAACCATGCCAACTAAATTAATCAAATCCAAATAAATAACTACAACTACTGACAATGTGATAGATAAAATAGTCCCAAACGAAAACCAAATACTAAAATGATAGAAGTATATGCAATCTCTATCAAGTTAAAACAAGAGTCTAGAAATGGGCGACACAAGCCCTAACTAAAAGAGCTAAACAAAAGTCTTAGGAACCAAAGGAGGAAACGTCTACTGCAATGACTTGTAACTCCCACACAAGCTGCAGCATGTCCAGTCAAATGATTCAACACTTGACACCCCTGTGGCTGAACACCTGCAATATATATATATATATATATATACAAGAGAGAGAGAGAGAGAGAAAATGACAGAAAACGGGTCAGAGCCCGAGTGTAAAACAGTTTTAAAATAGTTTAGCAAGTATTTAAATTGCTTATCGGCTAATATTACCACCATGTTAGTACGCGACACTCTCTTGAGAATTCTCACATCTCATCTAGTGTGCACGCCTACCGTACTACCAAATTCCTCATAAGTCTATCTAACTTATCTCCCAAATGAGATTGTTTCGAGAAGTCACAAGGCTATGATATTTAGTTTAGAGATCAATCTCTTCATGATTACTTATGTTACTTACTATATCTCATTACCATTAAAAAAATTTCGAATACTTCCTATACAATTTGGAGCATTTATTCAATACTTAACTACTTATACGCAGAGTAGAAGATTTCCAAATATACGTATATATATTAACAACTCATATAATATATATATACTATCGGCACCCCAAATAAAATCTACGGTGCTAGCATACTCTGCTATCAAGCCCCCGTATATCTCGTACTAAGGGAAATAGTAGTTCGGAATCACTCTCGAGCTGTGTTACCACAATACACACAAAATGGAGGTGAAGCATAGTTCCAAGTCATTAAGAGGTCAACACATACCCATCACGTCTCTTAGGACCACCTGGCTATCATTATCAGATAACATGTACCAAGGAATCCTATGTTATAGGGTTCAAGTCAATATCACCCATAAAGGTTCCATCGAGATAAGACAATCCCGACGTGGTTACCTCTGTGATAGCAAGTAGCGCGGGTATGATTATATACAAGCATAATATAAATATATACACATGCACTGGGTCATATATGTAAATATTCTCATTTTTTAATTAGATTTGCCCACGTCCCGTAATAATAATTATTAATTGTACTTAGTACAATTTTACCCAATTATCTCGTATAAAGGGTTCGTCTCTTTTATTCTCAATTATAATCATTTCATACTTACTTCTCATCTCTCGAAGTATTCTCTCTCACTAAAGGCAATTTCAGTAGGTTCATCCTCTCTAACCTACTGATCTAAGTTGATGATACGCAAATATTGTGTATTTCATCCTCCGAACGGACGCATTTTAGCCTCCTCGGGTATCTTATTCCCAATATTTAGGCTCATTAACCAGACAACCTCGTATTTATATGTTAACATGTTTTCAGGGGTTAATTGAGCTTTTATAGGTATTTGGATGCTAAGTGTGAAGTACGGACGCATTCCACTCGATTTTTGTACACGATCAAACATTCAAGGGTAATTTAGTCATTTCACATCTTAGGCACCTGGTCCAACAACGGAACTTGTATCCCTCCTCACAAGCTTCGCGTTGCTATGAATGGTGCGCGATTCCGAGTCCGTATGAAGAAGTTACGAGGGTTTTAGCAGACGAGAAAGGCAAGCAAGCAAAAACAACAATGCAGTGTGCTGTGACCTGCTTGATCGATCGATCGACGGTTTTGGTCGATCGATCGATCTATTCTTCTTAACAGTGGGATATTTATTTACCATCGATCGTTCGAGCCCAGGGCTTCGATCGATCGATCCTCTGTTTCCAGGAGATATTTTGCCTTTTCTTTTCTCTTTTCTTTTGTAATTTTATTCTAACTTACTATATAAAGCATTTTTGATGTAATAACATATATAATTCATTTTAGGTAGGGAAGCTTAGGGTTTGAGGGTTTTTGGTTAGTTCTTCTTCATTTCTCTTTGGATTGACACCCTTTTTGGTATGTAAGTTGACTATTCATTCAACCTCTCCTTTTAATATAGTTGTATTTCATTAATTCCTACTTTGTAGTGTAATTTACATGCTTTCTAAATTAGGTTTACATGCTTTCTTTACTTGATTTCTAGTGTAAATTTATCGCGTTTATTTATCGCTTTCTTTATCGCGTTTTTAAGATGCTTTCTAGGTAATTTGAATTAGGTTGTGTTTGAATTGAACTCACTCGAGTTGAAGCGTTGCTTTACTTTGGTGATGGTGTTTACGGGTCTATTTCAGATGCGTTGTCCTAGTTATTGTGCCTAGGAGATTTGACGGGGCATATCATGTATGTCCCGTGCTTACGACCTTTCGTGCGTAATTTTTGGGGTATTTATTGACGTCAAAATCTTATTTGGCTTTTATGAGAATTTAGGGGTGTGACAACCCTTGATTCAATTAACTGTCAAAATGAGACGCATTTGTAATAACTCGTCAACCCATGTAACCATTTTATACAAATTACCTTGGGCGAGGGATATTCATTGCAACCTATAGTTTACTCGCTTTGTTAATCTAGTTTATTTCCCTCGCCTAGATAAACATTTCCCTTTATGCATCTTTTCCTTTTTAGTTTGTAATTTACCTTTTACACTTTTATTTCAAAATATTAAATCAATTGAATTCTAGCAACTCGTCTCAGTGGATCTTTTGATACCCGACTTACCGCTATACTCACCAGTTGAGTGTAGTAGTAATTTTGGTTTTTGTATAGTCGCGGCGAGACAAAAAACAATGATTGTACACCTACACGCGCACACTTCTCACGCGTTGTCAAAATGGCGCCATTGCTGGGGACTGGTTTGTTTTAGACTTTATTTGATTTAGTATTTCATAATATTTTCTTTCTATTTGTATTATTTTTCTAATATTTTGCAGGACTTCCACATTTGAGCACTTAGAAACGCTCGAATTTTTCTTGCGCGCACTTACGATGTGGAATTCGCAACTTCAATCCATTTTTGGGGTAAGCATGTCTTATTCCAATTCTTTCGGTAATCATTTTTTATAATTCTCAAAATTCTCGCAAACCTATGACTTTCGGTGAATACTTAGAATCCCAAAGTATAACAAATTCAAATATGACTTTGGACGAGTATAACAAAAGTCAAAATTTGGGTTATTGGAATTTTGATGATGATGATGATAATGATTTTGGCACTTTAGCTCCTTATAATAGGAATTTTGATACAAATTGCAATAGTTTTCAAAATTCCTATAATAATGAGTTTTCGTTTAAGTCCAATGGTAATTTTCAAAGTTACCATTCTCATGTATCCGCACCTCGACCTATGACATTCGGTGAGGGTTTGCCTATGTATGAGAGTGAGAAAATTGAAATTCGTTATCGGGAAGAAAACTGTTCGTGGGAATATGACTTAGATTTATTATTTGAGTCCGACGACGATTTTGCTTCACAGACTTTTGAAGTCGAAGAATGTTTTGAACCAAATGAGGTACTTGTGCCTACTTTAGAACAAACCATTCTAGATTTTTCCCATTCCATAATAAATATTGAAAGTGAGGATGAAAATGATGTAATATCTATTTGCAATGAAATTATTTCTTCTTTGGCCCCCAAAGAAGAACATTTCATTGAAAATGATATTATTTCCTTCGAAACTCAATCTTCATGCGATGATGATTCATCTCATGAGATTGAATTTCTTTCATCCCCATTTTCATTCTCTATTATCACACCGTTTCAAGTACCCGATGATTCGATTTCAAACTTTAATGTTTTAAACCTTTTCGCCGATGAGGAGTACTTGCCCGAGTCGCCTTCCACGATCGCATATTTGCCTTTGTGTGCTCCACCTCCTATTCCAATTTCAAAATCCTTGGGAGGATATTCGTCTTTTCTCGGTCCCCACATGTTTTTGTCACCCGTTCAATCCAAATCCCCCATCGTCCCTCCAAAACTATTAATTGGCGATGGTTCCTTTCTTACGCATTACACATACCTTCCGTTGTTAAAATGAAATCCATATTTTTTAGAGGGCATGCTTGTATGTGAGGGTAAATCGATTATCTTCCAAAGTCAAATCTTTCTTATGGTGGACCCTCAACTATTTAGACTTCTAGTGTACAGTTAGTGTGAAGCCTAAATAGTAGGTTGTATATAGTTAACTTTTTATTCTTTCTTTCTTTTTATTTTACTCCCTTTTTAATTTAGCCTAATGTAATTAGTTAACTCTTTGTTATTTCTTTTTGCTATGCTCGGTACTAACATGTTTCGTAGATTCTTTGGACTTGTTCTTATGGGGATCGCTCCACTTTTGGGTAATATCGCTCTTTTCCTCTCTTTAACTTGGCTCTTAATTAACATTAAGGATAATGTCAGGTTTTAAGTAGGGGTGTGGGATATTCTATCCATTTCATTATTTAGTCCATGTTTTTGCTCACATTTTAGTTACTTAGTATGCTTTTCTTAGAAAAATTCAAAAATTTCAAAAAGATTTTCATTCTTTTTTCTCCTTTTTTGGGCGCTTTGCCTTTGTTGATGACAAATGTCAATAATTGCCCGATCCAATAGACAACCCAATGATGCATGTTCTCGATTTTAGAAGTTATTAGACTTTAGTCTTGATTATTGATATTATGAATAACTTCATGAATTAAACTTTAATCCCATGAGCACATGCACTTTTATTGTTATATTGATTTGGTTTAAGATTTTTATAACTCGGTAATCTTTTGTTACAATGTATATACTTACACCGAGTAAGCTTTGTACCTTTCATCGTTTGTGAGTGTATACACTATTCTTTTCTCCTTATAAACGTTAAATTCGTTGGTAATCTCTTTATTCTTTCATTTGACCGTTCATTAATTGAGTTCATACTTGAAATGTATTACTTGATCATGATTTTTATATATTATTTTGATTAGAGAATTGCACAAACTTTGTGAAATAATCATAGTCCCTCTTTGTTATATCACCCTTATTAGCCTTGACCTCACCCTTATATGTGTACCCTCGTTAACCCCTTCGAGCCTAAATATAGCCTTTCGTTTCATAACCCCAATCCCATATCCAACTCTAAATTGGAGTTTTAACCCATACATACACTTTCCATGCCTTTGTTTAGAATGTTACTTGCGATTGAATGTTGTTGTTGTGGTGTCGGTTGCAATTTAGGCATATGAGAGCTTGAAAAGTAAAGAAAAAGAGAAAAAGTGATGAAAAATAGAAAGAAAAAACAAAAGAAAACAAAAGAAAAAATGGGAAAAAGAAGAAAAGAAAAAGAAAGAGAAAGTTGTGAATATTGTGTATAGTGTTCAATAAGCTTTGATTACTCTCCCCGATGATATATGTAATGCCTTTTTGGAACTTGTTTTCCAATTTTGATATTGCCAGTATTTTTCCATTATCCCGAGTTTTCATCCCGAACACCTCGAATCCGTACATACATTCTTTCATTTCGTACCCCAGCCTAGCCTACATTACAACCCTATTAAAGTCCTATGTGATCTTAGGTTGATGTAATTTAAAAGTCATAATAGTTTTGATAATCTGTGAAAATGCATTTTGCCTCTTTTAATGTGAGGTATTTTCATTGAGATTACATTTTTTTAATTATATATATAGCGTTATTTATTTGTGACATGTGTGCGGCCTAGTTTCCATTTACATTTACTCCTTATGCCCGCATGTTCCGTGTGTTACCTCCCTGTTTCGAGTGAAATTCGCTCGATGAGTGTAATGCCCGTGAGGATTGAATTTATGCTTGCATTAATTTAGTATCCGGTTTATATAAATTTTTGTCAAATCACACTTTGCATGTGCTCACTCCCCCTCCCCATTTTAAGGTTTCAATTCTATGAGGTACATTCTATAATGTTAATGATTCAGACTTTTGTTTGAATCCGTTCAATGTGTTAATAATGCATATAAAATCCTTTTCGATATTGTTGGGCTTGTCACATGTTGGTTTGGGCATATTTTGAGGAAACCATGTGATGTTTATGGGTATCATGCCTGAAAACCCTCACGAGACGACACTCGTCCACTAGGGTGACCTAGGGTTTAACGGCTTATCGTATACGCTAAATGCAATTGAATCGCCTGCAAAAGTGGCCTTTTGCTTTTATACCGTACTTTTGTACTATCTCCTGCTTTTGGTTTGCTTGTAGTTCTTGTAGCATCCTATTTCATTTCTAGGGACTAGCAATGTGTAAGTTAGGGTGTGTGATTATACGCAAATATTGCGTATTTTATCCTCCGAACGGATGCATTTAACCCCCTCGGGTATCTTATTCCCTATATTTATGCTCGTTAACCAGACAACCTCGAATTTCTACGTTAACATATTTTACAGGGGTTAATTGAGATTTTATAGGTATTTGGATGCTAAGTGTGAAGTTCGGACGCATTTCGCTGGATTTCCGTACACGATCGCACGTTTAAGGGTAATTTAGTCATTTCATAGCTTGGGTACCTGGTCCACACGGAAGTTGTAGCCCTCCTCGCAATCTTCGTGTGGCCACGAACGGTGCACGATTTCGAGTCCATATGAAGAAGTTACGGGAGTTTTAGCAGACGAGAAAGGCAAGCAAGAAAAAACAACAATGCAGTGTGCTGTGACCTGCTTGATCGATCGATCGACGGTTTGGGTCGATCAATCGATCCTTCTCGATAGTGGGATATTAATTTACCATCGATCGACCGAGCCCAAGGCTTCGATCGATCGATCCCTTGTTTCCAGGAGATATTTTGCCTTTTCTTTTCTTTTCTCTTTTCTTTTCTAATTTTATTCCAACTCATTATATAAAGAATTTTTTATGTAATAGTATATATAATTCCTTTTTAGGTAGGGTAGCTTAGGGTTTGAGGGTTTTTTGTTAGTTCTTCTTCATTTCTCTTTGGATTGACACCCTTTTTGGTATGTAAGTTGACTATTCATTCACCCTCTCCATTTAATATAGTTGCATTTCATTAATTCGTGCTTTGTAGTGTAATTTACATGCTTTCTAAATTAGGTTTACATGCTTTCTTTACTTTCTTTCTAGTGTAAATTTATCGCATTTATTTTCCGCTTTCTTTATCGCGTTTTTAAGATGCTTTCTTGGTAATTTGAATTAGGTTGTGTTTGAATTGAACAAACTCAAGTTGATGCATTGCTTTGCTTTGGTGATGATGTTTACGGGTCTATTTCGAGTGTGTTGTCCTAGTTATTGCGCCTAGGAGATTTGACGGGGCATATCATGTATGTCCCGTGCTTACGACCTTTCGTGCGCAATTTTTGGGGTATTTGTTGACGATAAAATCTTATTAGGCTTTTATGAGAATTTAGGGGGGTGACAACCCTTTATTCAATTAACTGTCAAAACGAGACACATTTGTAATAACTCGTCGACCTATGTAACCATTTTATAAAAATTAACTCGGGTGAGGGATATTCGACGCAACCTATAGTTTACTCATTTTGTTAATCTAGTTTCATTTCCCTGGCCTAGATAAACATTTCCCTTTATGAATCTTTTCCTTTTAAGTTTGTAATTCACCTTTTACACTTTTATTTCGGAATATTAAATCAATTGAATTCTATCATCTCGTCTCAATGGATCTTTCGATACCCGACTTACCGCTATACTCACCAGTTAAGTGTAGTAGTAATTTAGGTTTTTGTATAGTCACGGCGAGACAGAAAACAACGATTGTGCACCTACACACACGTTGTCATAAGTCATTTATAAACTTCTCAATTATGTAGCTAACATGCGATCGATTTTCAATATTTAGTAAACCCCTTGTTAACCCTCGGTTTCATCCCATATAAAATTTCATTCAACGGTATTCTGCTTTGACCCTACTGGTCCTCTTCATGACCCATTATGCTCTTCAAATAATATTCAAGGGTTCCTATGCATTTTATCAAGATTAAACAAAAAAGGGGAAAAACATGTTGTTTTTAGGAGGGATCGAGCGATTGAGGAAAGGGGTCGATCAATCGACACTCTTTCGTCGATCGATCGATTAAGCAGTTCTTGCCCAGAAAACTGCAAATTCGACCTACTAGTTTGGTACAATAATTTCCTCCAAAACGCCATTAATGATCCTCAAACTCCCAAACAAGTTTACTACTGGTTACATATACCTATATACATGATTTCCTATGTGAAGCATGTACAAATTCATCAAAGGTATTGAATTAAACGGGTAATTCATCATAATTATCAAGAACCCTAGTTTCACATTAATTTCAATTCTTCTAATTCTTTTTCCAGATTTCTCACTTCTAAATCAATACAATTTTGTGGGTAATCTTTTACATATGTTGAGATTTCCAGAATACTCTTATTTCCTGTGAGGAATGTGATTTAAATCTCCTAAATCATCAATTTCTTCCATAAAACATAAGTTCATCAAACCTATTCTAACATGGGAGAAATATTAACTAGAAAAAATAGCAAGATAGATAGTTGCCTGGGATTCGAAGGTCCGATTTGTTGGTGATAAGGATATGTCTGCGTTCCTCGTCTTACGATCTATGTTTTGGTAGTGATGGTGCAATTGAATTGGTTCTTGGCCTTGGATTTCTTGAAAAGATTTTCCTTCCTTCCTATCACTCCCATTCTATATTTTTTAGAGTGTTAACCCTAGAAGACTCTTTTAATATCTGATAAGAATGTCCCAATTTTCGTCATTTAATTAAGGCCAAATTTCGAAATAACTAAATTGCCCCCCCCCCCCCCCCCCCCCCCGGGGTGCCGGTTAGGCCTAAAAATACCTCGAGACCCAAACTAAACCCCCGGGTACACTTTCCTGACTATCTCGACCCTCCCAGACATGTTGGAGCACTTGAAACGACTATATGCGTGACTTATAATTTATTGACTTTTATAATACTAATATAGTCCCGACACGACACAGGCGCGTCCCGACTTAATTTCCATAATTATCATCTTATTCACTCGTGATAATATTAATAATTTCAATTTAATATATTACTTTACTCATCTAGTAATATTCAACAAATTTTGAGTAATTACTAACTCTCATCACGCTAGTAAATATTTTAAACGAAATTCCGGATTAATGTTAAATTAATAACTCAATTAAATTTAATAAATCCCCAATTTTAAAATCCATAAAAATACGGGGTATTACATACTTCCCCCCTAATAATGGAATTTCGTCCCGAAATTTGAAAAATAAGCCATGCCTGGTAAAAATAGATCTGGATATTTTTGGCGCATATCTGTCTCGCACTCCTAAGTGGACTCCTCCACATTATGATGCTCCCACTGGACCCGTACAAGTGGGACTACCTTCGACCTCAATTTCCTCTCACTATGGTCTAGGATATCCACTCGTTTCTCCTCATAAGAACTGTCGAGACGTAAGTCAATCGCCTCTATCGCGATGTGGGTGTGGGCCATATCATCCCGAAGATATCGTCTCAACGAAGAGATGTGGAATGCATCATGAATACGGTCCAAGTTCTCTGGCAACCCCAATTTGTATGCCACCGACCCTATCCTCTCGATAATGGGAAATGTTCCTACGTACCTTACAGATAATTTCCATTTCTTCCCGAATCTCATTACTCCTTTCATAGGAGACCCACGCAGTAATACTTGGTCCCCCATGCTAAACTCTTGGAAGGACCGCTTTGTATCGGCTTAGCTCTTCTATCGGTCCTGGGCTACCCGAATGCTACTCCTGATAAGTTCAACCCTAGATGAAGTCTCCTGAATCACCTATCCCAGAACAACTTGTTATCCCCTACCCCTAGCCAACAAGATGGAGAACGAAAATGCCTGCCATAAAACGCCTCAAATGGGGCCATGCCGATCTTGAACTGATAGGAGTTATTATAAGCGAACTCCACCAGTGGAAGATATAGCTCCCAACCTCCTCCAAAATCAAGGACACACATGCATATCATATCCTCCAACATCTGATTGGTAAACTCTATTTGTCCATCTGTCTATGGGTGGTAAGCTGAACTCAATCTCAACTCTATACGCATGGCCTCCTGAAAGCTCTCCCAGAAGCGCGACATGAAAATCTTGTCTCTATCAGACACAATATCCAGGGGCACCCCATGTAACCTAACTATCTCGATAATAAATAGCTATGCATACTGGCCCGTGGTGTAGTCTGTCCGTATAGACATAAAATGAGCTACCTTGGTCAATCGATCCACTATAACCCGTATGGAATCGTGACCCCACTGTGTTGTAGGCAACCTAGTAATGAAGTCCATGGAGATACTTTCCCATTTCCACGTAGGTATCTCCAACGGATGAAGTAACCCTGGCGATCTCTGGTGGTCCACCTTTACCATCTGACAGGTAGAACATTTGGACACAAACTCTGCAATGCCCTTCTTCATCCCACTCCACTAGTATTGTCGCCTCATATCCTGGTACATCTTATCCTCTTCGAGACGTACCACAAATCTGGATCCTTGGGACTATGTTATCACTACATGACGTAAGTCTTCTCCCTCTGGGACCACCAATCTCCCATTAAACTTCAAACCCCCATCAGAACTCACCGAATAGGATTCAGCACCCTCAGCTAAGAGCCGTATAATCTGCTTCTGGCACCACGTATCCGCTGCTTGTGCCTGTATCACCATCATAACAATCTTGGGTGTGACTGACATAATATAGATAAAGGAATGGGCTACCGCATCCTGGTGACCCAACTCTTTCCACTCCGCTCTCCATACTTTCGCTACGTCACGTACTGGTCTACGGCTTAACGCATCAGCAATTACGTTATCCTTTCTTGGATGGTACTGTATCTCAAACTAGTAGTCTTTCACAAACTCCAACCACCTGCGCGGACGCATATTCAACTCCCACTGAGTGAACCAGTATTGCAGTGAATTATGATCTGTGAATAAGTGAAACATCTCCCCCAACAAGTACTGTCTCCAAATTCGCAATGCAAACACGACTGTTGCTAGCTCCAGGTCATGGGTGGGGTAATTTCTTTCGTGAGGCTTAAGCTTGAGGGAGAAAAAAGCTATAGCCTGTTCCTCATGTTGAAGTACTCCCCCGAGTCCCTGTAAGGAGGCATTGGGGTACACCAGGTACTCCACTCCCGGCCTGGGCAAAGCAATAACTTGCGCTGAAGTCAGCTTATCTTTCAGCTCATTAAAATCCAATTGACAAGCACCATCCCATACATACAGTACTCCCTTGCGAGTCAGATTCGTCAACGGACCTTCTATCTTCGAAAAGCCTCGGATGAACCGCCTGTAGTACCCGAATAACCCCAAGAAACTACGCACCTCTATCGGTTTTGTGGGCTGTCCCCACTCCCTCACTGCGGAGACTTTGCTCGTGTCAACTGATATTCCTAATTTTGACACAACATGCCCCTAAAACTGTACTTTTCGTGACCAGAACCCGCCCTTCTCATACTTAGCATACAAATGATGCTCTCATAGAGTCTAAAGAACCCGTCTTAAGTGCTCGGCATGCTCCTCCTCAGTCTGTGAGTAAATCAGGATGTGATTTATGAAGATGATTACAAACTGATCCAAGAACTCTCTGAACGCTTGGTTCATCAAATCTATGAATATAGATGGAGAATGTGTCAACCCAAACGGCATGACTCTGAACTCATAGGATCCATATATCGTCAAGAAAGCAGTCTTCGACACATCATGATCCCTAATCCGTAGGTGATGATATCCCAATCTCAAATCTATCTTCGAAAAGAAGGTTGCTCCTCTTAGCTGGTCGGACAGGTCATTGATTCGAGGCAACAGATATTTATTCCATATCTTGACCTTGTTCAACTCCCGATAATCCACACACAATATCAGTGAACCATCTCTCTTCTTTACCAATAACACTGGAGATCCCCAAGGCGAGTTGCTCCTACGAATGAAGCCGTGGCCCAACAACTGCTCTATCTGATCTCGCTACTCTGTCATCTCTGCTGGAGCCATACGGTACGGTGCACCTACTATCGGTCAAGTGCTCGGCATCAAGTCTATGACAAAATTTATTTCTCGATTGTGGGGTAGCCCGGTATCTCCTAGAATACACCCGAAAAATCACGAATAACTAGAATCGAATCCAGAGGAATCACAATATCCTTAGAGCTATTCTCCTCTATTTAATACAAATGGGTGGAAGATCCTCGACTGGGTGAGGCATAGCCACCCAAAACATCTCCTGACTGGGAATGGCAAAGATAATACTCCTACCAAAACAGTATATCATGGCTTTGTACTCAGCGAGCCAATCCATGCCAATAATGGTGTCGTGCTCGTGCATATCTGAAACTAGCATATCCACAGGTAAAATCAAGCTACCAATATCTATACCTACACCCCGACATATAAAGAAAATCAAGGAACCATTCCCCAATGGTGAGTCTACGCATGTAAATGTACTCTCTGCCGTGTCTAATAACACAAAGGCCTGTGCAAAGTGAGTAGCTATAAAACCGTACGACGCCCCAGTATCAAATAAAACTCGACCCATAGTTCCATGGATAGGAAATGTACCCTAAATCGCGGGTGGTGCCTGAGGTACTGTGGCCTGGTGGACGTTATAGACACGTCCATACTGCAATTACCCCTGCTGGACTGGAGCTGCTGGGATGGCTGGTAGGGCTAGCATTTGAGTTGGCGCTGGGAGGGCGGCTGGAAAGAGTGGCCTCTGCGGCTCGTTATGGGAACCCTACTGATGTGGGGCCCTATCCCCCTCTAGGAAATCCTGACGCTTATGGCCATTCTTTCCACATCCGAAACACCTGCCCCTGAAGTTTCCTCCCCTCTGACCCTACTGACCATAGCCCTGTTTGTCATTACCACCCCGCCATTGGCCCTGCTGTTGGAGAGCTAGGCCCCCAATTTTGAAATTCTTTTACTACAAAAAGATAATTTCCTTTTAAAGAGATGCGAAAGCGTGAGATGGTTCAAATTAAACAAATTAACAAATTTTAATTTCTTTTCCAAATTAAAATTAAACCAAGTGAAATAAGATTAAACACACACTTATGTTAATTTCACTTAAACACAATTAATTAACCCAAGTCCTAGAAATTTGCCTAAGTCATATTTTTCAATTTTACCAATTTATGCCAAACCAATTTTAACAAATTAAATTGTACGACTTGAATTAACTACACATTACCCAATATTTATTTAGCACCAAATTAAGTAAGTAGTGATTAAACCAAAATTTATCTTTTTACCTATGCATGCGTTCTAGGTGAATTTTGTCAAAGATAAAATAAACAATAAATCACTACGCTGCGATGTATGAGGAAAAACCCACAACGGGAAAAAACCTCGGACGGCCCTGGCCTTAAGTCCACTAAGTATGGATTTACAAATTACAAGACAGATGACTTACTTCCTCGACTTGACCACTTTCAAGCCTTGACACGTCTTCTTGTAAACACCTCCGCCTAGTAGATAACCCCGGAGCTCCACCGGAATCTTCTAATCACTAATGAAACAATAGGTACACCGTCAACCACACATGGTGCCTTTAACCATGTGAGAATGCCACAGAAAAACAAGCTCTTCTTCTTTGAGGGATTTAGAAGGAAACCCAAATAATCTCTTCAATGCGATAGAGAAAACCCGGTGCCAAAAAAATCTCTCCAAGGAAGATGTATATAAATACAGATAGAAACTTGGATTAAACAATGTTTATTGGGTGCTAACTTGGTTTTGTTCTTTGAATAAAACAATTTGAATAACAAACACCAAGGGAATTTTTTATGGAAGAATTAAGCTCTCAAACACTCTCTAGGAGTTGAAAAAAGTTCTTAGAAAAATTATGTTCTCGAAGTCATTAAATTATGTGAAAGAATAATGGAACAAAGTAGTGGGAAAGTGCCAAAAAAATGCCAAAAACTGTTCCAGCCGAAATCTCATTCGAACGACATTTCGTTCGAATGACTTATCTAATGAGGTTCCAGTGGTAAGTCATTGGAATGCCTCGTTCAAACGAAATTCTCATTCGAATGAAAAACAAGTTCGAATGATAATTTCGAATGAAGAGACAAAAAGATTAAAATTTCATTTTTAGCCCAAAAACTTTATTTTAAAGTTTTAAAGTACCTTTCTGAAAACAAACCTCAGTTTAAAATAAAATAACACCCAATATAATAATATTCCAAGTCTCCCTGTATTTATATGGAAATGCATTCATACCTTTGGAGACTATGGAATATGAAGTTGATGACGTAGAAACATAGCACTTAAACTCGGCATTTTGATAAATCTTTAAACTTGGCCGCTACGTCTTCAACTTTAGAATGTCATAGGCTTGAAGGATAATCAATAACTCTATCCTATGACTCAAACGTTTTTGTCCAGAATTGAGCCAAAACT
This sequence comes from Sambucus nigra, assembly GCA_949130495.1. Classification (NCBI taxonomy): domain Eukaryota; kingdom Viridiplantae; phylum Streptophyta; class Magnoliopsida; order Dipsacales; family Adoxaceae; genus Sambucus; species Sambucus nigra. Next base: position 278,680 of record CASBWL010000008.1, read on the forward strand.
ACGAAGGAATCAATTGGAAATTTGTGTCCTTACAAATCTCCCCCTTTGGCTATTCCGGGACAAAAACTAAACAAAAATCCTAAAGGTCCGTCAAGCTCACTAGACTAAAAAACATCCCACCCAAAATAAAGAGTACAATGCTTGACTCGAAAAACACTTTAGAATTAAACACTTTGCCGCTTTAAATAGATGCCTCTTTACAATACCTGCACACTTAAGCAACACATTAAATGCATAGGAAATATCACGATATTAAATGCAATTAAAATAATTACTCCCCCTATATTAATTCTCCCCTTTATCAACTATGATCTACCTAAGAAGGTCGCAACTTCCTCTAAGTTAAATCACCCAAACTAAGATACGATTATAATAGGATTAAATACAATTTCTCCCCCTATCATTCTCCCCCTTTTTGTTCAGGAATAGACAAAGGCTAAAGAATCAAACATTAACTTATCTTCCCCAATTAAAGCATATACACCCTCTAAACTAAACAAGAGATAAATAGAATGGGATAACAAGCTAAAAACATGAATTGTGCATAAGGTGATGAGAACATTAAAGCACATGGGCAACAAAATCATAACTAATCCAACCAACTAAGATGCAAGAAAATGATACCAATATGATACATAAAGTATTAAAAATGTGATATCAATAAAGAATGCAATAAGATAGATACTAATTATGAATTAAAGCATAGATGGACTAGAAATCAAGGCAAAGTCTAAATAAAATATCATATATATTGATGATGTTAAAATCCAGCACCACCAGATAAGTGATGATGAGCTCAAACTGTAAGTATCATGGAAGCCATATATGTATACGTATGCATAAGTATATAGAAGGAGGTGAGTATAAGAGGAACGAGACAATGATGTATATTGGTTCAGCCAATTAAGCCTACATCCACTGTGAGTGTGTGATCCAATAAGTATGGGCACTAATGGCCTTGGATAAAATGCACATAAACTCCCTCTCTCTCTCTACTGTGTGTATAAGCAGAATTTTAGCTAGGGTTACAATATTTTTCCCTGGATCCCCTTTTAGGGTTGTAGGTGATACGTATATATAGGTCTTGGGTGGAGTAGTGTACCCCCCAAGTATGCATGTTGCATGTGAATGGTGATCTAGCCAATCCCCCGTTGACACCTGTAGATGCCACCTGTGGATAATGATGACATAATATTCCCTCACGTGAGGGGGTGATATTGTTATAACGGTCTTCCACGTGCCGCGAGAGCCTCATGCGCATTGTTCCACGCGTCTCCCAAACCATGCACTGTGGTGATGTCACCCTCGACCCATGATACGAGGCCGAGGGCAAAGTTCTCATCGGCAGTGTCTGGCCTAATTTAGGCCTTGTACTGTAGTACCCTCGGAGGGTCGTCCGAGCCTGATGGAGGGTCGGCCCCTTGGAAGGTCGTCCAAGCCTGATGGAGGGTCGGCCCCTTGGAGGGGTCATCCGGGCCTGATGATGGGTCGACCCCTTGGAGGGTCGTCTGAGCCTGATAAGGGGTCGGCCCCTTGGAGGGTTGTCCGAGCCTGATGGAGGGTCGGCCCCTTGGAGGGTTGTCCGAGCCTGATGGAGGGTCGGCCCCTTGGAGGGGTCATCTGGGCTTGATGAGGGGTCGTCCCCTTGGAGGGTATACTGAGCCTGATGAGGGGGAGGGTCGTCTTGTCCTGATGAGGGGGTCGGCCCCTCAGAGGGTCGTCTGAGCCTGATGAGGGGGTCGGCCCCTTGGGGGGTCACGAGACCATCTTGGGCTCGTCCTGTTGGAGGGCGCCCTCGGCCTGGCCGAGGGTATATATGGGTATATCATATATGTATACACAATAGATACAAACTAAGCATAAGTACACACATATAGATATAAACACCAAAATGACACAAAACTAAATAACATAAATTTTCACACTCTTATAGCATAAATGTGTCATATGGAAACGAAATTGTTGGGGTGTGAACAAGATACCAATGAATTAAAACCCAATCACTTAAACATGTTCACTTAGTTCGCATTTGATTGCAAAACTTTATTAACTCGAATGCAGCCTTTATGTGATAGGATAAAGTGAACTAATGAACAAACAAACACAATGCATACAAGCCTAGCATGTTGATGATTCTACAAACCAATAGAGTCTTGACATTGAAAGTGAAACTAGGATAAACGAAAATTGTGCAAACCATTCATATACCATCCAATCTCCCTTAATAAGCATATATTAATTTTGTATGATAATATCAATTAAACATAGGCCTTGGCAAATATTTTCTTTTAATGCCATATTTTCTTTTAGGCCTTTGGACCGCGTATTTATTTTAGGTCCAAGCAAACGGTGGCTTAATATTCGCAAAGGATAATAAATCCTTTCGGAGCCCTTCCCCGTGCACATTTATATATAATATTTTTTATATCTCACAAATGTCATATGCAACGGATTTTGACATGCACTAGTCCTCCTAGGTCATAAATATGAAGATTACTAGATTGGTAGGGTCCCCCCTGATGGAAACTCTGCTCACTATAACGGGTATGCCCCTGGACTGCTAGTGCCCCACCAGTACTACTGCCCCCTGTCCGGCCTTGCTGGCTGGACTCCTATGCTCGTTTTCTTCCCTGCTGATGGAAGTGGTGATCCTAGCAGTGCAACAGAGCGACATTGAGTACGTAAGTGTAAGTACCCAACGATAGATTTCCTATGAGGTGCTGATGAATCCTCCAAGCCAATCCATCTAGAAATAACAAGATCTTCTTCTCCTCAGTGGGTGCCTCGTCCGACACTATTGTGAGAAGTCTCGTGAACTCCTCCTCATACTCAGCAATGGTCATAATCTACTGCTTAAGATTCAGTAACCTCCGCCTCATCTCAGTCTGAACGGAGGATAGGAAATATTTGCGGTCAAATCGTACCCAGAACGACTGAATTGAAATGTTATCCCTCTCCTACAAGGTGGTGGTGGAATCCCACCACTGTAAAGTGGCCCCCACTAGCTTGAAGGAAGACAGTAACTATCTCTGCACGTCAGTGCACTCATACATGCGCAGATGCCTCTGGATATCCTTCTTCCATTGGCTGGCGATCACAATGTCCGAACTACCCGAGAACTTCGGGGGATGCGCCTTCTGAAAGGAATCCCTGACCCGCTCCCACATAGTGGGAAGCTGTGCTAGTACCGACGTTACTGCCTGAACCTGGGGTGGAGCCTGCTGCACCACTGCTAATGTGGCATTCACAGCGTGAGCAATAATGGCGGCTACTTCAGTTGCATTAATCATTCCCTGAGTCTTAGCTACTGGCAGCTCGGGCTGGGCACTCCTGTCTCAGGGTGCACGTCTCGAAGGCATCTGAAATGAAAAGGAAGTTTATTAGTCTACAGTTATTATCAAATCTTAAATATCTAAAGACATAAGCGTAAACACAAGAATATAACAGTCCTAAACATAGGGCTCTACATCAAAGATGCTAAGCTGAAAGAGAAATAAGTCGTATAGATCCTAAAGGATACTAGAACCTGATGCTCTGATACACCTGTGACACCTCGCCTAATTAAATATCGGGTGATCAGTCCTTTATTAATTTAAAATCAAGTTGAACGGTTGGTTCATTCTTAGCATCACTGTCGCAAAATAAATATTCCCAATTTAAACACCCTAAATAATTAAGCTAAGTGTCAAAACAAATTTAAAGTCCTTATTTATATAATTCCCGTTATAAAAATCTTTTAAACATAAACGAGTTTGAATAATGAAAATGATAAAGATATCAATCATCCAATGAACCATGCCAACTAGATTAATCAAATCCAAATAAATAACTACAACTACTGACAATGTGATAGATAAAACAATCCCAAACGAAAACCAAATACTGAAATGATAGAAGTATATGAAATCCCTATGAAGTATCAACAAGAGTCTGGAAATGGGAGACACATGCCCTAACTAAAAGATCTAAATAGAAGTCTGAGGAACCAAAGGAGGAAGCGTCTACTGTAATGACATGCAACTCCCAAACAAGCTGCAGCACGTCCAGTCAAATGATTCTACACCTGACGCTCCTGTGGCTGAACACCTGCAATATATATATATATATATAGAAGAGAGAGAGAAAATGATAGAAAACGGGTCAGACCTCGAGTGTAAAACTGTTTTAAAAATAGTTTAGCAAGTATTTGAATTGCTTACCGACTAATATTACCACCATGTTAGTACGCGACACTCTCTTGTGAATTCTCACCTCTCATCTAGTGTGCACGTATACCGTACTACTAAATGCCTCATAAGTCTATCTAACTTATCTCCCAAATGAGTTTGTTTCGAGAAGTCACCAGGCTATGATATTTAGTTTAGAGATCAATCTCTTCATGATTACTTACGTTACTTAATATATCTCATTATCGTTAAAAAGTTCCTAAATACTTCCTATACAATTTGGAGCATTTATTCAATACTTAACTACTTATATGCACAGTAGAAGATTTCCATATATACGTATATATATTAATCACTCAATTAATATATATACTATCGGCACCCCACATAAAATCTATAGTGCTGGCATACTCTGCTATCAAGTTCCCGTATCTTCCGTACTAAGGGAAATACTAGTTCGGAATCAATCTCGAACTGTATTAACACAATACACACAAAATGGAGGCGAAGCATAATTCCAAGTCACTAAGAGGTCAGCACATACCCATCACGTCTCTTAGGACCGTATGACTATCATTATCAGATATCCTGTACCAAGGAATCCTATGTTCTAGGGTACAAGTCCATATCTCCCATAAAGGTCCCATCGAGATAAGACTGTCACGGTACGGTAACCTCCGTGATAGCAAGTAGCGCGGGTATGTTTATATACAATCATAATACACATATATACACATGCACTCGTTCATATATATAAATATTCTCATTTTTCAATTAGGTTCGCCCACAACCCATAATAATAATTATTAATCGTACTTAGTACAATTCTACCCAATTATCTCGCATAAAGCATCTCTTTTATTCTCAATTATAATCATTTCATACTTACGTCTCATCTCTCGAAGTATTCTCTCTCACAAAAAGTAATTTCAGTAGGTTCATCCTCTCTAACCTACTGATCTAAGTCATTTATAAACATCTCAATTCCATAGCTAACGTGCGAATGATTTTCAATATGTAGTAAACCCTTCGTTAACCCTCGATTTCATCCCATATAAAATTTCATTCAATGGTATTCTACTTAGACCCTACTGGTCCTCTTCATGACTCATTATTCTCTTGAAATAATATTCAAGGGTTCCTACGCATTTTATCCGGATTAAACAATAAACGGGAAAAACATGCTGTTTTCCAGGAGGGATCGATCGATCGAGCAAGCAGTTCTTGCCCAGAAAACTGCAAATTCGACCACGGGTTTTATCCAATAATTTCCTCCAAAATGCCATTAATGATCCTCAAACTCCCAAACAAGTTTACTACTGGTTACATATACCTATATACATGATTTCCTACGTGAAGCATGTACAAATTCATCGAAGGTATCGAATTAAAGGGAAATTCATCATAATTATCAAGAACCCTAGTTTTACATTAATTTCAAATCTTTTAATTCTTTTTCCAGATTTCTCACTTCTAATCAATACAATTTCATGGGTAATCCTCTACATATGTTGAGATTTCCAAAATACACTTATTTTCTCTAAGGCATGTGATTTAAATCTCCTAAATCATCAATTTATTCCATAAAACATAAGTTCACCAAACCTATTCTAACATGGGAGAAATATTAACTAGAAAAAATTGCAAGATAGATACTTGCCAGGGATTTGAAGGTCCGATTTGTTGGTGATAAGGATATGGTTGCGTTCCTCATCTTACGATCTATGTTTTGGTGGTGGTGGTGCAATTGAATTGGTTCTTAGCCTTGGATTTCTTGAAAAGCTTTTCCTTCCTTCCTCTCACCCCCATTCTATATTTTTTAGAGTGTTAACCCTAGAAGACTCTTTTAATATCTGATAATAATGTCCCAATTTTTGTCATTTAATTAAGGCCAAATTTCGAAATAACGAAATTGCCCCCTAGGGTGCCGGTTAGGCCTAAAAATGCCTCGAGACCCAAACTAAACCCCCGGGTACACTTTCCTGACAATCTCAACCCTCCCAGACATGTTGGAGCACTCAAAACGACTATATGCGCGACTTATAATTTATTGACTTTTATAATACTAATATAGTCCCGACACGACACAGGCGCGTCCCGACTTAATTTCCATAATTAGCATCTTATTCACTTGTGACAATATTAATAATTTCAATTTAATATATTACTTTACTCATCTAGTAATATTCAACAAATTTTGAGTAATTACTAACTCTCATCACGCTAGTAAATATTTTAAACGAAATTTCGAATTAATATTAAATTACTAACTCAATTAAATTTAATAAATCCCCAATTTTAAAAGCCATAAAAATACGAGGTATTATAGCATGCAAAAAGGTATAGCACAAATATTGACAGAGAAACAACAAACACAAGATATGTGAATTAGTAGTGTGATGTGGTTCTCATTTTGAATCCAAATACTACTCTTGAAGAGTTTTCTTAGTATACCTGGGCTTACAAGATACAAACAAATGTATATACCAAAATATACAGCAACTAACACACCAAGAATGATCTCAAAATAGATCTAAACAAGTAGATAAGAGATTTCACTTTCAAACGGTTTAACCGTTTCAAAACAGAAGGGAAGTATTAGGGCTTTTCAAAATAATTTGTAGCACAAAATAAAAACCCTAATAGGAGAGTTTTTGAAAATATTTCAAAGATTCAAATGTTTTCAAACAAAACAAATACAAAAAATAGAAATCCAAACGATATTAGTGTTGTTGTGTATAGACTTGATCTATAAACAATATCAAATCATTTTGAGTGTGTGAAGTATGTGTACTCTCTTTCTCTCTATCTTTTCTCTCTCTCTAGATTCTAGTTGGCGAGAGTTTTGATATGCCTTCTAATTCTCTTCACAATTAAAAATGGCAACCTAAGGTCTCAATTTATAAGCAAATGATGTGTGTGCTGATTGGAGTAAAGGAAAGCACACGGATCGCCAAAACAGAAAAACAACTGTTGATAACAATGCAATACTATAGTTCAAGAAGAAACATAAAGAGATGTCTTAAGATTGTGACACGTGGGATACTCGAAAGTTCTATACAAAACCAATTTTAGACTGTGTATAACCCGTGTATAATACAATTTTAAACATTGTATTAATCGGGTATTGAATGTATATAAACATAATATAAGTCATTAAAATAAACTAGAAATAAAAATAATGTTTAATTCGAAATTTAAAATCGTTTTAAATTATTTTAAAATTAGAATTAAATCAGAAAAAAAAGTCCCAAAAAAATCTGAGAAAAATCTGGAAAAATATTTTTAAAATATTTAAAAATCCTCTTTAAACATACAAACACAAATCATAAGAAATGATGCTATGAAATGCAGTGTGTAGTGTTCTGTGTGAATTAAAAAGAAGTCCTATGAGACAATTTGTGAAAAGTGTGAGAGACTACCTTCTCTTGAAGTGATTTGAGCTGAACTCTGAGAGATGTAGTAAAGTGAGTAGAGACATTGGCATAAGTATACTAGAAACAACATAAATACATAAAATATCTTGTCAATATTCAGTCCAACTAGATGAAGGTCTGTATAGCTAAACCCCATAAAAATCCTAACCCTAATAGTGTTCTATACTGGGACCTTCACATAATAATACTATCAGCTATATTTAATATCCCTATCTCCCATGAAAATCTAGGGGCAATAAGTGAATGTGTTGCCCTAATGTCAAATAAACACAAACCATATGGTCATGGATAGGAAACAAACCTCTACAACTAGTGGTGCATGTGGAACTATATCATTATGGACGTTGTACACACGTCTATACTTTAACTTCCCTTGTTGTAATGGAATTGCTGGAACTGGTGGTGGTGTTGGCAGTTGTGGTACATGTAACCCCTACTGGGAACCTAATAACTATACTCTGGCTTGATTCGACCAAGCTCGCGACATGTGGACATGCTCTCCACATATGAAGCATCTACCCATAAAATGCCCCTATCTCTGGCCCTGATGGCCTTGTTGAGGTTTTTTGGGATTTTGGCCCTAGTAGCCTTAGCCCTGATGGACACCCCCATTATTCCTTTGGCCGTGTTGGCCTTGAGCAACACGCTGCTAGCCCTGCCTAAACCCATTGACCCTAATTCAGAATGCTTTTGATTTAAACCTCATGGTAGGATCCCCCTGATGGCAATCATGCTCAAGATGTCTACCATGTTAATGTTGTGATGCCCCACTGGCACTGTTACCTCTAGTCTTGCCCTATTGGCTAGACTCCTTAACTCTTTTCGCTCCCTTCAGGTGGAAGCGATGATCCCTGCAGTGTAAAAGTGCAAGATTGACGACATCAACATAAGTCTTCAATGTCGGATTACCCAGCAAATACTTTCGAATCCTTTAGGTAAGCCCATTTGTAAACCTCAAAACCTTCTTCTCATCAACATCCACCTCGTTTGGCATGAAGTTCTCCAGGTGGGTGAATTCCTCTTCATACTTGGCTACTGTCCGACCCTCCTGTGTAAGATCTAGAACGTCTACCTCATCTTAGTTTGGATGGATGATGGGAAAACTTACAATTAAACTACACCCAAAACATCTGAACAATCATGGTGTCTCTCTCTTCATACGTGGCGATAGACTCCTACCACTTTAAAGATGCTTCCACTAGCTTAAATGTATCTTCTTTTGAGTGTCACTGCACTCAATCATGCGTACATGCCTCTGGAAGTATTTTTTTGATTGGCTGGCAGCAAGAATATCCGCACTCCCCTAAAATTTGACGGATGGACCTGCTGAAAGGCCTCTCTAACTCTCTCCCACATTGATGACACCAGGAGGGTCTGGACGATTGGTGCCACTAGAAGCTGTGGTTGTGCCGGGGGAAACTATTGTGCCATGGTAGTCATCATGACAGTAAATGCCTATGCAATAATGGTGGCAACCTTTGTAGTTATCACCATCCCCTAATTGGCTCGAGGTTTCTACTGAGCCTCCCCTCATACGGCCCTCCTAGAAGCCCGAGCTAGTCGTCTTCTCCTATTGTTTGGTATCTAAAACCAAACTAAATTTGTATAAGATTCACTGATAAAATATAACAATATAGTAGTCGAACATAAATGAGCAAATAGGAATTGCAACAATCCTAATCATAAGTCTCTATACCAAAGAAACGCAACGCTGAAAATTCTGTAAGTCCACGCAGACCCTAAACACACTAGAACTTAATAAACTATGATACCCCACCTAGTCGATCATTTTACGATTATAACTTCTTATCGTATATTACTGAGTATCGCTCACTACCCGAATAGTCCTAGTTACCCCTTAAGTTATTTCATCAGTTATAACATCTCTTTACGACTGGTCTGATCTTCGATTCACTTATACTCTCCAGGTACCATTCTAAGTCTCGTAATTTTATCAAACATCAAATTATGCTCGATACTTCCTAGCCTTAATTCTCACATTTTGGCTAAGCCTACACCCTATAATAGGTCTTATGGACTTCACCCCATCTCTCAGTATAGTTTAATAATAACGCAAAAGTCTATAGATTAATTATTAGCAAATTTGGGCCATAAACAAAAGAAACAAGGAAAATCGTGGTAACCAAATCGATTCAGTGAAGGAACCAAAGCGATTCGCCTACCGAATCGATTTGCTCTTTAAGACGAATTGATTCGAAATGGTTCAGGTTCTCTTCTTCATTATGCTATTATGTTTTTCACCATTTTTATTCATCATGACTCTCATTTATCATAACCAAACTCCAACATGCGCCAACCCAACTTCAAATAAGGGTATATAAATAATTTCTAATGTTGATAACACATTAAATCCAAACTAATTCTACCAAAGAACGGATTAAAACCCAAATTTCTACTAAAACCCTAGTTTATGTGTTCTTCATTCATAATCAATCATTTACCCATATTTCTCTCATAATTATTATCACATATATTCTGATTTCCTGTTCTCTACATATGTGGAATCATTCTACATGCAATCCCATCCCAAATCCTGAGTTATATTTACTTAAATCCCAAGAACATAATTGAAATCATGAAATGTGTATTATAACTTATTCAAAAACATGCAAGATAAAACTTGCCCTAAATTTCTAGGTCTGATTTCGATTTAAGCTGGTAAGGTTGTTCTTCCCTTGCTCAGATTTCGATTTCGACACGTCAATGATTGAAAACGGTGTGTAATGGCCTAGGTTATCCTCTTCTTTATCTCCTATGGCCTCTCCTCTCTCAGTATGGTTATAACACTAGCCTCTAACTCAAAGGGGATGATATACTTCTTTAATTTTCGGAGTTCTCTCTACCCTAAACATCTAAATGATCGAAATGCCCTCTTGTGGTGCCGGTTTGGTCTAAAATCTCCCCGGGACCCAATCTATACGTTCGGGTATACTATTCTAACTATTTCGAATAATTCGAAATCAATCGTGGCCTCAAAATTACCATTTGAGTCACTCTATGATAAATTTCCTATCTTAACCTCATATAGTCTACACACGACTCCCGGTTGAGATATAATATTATCATATCATTATCACTCGTTATGACGCGAAATAATAAATCACTATTCACTTAGTAATTATATTCAATAAACATTAATCATTTTCTCTCCAATTTATATTTTAATGAACACATAATATTTAATTCCATTAAATTACGTCACACGTGTAATTTAAAATTAAACGAATTAATTCAATTTTAAATACTAAAAAGTACGGGGTGTTATATACTTCCCCCCTTACAAAGGAATTTTGCCCTCGAAATGGGGACATACCTACGGTGAATAACTCTGGATACTACTCACGCATGTCATCTTCCCGCTCCCACGTCAACTCATCAATATTGTTGTTCCTTCACTGAACTCTAACCAAGGGTACCACCTTAGATCGCAGCTTACGCTCACCGCGATCAAGTATCGCCATCGGTCTCTCCTCATACGAGATATCGAGTGTAAGTCGATATCCTCAAAAGGGACATTACAAAATTCCCTCTCACTTTTCTAGTACCTCTTCAGTGATGACACGAGGAACACATCATGGATCCGCTGTAGGTGCTTCGGTAGTCCCAACTTATATGTTGTTGTTCCCACCCTTTCAATGATAAAAAATGGTCCCACATATCTTGGCGCTAGATTACCCTTGTCGAACCTCAAAATCCCCTTAATAAGAGACACCTGCACTAACACCTGGTCATCGACCTTAAGATTTATGTGCCTCATATCTTCTGCCCGTCTTGAGATATACGGATGCCCCCTCGAATCAGCTCAATCTTGGAAGTGGTGTCCTGAATTATCTCTAGCCCTAATAACTTATTATCCCTCACCTCTAACCAGTAAGAAGGCGAATGATAAGGCCGACCATACAGTGCCTCAAATGGTGCCATGTCGATGGTAAAAGGGTAGGAGTTTTTATATGTAAACTCCACCAAAGGAAGGTACTGCTCCCATCAACCTCGAAGTCAAGTATGCACATCCTCAACATATCTCAAGCATCTGATTAACTCGCTCCATTTGCCCATCTGTCTGTGAATAATATAATGTACTCAATCATAAATTTGTGCCCATGGCCTCCTGAAAACTCTACCAAAAGTGGGACAAAAAAATCTTGTCCCGATTTGACACAATATTTATTGGAATCCCGTGTAGCTGCATTATCTCTGCAATGAACAACTGCGCATACTGCTTCATTTCAAAATCCATATAAACCAAAAAAAAATGGACCACCTTAGTTAACCGCTACACTATCACCCATATGGAGTCATGATCTCGCTACGATATCGGTAGCCCGGTAATGAAATCTATGGAGATACTCTCCCACTTCCACACTAGAATCTCGAGTAGCTGTAACATCCCTGTTGGTTTCTGGTGGTCTACCTTCACTAATTGATAGTTAGCACACTTTGGGATAAACTCCTCTATGTCCCGCTTCATCCCGGCCACTAAAACTATTTACACATATCCTGGTACATCTTATCCCCTTCGAGATGTACCATTAACCTGGACCCTTGAGACTCTAATATCACTGCATGTCTCAAATCCTCATCCTCTAGAACCACGAGTCTCCCATTTAAGCGTAAACCTCCCTCTGAACTGATTGAATAAGACTCTGCCCCATTATCTAACAACCAATGAACTTTGTCTTGGCAATACTAATCCCCTAACTGTGCTTTCACTACCCTTATAACAATCTGAGATGTGACAGCTAATATGGACATACAGGCCCTGGAAATCTCATCGTTGTATCAAAGCTCTTTCCACATCGTGTTCCAAACCTCTGCTATCTCCCAGCAGGTCTTCAGCTAAACGTGTCTACCACTACGCTAGCCTTCCCAGGATGATACTGAATATCAAACTGTTAATCCATTATAAAATCTAACCATATTCTTAGCCTCATGTTCAGATCCTTGTGCATGAACAAATACTAAAGTGATTTATGGTCCGTGAACAAGGTAAACTGCTCCCTCAAAAGATAATGCCTCCAAATCCTCAAGGCAAACACAACTACGGTTAAATTCAAGTTATGTGTGGTGTAATTCCTTTCATGGGGCTTAAGCTTGTAGGATGCATAATCGATAGCCCTCTCCTTCTACTGCAGTACACCCCCAAGTCCCTGTAAGGATGCATTTGTGTAGACATGGTAATCCACTCCTCCCATTGGCAGTGAAAGTAAAGGTGCTGAGGTCAAGTTGTCCTTTAGCTTATCGAAATCTATCTGATAATAGTAGTCTCACCGAATGACGCCCCTTTGTGAGTCAGATTCGTTAGTGAACCTATAATCTTCGAAAAACTCCGAATGAATTGCCTAAAGTATCTGGCCAGCCCTAAAAAACTGTTAACCTCGGTCAGTGTTATGGGTTATCCCCACTCCCTCACCATCGATGCCTTACTTGGATCAATCGATATTCCCCTGTTAGACACAATATGGACTAAAAATTGCACCTTCCGAAGATAAAACCCACACTTCTCAAATTTGGTATACAACTGGTGATCCCGTAATTCCTATAAAACCAGTGTCGATGCTCAGCATGCTCATCCTCAGAACGAGAGTAAACCATAATATCGTCGATGAACTAAATCATGAACTATTCAAGGAACTCTCTAAAAACTCAGTTCCTTAAATCCATGAATAGTGATGGCGCATTAGTGATCCCGAATAGCATCAATCGAAACTCATATGACCCGTATCATGTCAGGAAAGCAGTCTTAGGAACGTCCTCCTCTCGTGCAACTGATGATAACCAAACCTCAAATTTATCTAGGAGAAGTAGGCCGCTCCCCTCAGCTGGTCGAACATATCATCAATCCCAGGCAGTGGATACTTATTTCGGATCGTGACTTTGTTTAACTCCCTATAATTTATACATAATCAAAGCGATCCATCCCTTTTCTTAACGAACAACACCGGTACACCCCATGATGATGTACTCCGTCTGATGAAACCCTACCCCAGGAGTTGCTGAATCTGGTCACTCAACACCCTCATCTTAGATAGGGCCATACGATAAGGCGCTCGAGCGATAGGCCTCATACCCGACGCTAGATTAATAATGAACTCAATTTCTCATCTAGGCGGCATCCCGAGTAATTTTTGGAATACGTCCTCAAATTCCCTCACCACTGGAATCAAGTCTAAAGAAACAACCACCTCCTGTGAGGTCTCTTCCTTAATGTAATTCAAATGTCTACTTGACCCTCCCTCGGGAAGAGACATAGCCACTAAGAACATCTCCTTCCCTGGAACTGAGAACATAATAGTCCTGCCGAAACAATTCACCATCATCTAGTATCCTACTAACCAATCCATACCCAAAATGACATCATACCCCTCCATATCTAACACTAGAAGGTCTATGGCTAAATATAATCTGCCCACATCGATGTCCACGCCCCTAAAGATTGAGTGTATAAGCGACCCACTACCCAACGATGACTCTATATACATAAGGAGATTATTGACTGTCTCTAGTAGATCGAAAGCTCGTGTAAACCTGGTCTCTATGAAAGAGTGTGATTCCTCCATATTAAATAAAATCCTACCCTCAAGCCTGTGAATATAAAATGCACCCTCTACTGTCGGTAGTGCCTGTGGTGCCTGCTGTATGACTGTATCTCGAATATTATAAACACGTCCACACTGTAATTGCCCCTACTGCGGTGGGGCTCGGGGTACTGGTGCCGCCGGTGGTAACAGTGCCTGTTGCCCATGCTACTGCGGAGCTCTGTTCAGTTATGGGAAGTTTCTCCTCTTGTGGTCCATCTTTCCACAAGTGAAACATTGTCCCAGAAACTCTATCTTCCTCTATCCCTGATGGCCCTATCGCGACTATCTCTACTGCTGGACCTAGTGGTCTCGGCCCTGCTGGCCTACCTCATTATTCCCTTAGCCCTGGAAGCCATGAGGAATGTACTAATACTTCTACCGAGAGCCTTATTGGCTCTGCCTAAAGCCTCCCTTGGGTCGGTAATCCCCGATCTAAGTCTCTTGGAAGAATCCCCCTGACATGAATCCTACCCATGTCTGTCGGTCTTCTGCTGCAATGCTCCAATAGCACCTCTCTCACTTGCCTTGCTTGTCTGGATAGGATCACCTCATCTCTTGCTTCCCTTCAGATCGAAGTGATGGTCCTGACAGTATAAAAGTGCGGCATTGACGAAATCTATATAAGTCACTAATGTGGGGCCACCTATCAAGTGTTTCCTGATCCTCCCGGCTAGACCATTCATAAAACTCAACCTCTTATTTTCTTCATTGTTCACCACGTCTAAGACATAATTAACCAAGCGAGTTAATTCCTCCTCATACTCAGCCGCAGACCGCTCTCCTTGAATCTTTTTCACTTCTCTGTCTCAACGATTGTCGGAAAGTATTTGCGATCAAACTGCTCTCAAAACTCAACAATGGGTATAGTGTCCCTCTCATAGGTTGTGGTAACAGATTACCACCACTATAAAACTGCACCACCTAGTCTAAAAGTGGCTAACATTTGCTTCTACACATCGCTACAGTCAACTATGCACAGGTGGCACTGAATATCTTTCTTCCACTTGCACGGCAAAATCATGTCAGAGCTACCCTGAAACTCGGGTGGGTGGACCTTCTCGAATGCCTCCCTCACTCTCTGCCAATTTGAGGGCCTCGGGTGGGCCTAGACATCCGGTGCCACTGGATGCTATGGTTGTTGTACCTGAGGAAAGTGTAGGGCCATGACAGTCATAGTAACATTAACTGCCTACACCACAATATCATCCACTTTTACTGTCGTAATCATCCCCTGTGGTGGATGTGGCTACGGTGTCTGTGGAACCTGCTGAGCTTCTCTCTCATCGTCTCTCGCCACTGCCCTTGCCGATCGTCCTCTCCTGAGTGGCATCTGAAAACAGATGAAATTTTTATGAGTTCACCATTTATATAAATATAATAGCAAAAGAACGTAATTTCAAATACGTAATTATGAGTGCAATAATCCTAATAATAGGGCTCTATGTCAAAGAACGGTACGTTGAAATCGTAGTAAGCCGTACAGATCTTATGGATAATAGAACCTGATGCTCTGATACCATATGTTATACCTCGCCTATTTTAACCACGTCTGATCAGTCCTTAATCAAAATATACAGGAATCTCATTTGGTTCATTCTTACCATCACTGCCATTTTTCGATGTAAAATTTTAGCTTGCATTAATATAACAATTATGCGTAAAAATAAAATAACCAAACCATCCACACAGTATAGTAGTCTGAATAAAAAACACGATGAATAGCTGAATAAATTATACCGAATAAACTATCGGTCCCCAAAATAAAATTCAACTACAAGTTCAAAGTAATAAATTGAATCCTAACATAGTCCAACAAATAAATGAATAACGGTAATATTGAATTGTCTGAAGAGGCAACATGCCTAAATGAAATACTAAAAAGTAAGACTTAGAATGAATAACTGAAGCAACTAAGCAAACTCCTGTAAGCCTCCATAATTACTGTAACTACGCATCCCTAGAATGAGTCTTAAAGTTGGACACCCCTGTGACTGGACACCTAAAATGTTTTGGAAACTAGATTTGACAAGGTTCACAGGCCAATACCTTCTGAAAATATTTTGCAAGTATTTAAATCACAGTTTAAAAACATTTATTAGATACACTCTGTTGATGTAAAAAATTAGACTATCTCTAATTATTTAGTCACTGAAAAAAATAAATAAGACAAAGAATTTTAAAGTGGTTCAGCCTTACAAGAATGGCCTACGTCCACTATTTTTGTTATTGTTGACTGTTTGGGAATTCTCAATTACAGGTTTAACCAAGAAATTCTGAGTCCCCTTGCAATGAGGATGATACAATGTATTTATAGCCATGAGGCTGTACATGTGAAAGGGTAATACATAGCTGTCCCTTAGGCGTGTACATCTGTATGATAATAATAAGCATTTAATGCACAGTCAATCTATTAGTTATCCTGATATTAATGCTCTGTACGAGATGCATCTCGGACCGCCTAAGCTTCTCGGACCGCCTCAGTAGCTCGACACTCATGAGTTTCTCGGTGCAGTAAAGTTCTCGGAGAACACTTGTTGATCGGAGCGTCTGAGTTGGTCAGGGAGGTTGAGTTCCTCTTCGTCAAGGTGTTTGTAAAAATGCTTGTAGGTGCCATGTAAATTGACACTTGTCTTCATATAATTAATCCACGTAAGCAGGCTAAATTTGGTATCAACAGAAGCCCCCAATGTTTCACAGTTCGAGGTCTGAGGAGTGTGGAACATTCTTCTCGGAATATGGTGGGATTAAATGGTCACCCTAAATTTTAGGAGTGTATTCCTTGTATTTATTTTTCCTTTCAAATTCGTAGAATCGGACTTTTTGAATTTTTATAACTGCCTCGGTCTCTGCATCCTTTTTGTCCTTTTTAGCCGCCGGTAGCGCAAACGTCTCTTTTTGTAATCATTATTTTTACCCTTTCCCAAGGCAAGGTATTTAAACGTTGCAGAAAATCCTATCGTCTCTTCACTTTTTCAAATCTGTATCTTTCAGCTCTCCATTTTTTCTCTATCTTGTGCGTTCATTCCTTCCGTCGTTCGTTGTCAACTGATCCATCCTTTTTTCTGTAAGATCTTCTTCCTTCTTTTTTATTTCCTTTATTCACCATGGTTTACCTTATTGAGTTGCTTGATAAGTTTCGTTCTGATTTCTCTATTCCTTCATGGGTCATTTTGGAGGAACTTTCTGAACCTTCAGATTATTTTCGTTTGGCTGAGGGACATTGGTTCCCTAGTCTCTTTGTAGCTGAATGTGGCTTTTCTTTTCCCCCAAATCCTTTGTGTCTGGAATTCTGTTAATATTTCGACGTGGTTCCTGCAAAAATAGCCCCCAATACATGAAGAATAGTTAATGGAGTCTATAGGTTAAATCAGATGCATGGAACTTGTATAGGAATTCCAGAAATTATGGTTTGCTATAGATGGGATGTCAACGGCAATACTTTTTATTTCAAAACTAGGTTTTTAAATAGGGTTTTAGTGGTCAATCTCCCAGATGCCAATAGGGATTACTTCGAGTATGGTGTTGTTATGAAAAATTGGCAACATGCTCCACTAACTGGAAATGATGTGTATCAGTGTCCCAGGTGCCCTCCCTATGGCAATGGGATATGTTGTTTTTTCTTTACTTTATTTTTGAAATTATACTTTCTTTGTGTTCGATAAAATGTGTCACTGATATTTTAATTTTCATTTATTTGCAGTTGACAGCAAAAGAAGGTCTCCAAAAGAGACAGAAGTTAACTTAAAACATCTGAAACTTATCTGGGGTTTGCATCAGACTGTTGCTGACGAGCATCTCAGATCAGATTCATACTTGCTACAGTATAAGAGTTACACCTCATCTTTTACTGCTCGTCCAGTGATAGGTGAAGTAGAAATAGCACCAGCCTCTGAAGGTTCTTCTCCTGAGTCACACATTCCTCTTAGTGACAGGATGAAGAGAAGAAGAACTCCTGCCCTCTTTGAGAAATCTGCCTCTATTATCGAAGTGTGACACCCCGACTAATTAAATACCGGGTAGCTACTCCTTTATAAAATTAATTCAAAATGCCAAGTTGGCTCAGTTAATAGCATCACTGTCGAAAACATTTTATTATTTCTAACCACCTAGTATTTAAAAAGCAAGTTGCCAAATTTTAATTTAAGTCTGATTAACATGCAACAAGTGTAAAATGAAGAAATATATAACACCATTCACCATGCTGAAATAAAATGAATAACCATCACAATAGAGTAAATAAAGTCTGGAGGAAAACTCTTCACTACAATCCCATAACTGAAATGAATAACCGAAACTGAAACAAAACATGCTAAAGTCTGAAAACTGAAATGTAAATGATGTCTCTAAAGAAATGGGCAACATGCCCTACAACTGATAGATAGTGACTCTGGAATCCAAAGAGATAGAAGCGTCTACATGCAAATCCCTGTAGCTTCCACAAGCAACTACAGCTCGTCACCTGAATGAGTACCTATGCTTGGTGTCCTTGTGGCTGGGCACCTAAAATGGTTTTACAAAGAAAAGAGATTTGAAAAGCAAATGGGTCAGAGCCCGAATGTGGGGTTATATTTTAAAAACCTGCAAGTCCTTTAAAAACATTTAAAACATTAAATGCAAAGTACATGTTAGGACGTACACTCGCATGATATTCTCACCTCTCGTCTAACTGTGAACTCCTAACGTAAGTACCCATCTATACCGACCCATACTACTAGCTAACTGACAACATAACTAGCTAGACTGCCAAAGGTTCTACCCATATTACTCGGTTTTATTTAACATAACAACGCTCGTAATTAAAAAGGTTTAACATAAACTCCGTTACTAAATATGTCATATATATAAGTATCAGTTAACTCCTTATATATCTCGAAACAATATCGTAATACAGTTACAACATTAACATGAGGATTCCCATTAATTTAATGTATATTATTCACATCATAAATATACAATACAAGCACCCCGCAATCTAAGCTGTAGTGCGCACATACTCTGCTATCCATCCCGGTACATCACGTACATAAGGATCACATATTCCGAATCTCTCAGGAATAGTTTACCGATAACAACATCATAAATAATGGAGGCGAACACAGTCACCATCACATGGGTCACACACATACCTACGCTCCCATGGTCAGCGGACTTATTAATATCACAATAAGTCTTTCTATGACCTATGTTCATCAAGGTACCAGTCTATATCCCCCCCCCCCCCCGTAGGCACACAAGGATTAGAGGGTCCTAAGCGAACGTAACCTCCCGTGATAGCAAGTATGGTAGGTATGTCATACACACAATCCATATAACAATACTAAGTAAACACACGTCTTAGTAATACCATATTTTAATCGTAGTACATATCGCATTCTCGTACTAACTATAATTATCACAATTCGTACTATTCCGGTTTGTAATTATACGCGCTATAATTCATCCTCACATCGTAGTAGACACTCACGTCTTAACCCAAATGGTTTATTGGATATAACTCTCGTATATAATTTACTCCTCTCAATAACCCAAAAGTCCCAAATCTATCCTTACATCATCAAAGAATGTTAACTCTACCCTCGAACCAGTTTCCGGGACTCCAAAAATCAAAACAGTCCAAAAAGGACCAAACTGTCAACTCGTTAGAAGTCTCGTTCGAACGAGGCTTCGAACGAGTTTGGACTGTCAGGTCGTTAGAAGTCTCGTTCGAACGAGTCTGTTCGAACGAGATCCCAGTTCGTTCGAACGAACTGATCCTTCTAACGATATCTCGTTCGAACGAGATATCGAACGAAATCCCCACTCGTTAGTAGCGACTGGTCAACTCGTTAGAAGCTCGTTCGAACGAGTTCGTTCGAATGACCTGGGGGATGCTTCTAACGAGATGCCAGTTTCGGCCCAGAATTTTCCAAAAATCGTTTTTCAACATATTTACTCCTCAAATCTTCTCCAAAATACGTCCCAATGATTGATTTAAGATATTTAAACAATTCTAAACACAATATAACCACATTCTATCACGTTTTTATGGATTAACTCATCCTAATCATCCATCAAATTTGCAAATCTTAAACTTTCCCCCCAAATTATTCATGAACAAGAACCCTAATTTATAAATCCTCAATTCATCAAATTAAATCCGTTTTTGTTTCACCCAATCATGTATAATCATCATATAATTTCGTCCCATACTATTCTACGTGCAAATGGTCCTTAATAATCAAATTCTAAGTCCAATTAACATGGGTTTTCATTTATCTTCCAAGAACAATTTGTAAAACATCAATTTTCTAACATGGAAAGAACATCCTTTGAAATTAAACATAGTTAAACCACTTGCCTTGTTTGTCTCTGAATTTGGTGTGGATTTGGTGTAGAATTTCTGCAGAATTCCTCTCTCTCTCTCCTTCTCCAAGCTTTCTTCTCCAAAAGGCTATGGTGGCTAGGGTTTGCTTTGGGGAAACTTATGAAAACCTAATTTAATAAACCTCCGTAGCTTGTTGGGTTAATAAGGGTTGGTTGGGTCAATTCCTTATCAGATTACAACTCTCAATTTTCGTCACTTTTAATTACCCAAAAATACCAAATTACTAAAATACCCTTTATGGTGCCGGAATGGCCTAAAAATACCCCGGGACTCAAACTATACCCCCGGCTAGTGTTGTCTGACTATCTCTACCCTTCCGGACGCGTTGGCGCACTCAAAACGACCATACGGATTATCGATTTTAAATTCACTTTTATTATCGAAATATTATACCGTGACGCGGCGGTCCCACGCGTCTCAACAAAATTTCTAAAATGCCGTATATAAATCTCACGACAAATTTTATAATACCAAATACATATATAATCATATATGCACATAATCAAATACCAATACGCATCTCATTAGTATTTATAACCCGGATTAATTTCCAATTAATACGCATATAATTAATTAATCCCAAAAATAAATATAGCCAAAAGTACGGGGTATTACACGAAGAGGCAAAGAAAAGCAAGCATGATGTCCCAGAAGAAGGGACAAGAAAAATCGATGCACCCCCTCCGGCTGCTACTATGAAGGTTACTGAGAAGCCCCCAGTGGTTCCGAGCAAGGTCGCTGCTCCAAGAGAGGTTATAGTCATATCCCCGACTAAGAATACATCCTTGGTCGAAACCGTTCCTGCTCTCCCGAGGAAGCTGAAGAAGAGCTCCTCGGTCAATTTGGATGAATCCATCTCTCAGCCTCCAACTACTGGAAGTGGTGTTCCCACTTTCGTTGCTTCGAGCTCTGCTATGAGCTCGATGAAATCTTGGATCATCCCCGAGATCCAAGGTATTGAAAAAAATATTTCTCGGGATATGCTTACCACATTGGCTGCTCGTTATATTGCTTCTGTAAGTATTATTGTCGTAAACTTTCATTTTTCCACTGTTAAATCTTTGCACTGACTTACAATTGTTTTATTTTTCCAGTTGGTAACCCGTTTCAATACAATTTTGAAGAAGGATGAAGCTATTAAAGCTTTGAGCTCCTCGTCAGGTGTAGAGGAAGCTTTGGTAGGTCTGACGCAATCTCTGAAGGATTCTCGTCAGAAGTATGTTGATGATAAAGCTGCTTAGGAGAAAAAGCTTAATTCCATCAAGCAGGATAGGGATCAAGCTGTTGAAGTCTCCAATAGGTTGGAGAAGAAAATAACAGACTTGGAGGAGAAGAACAAAGAGCTCGAAAGGAAGCTCCAAAATGCTGGAGAGCTTGAAAGTAAGCTCAAGTCTGCTGAGGAAGAGTTAAACAAGCTTCGTAAAGTAGGTCATCAGAAGGAGGAAGTGGAGAATAAATTGAAGGCTGCCAAAGAACTTCTGTCTGAGAAGCTTTCCTCAGAGAAAGTGAAAAGAAAATTGGCTATGAAAAAGTCCTTCAGTGCTGGCTGGGACAAAGGTTGGAATAAGGGTTTGGCTGCCATGGTATCACAAATGGAGTATGGCAGCCCCAAATACTTCAGGGATGGCTGGGTGACTGCTCTGACAGAGATAAACGTCGATGAGAACTCCGACCTGTTTCAGCGACACATTCCTGCCCCCCTCCTACTCCCGGGGAAGAAAAAGAGGACAAAGCTGCCTCCGAGGAATCTTCTATGATGGTTGGGGATTAAGTACCTATTATTGAACTTCACTATGAACAGCCCCAAGCAACTATTACTCCTATCGAGCAGCTCCAGTTACCCAGCATTTTAGCCGAGTAGCTTCCAGCACCCACCGAGCAACCTTCTGTGCCAGCCAAACAACCTTCCTCTTCATCCCAGTCTCCCGAGAAAGTTTTGGGAGATAAGGAGAAGGTGTAGAATTGTTTGGACTTTTCTTTTTATTTTATTTTCTTCGTCAAATGTAACTATGAACTATGTACTTCTCTTTTATAATGCAATAAAATTTGAAATTTTGATTATGCATACTGTTGATTCTCTTCTTCTTGCTCTGTTTGTACTCTTATTGATTCTTGCTATCTCTTCCTTTTATTAATTTATGGCCAGGATGGAATTGTTATCTGCTCATGATACAAAATTGTTGAGACAATGCAATGAATACTTCAAAGCTGGTCATACAGATATGACTGAAGCTCAGATTATTGATATCCTCGGTCCAGATGCTTCAGAGCAAGAAATCGAAGCCTACCAGTATTTAAAGTGTATGCTCGATCGAGCAGTGGCTAACAATGTAGCGTATTATGAAATGATTGAAGACCTCCAGGGCACTCTCGAGGAGCTTCAACAACAATACAAGGAGTCTACAACCATTTTGCACTAGGGATATGAGAAGAAGTATCAGCAACTAAGTGCTGATAAAGGATATAGTAGATTGGTTGCTGCCTATGATGTGAGGGAGAGAACTCTGAAGACCGAGGTCGAAGAGCATAGGCAGATCGCAAAGTTGCTGGAGTAAGAAAACAATAACCCGCGAGGAGAAGTATCTCAATTGAAGTCTGCAGCCTCTACATCGAGCGCTTTGATCCATGTGAACGACGAGGGATTCTCTTTCTTGGAGGTCAAAAATGCCAACCTGAGGGACGAATTAGAAACCTTGAAGAGGATTGGGCCTTCTACTTCTGCTCGGGGACGAGCAAGAGGTTCTCGGGGACGAGCAAGGGCTGCTCGGCTTACTATTGAAGAGGAAAGAACTCAAGCTTCTCTGGAAAATCAAGCAGTTCAGTTAGTTGCGAAGAATAAAGCTCTAGCAGAGATGTCCAAGAAGATCCTGAATCTGGACGAGCAGCTCTCTGCACAAAAGTCTGCCTTGGAGAATAAAGAACTTTTTATAAAAAAATCTTCACGAGCAGCTGGAAAGGTTAACTTATCAATTCCACAAGCAGCCCAGAGAGTTATGGATGGCTGGTTATAATGAGTCTCTCTACCATCTAGATGATCGAATCCAAAATGAAAATAATGAGGGTTACAAACAAGGGTGGTTGAATTCCCTGGGTGTGCTGCAACTGGAACAAGTCATTACTTCCTGCTCGGGCAATTCCTCAGTGTTTGATTTCCAAATATCTTGGCGACTACAGTCTTCATTCCAATGTTGAGATATCTCGCCTAGAGCACCTACTAGATCGGCCATCTGTGATGAACATCAGGATGCTCACAGACCTTAATTTCATAAATTCCCCTTATGCCTTAGACGATCCTCCTGCTGGCGAGGAACCTGTTTCAAAATCAAAGGGGAAGAAACCAATAGAATAGGAATCTTGATGTAATAATTAATATGTATTTCGTTTCTCGATGTATTTTGCTTTGGATTTAATGAAAAACTTATATTTTTCTTTGCAATCTTGATTGGCATTGTCTTGTAGGTATTTCGTAAAACAATTTACTTATTTACTAATGAATGTGTATGTATATATGTTAAAAAGATAAAAACATTGTGTTATTTGCTGACCAACTAAAGTTGGTGAAAACTTATTGTCGACTATCCTGAATTTGTGGTAATCATTTATCGACCAACCATAGTTGATGATATTTTGTTTTTCGACCAATCTTGGTGGTAATTTAAAATGCTACATGTATTAAAATTTTGCTTGATCACTTTTTAATTCTAAGTCATTAGTTGACTTTTATCACATAATCCTGAATTGTTTAATATAAATGTTCCCGACCAACCGTAGTTGACAGATTTTTATTCTCGACCAACTATAGTTGGTGGATTTTCTTCCCGACCAAGCTGAGTTGATATTTATGGGAAATCTTTTTATTCCCGACCAACCTTAGTTGGTGGATTTTCTTCCCGACAAACCTGAGTTGATATTTATGGGAAATATTTTTCTTCCCAACCAACCGTAGTTGGTATTTCTGGGAAATATTTTTTCTTCCCAACTAACCGTAGTTGGTATTTCTGGAAAATATTTTTTTCTTCCCAACCAACCGTAGTTGGTATTTCTGGGAAATATTTTTTCTTCCCGACCAACCGGAGTTGGTGGATTTTGTTCCCAACCAACCGGAGTTGGTATTTCTGGGAAATATTTCTATTCCCAACCAACTGGAGTTGGTGGATTTTCTTTCCAACCAACCGGAGTTGGTATTTCTGGAAAATATTTTTTATTCTCGACCAACCGAGGTTGGTGGATTTTGTTCCCAACCAACCGGAGTTGGTATTTTTGGGAAATATTTCTATTCCCGACCAACCGGAGTTGGTGGATTTTCTTCCCAACCAACCGGAGTTGGTATTTCTGGGAAATATTTTTTATTCCTGACCAATCGGAGTTGGTGGATTTTGTTCCCAACCAACCGGAGTTGGTATTTTTGGAAAATATTTCTATTCCCGACCAACCGGAGTTGGTGGATTTTCTTCCCAACCAACCGGAGTTAGTATTTCTGAGAAATATTTCTTATTCCCGATCAACCGGAGTTGGTGGATTTTGTTCCCAACCAACCGGAGTTGGTATTTCTGGGAAATATTTATATTCCCGACCAACCGGAGTTGGTGGATTTTCTTCCCAACCAATCGGAGTTGGTATTTCTGGGAAATATTTTTTATTCCCGACCAACCGGAGTTGGTGGATTTTGCTGAGTAGTGTGTAGCACTAGTATTCCACGAAAAAATTTCAATAAAAGGAGAGAATTGGGTAGAATGTTCACATTTTATTCATACTAAAGAGACTGCATTACATGAGGGTTTACATTACTGATAATATTTGCGCAGATGCTCTAGATTCCATGCATTCTTACACTCCTCCCCTTCTAAAGTTTCAATTATATATGTCCCTGGTCGAACAACCTTTGTTACTCTGTATGGCCCATGCCAGTTAGCTTCCAGTTTATTGTGCTTTTGAACTACTTTCTTCAGCACATAGTCCCCTTCTTTCAGGTCGCACTTCTTCACTCTCTTGTTATAAAAGAAGGTTGTTCGTTGCTGGTAAGCAGCATTCCTGATGGCTACTTATTCTCTAACTTCTTCGAGCATGTCCAAGTCTAACCTTCTCATTAAGTCGTTGATAGGGGAGTTGAAGTTCAGCACTCGATGTGTTGGGAGGCCCAACTCGGCAGGTATAACAACTTCACTTCCAAATGCTAGCATATATGGAGATTCTCCAGTTGCTGCTCAGGGAGTAGTACAATAAGCCCATAGTACTGAATGTAGTTTGTTGATCCAGTTTGCTTTCGCGTCACTCGGTCTTTTCTTCAAGCCATTTAGCAGCGTTCTGTTTGTCACTTCAGTTTGTCCATTACTTTGGGGATGGCCTGGTGCCGAGTGGATATTCAAGATATTTGACTGATGACAATAGGCAGCGAACTCCTCGTTGTCAAATTGTGTTCCATGGTCTGAGATGAATGCATGGGGAAGACCATATCTACAAATAATATTTTTCCAAATAAATTGGTACAACTTTTCGTACGTCATGTCGATAAGAGGCTCGGCTTCCACCCACTTACTAAAGTAATCCACTGCGACGACGAGATATTTTAATCTTCCTTTGGTCGTTAAAAGTGGCCCAACCAAGTCAATTCCCCACATGGAAAATGGCTAAGGGGAAGTAATGGGTGTCAACAATGCTTGGGGAGTTCTTCGGATAGTGGAGAAGCGTTGACACTTGTCACATTTCTTGGCATAGGCTATACAATCATCCCTCATCGTTGGCCAGTAGTATCCTTACGTCATCACTCTTTACAAAAGCGTCTGACCTGCTACATGGGCTCCACAGGACCCTTCATGGACCTCTTCAATCAAGTCTTTCACCTCGGAGGGATGCACACATCTTTGCAAACCTGCCATAATTCCTCGTCTGTATAGAATACCATTAGTCAGTACATAACGAGCAGATTTAAACTTCAATTTCTTGGCTGTGAGTTTATCAATCGGTAATTCTCCCTCCTCAATATATGCCCTGATGAGATCCATCCAAGATGGCCCTAAATCAAGGGTAATAAAATTCATCGTTAAATCTTCATCTATGCTCCGACCAACTAGAACTTCAATTGGGATTATTTTTTGTAGCTCGGTACGAGTAGTCGATGCTAATCGAGCTAAAGCGTCAGCTCTTGCATTCTCCATTCTTGGTATTCTAACCAGTTAAACAGTAACAAATTCCGATACTAATTCCATCGCCTTTGCATGGTACTTAATCATCAACTCTCCTTTTACTGTATATACACCAAGCATTTGGTTTACAATCAACTGTGAGTCACTACATACGATTACCTGCTCTGCCTTTATGGTTTTTCCCAGACTAAGACCTACAATCATCGCTTTATGTTCGGCCTCATTATTTGAAGCTTGAAATTGAAAACGTAAAGCATATTCCATAGCGACCTCGTCTGGACTTTTCAATACAATCCCAACTCCACTACCTTAGGTGCATGATGAGCCATCCACATATAGGTTCCATACAGGTATTTCATCCTTAAACTTATTATTGGACAAAGTTCCTCGATGGAATATTTGTTGCTCTTTTATCTCCATTTTTACAACTCGTCACTGCTCGTCGGCCATCTTCTCTTGCTCTCCGACCAACTTAAGTTGATCGGGGTTTAAATTTGATGATCCTGTATCATCCACAGGTTGGTCGGTGTTCAGCTTTTGCTCTTCGGGGGTATCAGGATAGGTGAACTTTACTGTAAAATCTGCTACTGCTTGCCCCTTAAGTGACAATCTAGGCTCATAAATTATATCATATTCACCGAGTTCTATTTCACAATACATCAATCTCCCTGATTTTTTTGGTTTATGAAGAGCTTGCCTCAACGGCATATCGGTATATACGACTATGGTATGAGCCTGGAAGTATGGCTTCATTCTTCTACTCACTTCGATTAATGCTAGTGCCAACTTTTCCAATTTTGGATATCAGATCTCTGCTCCTCGGAAGGCCTTACTAGTGTAATAAATTGGTTTTTGTACTCCATCTTCCACTCTTATTAATGCCGAGCTAACTGCATTTTTTGAAACTTCCAGATATAAGTACAATCTTTCTCCCATCACTGGCCAGGACAAGAGTGGAGGTGATCCCAAATATTCCTCCCAAATATGTCTTTCGGAGCGTTTTGAAGAATGGGAGGCATCTATCATTTGCTCGCAATACAAATCTGTTAAGTGCTGCTACTCGCCCTATAAGACTCTGCGCTTCTTTCTTCATCGTTGGTGATCGTAGTCCCAATAGAGCCTTGATCTTCTCTGGGTTTACTTCGATTCCCCGTTGGTTGACAATATACCCGAGAAACATGCCTTCTCGTACTCCAAATATGCACTTGGTCGGGTTCAACTTCATTTGATATTTATCTAATTGATTAAAGGTCTGGCCTAAGTCAACTAGATAGTCAGCAGCTCTCTTGCTCTTCGTCAGCATATCATCAACATAAACTTCCATATTGCAACTAATTTGCTCTGCAAACACCTTGTTCATCAGCCGCTGATATGTTGCACCTGCGTTTTTCAAACCAAAAGGCATAACATTATAACAATAAGTTCCCCTAGGGGTAATGAAAGAAGTACTCTCCCTGTCTTCAATTTTCATTTTAATCTGGTTGTAACCATAATAAGCATCCATGAATCTCAACAGCTCGTGTCCTGAGGTAGCATCCACTAATTGATCAATTCGGGGCAAGGGAAAATAATCCTTTGGACATGCCTTGTTGAGGTTGGTGAAGTTTACACACATTCTCCATTTGTTGTTTTTCTTGTTCACCATCACTACATATGCTAACCATTTTGGATATTTAACATCTTCAATAAAGCAAGCTTTCTGGAGCTTCTCGACCTCCTCCTGTATAGCTTGGTTCTTCTCGGGGCTGAATACTCTTCTTCTCTGCTTCACTGTCTTGATCTCCTTATTCACATTGAGCTCGTGACATAAGAAATTTGGGTCTATTCCGGGCCTATCCTCATGACTCCAAGCAAAAGTTTGTTTTCTGTTTGTTAGGAAAACTATCAATTCCTATTTTAGGGAGGTATTTAACGACGAACCTATCTGAGTTGTTCGTTCAGGGTGCTCGTCGTCCAGAATGATGTTTTCAGTAGCATCCACCACCTGACCTTTCACGAGTTGCGACTCATCTCTAGGATCCAATGTTTTAATTTCTGCACCTTCATCCACCTGATAGGTAGTAGTCTTTTTCCTAGATTCCTCCAGTTCCTCCTGCTCGGCAGACGAATAGTAGCTATCTCGAGCTACTTTTTGATCACCCTTCACAATTACTACTTCAAAATTGGTTGGAAATTTTAGGCATTGATGTAATGTAGATGGTACTGCTTCGAACTTTTTCAATCCTACCCTTCCCATGATGATATTGTAGGCTGATTGAACATTATTATCCATCACGAAGAAGCGGTCTCTTTTTGTTCGACAAGCAGGCCATGTACCAATGAGCATATCCAACTTGATCGTCCCAAGTGGAAAAACTTTCTCGCCAGCAAAATCGAGGAGGGGCCTATGATAAGGCTCCAACTGAGACAACTTTAGATTTAAGCTATCGAAGCACGAGTAGAACATAATATCAGTCGAGCTACCATTATCAACCAGTACTCTCGAGATCATTACTTTCTCCATTCTCATTTTGATCACTAATGGGTCAACATGAGGATACAGTTGTCTTTTACTCGTAATCAATAACTTTGAGCTTCTCGTTATTGAAACGAGTTATATAATCCTTGGTGCTCTCACCTACTTTTTGTCTAACACTTAACAAGTGTGCTACTCGTTTAACCGATTTTGCTCCAAAATAGAAGTTTCCAATGAAGAGCTCGGCAAGTTGAAAGAAAGTTGAAATCTTACCCCGAGGAAGATTATTGTACCATATTTGAGCAGATCCTATAAGAGTTCCCGAGAATGCCCTGCATCTCATTTCATCTGGCATAGCATAGATGTCAGCAGCAGCTTGGTATTGCTCTATATGAAGGACAGGGTCGATTTTTCCATCATATTTAGGAGTTACAACAGGTGCTTTGAATTTTGATGGTGTGGAAAAATCCATAATTACTTGGACAAAAGGTGTCCCTTGGACAAAAGTTCTTTGTAGAGGATTCTTGTCCTTAGCCATTTTCCCTAATCTATCCTCCAACCTCTGAATAGAGCCTTTCCACGCATCATTTCCCTCCTCGGGTCTACTGGTTCGAGCAATTGATCATGTTGAAGTCACTTCCTGGGATCTATCTTGTCGAGCAATTGGTTGTGATTGGGCAGAACCTTCCCTTAGATAGGATGGTCGTCGAAAACTCCTCGACACAGCTTTGGGAGGACTTCTATTCCTCCTTGGGCCCAAACGATCAAAATGAGATGCTATACTTAATCTCTCCAATGCACTAGTCCTTTCGGGAGAGAGAGTGACCTTTCGTTCAGTATTTGTGGCTCGTACTGACGAAGTTCTATCTGGTTGATAAGAAAAATCATCAGATCTCTCAGTATGATATGAATCGGTATGCCTAGTACACGAAGAAAGTAAATGTGTGTTTCTTTGAACACTTCGTTGTCCTAATGGGTTGGTACTCCACCCTGGATATTTTGTATGAGTTGTCGCATAATTTCTTGCATGGTTGTCTGGCCCTGGGCCAGATTTGTCATTATTTCGGCCAGATCTTGGATGTTTGGCGGAGCAGATGGATTTTGGGGGTTTCTGGGTTTCGATTGCTGGATTCAGGATTATCAGCCATTTGTGATGAATTGTTTTTGGTCAAAAATGATAATTACAGTCGTTTCCCATAGACGGCGCCAATCTTTTGATGTAAAAAATTAGACTATCCCTAATTATTTAATCACAGATAAAAATAAATAAGACAAAGAATTTTAAAGTGGTTCAGCCTTATAAGAATGGCCTACGTCCACTGTTTTTGTTATTGCTGACTGTTTGGGAATTCTCGATTACAGGTTTAACCAAGAAATTCCGAGTTCCCTTGCAATGAGGATGATACAATGTATTTATAACCATGAGGTTGTACATGTGAAAGGGTAATACATAGTTGTCCCTTAGGCAAGTACATATGTATGATGATAACAAGCATTTAATGGGAAGTCAATCTGTTGGTTATCCTGATATTAATGCTCTATACGAGATGCAGCTCGGACCGCCTCAGTAGCTCGACACTCGTGAGTTGCTCGGTGCAGTAAAGTTCCTCGGAGAACACTTATTGATCGGAGCGTCTAAGTTGGTCAGGGAGGTTAAGTTCCTCGTCGTCAAGGTGTTTGTAAAAATGCTTGTAGGTGCCATGTAAATTGACACTTGTCTTCATATAATTAATCCACGTCAGCAGACTAAATTTGGTATCAACACACTCGTTAGTTCCACGTACACTCCCTTGAGTTTCTCACCTCTCATCTAAAGTGCACACCTAATGCATCCTACCTAGACTAACTAGACCACGTATCTAACTAACAACAAAAGGTTTAACTCCCCAGTACCTCCCATACGATACAATGCTTTACTGCTAATGATTAATATTAATCGCATCTTATTATAGGATCAATTACTTATGTTTCTCTACTTAAATTTCATTTAGACATACAGAATCTACCGGTTCTACCATCACACATAAGTAGATTAATCACACTTGAATATATTTATCAAAGTTATAATATATATAACCATAGCATCCCCCGAAATGGATCCCGTGATGCTTGCGTACTCTGTTCTCATATCCATGTACCTCTCGTACCAAATCAATGGCTATCGGTTCGAAATGTCTCCTCGAACCCTCGATCAAACAACACACAATGGATACGAACACAGTTCTAAGCCTTTAGGTTACGCACATACCTAATGTACCCAAATTACCTGCCACTCCCACTAATACACAACACATAATGGGCGGCCTTAAATCTTATGTTCTGGGGCACAAATCCAGACCTCACTGGAATCGTCAAGTTGATATCGCCATTTGCGTGGAACCTCCCGTGATAGGAGGCAGCGTAGGTATGTTCACACACATAACCAATCACATAATAGTTATTCACACAACATATATATATATATATATATATATATATATATATATATATATATATATACACACACACAACCCATCATATAAATCCGTACGTAGTATATATCTCTCGAATACTCAACATACTATCATTTTATAATTATAACTTCTTATCATATATTATCGAGTATTGCTCACTACCCAAAGGGTCCTAGTTACCCTTAAGTTCTTTCAGTAGTTATAACATCTCTTCACTACTAGTCTGATCTTTTGTTCACTCATACTCTATGTGACCCATTCTAAGTCTCGTAATTTCATTAAACATCAAATTATGCCCGATACTTCCTAGTCTTAATTCTATCATTTTGTCTAAGCCTAAACCCTATCATAGGGCTTATAGACTTCATCTTATCTCTTACTATAGTTTAAGAACGACCCAAAAGTCTCAAG
Source organism: Sambucus nigra (assembly GCA_949130495.1). Lineage (NCBI taxonomy): Eukaryota > Viridiplantae > Streptophyta > Magnoliopsida > Dipsacales > Adoxaceae > Sambucus > Sambucus nigra. Next base: position 310,708 of record CASBWL010000008.1, read on the forward strand.
ATTAATTATTCTCAAATTCGGGGAATAAACAAAAGAAACTAGGAAAATCTTGGTAACCAAATCGATTCGGTGAAGGTACCAAAGTGATTCGCCTACTGAATCGATTCTCTCTTTAAGCCGAATCAATTCGAAATGGTTCAGGTTGTCTTGTTCGTTACACTGTTACATCTTTCACCAATTTTATTCATTATAACTTCCAGGATTCATGACGAAACTCCAACATGCTCTAACCTAACATCAAATAAGGGTATATAAACAATTTCTAACATTGATAACGCATTAAATCCATACTAATTCTACCCAAGAAAGGATTAAAATCCATATTTCTACTAAAAGCCTAGTTTATGTGTTCTTCATTCATAATCAATCATTTACCTAGATTTCTCGCATAATAATTATCACATATATTCTGATTTCGCGTCCTCTATATATGTGGATTTATTCTACATGCAATCCCATCCCAAATCTTGAGTTTTATTTACTTAAATTCCAAGAACATAATTGAAATCGTGAAATTAGAAACCCTACACTACATGGGTATTATAACTTATTCCAAAACATCCAGCATAAACACTTGCCTTAAATTTGCAGGTCTGATTTCACTTTAGGCTAGTAAAGTTATTCTTCCCTTGCTCCAATTTGGATTTCGGCACGTCGATGATTGAAAACGGTGTGGGATGGCCTAGGTTCTCCTCTTTTTTCCCTCCTATGGACTCTCCTCTCTCGAGATGGTTGTAACCCTAGCCTCTAACTCAAATGGGGTTGATATACTTCTTTAATTTTCAGAGTTCTCTCTAATCTAAACTCCGAAATGATCGAAACGTCCTCTCGTTGTGCCGATTTGGTCTAAAATCAAGACGGGACCCAATCTATACTCCCATGTATACTATTCTAACTATTTTTACTCATTCGGAATCAACCGCGACCTCAAAATTACCATTTTAGTCAATCTACAATAATTTTCCTATCTTTACCTCATATAGTCTACACGCCACTCCCAGTTGAGATATAATATTGTCACGTCACTATCACTCGTTATGATGCGAAATGATAAATCATTAGTCACGTTTTTAATTATATTCAATAAACATTAATCATTCTCTCTCCGATTAATATTTTAATCAACACATAATATTTAATTCCATTAAATTAGGTCACGCGTGTAAGTTAAAATTAATTTTAAATACTCAGAAATACAGGGTGTTACATTATTAATGAAAGCAAATGATTACGGGTGCGGCATAGGAAAGTTTAAAATGGACTAAAAGGGAATTAATGTGAATCAAATAATGTCCATGTGAAAATAAGTTGAAAGTACTAAAAATGATAAAGGGTGGGTGAACAAATGGCATAGCCCAAAGTTAATACGATAATGTGTTCTAAAGGTGTACTTTAAGAGTTATAAGGTCAAAGTATACAAATGATCACTCTAACATCAATTTTGTTTGTGTTGGAAGGAAATTAAGAAAATTAACGTTTTTATGAAACAAAGATAGTGTTTTTCAAAGAAGTGATAAAATAAAGTATTTTTCTTAAATTAACTACAATGGGTTAATGGATAAGTTCATTTTTAGAATGTAATAAGAAAGGCCATTGATTGGGTTAATTTAATTTAACCGAGATAAATTAAGAATTTTAATATAAAGGTTTATGCATATGTATATGTGTGTGTATATATACATGTGTGTGTGTGTGTGTGTGTGCGCGCGCGCGCGTGTACGTAGTATTATCACTATGTTATTGCATTTGTTTCATTATGTTGATCATTTCTATATTGCATTTTTCTAAGAATCCCACTGGGCATTTGGCTCACATCTCTTCCTTTGTTACAGCATGGTAACTGGAGTTCTGTATTTGGGAGGATTATGCACGTAAATGTTTCTTACCTTCTTATGCTAGAAGCTTTAATTATTTAAATCCAGAATGCTCTATGACAAGTTCTTTACATGTCTAGTTATTTTACATTACATGAAAATGAAATTGCATTCTAAATATTGGAACTTAAAAGCAAGTAAAAGGAACTAGAAATATTATTTAGGAATGTTCACATCACATCATACTTGATGCAATCGGTTCTATTCGGATCAACCCATGGGCGACCCATATGCGCGGATCAGGGCGTCACACATATGCTTGGGACTAGAACCTTCAAATGTTAACAAATGCTTATCATGATATTCCATTTTGTTTGTATATCTCATTTATAGGGTTATTTAGTTATTTTTGACCAAGTATACAACTTTTAAGCTTAGACTCATTTTTCAACAACCAAATATAAAAAGTTACCCCATGGTTTGATAATGTTTAGGAGTAGAGAGTGTTTGACGCTTAGAAAGAGGATGCGATGTTGAAAAATGAAAATTTTCATTTTTAAATACGTGGGTTCCTTTGGATAGTGTAGTGATACTGAATTATTTACGCTTATGATTATTATGGAGTGAAATATTGGGTGTAATATAATAGTAGCGCATAAATAATTAAGAAGCCTAAGACATTTCCTCGTTGGTCATATGAAAAGAAAATTTCTTAAATCGGTCCTAGATTTAATATATATTCACTAATGGACTTTCTAATAGGGATTTTTGGAGTAAAACAATTATTTTTTTGTAATTTGTTGGACCAAAAAACGTAGAACCTATTTGAAGACGTACTTAATTAAACGGTCAAGTCTATAAAAATCCCAAAAATATGGTTCCTTTTCAAACTATGAATTATGAACCGAAACAATTAACTAAACCATTTGGGTCCATTTAATAGGTACAATTTCTCATGATACACCAACCATTGCATTCTTTACAACTCATCGGAGTTTGTTTTGTGGATATAATTTGAGGGTCTCTTTAGAATTAGTCATTTTTTACATTAGATTTTTTTTTTGTTCAATTTTTTTATTTATTTAATTTTCATATCATATTTTTTAATACCATATTATTCATTATACTAATTTTTTTAATATCACATTTTTTTATATAAGACCCTTTCATCAAATTTGTCACCACATAAAACAATTGTAAACACACTTTTGATATATGGTGACACTTTTTAATGTTTTTATGGCATTTTTACATTTTTGCTGATATTTTTTAGAGTGCATTATGTTGCATTTATTTTTTATCTGATATGTTTATTTTTATGTTTAAATGAAAATTATGTTTGTTTTCAAGTCAAAAATCGGATCTGAGTCCGATCCATTTAACCTGATCTAGTATTGATTTTGAAATCCGATTGACCGATAACCCATTTATCCGTTTACTAAATGGATCACATATGGATTATTGTCAAAACTACCTAATAATAATTCGATCTCATTTGATAAATAGTTATATATACGTATACAATATGTTTATATAAAAATAATAATAATAATAATAATAATAATAATAATAATAATAATAATAAATACAAAAGACTAACATATATTTTTTGGTTTTAGTTATAAAGTAATATATACACATACATGTGAATATATATATATATATATATATATATATATATATATATATATATATATATATATATATATATATATATATATATATATATATATATTTTATAATTAAATACATAGAAATATGTAAAAAGTCAAATAATCGGATTTTCGGAAGAGATCGGATTATTTCAATTTTCAACGGATTTGGATTCGGCATAACAGATCTACGATTTGTCGAATTATTGGAGTTGTCCGAATCCAAACTTTGTTAATGAAAACGGATTCGGACCCCCCGATCCGGACCGAATCTGACCCATTTACAGGTCTAAACGTAATTAGATTTATTCAGACTTCAGAGGTAATTTTACTTTTTTATCATTCACAGATAATATAGTCGCTAACCTCTTAATCAATTAAAAAACAAATAGTATTTGGCCTATAAATGTGATGAAAATGTTAAAAAGTCATTTTGTGCATTGCCCCTTTCCCTAACCCTCCAACCATTTCTCATTACCACCAGAAACACGTCTCTCTCTCTCCATTGGCAAGGTACATTATACAAGAGTGATGGAGGCCATTATTTTGTTGTCACTTGTCTCACTATACATCATTGCATAATATACTTGTTTTCCCTTTAAACCATCTTATTTCATTTAGGAGTAGATTTGGTTTAATTGTGGATAAATTAGTTATTCTATGCGCCTTAATCTTTGTTTATTCTTGACTAAAAAATGCGAGAAATGGTATCTCATCTTTCTAGTCTAGTGGAGCTTTTCGCCTTGGGAGAGACGTCCTATCTTAGGTATAGATTATAGGACAAAGCGAGAGAGTGTTTGATTTATATTTTGATTCGTATTGTTTATATTTTATGTTTGCATTTGAAGGTAGGTTTAAGTGTGTTGGCTTACAACACGAGGCAATGGTTTCATGCAAATAAAGCTACACAAAGTATGTGTTCGTCGAGCGTCTGTACTTTTTATTTACTTTTCCCTTTTGGGTTTGTAGATTGCGTCATTTAGAGAGCTTGATGGCTACCAGTGTTTTTTTATTTTATCCCGAAATACCCAATATGGTATATTTGTAAAGTTAAATTTCCAATTGAATCAATTTGTGTGTATTGACTTAATATCGAACAAAACATTTTGAGTCATAGGTGTGGCCATCAAGGTCGGATTCCTTCGGTGCTGGCCGACCTAAAAATTGAAGGAAAGGGAAAATTGGAGAAATCCCTCTCTCCCATACGTGCGGGGATTCGAGGATATGGGAGTAATCTTTACTCCACCCGTATTAAATCTTCACAGATGCCTCAAATATAAATCAGCCATCATCAAAAGGGAAGAATCACGAAGAAATGGAGTGGCAACCCTATTTTTCTCAAAATAGGCAAAAGAAATACAGTCGTCTCGAGGGAACGACATCAAAAGACATACTGATGCATACGAAACCAAATGAATCAAGGGTTCAAGGACTAATTGATATGACAAATATAGTACTCCTGCCGCGAAAGTTATGAAAGGCATGTGCCAAAGTCCTCACGCCGAGGTTGCTTCTAATATGGGTCGTGACTTTGCTCAACACGGGATGCGATACCCAACTTGTCTACCTATCTCGACGCATCCCTCTCCTTCACAGGTGCTCCACACTATGTCACGTGCTCAGGGGACATGGCACAACAAAAATACCTCCTACAAATAGAGGTCCACACCTCGAGATTGGGGGTTTCGGGTTCCAATTCTGGTGTTGATCCCTAGATTCGAGACTACTACACTTGTCGAGGAACTACCAAGTTCTCTACATAGCCCCGATACATCTTGGGAGCTTCTAATCTATCACGTAGTTGTAACAACCCAAGACTTTCGAAACAGTAATTATTTTATTTTGGGAGAAATAAATAATATTTTATTGGAGAATAATTAAAATTGGCAATTGAGGTCAAAATTTAGAGTTGTTAGAAAGTGTCTCGAATGGAAATTCTGAGGGTGCCATCGTGTCCGGTAGGGTCGAGAAAGTCAAAATGACTGTACTTGGGGTCTATTTGGGCTCCGAAATAATTTAGGACCGTTTGGCTCGAATTAAAGTTACCGGGTCATTTAAAGTGTGTATTATCATTTAAAGATGTGTATTTTGAGATTTAGGCTTAAAAAGCCTACGGCAGATATTTCTCCAAAAGAAAGAAAGAGAAAGAAAGAAAGAAGAAGAAAAAGAAGAAGAAAAGGAAGGAGAAAAGAGGGAGAATGAGGATTTTCCCATGGATTCAGACCCTACGAGCCCAAGGCAAGTGATTAAACTTGCTAAATAATTATTGTGTACGTTTATTGCATGATTTGTGGATTGATATTTTGGGTTTTAGGTTAAATTTGTCAAAACCTAATTTTTGGGAAAAACCTTAGATTTGTAGTGTATAAATGGATTTAAGGTTAGAAACTAGTTTATATGTATTCTAGGATGATTATTGATGTTATATTTGTGTTTGGGTTGAAGAGAAATGGAGAGAAAACCATTAAAATGAATTTTGGGATTTTAGGTTTACTAAAAAGTAGCCATTTTCGAGCCTCCAGGTAGGCCAAATCGATTCGGCCCCCTAGCCGAATCGATTCGGAAATATGCAGGTGCCTAGGTCTGAGTGACCGAATCGATTCGAACTCTAGCCGAATCGATTCGGCTTGAGACAGAGTCCCAGGTCTGATGGCCCGAATCGATTCGCCTTCCTGGCCGAATCGATTCGGAAAAAGGGCTTTTGAGGGATTGTTTTTCTAAAAAGAATTTCATTCCGTTTTGTTCGAGGTTATCGATTGGGGATCTCTATAGGAGATATTTGGAGCATGTTTTGGAGACTTTTAGCGAGTTTCCCCTAAAAGAAATTTTGGAGTCATATTGACTAAATTTGAGGAATACCGATTAGAGACTTTGGTATTTTCCTAAGTGGGGAAGCCCACTTTTAATTGAGGTTTGTTTGGTGATGATAACAACTTCACGATTTGAAGATGAGGTTGACTTAGGGATGCCGGATCTTAGGATCCAATCCTAATTGGGATAACTTTAATGGTTCATAAAATAAATTGAACCCTATAATGGATGGAGAATTATGAATGCTATTTGATGTGCATATGGATATAGAAATATCCTTATTAATGATTGATTTATGAGATATCTCATATAATGAGAAATGATAATTGAGGTGCATTAGGATATAGAATATCCTTAACTTAAATTGAATTGAAAGACAATTCATACTAGAAGCGACATGAGAGCTTCAAGCGAGAATTAGTATAGCATATACTAAGTGGGGTAAATGTGTGAATATTGAAAGTTAGTGTTTCAAAAGAGAGGGATACACTAAACAAATGATGTTAATCAATTACGCCTAAGAGCCTATAATGGAAATGTAAATAAATATGATGTTTCAGGTATACCTTATATAATGGTATATCTTTATTATGTGGGATGTATGTATACCTTATATAATGGTGTATATACATGTTAAGCATACCCCCTCCTTGCTATCATTGGGAAGTTTCGTGCGTAGAGGGTGAGCATTCTGACTAGAAAAGCAGAATGTGGATATTCCCCAGGTCATAGTCGTCCTTTGTGGTCAGCAAATGACATTTATGATATATATATTTCACTGTTCTAAAAAACCCGCCTAGGCTAGAGGCTTGGGAGAAACGCCCCGCCCTAAGATTTTGACGCCTTATGCTTGGTAAAACCCTTAAGGTGTACTTTTTCTCTAAAAACAATAATGCTTTAGTGAAACGATATTACCTTTTAAAGATTTTTTTGCTAGCCGGACCATTATCTCATCCAAAATAATCAAATAGTATTTTTATTTGCAAATATTCAAAAATATTTTTATGATATGTATAATTTTAGTATTTTAATAGCCTTGTTATGGTTAAAAAATATTAAAATATATTAAAAATACCTAAACGCCTTTTCACGCCTTTTTACGCCAAGGCCCGCCTAGGCTTCTAAGGCTTAAGGCTTGGCCTCCAAGCCTCGATCACACCCCGCGTTTTTTAGAACCTTGTATATTTATTTATTTTGGGGGTGAGAGGGCGGGGGTATGTGTCGCTCTCACTTGCCATTTAGGAACTATGACCGCTTCTCGGACGTCGTGTGCGTGAGTTGATCACGAGGTGGGCGTCGTTGAACCCCACCAGGTGGCCCCAGTTTGCTACGTAGATGGGCTGCTGGAAGATGATAGCATGTGAGCCTTCGTCCTTCGAGTTATAGCTCGGTTGGATGGTTATTATTACTTGTGCTTGTACCTTGGGTGTCAAGGGCATAATGGACCTCAACGACCTACATGGCCAGGATTAGTGTATCGGGGTTCCTTGTTTGGATTTCGCTTCGGCGAGACGTCCCACGCACGAACCGCAGTGTAATGTTGGAACTTGGGGATAAGTTTAGTCCTTAATGCTCATAATTAATTATATATATAAATCACCTATCCCGACAATCGACGGTGCCAGGAGTAGTGTAACGGGGGGGTTCCTTGTTTGGATTTCGCCTCGGCGAGACGTCCCATGCATGAAACGCCGTGTACTGTTGAGAATTGGGAATATTAATTAATTAAAATTTGATAATCACTTGGGTTACACGCTTCATGAATTGAGGGCCTAATGAGCCTCGAGGATTAATACGGTCAGGAGTAGTGTAACGGGGGGGTTCCTTGTTTGGATTTCGCTTCGGCGAGACGTCCCATGCACGAAACGCAGTGCCGTGTTGAGAATCGAGAGGAGTTTAGTCCTTAACTCTTGATGCTAATAACTCATCTATAATAATTATATATATGTGGTTTCATGCCTTATATGGGCATCACTAGAATATAAATTCTAGTAAATGAGATTGTTGATGTGTTGTGATGATGTGGACATGATTGGATCATGTAACTTTATATGTTCAACAAATGAACATTATAAAGATAACTATAACAATTACATTAAAGATAATGTATATAACTTAAAGTATAGAAATAAAATGTAGAATTGGGAGATAGGTTAGATGGTTTCACTTAAATACTTTATTTGGGTTTAAGTTAGAATCCTCTTACCTAATTAGAATCGGACATCCTTTTGGAGACACGTGCATACGCTTAGTGCGCGCTTTAGATGAGAGGTGAGTTGAATTTTGTTGGAGTGTTCGATTCCAACTAAATCATGTAATAATGCATTTATAATTATTATGCATTTTAATACACTTGCTATAAACTGTTTTCAAACTCGGGTTCTGACCCGTTTATATTTTCCTCCTCCATGTATATATTGTATTACTTCAGGTGTTCCTCCGCAAGAACGCCTTTGATATTCCTCCATTCAGGAGTTGTGGAGCTGTGGCAGTAGCGGACTGTTGCGGCACTTTGCTTTAGTCGATTCCTATCTATTGTATATCTAGATTAGGATTCAGTTGTATTGGGTTAGTATTCAAGTGTTGTAGATTAACACTTTCATATTTTATTCATCTAATTATTGTATTGTCTGTTGCCCGACAGCATATTCGGGTATTTCATTGTTGAGGTTTTTGTTGTACAATGTATTGTACTCTTTTATTATTGGAGCATGCTCATTTCTCATCATAGTTAGATGTATATTGTTGGTTGTGTGCATTATTGGTTTTGTTGTCGTTGTTAAAAATAAAAGTTTTAAATTTTTGGCAATTCGCACTTTATGATTTCGGGTAGTTAGCCTTATATTATAGTGTTTAGTTGTTGATGTTGAGACTGTACCATCTGAGATACCTGATTTATGTAGTATAGGGCTGGCCACCCGTTATTATTTGGAGCAAGTTGTCACAGTAGTCATTTCTCCGGCTCACCCGAAATCACTATAAACATGTACTATTCTCTCTCATCTAAGAAAAAAAAAATCGATAAATAGAAAAAAAGAAAAGCATGCGATCAAAATATTGTGAAATGGAGACATTAATTGTTCAAGTTGTCCACTCTTCTCAAAATCCCAAAAATCATCGTATCATCCATATTACCCATCTCATTTTCCGTCATCATTTACATTAAATCCCATTCTTACCTTTGGTGAAGTGTTATGGCAAATGAAAAGTCAACGTGATGAATAACTCGACATTCTCGATATAGTGATTTGCATTCCTTTCATGAGATTAAATTCATTCTTGTATTCGTTCTTTCTTATATGTGTGTGAGACGTTTGAACTTGCTTAAATTTACTCACATCCTCACACGCAAGAGAGAGATACTTACCCAAATCTGGAGAGGTCATTTTTAGAGAGATATATTTGGTGAGATTTGAGATTTGAAACAATTGATTCTAAAAGGAAATCTACGAATTACTCTTATGATGCTTGAAATCGTTTTGAGTGATTCACACTACACATTCTGAGTTTTAGAAAAGATTTTCCTTGGGTATTAAATAAATTAAAAAATTTCATATACTTCTAGTTCATTGTTAGTATTCCTTGAATGATGGATTGTATGATATTTCTATGTCGAAGAAGAGATTAACCATGTTTTTAATAAATAAATAAAAAAAAATATTTTGAATTTTGTGGGTATATTCACTGCAAACCCTCACGAGACAAAACTCGCCCTGTAGGGCAACCTATAGATTTAAAGGCTTATGCAAATGCTAAGTGCACTCGCTTGTACCTGCGAAAGTGAAACACTTTTGGTTTCTTATTTTTTTTTTCTTTTTTTCTTTCTACTTTTGCTCAAGGACTAGCAATGTTCTTGGTAAAATCGGACTTATATTGGTATTTATTTGTTTTGTAAGTCAATATGCAGTTGCGATATCAAACAAGCTTAATTCGAGTCAATTGCAATGAAGAAGCGGTTAAGTATGTAAAATATGGCAAATGCGCGATTTGTGGAGCTAATTTCCCTCCCCCGTAATCTTAACCGAGCCTAAACCTACCCTGAACTCCATATGTGTTTAGTTTGTGCTTTTTAGATTTTTTTTTTATTTTTATTTCGTGTCGTTTTATTTTTATTTTTATTTTTATTAGTTTTTAATTGTAGTCTTTATTTTTAGTTTTGCTATATTTTATATTTTTAGGACTTTAGGTTTTATTTTTACTTCTTTTGTAGTTTTTATTTTTATTATTTAAGTTTTATTTTTAATAGATTTTATTTATTTTTAGATGATTTATTTTTTTATGTTAGTGCGTCGAGTATTTGTTTTCCTTTATTTTTGTTTGATAGTTTATTATTATTTTTTTTTGTTTTATTTTATTTTAATTTATTAATTTTATTTGAGTTGTGTTTAGTTTTTAGAGTTTGTATTGTGTGTAGTGTTATTTTTATTTTTTTAGTGAGTTTTATTTTTAGTTTAGTTTAGTTTTTATTTTTATTTTATTTTAGTTTTTATTTTTATTTTACTTGTTTTTATTTTATTAGTTTTTTTTTAATGGGCTCACAAATGAAGCACACACACTAAATAACCCCAAACTAACACACACCCCTACACCACACACACCCCTAAATTAAACCCTCACCCTCACACTAAACTCCACCCACCCATCCACCCACAAAACCCCCACTTTACTATTCATCATCTTCTACCAACACCCTTTATCTCTCCTCTCATTAACCTCCATTACCACACCAACTCAAAACCTTCATTAACCAACCACCCTTCTTCTCTCTCATCTCCAACCTCCATCCATCACCACCATAAACTCACCCCTTATCCCTCCATGGCACCACCGTCGGTACCGAAAACCGGAGAGCGGCGACCTAACCACAAACCTATCTCCGACCCAGACCTCCCGCAATCGCTGCCATACCCGAGCACCAAATCGAGACCCATAACCCACCCCATCCTGCTTCCCAGAAACCTACGAATCAAACCCAAGATCCAACCTCACACACAACCCGCCATCACCGAAACCCAATATTTGACCAAACCTTTTCAAAACCCATTCCATTTCAAAGCCACAAACTTTTTACCTGCAAGCCAAACAAAACAAAAAATAATAAAAACCAAATAAACAACCCTTATGTCCCCACATGTGTATATTCCATTTACACCACATTCCAAAATTACCCCCAACTAACTCCTTTTACCCCAATACCCTTTTATCATATCAGATTTTTACCTCACCCATTACCTCACAAACCACATGCACCTTCCTTGCCCAAAATGCCCCTTGCCCTAATGTGCCAATTATAAAAGCAAAGAGAAGACCCATTTGAAAATATTCAATTTTTTATTTTAAACATGGAATAAGTTTTTGCTTCATCACTCTATGGAGAGTGTTTGTATTTTTAACAAATATCTCAAGATAAAGTGGTGTGGTATGATTTATTTCAAGTGAATGAATTTTTATGTACAAATTTGTAGTGAGAGAGTTTTTATTTTTAGCAAATGTTTCTCATTATTTAATATTGCATTGAGAGTTCATTTGGAGGTAGAAATACTTAGATGCAAATCTTTATTGGGATCGTTTGTATTTGTAGCATTTAATTCGAACGTTGATGAGTATTTAGGAGTTCACACATTTGTACATATTGTAGATAATCTTATCTTTTTCTTTTTAGTATTTAATTTTTTTCACTATTTGAGATTGTTACTTATTGAGAAAAAATTGTAAATATTTTTTTAGTTAGATTTTTACATTTCATTAATTTATTTTCGACATTTTGTTTTAATTACTTAGTTTAGAATAGTTTTAATATTCTATTTGAACTCATATTATATCACTCCATTTCAATTTAAACAAAAAAAATATTTATCTCATTATCATTTTCTTCTTAGTTAGTTTACTTAATTCAAAAAAAAACATTTTTAAAAAGTAAAAATCCCAAAAATATAATAACATGGAAATAATTTTACAATTATCTTCACATGTTGAGTGCTTCACACATGAAAGGTGGATTGATACCCTTACTTATCATATGCATGTTTTTTTTATGTATTTGTAGGTTGAAGGAATTTTGATTGGAAATGATTTGCAACAATGACACTTACACCTAGAAGAAAATTTTTCTAGTTATCAAATGGCGTCGTTGCCGATTTCTTGGCGTTGGAGGCTCGTGTGAAGACTTGTACAAATTTTTATTTTTGTTGCTGTATTTTTTTTATTTTTTTTTCTATTCATTAGATTGGTTGTATTAGGTATTATTGAGACCTTGTATATTTCTTTGTGGTGATTTTGGACACCAATTATTTGTAATAATAAATAAATAAAAAAAGCAAAAAGGGAAACCGAACAAGGTAGAGAGAGAGAGAGAGCGTCCAAATGCGAGGAAAATTGAAGACTCTCTACTTTGGATCGGTAGGACTCTCAGGGATGACTGAAGTTAGGCGAGCTTCCCCCTGGTTGACTTATCTCGGTCTTCACCCCACGTGTGTAAACACCGTAGGAGGTACATTTCTTTATCACTCGCGCATCTCCATTTAGAGAGTCCATTTATCGTGTGACTATTTGGTCCTACGTGATGTTATTTTATGCATAGTCTTACTTTGAATGATTTGATAAATTAATTGGACTTAAAACCCCGACGCGGTCATTAAAACGAGTTGGTATCTCATCTCGATTTTTTGTATCCCTTTGTAAAAAAAAATCAATCAAAACTCCAAAATATTTTTCCTTATTTTTCTTATAAAAAAATCTCTGTGACGCGATACCTTTTCATTATCGATTGATTTTGGTATACTCTTTCCTTCCCCGTGCTTTAAAAAAGTCAAAATATGATTTTAAACATCGAGGACAATGTTCTCTCTTGTTTGGGGATGGGTATTTATCAAAATCGTAAGTATTTTAAAAAATTTGTCAGAAAAAGTCATATTTTTCGCTTTTTACACGTTTTTCTTATTTTTATGTGATTTATCTATTATCCATCATTAAAGTCTAGAATACTCTATGTTGAACTTCAATTCAATTTTCAAATTTATAAACTTAAGTAATACTTCATAAGGCATATTGCTCCATGAATTCCTAGACTTAACACTTCTTGCACACTTATCATGTCATTACAGTCTAAAGTTGAAGAGTGAAAATATATATATTTTTTTAAAAACTTAAAAATCATTTGTGGGAACTTTAAACCCGTGAGATTTGAGCTTTTCATCATTTTTGAGAAATTTTTATGCAATCTCTGAGTCACAAGTTGACTCAAATTCCCTTGGTTACCATACTTTAAGTCGTTGCATGATCTCATTATCCTTCAAATTTTAGCATAATCACTGAGGATGAAATCACTTTCGAGTTATAAGAAATATGTGTCTTATAGTTTGTCCCGAACATTAATCCTTTACCCATTTTTCATGTCCCACCATCTATTTGTCATATTACCACATTTTTCATACCATCTATCTATCATTATTCCATCATCACCCTTGGTTTTTGAGAAAAGAGTGTTTGAAATTATATATGTAAAATGTCTCCATTCGTGCTCTAAACACGAATTGTATCGTCCCCTCCCCCCCCCCCCCCCCCCCCCCCAAAAAAAAAAAAAAGCATCGCAAATAAAAAATAAATAAATAAAGAAAGAAAAGCAGTGAATAGAAAGAAAAAAAAAGCATGCGATCAAAATTTTGTGAAATGGAGACATTAATTGTTCAAGTTGCCCACTCTTATCAAAATCCCAAAAATCATCATATCATCCGTAATACCCATCTCATTTCCCGTCATCGTTTACATTAAATCCCATTCTTACCTTTGGTGAAGTGTTAGGACAAATGAAAAGTTAACGTGATGAATAACTCGACATTCTCGATATAGTGATTTGCATTCCTTTCATGAGATTAAATTCATTCTTGTATCCGTTGTTTATTATATGTGTGTGAGACGTTTGAACTTGTTTAAATTTACTCACATCCTCACACGCAACAGAGATACACTTACCCAAATCTGGAAAGATCATTTTTAGAGAGATATATCCGGTGAGATTTTAAAGTTGAAACAATTGGTTCTAAAAGGAAATCTACGAATTACTCTTATGATGCTTGAAATAATTTTGAGTGATTCACACTACACATGTTGAGTGCTAGAAAAGATTTGCCTTGGGTACTAAATAAGTTAAAATTCTTCATATACTTCTAGTTCATTGCTAGTATTCCTTAAATGATGGATTGTATGATATTTCTATGTCGAAGAAGAGATTAACCATGTTTTTAATAAATAAATAAAAATATATTTTGAATTTTGTGGGTATATTCACTGCAAACCCTCACGAGATAAAACTCGTCTTGTAGGGCAACCTATAGGTTTAAAGGCTTGTTGTACATGCTAAGTGCAATCGCTTCTACTCGCGAAAGTGGAACACTTTTGGCTTCTTATTTTTTTTTCATTCTTTCTTTCTACTTTTGCTCGAGGACTAGCAATGTTCTGTTTGGAGGTGGTGTGATAAGCACCCAAAAGTGTTATATTTAAACTCTAAATATACACATTTTAACTGCTAGTTCTTGGTAAAATCGAACTTATATTGTATTTATTTGTTTTATAGGTCAATATGCAGTTGCGATATCAAACAAGCTTAATTCGAGTCAATTGTTATGAATAAGTGGTCAAGTACGTCAAATATGGCAAATGCGCGATTTATGGAGCTAATTTTCCTCCTCCGTAACCTTAACCGAGCCTAAACCTACCCCAAACCCCATGTGTGTTTAGTTTGTGCTTTTTAGAAATTTTTAGATTTTTATTTAGATTAGTTTTTAATTCTAGCCTTTATTTTTAGTTTTGCTTGATTTTATATTTTTTGGACTTTAGGTTTTATTTTTACTTCTTTTGTAGTTTTTATTTTTATTATTTGAGTTTTATTTTTAATAGATTTTATTTATTTTTAGAGGATTTATTTTTTTATGTTAGTGCGTCGAGTATTTGTTTTCCTTTATTTTTGTTTGTTAGTTTTTTTATTATTTTTGTTTTGTTTTGTTTTGTTTTATTTTATTTTATTAATTTTTATTTGAGTCGTGTTTAGTTTTTAGAGTTTGTATTGTGTGTAGTGTTTTTTTTATTTTTTTAGTGAGTATTATTTTTAGTTTAGTTTAGTTTTTATTTTTATTTTACTTGTTTTTATTTTATTAGGTTTATTTTTTAATGGGATCACAAATTAAATACACACACTAAATAAATCCAAACTAACACACACCCCTACACCACACACACACCTAAACTAGATCCTCACCCTCACACTAACTCCATACACCCCCCCCCCCCCCCTCCCACAAAAAATACCACCTTAGTATTCATCATCTTCTACCAACACCCTTTCTCTCTCCTCTCATTAACCTCCATTACCACACCAACTCAAAACCTCCATTAACCAACCGTCCTTCTTCTCTTTCATCTCCAACCTCCATCCATCACCACCATAAACTCACTCCTTATCCCTCCATGGCACAACCCCAAAATCCGCCAGTAATGAAACTCGGAAAGCGGTGACCCAGCCACAACCCGTCTCCGACCCAGACCTCCCTCAACCGCTGCCATACCCGAGCACCAAATCGCGATCGATAACCCACCCGAACCTGCTTCCGAGAAACCCACGAACCAAACTTGAGATCCAACCTCACCCACAACCCGCCATCACCGAAACCCAATATTTGCCCAAACCTTTTCAAAACCCATTCCATTTCAAAGCCACGATCTTTCTACCTACAAGCCAAACAAAACCAAAAATAATAAAAACCAAATAAACAACCCTTATGTCCCCACATTCCAAAATTACCCCCAACTAACTCTTTTTACCCCAATACCCTTTTATCATATCAGATTTTTACCTCACCCATTACCTTACAAACCACGTGCACCCTCCTTGCCCAAAATGCCCCTTGCCCTAATGTGCCAATTATAAAAGCAAAGAGAAGACCCATTTGAAAATCTTCAATTTTTGGTTTTAAACATGAAATAAGTTTTTGCTTCATCACTCTATGGAGAGTGTTTGTATTTTTTACAAATATCCCAAGATAGAGTGGTGTGGTATGATTTATTTCAAGTGAATGAATTTTTATGTACAAATTTGTAGTGAGAGAGTTTTTATTTTTAGCAAATGTTTCTCATTATTTAATAGTGCGTTGAGAGTTCATTTGGTGGGAGAAATACTTAGATGCAAATCTTTGTTGGGATTATTTGTATTTTTAGCATTTAATTCGAACATTGATGAATATTTTCGAGTTCACCCATTTGTACATATTGTAGATAATCTTATCCTTTTCTTTTTAGTATTTAATTTTTTTCTCTCTTTGAGATTGGTACTTATTGAGAAAAATTGTAAATATTTTTTTTAGTTAGATTTTTATATTTCATTAATTTGTTTTCTGCATTTTATTTTAATTAATTCATTGAGAATAGTTTTAATATTCTTTTTGAACTCATATTATATCACTCCATTTTAATTTAAACAAAAAAAATATTTATCTCATTAGTATGTTATTCTTAGTTAGTTTACTTAAAAAAAATCATAACACTTTGTTAAATAAAAATCCTTTTTGAAAAAAATATAAGTACCACAAAAAAAAAATAATAACATGAAAATAATTTTTACACTTGTATCTTCACATTTAGTTCTTCACTCATGAAAGGTGGATTGATACCCTTACTTTTCTTATGCATATTTTTTATGTGTTTGTAGGTTGAAGGAATTTTGACTGGAAAGGATTTGTAACAACGATACTATAGGAGTACACACTAAGAAGCAAAATTTTTCTTTTTATCACCATTCCCTATCATCGAGCGGATTGGGCCAGTTTCTTATAGACTTGGGTTATCGGAGCACTTGCATAGGATTCATGATGTGTTCCGTATTTCTTCGGCGACGAGATATCTTAAGGATGAGTTGACCTATAATAACATTGCTTTGGAGGAGATTCATCAGCAGACCAATAGTTCCCACGAGAAGGGGACGGTTGCTATCCTACACCGTGGCGAGAGGAAATTGAGATTGAAGGTAGTACCGCTAGTACGTGTTCGGTGGCGGCATCATAATGCGGAGGAGCCTACCTAGGAGCGCGAGGATGAGATGCGCAACAAATATCCAGGAGTAATTTTTACCAGGTATACCTTTATTTTCAAATTTTGGGATGAAATTCCATTATTAGGGGGGAAGGATGTAATACCTCGTATTTCTACTGATTTTAATTATTGGATTAATTGAATTAAAAATGGGAAATTAATTGGTAATTGATCCTAATTTGAATACTAGCGAGACGAGAGTTAGTATTTGATTATGATAATTCTGTTGAATATTACTGAACGATTATAGTAATATATGATTATGAACTTGTTAAAATTGACACGAGTGGAAAATACGATAGTTTTGGAACTTAAGTTGGGATGCGCTTGTTAGTCGTGTCGGGACCAATTTAATGGATTATAAAGTAGTTTATTTTTATGTCATCCTTATGGTCATTTTGAGTACGTCAATGTGTCTGGAAGGGTCGACATAATCAGAAAAGTCTACCCGGGAGTTTAGTTTGGGACCTGGGGCAGTTTTAGGCCAAACCGACAACCCGGGAGGGTATTTTTGGCATTTTAAATTTTGGGGTAATTAAATCCACGAAATTTAGAAAGCTTTATCAGATTAGATCCCTTAGGGTTTTCACCACAAAAACTCACAGACGAACATTAGAGAAGAAGTGGAGGAAGTTCCCAAAGGAGAACAACCATTCTTAGGCTTTTTGCACCACCATCACCACCATCAGATAGATCGAGAAGAGAGAATCGTTCCTATATCATCTTATCCAAAGGATCAAAACTTCCATTTCTAGGCAAGTGATTTAACTTGCAATAATTCAGTGTACATATCATCCATGATAGTTTAGAATTGGAGAAAAACCTTAAAAAATGATGAATTAATGGATTTGGAGATTTAAATTTTCATCTTGGTAGGTTTTGCATGTAGATTAACTTCTGGAAATATAGCAGTCATAGAATCATGATCCATGTGTAGAGAATTACGAATTTATGTTGAGTTATATGATGTTCTTGAAGAAAATAAAAAAAAGGGTTTTTATGCAATCTTCATTTGATCTAAGAAAATGATAACCCATTATGATTTGATGATTCTTAGACGTTAGAATTTATATGTTTATGTTGGTATAACGTTTGGTATAAATATTTGGGTGTTTGGGACATTGTAATAGAGGATTTGAGGGTTAAAATTGATGAAACTCGTAGGCCAAAATATGTAGAAATCGTAGGCCAATATCTGATTGAATGATTTATCAATCCAAGAATATCGATCGATCGACTGGATTGATCGATCGACCAATTCCTTCGATCGATCGACTCCTCCTGAATTTCGTTAATTGTTTTCCTTTAAGGTTTGAGAAAATCACAAGCTTATAATAACTTTTTGTGTGATTAATAGAATATTGTGGGACTTAGTAAGGTCAGTAGGGTCGTAGTTAATGTCCGAAAAATGTTATACCTTATGGGATTAAATGGTATTGTAAGGACATTTTTGTCCATTATCAATTTGTATGTCGTAAGCCGTTACACCGTTGAAGAAACTCAAGATCGCATCTACATCAACGGATCCGAATATCAAAGTGTCTTCAACATCATAGCCTCTGCGAGAATGAACTTGGTAAAATATTGTTTTTATGTTCCTTAAAAGTCATATTTAGTATTGGGAAATTTTTATAAAATGTTTTTTATAAAAATAAGAAGTAAGTTTTTTCAAGCAAAATGAGGCTTTTATTTTTCTGGAAAAACCGGACCGGTCCGCCTCCCTACCGAACCGATCCGCCCTCTACCCGGACCGATCCGCCTTGCTCGAGGTCCAGTATACCACGGATCGAATGCGAACCGATAAAGGCAATTTTTAAAAGAACCGATCCGAGGTCGGACCGATCCGCCTCCAAGCCGGACCGGTCCGCCTGGGATAAGTTCGAATAGTTCCGTGAGTTGTTTTCCTACCAACTTATTTTTCCTATATATACCTATTCCGATGGTGTATTTCTTTAAGTCTTTGAGAAAACGTTTTTAAGAGTACAAACACAACAAGACTTCAATTTTTGATGTGCCAAACATCTTTTTGATTCACACCAAAAATCCCAATTACTTTTGTGAATCTTTTGGAACCCTAGAACACAAACTTTGTTGTTGTTCATCTTTGTGGAGAGATCTTTGCAACCGAGGGCTGCGTGTCATTGCTGAGGGAGTCTCTACAAAGTGTTATGACTGCGTGTCATTAAGGAGAGCTGCGGTTCTTCCTTCGTTGTTTGGGATGCGAGTCCTTGGAGGGTGTTGCGTGTATTCTCTTGCTGAGTTCAAGACTGCGTGTCTTTGTGGGTTGGCTGCGTGTTGATCCATTGCAGATTTCTCTTTGTAATTGTAAGTTACGGCTTGTATATTCATAGTGAAATAAAGGTTTTACCCGAAAGGGGTTTTTTCTTGAATTCTGTGTCTCAGCATATTTTTTGTGTCACATGCTTTATTTATTTATCGGTTGACACACGCACCTTAGATGAATGATTAGGGGCTGAAATTAAATAAGTGTGCTATATTAGAAAGTTGTGAAGTTAATCAATTATCACACGTTCTCAAATTGGTATCAGAGCAAGTTGCGCTAATTTATCGCGTATTCCTATTTTCCGCAAAATCGTGTGGTATTGATTTTTTTTTAAAAAATCAGTTTTGTGAAAATTCGCATTTTTTTCTATGGAGCACTTATATAATCAGATGCCGATTTTTGACGGGTCTAATTATGCCTACTGGAAAGCTCGTATGAAATCGATTCTAAAATCTATTGACGAGCGTGTTTGGTTACTTTGCGAAAATGGTTGGACTCCTCCCACGGTCACTGTTAATAACATCACCACTTTAAAACCCGTGTCAGCCTGGACTGAAGATGATTATAAATTGTCCAATTTTAATTCCCGTGGTCTAAGTGCTATTTCTGGAGCTGTCTCTCCTGATGAGTTTCGCCGAATTATGACGTGCACAACGTCTAAAGAGGCTTGGGATGTTTTGAAATTGACACATGAGGGTACGAACGCGGTTAAAGAGTCAAAATTACAAAATTTGGCCACCCAATTTGAGACTATCACCATGTCCGAGTCCGAATGCTTTGATGATTTTTATGCACGTTTGTCGGACATTGTTAACACATGTTTTAATTTGGGTGAGGTGATTGATAACACGCGTGTCGTTAAAAAGATTTTGAGATCTCTCCCAAAACACTTTATTCCTAAAGTCACTGTTTTGAACTCTTTGGGAAATTTAAAATCACCTAAGTTGGAAGAACTTGTAGGAGATCTTCAAACCTATGAGATTGACATGTTTCCCAAAACCATTAAGGCTAAGGATAAAGGCATTGCTTTAAAGACTCATTTTAAGAAAAAGAAAGAAAAATTTTGTGAGTCCGATTCTGAGGGAGATTTTGATTTTAATGACATGGCCTTGTTTGCGAAAAATTTTAAAAAATTTCTCAACATGAACAAAAATAATTCTTCCAATAAAAGAAATTTTTTTGAGAAAAATAAAAAGAAAGTAAAGGCCAAAGAAAGTGGTGAGAGGGAAAAAGAAAATAAATCCGATGAGGAGTGCGAGGAAGATTTTGAGAACGTCACTTGTTTTGAATGTGGGGGTAAGGGACATAAGTCGTTTGAGTGTCCTATGTGGCTTAGAAAGAAAGGAAAGAAAGTAGCTATGCCGGCCACACTTAGTGATAGTAGTGAAGGTGAGGGTGATGAGACTAGTGGTGAGAAGTTTGTAGCTTTTTCTAGTCGTGTGAGCACACCCACCTTGTCCCACAATAGTGCACACGAAAGTGATAGTGATGGTTTGAGCGCTTCAAGTGAGGGAGAAAGTGAGAGTGAAAGTGGAGATGAAAGTGACCTCCAAAAAGCTTTTAGAGATTTGTACACCGAGACCTTGAAAACAAAAAGGTATAATAGGGATTTAGGTCGTCGGGTTTTAGATTTGGAGAAAGAGAATGAGGTTTTGAGAAAGGAGAAGTGTGATTTGGCCGACACGTTGTCTAGTCTGACGACACGTGTATCCCAACTCGAGAGTGATCTCGAACGTGCCAGGGTGGTCAAAGTCAAGTTTGAGAACGCACCTAAGAAGGTTGAAAAGGTGGTTCTTAAGGGTAAAGGTGAGAAGTTAGGAATATGTCATGACGGTGCTTCTTCTTCCCAATTAGCACCCGAGCCGGTTCCCACTTTAGTGACAGTTTCACATGTGTCTCACCCTAACCCACCTAGGCGTCCCATTCCTTTTAGGAAAGTGCGTCCTAGAGTTTTTGAGAGAGGTGTTCCTAGGCCTATTTATGTTTGTTCCCATTGCAAGAGGAGAGGACACCTTAGGGAATTTTGCTTTAAGTTGGGTTATGTGTCACGTTTTGCTTCTACACGTGTTTCTGGCACACATGCACCCACACATGATACTTTACATGCTCCCGGAGACTACATGAGAGAGTTTGCACATTTAGGTGAGCAAGTTAAGTATTTAGTCAAATCTTCACAAGAATTGATGGAGGTTTTTCATAAGTTCTCACCACCTTTGGAAAACCCCTCCGCACCTAATGATTGAGGTTTGACTTGTTTACTAGCATAGGGTGATTTGCATGATGTCATTGTTTGCCTATTGCTAGTATGTATCATTTTTGTATATATTTTTGTTTTGAAAAATACAAAAAGATTTTATTCTGACAAAATTTTTTTGGAAAATCCGAAAAGATTTTTTATTTTGTTTGCACCGTTTATGGATGAACACTTAGGATGACCGAGTCACAACATCATTCCATTATTTTCATGTGACTATTTGATAGTGTTTTGAGACAATAGGTCAATTCATCCATGTGCTTTATAATGTTTGGAGTCATTAAGATATAATTTAGTGTTACTTCCTACATGTTTGACTCATGTTTCCTTTATTGCACACATGCACGGATTTGTTTGATTATTGTGCTTGTCTTATCACATGTTGGTTGGGTGTTTTCACTTCAATCCTGTCCTTAAAACGAACCAAGCGCGATAAATTTTGATAAGGAAATTGTGCATATAAAAACCATTTTGTGAGTTTGTGTGCTTTGTTTGATAACGGGGAGGGGCTGCGAAAGGTAATTATCTATCCTTTGCACAAAAGCCACCGTTAAAAAGGACCTAAAAAATTGAGGAATTTTATTATCCGAGGTCCAAAGAGGATAAAAGAGCCCGAAAAATTTAAAGGCAATAAAAAGAAATTCATGCCAATTATGGGCCATTTAGGTTTTTGCACCAATTCTCCAAAGTTTGAGAATTTAGATCACCTCTAAAAGAAAATATATATGAGGGTGTTTGGTTGGAGATTTAAAACGGGTTTGCACGTCCTTGAAATTCTTGAAAATGCGCTATATAGTTTTGGACGTTATTGGTGTGGAAATCATTTGACTTTGATTTGTTGATTTGCATAAGACGATGTCATCTAAATTCAACAAACTTTTACACCTAAGGATACCTTTGATGTTCATTCGTTAGGAGTACACATATGCATCGTGCACATATGATTGATTGAGTTGATTTACCTATCGAATGTGTTCACACCCTATTCATTCTGTTTCCATGACTTGGTTGTTTGAGTCTAAATCCATGGTGTGATTTTCGTATCATATTTGTTCAAATTGGTATTTTATCTTTGTATGAAAAATTTGAAAAATTTGAAAATAGTTTGTGAAGATTTTTTTTAGCATCTCCTTGCAAGATCACGTTTACCATATTGTTTGATGCCCTGTTTTGTACCGTGACACCCCGATTGTGCTTATTTGATTCATTCTTCTCATTTGTCTATTTGGAGACATCATAAAAAAGGGGAGAAAGAATTATCATATTATGGGGGAGTTTTTGAGATTTTGAGATATAGCTTATGTTTTTATCATATATTGGTTTCCATGTTTATCTCATTTCAAACTCGATATGTCACGTGGTATTTGCTTTGTCTCATGTGTGTAGGTATGAAGATTGAAGATCAATATGTTGCACACCCTGATGAGAAAAGCTTTGAGATTTGATGATTGTTGAAGATTGAAGAACAAACGATGAAGATTTAAACATTTGTATCTTTCCATCTTTAGGGTTCATGGGAGGGTAGATTTGTATAGGTCATAAGTTGATAATTCGGATATTTTTTATGTATGTACCGGCATAGACATAGGGGGAGATTTGTAAGGACATTTTTGTCCATTATCAATTTGTATGTCGTACGCCGTTACACCGTTGAAGAAACTCAAGATCGCATCTACATCAACGGATCCGAATATCAAAGTGTCTTCAACATCATAGCCTCTGCGAGAATGAACTTGGTAAAATATTGTTTTTATGTTCCTTAAAAGTCATATTTAGTATTGGGAAATTTTTATAAAATGTTTTTTATAAAAATAAGAAGTAAGTTTTTTCAAGCAAAATGAGGCTTTTATTTTTCTGGAAAAACCGGACCGGTCCGCCTCCCTACCGGACCGATCCGCCCTCTACCCGGACCGATCCTCCTTGCTCGAGGTCCAGTATACCACGGATCGAATGCGAACCGATAAAGGCAATTTTTAAAAGAACCGATCCGAGGTCGGACCGATCCGCCTCCAAGCCGGACCGGTCCGCCTGGGATAAGTTCGAACAGTTCCGTGAGTTGTTTTCCTACCAACTTATTTTTCCTATATATACCTATTCCGATGGTGTATTTCTTTAAGTCTTTGAGAAAACGTTTTTAAGAGTACAAACACAACAAGACTTCAATTTTTGATGTGCCAAACATCTTTTTGATTCACACCAAAAATCCCAATTACTTTTGTGAATCTTTTGGAACCCTAGAACACAAACTTTGTTGTTGTTCATCTTTGTGGAGAGATCTTTGCAACCGAGGGCTGCGTGTCATTGCTGAGGGAGTCTCTACAAAGTGTTATGGCTGCGTGTCATTGAGGAGAGCTGCGGTTCTTCCTTCGTTGTTTGGGCTGCGAGTCCTTGGAGGGTGCTGCGTGTATTCTCTTGCTGAGTTCAAGACTGCGTGTCTTTGTGGGTTGGCTGCGTGTTGATCCATTGCAGATTTCTCTATGTAATTGTAAGTTACGGCTTGTATATTCATAGTGAAATAAAGGTTTTACCCGAAAGGGGTTTTTTCCTGAATTCTGTGTCTCAGCATATTTTTTGTGTCACATGCTTTATTTATTTATCGGTTGACACACGCACCTTAGATGAATGATTAGGGGCTGAAATTAAATAAGTGTGCTATATTAGAAAGTTGTGAAGTTAATCAATTATCACACGTTCTCAGGTATGCATATGGGTACTTGCCGATTGAGGTATAATTAGAAATTATATAAATTGGGATTAAAATTGGATGAATGATAACTTAAGGTTAGGAATAGTAGTATAGGGACTTTAGATTACTGAGATAACCTTAGAGACAAGTGGGAGACTTAGTAACCGGTTGGGATAGGTTTAAGTACTCGGATTTATACGACTAGAGTTGTCGTGCTATACATATTACGTAGAATAATCGGGAGGAAACTATACTACGTATGAGACTTGTAATATGGGACATGAGTATACCTATATTGAAATGATGATTACTTAGGTTGTGTGATTACCTAGTTTATGGATTATTATGTGTATGGCATACCTACCATACTTGCTATCACAGGAGGTTATAGGAAGAGGACAATCTTATCTTGTGTGCCTTCGGGGGATTTAGATTTGTTACCTCAAGAAGATAGGACTGTGAAGACTTATTTGTGAGTTGATAAGTCAGTTGACCATTGGAGCATAAGTATGTGCGTGACCCATGGGTATGTGAACTATGTTCGCCACCAATATGTGTGATTTATATTGATACGGTTACTGAGTGATTCAGAACTCGTGATCCTTAAGTACGCGATGTATCGGGATTCGATAGCAGAGTATGCATGCACTGCAACTCAGCCTAGGGGTCCCATATGTGTATGTATATGTACTTAGAGTGATATAAATGTATAATTGAGATTGTTGTACTCTGTTGCTTGGTAGATGAGTTCGGATGAGACCTATATAATAATTTAAACTTGTGGAAATTCAAAATGAGTATTAGTTACTTAAAATTGATTAATAAATAATGGTAATGTAATTCCATGGTATTTGGATAATACGAGTGACTCAATATAATAATTCCTATAGAGAAAGATTTGGTACCGACAAGATAGGTGGATAGCATAGTTAGGATGGGTAGTGAATATGCGTTAGGCGTGCACAATAGTTGAGGGATGAGAATCTCAAGTGAGAGCACATGACTAACAAAATTATGATATTTAGTGTTTAATGCAATTTAATCACTTGTTGATTTTAAAAAAAATCACATCGGGCCCTGACCCGTTTGCTTCCAAATCTATTTTTGTTGTGTAAAACCTTTTAGGTGTCTAGCCACAGGGACGCCAAGCATAAGAGTTCCATTATGTTGACGTGTTGTAACTGTTGTGGAAGTTACAAGATCTCGGCATTAGACGCCTCCACATCTATCTTTGCTTCCTTCGAAGTCATTCATATCGGTTACGGCATATCGCCCATTCTTATTCAGAGATGGCAGTTTCAGACTTTCATTTATTTCAGACGTTGAATTTATTTATTCAAACTTTTGTATTGGGATTATTTGGCATTGAGACTATATTTGGAATGTTACTCCAAAGTCTGTTATTTCTTTCTATTAATTATTCCTATGAGATTGTTTATGTGATTGTTGAACGGTTGGTTATTCATTACTTGGTTGTAAGTTAATTTAATCAATAAAATTTGGCATCACACTTTTTAAATATTAGGTGGCTAGTAACTAATTAAATATTTTTGATAGTGATGCTAAGACTGAATCAACTTGATATTATGTATTAATGTAATAAATGAGTAGATACCCGATATTTAATTAGACGAGGTGTCACAGTAAGGTGTAGGAGAAAAGGGTGTGGGTGAGGTGTATGGTGTTAGGGTGTGTGTGTGGGATTTGTTTTAGGTGTAGGTTAGGTGTATTGATAGTTAGTGTGAGAATGTGTGTTAGTTTGGACCAAAAAATAAAATTAAAACTAAAAACATAAAATTAATAAAACAAAAAAAATAAAATCTAACTAAAAATAAAACAAACTAAAAAAATATATTAAAACTTAAAAAAAATAAAATCCTAAGCTATTAAAAACTAAAAATAAAATAAAATAAAATTAATAAAACTAATCTAAAAAAAATAAAATAAAATAATAAAAATAAACTAACTAAAAACTAAAAAAAATAAAAAAAATAAAATAAAAAAATAAAGAAACAAAACTCGACGCGCAAATAAAATAAAATAAATCTTAAAATAAAAACGATTCACAAAAAAATTCTAAAAATTAAACGACACAACTAAAAAATCTAAAAAATATAAAATAAAATAAAAGGGGACAAACCAAACACACACGGGGCTCAGGTGATGGGTTTGAGAAAGTCGGGGCTAGGCTAGGTTAGGATTACGGGACATGGTATATGTGCTTAGCTCCATTTTGCCGCATTTTAACGGGATTTAAGCATTTGAACTCCACAAACGGCAATTGACTTATAAAATAAACAAATAAGCATATAAGACCCAATTTTGTCGAGAATTAGCAATTAAAAATCGTTTATTCGGGGTATAAAATATACTCTTTGGGGTTCTTATCCAATCACCCCCAAACAGACCATTGCTAGTCCTCAAACAAAATATAGAGAGAAAGAGAAAGATAAGAAACCAAAAGTGTACCACTTTCGCGGGCACTTGCGATTGCACTTATCATGTGCAACAAGCCTTTAAACCTATAGGTTGCCCTACAGGACGAGTTGTGTCTTGTGATGGTTTGTAGGGAATATAACCAAAAAATTCTTTATTTGCAACGGCGGTCTATCTCTTATTAAACATAGAATAATCGCACAATTCATCATGAGGTAAAATGTTTTGAGGAATAAAAGCTAGAAGTGCATAAAAATTTAACTATGTGAATACACAACAAACATCCTTCCTAGAACTCAACGTGTGTGTGGAAATTAGTCAAAGCGGGTCGAGTATCACAAGAGTAATTCCTAGATTGCCTTTTTGAAATCAATACTTCAACTTTAATATCTCACAGATATATCTCTCTCAAACGAACTCACAAGATTTGGGTAAATATATCGATGTTGTTTGTGAGGAGGTGAGTAAATGTAAGTAAGGTCAAACGTTTCACACACATATAAGAAAGAAAGAACATTTAGAAAGAAAAATGATCTCACGAAAGAAGGCCAATCACTATAGTAAGAACGTCGAGTTATTCGCCACGTTGGCTTTCATTTGCCCGAACACCTAGGAAGAGATATGGATGTATATGGGTAAGAGGAAAATGAGATGGGAAGGATGGTATGAGGTGAAGTATCATGGTGATGGATGGATGATGGATGAGTGATGGATGTGTATGCGAGAAGAATGTATATAATTTTATGCTTTAATGCCTTTATTACACAAGAACTAACTACAAACTCTTTTTTTTCTTTTCTTTTCTTTTCTCTCTTTTTTTTCTATATATATTTTTTCAATTTTTTTGTCTTTCTCTTATTTTTTTCGTTTTTTTGATTTTTTTTCTCCTTTTCTATTTTTTTTCGACATAGAAGATATTTTACATTTGAAAAACACTCTTTTTCTAAAAACTGAAAGACGGATGGTATGGGGAAATATGTGGGAATATAGAAGAGCATGGGAATGTAATGGGTGAAGTGAATGGTAATTGGTAGGTGTATGGATGAAAATCTAGTGATCGGGACAAATTTCAAGACATATGTTTCTTACAACTCGAAAGTGATGTCGTTCTCAGTGATCAAGCCAAAAAATTAGTGATGAATAATGAGATCATACAACGATTTAAGTGCAGACCCAACGGAAGTTGAATCAACTTGTGATTCGGATATTGCGTAAAACACTCTGAAAGGGTGAAAAGCACGAATCTCACAAGCTAAAATCTCTTCTAGTGATCTTTAAGGTTTAATTGGTAATTGTAATACTCTTCAACTCTAAACTGTAGTGACGTGATAAGTGCGCAAATTTTGTTGAGTCTAGAAATTCATGGTGCAAAATGCCTTGTTATGTATTATATAAGTTATTAAAATAAAATATCCTCTAGCGTGATTCCTAGACTTTTAAAAGATGAATGATAGAAAATTTAAGTCAATGAGTGAGATGAAAGAAACTGCACGAAAATTTTAAAAATCAGTTTTTGAAAATCAAAATTTTTCAAAAGAGGTACGATTTTGATAAAATTCTCCACCCCGCAACAAAAAGGAACATCATCCTCAATGTTAGGTAAAATTATTTTTGAAATTAAGAGCAGAGGGGAGGAAAGATATTACCATAATCAATCGCTAATGAAGTGGGCAGTTGAGGCAAAAAAGAAATGTGAATAAGTGATAATAAAAAACGTGCTATCATAAGTATTACCTAGTCTATCACCTAGGAAAAATACCTACCAAAAATCATCACCCAGTCTTGTACTTAAGCTGAATGAATAACATAACCCAGTAAAATACCCAACCATATAATCACAAATCCACTAGTTCCGTACCTAAAAAGTGTCTACAACAATAAAGTCTAGTTTTAAACAAGGGTTAGAGTATAACTACTTCTAAAATCCTAATGTTCCCGCGGTATCAAAATATTATCATGAAACATCTCCATGTAAATTATATTTTTTTATGTAACACTACTATCCCCAATTAATCCCATGATTTCAATTACATTCCACTTACGTCAGTATAATCATGCAATAGCTAAGTTCTACAAAATAGTCACCCAATTTATCAAATTCCATAATTTCAATACGAGTGATATTTTAACAATTCAACACATAATCCAATTCAAATAAGTGTATTAACAACATTGCACGTCAATTAATTCCGTTATACAATATACACATCAATATTGAAATTTTATGAGTCAAAATATTATTGCAATTTTATATTTTAAATCTAACATACGATTCATTCCATAAATCTACCATGACTAGGGCTGTGTTTCAGATGAATCGGAACGGAACAGGGGTGTTCGGAAAAAATTCCAAAAATTTTGAAATCCTTTCCAATTCGAAAAAAATAAAAATTAAAAAATCTTTTTTTTCCTATTCAGCTGATTTGGAATATTCGGAAATTTAGAAAATTTTATTATTCGTAAAAATATCGGAATACTCAGAATTATCAGTTATAATATTTTCGAAAAATATCAGAAATGTAATTTTTGAAAAGGATATTTCTAAAATAAAAATAAAAATCAAACACTCCACTTTACACCACCTATGCAATAAACTACGGAGCTATGTGAATGACAAAGCTATGCATCTCATACTGTGGGTACCCAGAATTTAGAACCATGGGCCTGGATGAGTAGCCCAGTCCTGGCGGCCCAAAGCCCAGGTCCTTCATCTTTCATATTGATCCGGTCTCCCCCCAAGATCCCATAAAGGGAAGTTATAGGGGAAATGGGAAACGTGGAGGAACCCATCACCTCCATCCACCTACATGTAAATGTATATATTAAACCCTAAGTCCGGGGAAAAAGGACAAGTTGTATTCTCTGTAATCATTCTCCAGAATATAGAGAAATAATACTGACTGCACCACCGTGGACGTAGGCACATCTTTGCTGAACCACGTACATCCTTTGTTGTGTGATTGACATTTTGTATTCCTTGGTAATTGCTTCTCTCATATTTATTTGTGTTGCATAATAATTGTCACCACAATTGGCGCCGTCTGTGGGAAACGTTCATCTTTCCCTGAGAAGAGCCCACACCAAGAAAGGAGTCTAAGATGTCTGGTCACAGCACCAATGCCCCTCAAGCAGGGAATATTCAAGAGCCACCTTCTTGTAACAACCCGCCCTTTTGGAGACACTTAAATCCCACAATTGGGTATAAATTGGGAATTTGGAGAATTTCTCGAAATAGTAATTTTTGGGATTTTCGAGGATTAAATGAGTTTCGAAGGATGTTGTGATTATTTTTGGGACTATATAGGTCGCAATAATTTAATTTAGGTCGCCGTGGAGAAAATTGACAAAAATGTCAGATTTTAAATTAGAAAACCCGCATTTACTTTTATGGGTTAGAATAGTGATTTGCGGTCAAGTACCTCGGATGGAAATTTTGACTGCGCCATGAGTCTCGGAATGTCCGAGATAGTCAGAAAAGAGTGTCCGATTGTCGAAATTGAGTTTCGGGTAATTTTAGAGGTAAAAGTAACTCGTAATTGGGTAAACGAGTCGTTTTGGGGTTTTAAAGGGTATAACCCTTTTCTTTCTTTATAAAGAGAGGGAGAGGGAAAAAAGAGAAAGAAAAGAAAAGAAAAGAAAATAAAGAAAAGATAGAGAAGAGAGAGAGGAGGAGAGAAAAGAGGAGAAAAATGGAGATTCCGGCCAAACTCCGCCGGATTCCACTCGAGGACGTCGAATTATATCCACGAGGAAACTGTTTACTTGCTTTATTTATCTTTTTGCATAAATATCTCATACCGTAGTTTGGTATAAACAAACCCTAAAGGTTTTGGGGTGGGTTATCGTGGATAAAATGGGTTTTTGGGAGTTAAAACAATTAAACCCCAATAATATTTTAATTTGTAGAACTTAGCTTTTAACCTAAATTAATTGGTGGTTTTGGTTTCTAAGATGTTTAGAACCCTTAATATATGTGTATTTGTAGTTGGTTTAGATTGTAGGACGTTGGGTGAGGCGACAAAAGCTTGGGAGAGCTTTAATGGCCGAAATCGTCTCGGAGGAGACGATAAATAGTAACCCGTCACTTTAGGGGGCCTTTTTGGCCAGGAAAGTATTTATTTAGCTTTTGTCCAAAACACAAAAGTTGTAGATCTTTTCAACACGGTCGCGTGGGCACCGACCGTGTATTTTTATGATTTTTCTACGATTTGATAAGATTTTTACAAGATGGCAGCTCCAGGTTGAAAGCATCAACTCGGAAATCAAATCGGGAATTGGAAAAATTATGGCTAGAATTAATTGCGTAGATGTTCGGGATAATTTTTGGTGTAGTTTAGAAACCACGTTAATGAATTTGGGTTTGTAGGAATAAATCCGACTTATAGTTTAAATGGTGAGTTGATTAAATTTTGGGTATTGAGTTATATATAAAACCCAAAGAAGATTTGGGAATTTCGGACCCGCCGAATCGATTCGGACAGACCGAATCGATTCGTTAAGAGACAATTTGAAAGTAGAACCATTTCGAATCGATTAGGACAGGGCGAATTGATTCGGTGGCCAGCGAATCGATTCGAGCAGGCCGAATCGATTCGGTCCTGGCAAAATTTTGAGGTTTTCTCCTTTTAAGTTTAGGGATACTTAAATTATGGTTTGGAGATTATTATAGGAGTTTCTACATGGAATATTAGGACTCCTAGATGATGATTTGAGGAGGATAAGAAAACCTCAGATTAATTTAGAGTGTGATCCGGAGTATGAAGTTAATTAATGTTTTGGGATAAGAGACATTCGGGTTGATGTATAAGTCCTTAAATGAAAGTAAGGTATTTTGTTAGCTATAAAAGTAAGAGAATACTTTGGGTTTTGTATCATGCATATATGAATGCATGATTATGATTCCTTGAGGGAATATTTGGGATTTATGGTCATCGCTAGATGTACTTGGCATATAATCATTTTTATATATTCAGGGAGGAATATATGGTATATGTATATACTATGTGATTAAAGTATATATATAATTTGAGATAAATGAATTTGAAAATAAAATATGAATGTTTTCAAAATGGAAAGACAAATGATTTTCATAAATAATAAAAATGAGCATACACACCTCTCTAAATCTCTATCATAAGGGAAGTTGCGTGCGTATGGCGAAGCCCCCTGACAAATTAACGCATGGTGGATATAGTCCTATAGGCCATGTGAGCGCTTGTTGATATATATTTTTCTGCGATGGGTAGGAGATTCCGGGTGTGGTCTTGACTACCCCGCAGGCACATGGCCGCTTCCCGACGTCTTGCGTTGTAGGATCCCAGGTTGTCTTTATGATAGGCCCCGAAAGATGATAGCCATTTAGGGGCGCGCACAGTGGGGAAACCCGGACGGGCGGTCTTAGAACGCGTTATGTTAAAGCAATTCATGATAATGGATCGATTTTAATTACATTTCCTGGATATAGGAAGGGAAATGGGTTATTTGGATTGGCTTCGGTAACACTTCCCGGATGGAAGAAGGGATGTGGAAGCATATGATATGATCAAAGCATTTTTATGATAATGAAAATGGCTTTGAATACATTTCCTGAATATAAAAAAGGGAAATGGGATATTTTGAAACGGAAAAGCATTTTTATGATAATAAAATTGGATTTTAAAAAGGTATAAAATTTATTAAAGCAATTCATGATAATGAATTGGCTTTTAAATACAATTCCTGGATATGAGAAGGGAAATGTAAGGTTTTGAGATAAAAATGATAAG
Source organism: Sambucus nigra (assembly GCA_949130495.1). NCBI lineage: Eukaryota > Viridiplantae > Streptophyta > Magnoliopsida > Dipsacales > Adoxaceae > Sambucus > Sambucus nigra. Next base: position 343,489 of record CASBWL010000008.1, read on the forward strand.
TATTGATAAATACTCTGTAAATGTATTCTCATTCCGGGAGATAGATCCGGATGTATATGGTAAAATGTATGTATATGTATAAATCGAGTGCCGAGGGTCTAATGGATCCCGACGATTGACCGTGCCGCATAGTAGTGTATCGGGGGGTTCCTTGTTTGGATTTCGCTTTGCGAGACACCCCACGCACGAATATGGCACTGTGATGAGACCGGGGAGAAGTTTAATCCTTAGTGCTCTAATATTAATATTTCTTGTGGTATACATATTTATTTATATATACATTCTGTACTGAGGGACTGACGGATCTCAACGATCGACCTTGCCGCATAGTACTGTATCGGGAGGGTTCCTTGTTTGGATTTCGCTTTGCGAGACACCCCACGCACGAACATGGCAGAGCGTTGAGACTAGGGTGAAGTTTAGCCCTTAGTACATTTCTTGGACTATCTAGGGTTGATAGTGGGTTGGGTGATAGACTAGTCTAGTAGGGTAGCTTGACTAGGATGTTTAGAGGGATGCGCTAGGATTGCACTGTTAGTATAGAGGTGAGGGATATCTCATGGGAGTGCGATACCAAACTTAATTATGAGATAAAACCTTTTTCAAAATAATAAGGCATTTATGCACTTGCTAAATATTTTCAAAACTCGGGCTCTGACCCGTTTATCTACTTTTCCTTTCTTTCTATATTATATATATATATACGTGTCCAGACACAGGGACGCCTGGATGACACATTTTTCGAGTCAGACGTCAGCTGCAGCAGCTGTGGATGCGTGTAGGTTTTTGATAGCCGCTTCCATTCTTGTACTCTAGATATGAGGTATTGTATAAATATTCGGGCCAATGGCCCAATTGAATTTATTTATTCTTTGAGTACAGCATTCGATATGGTTGTATATTTTGACCGAGTATTCGGTTATTTAATTTCATTTTAGTTTCGTTTTCGCATAAACTGTGTGGATGTTTTTATTTATTGTTGTTAAAAAGAGTAGTAAAGTTAAAATTTTGACACCGGCCCAATAGGTTATTAGTAATTAAATGGATTTCCGACAGTGATGCTAAGAATGATCCATATGAGACTCCTGTTTTAATTTAATATTGGAGTCATCGCCCAGTATCTTATTAGGCGGGGTGTTACACTGCTCCTCGCAGGATTAGGTCTGAAGTCCGGCGATCAGATCAGAGAGCTCTCCCGGAAAGTCCAGCCTCAGAAGAAAGTCAGGGACCAGCAAGGTCCATAAAGATATCCAGATTAATTGATGCATACGAGGCAAGGCTCCACGAGCAGAGGAAGTCTTCTCGCATGTACAAGGCTGAGAATGCTCGCTTGAAAAGAAGACACTGGAGAAGGAACTACGTCCTGATACCAGAAGGCGCTCATATCGCACTCCTAGCCCTCAGGTGAGAAAGTCTTGCAGCCGAGGAAGGAGCCCTAGGCGAGAATCTCAAAAGGTAGAAGGTGGCGAATTAGACGACGACCTCTGCGAACAGCTGCGAAGAGCTCGCCGCTACCAGAGCCCTACTCGCAGCGACGAGAACATACGAAACCTAGTCCGCAGAGAAATGGACCAACATCCTGCTCGCCACGGAGCAATATCAACCAGAGAACTCGCGAGGAGAGCTCTCAAAACCCAGATGAAGTTACCCTTCACAAGGGAAATTGAAGAGGAAGAATCTCCCAAGAAATTTTCCATTCCAAGGTTCAAGATTTACGACGGGAAAATTGATCCCATCGATCACATCCGACAATATCGACAGGCCATGACCCTCTGGAATCACTGAGATGCCCTGATGTGCCGCATTTTTCCTTCGAGCTTGCACGATGTAGCACAGAAGTGGTTCGAGAGGCTTCCCCACCGTTCAATCAAGAATTTCAAATCTCTGGCCGAACTCTTTACGGCCCGATTCATTACCAGTAGTTCTCACCCCAAAAGGATGGATACTCTGTTAACAATGAAGAAAACGCCTCAGGAAACCCTACGAGACTATGCGAAAAGGTACTGGGAGTTATTCAACGAGATCGAGGACTGCGCAGAAGAGGTGGCAGTGGCTTCCTTCAAAATTGGGCTACCTAGCTCTTCCCTCCTTTACGAGTCCCTGACGAAGAAGGAAGCTATGACCATTGACGACCTGATGGCCCGGATCGAGAAATACGCAAAGGTGGAAGATGTCACCCGCCTTAATGCAGGAGAAAACGGTCGAGCTAAGCTCACTACCAAGGGAATTGAGAAAGTTGAGAACCAGAAGAAAGGAGGAAAGAGCGGGGGCAAAAATGGCTCCAAGAACGGAGGGAACCCTGATGTGTCGAAATCATTCCAGGCGGTCAACACCGTCTTCAAAGAACCAATTTACAAAATTCTCGCGAAGATCAAGGATGAGCCGTTCATCAAATGGCCCCGGAAAATGGGAGGAGATCCCTCGAAGAGGAACAATGCATTAAGATGCGCTTTCCACAAAGAGGGAGGACATAAGACCGAACACTGCAAAGCCTTTAAGTCTCACCTCGAGGAGTTGGCCCAGTCTGGGAACTTGAATGACTACGTGGAGAAAAGGGTAGAGAAAGTGGCTACTAATAGAAAAGCGAGACCCGACAACGTGTTGGAGGAAGACGCTGGACATGAGTTCGCGGTAATCCACGGAGCATCTGACATCAAGTAAATACAAGGGAACACAGCTCGGATGGAAGTGAAAAAACTTACGGCGGTAATGCAGGCCTTTCAAATCGATCCAGTAAAATCCCAGTCAGGAAAACGCTGACGAGCAGAGGACGTCAACTATAACAAGCATATTGTTTTCACAGATGAAGATCTGGTGGGAGTAAGAACCCCACATCATGATGCTCTCGTCATTACACTAAGGATAGCCAACTTTGACATCGACAAGTTGCTCGTCGATCAAGGAAGCTCATCCGAAGTAATGTACCTCGACTTATTTAGAAAGTTGAGGTTGAGCGTCGCCGACCTAAGGGAAGCTACTGTTCCTCTGGTCGGCTTCGCTGAAAAAATGACCATGCCCCTGGACAAGATAGTACTGTCAGTACGTGCTGGAAACATGTCCAAGATGATTGAGTTTTTGGTAGTCGACATCGACTCGCCATACCAGGCCATCCTCGGCAGGGGATGGCTTCATGTGATGAAGGCAGTCCCCTCGACCTACCATCAGAATCTCAAACATGTAACCGAGCAAGGAGTAATGGAGATCCACGGTGACCAAGAAATGGCGAGAAGGTGCTTCATAGCAGCCATCCGGCCAAAGAGAGAAAATAAGGCCAGTCAACCCAACGAGAAAGTTGAAGAAGGTGTGTTACCTTCCAAAAAGCAATTAAAGTACAGAAGACCTGGAGTAGAGGAGACCAGGCTCCTCCCCGCCGAGCGTGTTGCCGAGGACCTAATAGAAATTATGGCCGAAGATGGTGACAGTAGAAGAGTTTTCTTGATAGGAGCATCTCTCACCAACGAAGAGTAGAAGGAGTTGACGACCTTGCTGAGATGCAACATAGATGTTTTTGCATGGGAACCGTACGAGCTGCCCGAAATTGATCCTAGTGTAGTTTGTCATCAGTTGCACATCGACCCCACATTCAAGCCAATCACGCAGAAAGCACAGTGAACTGCACCTGGGAAGGCTAAAGCGATAGGAAAGGAAGTCGAGAAACTGCTGGATGCAGGATCCATACGGGAAGTGCAATTCCCCAAGTGGTTGTCCAACCCAGTAGTAGTTCCGAAAAGTAATGGGAAGTGGAGAGTTTGAATCGACTTCACCGACCTCAACAAAGAATGCCCCAAGGATAGATTCCCCCTCCCAAAGATAGACCAGCTAGTGGATGCCACCGCAGCTCACGAGCGAATGAGTTTCCTGGACGCATACTCGGGATATCATCAGATCCCCTTGTATGCACCGGACCAGGACAATACGGCGTTCATCACGATAGTTGGTTTATATTGTTATAAGGTCATGCCCTTTGGGCCCAAAAATTTCGGGGAAACCTATCAGCGGCTGGTTACTAAAATGTTCAAGAGCCAAATGGGGAACACGATAGAGGTATACATCGATGACATGCTCGTTAAGATCAAGAAAGAAGATCACCTCTCAGATATATCAAGTACCTTCGAAACCCTCAGGAAGTACCGGATGAAGCTTAATGCGAGCAAGTGTTCCTTCGATGTCCAGTCAGGAAAATTTCTTGGGTATTTGGTCAATAAGCGAGGCATAAAAGCTAATCCAGACCAAATCGATGCAATCAAAAGAGTGCAACCTCCTCGCACAATCCGGGACGTATAGAAGCTCACTGGGATGCTCGCTGCCTGAAATCGCTTCATTTCCAGATCCTCCGAGAAATGAAAGCCTTTTTTCCAGCTCCTGAAGTGAAATAAATCGATAGAATGGAACCCAGATTGCTCGCGAGCATTGGACGAGCTTAAATCCTACCTAAGCACTCCACCACTACTGGTCATACCACAGCAAAAGGACTCTTTATACCTATACCTATCTGTATCCAATCATGCCGTCAGCTCTGCGCTACTATACGAGGTGGCAGGGATCCAACACCCCATTTATTACGCGAGCAAAACGTTATTGGACGCCGAGCAGAGGTACCTACCACTGGAGAAGCTCGCCTTTGCCCTAGTAGTAGCCTCGAGGAAGCTAAAGCATTATTTTGAAGCTCACACTATCATCGTCCTCACATCACACCCCCTCAAGGCAGTCCTAAGGAAGACGGATTTATCGGGCAGACTGTCTAAATGGTCAGTCGAGCTCGGCCGGTTTGACATCCAATTTCAACTAAGGACAGCTGTCAAGGGACAGAGCCTTGCTGATTTCATAGCCGAATTCACAGGCGAAGAACTCTCCAACCAACCTCAGCCAAAAAAGCAAAACATCTGAGCGACAGCGGAAAGCTGGAAACTATTCGTTGATGGAGCCTCCAACTCAAAGGGGGCAGGGGTAGGCATTGTTCTCATCACCCCAGAAAACACAATCCTCGAACAAGGAATCAGGCTGGGATTCGCAGCCTCCAACAACGAAGCAGAGTATGAAGCCCTAATAGCAGGTCTCCAGAAAGCGCAAACTCTAGGAGCGAAACGTTTGCAGGTGTTTGGCGATTCGCAACTAGTCTCCAACCAGATAAGTGGAGATTATAATGCGAAGGATGAAAGAATGGCAGCCTACCTCGCCTTGGTAAAAAAATTAATGGCGAGCTTCGAGGAGATCACCATCCAACAGTTTCCTAGGGGGCAAAACAGTCATGTTGATGCCTTAGCAGCCCTGAGTTCAGTAGTTGACTCCAGCCTTAAAAGGGTCATCCCCATCGATTTCCTCATTTGTCCGAGCATCAGCCATAACAGCGAGCTGTCAAACGTGGAACAAATACTCCAGGTGGGATCAGCCCCCAGCTGGATGGACCCTTTAAAAAACTATTTAAAGGAGGGCACGCTCCCAGAGGACAAGAAAACTGCCCACCAGATAAGAGTCAAAGCTGCTCGCTTTCACTTATCTACAGGGGGTGACTTGTATAAGAAATCCTTCTCCGGTCCTTATCTTAAATGCGTCCATCCAGGCGATGTCGAGCAAGTATTGCGCGAGCTTCACAACGGAATCTGCGAAAGTCACGTCGGAGGAAGGTCTCTAGCCTTTCGAGCAATAAAGGAAGGTTATTGGTGGCCATATATGCAAAAGGACTTCGCGGTATATGTCCAAAAATGTCTGAAATGCCAACTCCACGCTCCTATGGTCCACCAACCCGCCAGTGACCTAAAGTCTCAGACCAGCCCATGGCCCTTCGCCCAATGGGGAATGGACATCGTGGGACCACTACCCACTGCTCCCGGCAATCGCAAGTACCTGTTAGTTGCAACTGACTACTTCACCAAGTGGATCGAGGCAGAACCATTGGCGAACATCCGAGATGTTGACATGATAAGATTCATATGGAGAAATATAATCACTCGATTCGGAATCCCCAGAACCCTCATCACTGATAATGGAACACAATTTGAGAGTGGTCCCTTTCAAGACTTCTGTAACGAATACGGGATCAGGCACAACTTCAGTTCGGTGGCCTACCCTCAGAGTAATGGACAAGCAGAGGCTTCCAATAAAATTGTGATCGATAGATTGAAGAAGCGGTTAGAGCGAACCAAAGGCGCATGGGCAACCGAGCTGCCCCACATCCTATGGGCATACCGAACCACCCCTCGGCGAGCAACAGGAGAAACGTCGTTCTCACTAACATATGGTATGGAGGCGATCATCCCCCTAGAAGCGGGATTGCCAACAATGATATCCGACCTTATCGAGCAAGGACAGAATGGTGAGGCATTGCTCGCCGAACTTGACCTGGCCGACGAGCGTAGATAATTTGCACTGATAAAACTTGCGAGCTATCAGCAACAACTCGCAAAGTAGTACCACAAAAGGGTAATCCAAAGTAGATTCCAAGTTGGAGACTATGTTCTAAGAAAAGTCCTGGGCAACGCGGTGAAGTCATCGGATGGCAAGCTAGGCCCAAACTGGGAAGGATCCTTTAAAATAACTAGAGACGACCTGCAAGGTGCCTATCATTTGGAAATGATGGAGGGCAGGGAGATACCGCGAGCATGGAACGCAGCTAATCTCAAGATATTATATTTTTAGGAATTCTATTATTGAATCTTTTTCTTGTATTTGTTATGTGAAAGGACAGTTCATTTCCCTTTTCTCTAATGAAAGTCTCTTAGTCGATTACTGATTAGTAACAGTTGCATTTTATTACACATCCTTTCCAAATCACAGGCACGATGGTCGACATAGCAGGGGAACACCCCTCCTCAGGTCATCGTCATGAAGCACTAAAGACCTCTTAGCATTGCCCCTGGCAATATATGAAGCCCTACAGAGTATTCTTAGGCATCAAACCTACTTTGGTTAAACAAAATCCTGATTGGATGAAGATATCCAATACCAGGTGTGTCCTCGCCAATTGCCCTACTTAGACCTAAGGGAGTGTGACGACACAACCTAAAAGGTAAAGTGGTGCACAATGGTATTTTGGTATTATACTGGACTGGGGGGACACTCGCATGATAAAATAAGAAAGATTATGAAGCAGCAAAAATATAAGAAAGATTGGATGAACACGTTTAGTCGGCAAAATTGCTCAAAACACGAACTTTTCATTAATCTCTTATATTTACAAACAATGATAATACATGTTTAGTCGGCGAAGCTCGCCCAAAGCATTTACATTATCAAGAAGAACTAAAAAATCTCAAGGAGGTGGAGGCCTCCGAACAAGATAATCTGCCACTTTAGATATTCTTCCATCGTTAGGAGCGGGGGCTAGCTCTTCTACGACCTCATTTGCGTCTAACTCTAACAGTTGTCGAGGAATAGCATCGATGGGGATCCATTGATCATCCCTCCTGAATGGATTGGGCATCAGAGTGGGCATCGGGACCTGCAGCTCTCTCAGAGCACTTAACCACCCTCTGATGAAAGAAAGTTCCTCGAACTCTGATAGTCTTTTTGGAGCATCCATCCATCCTTGATCGTAGCCATCAGACCACACTTGTCGAGGACCCTTCTTGAATAAATTCCGCAGTCGAGTAACATCCCTCTGGAGCCCAGCAACAATTACGTAAGCTCGTCGGATGTCATCGCAGAGCTCTTCTATCTCCTCATCACGCTGTTCCTCGGCTTCCCTATTCCTTCCCCTGGCACCCCTACCAGTACGCGAAAGGGGAGGACGAGATCCAGCTCGCGAGGACGAGGAGCCTTGCAGGACTGCTGAAACAGTGCTCGGTGAATGCTCCTTTAGCTTTAAGACCTCCCTCCTATGATCTTCGTTCTCCTGCTGCAAGAGCTCCCCAACTTGGTTAATCTCAGCGGCCTCTAGTAACCTTACTCTCAGTGCACTGACTTCTTCTTGCACTGAGGTACCAATTTCTTCTATTTTCAGGAGCCTATCCTTTAGCTTATCCACCAGCTCGGACTGCTCTTTATATTTCTGATTCCTAGACCTAAGTGACTTGCAAAGTCTAACAAAGGCCTGGCGAACTTCAGGACTTGCATTAGGACCAAGGGTCCTACCCGGTTGGGAAGTAGCAGGAATGTAGTCATCAACATCGACCAACTACAAGTAAAATAAAGATAGAGGAGAAAAAGAAATCAGCACAAGCAAAAGAAGAATCTTCTCATTTCATTAATAAAAGTCAAGTACATCGAGCAGAAAACTTGGAAAATTACAACAAAGTAAATCCTAAAAACTGATTAACTGGCAACCTCAGGCTGCCCAGAGGTGGCTGGCTGCTTCTCCTTGTCAGCAGCAGCAGAGGCATCCTCCTCTACAGGGATGCCCTCAGTCCCCTGGACAGGGCGAACACCAGTAGGAACTGCCTGAGAGGAAAGATCATCACCCTTGATGGCTGGGGCAGGAACCTCTTCATCCACAGTTGGCTTGGGACCTGGGTCATGCTCATCGAACAGGGGAGACTCAGCATCAACCCCGACAGCTAAAAGAGCTTTGTTCCAGCCCTTCTTAAAGTTCAGACGATTGATGTAGCCTATCTGAACCTCGGCATCTTCGTAAGATGCAGCCCACCTAGAGTTGTATGAATCCTCCTTGATGGTGGCTACCTGGGCCTTTTCCACCTTTAGCTGCTCGATCAGAACCATGTTCTCCTCCGCGAGGTCCATTTTGCTCGAACAGACTAAGTCATAAGCCTACCTCAGCTCGCCCAGCTCCTTAACCGCATCATCCCTCTCTCGATTATAGTTGACGAGGGCCTGATCGGACGAAACTCGAGCTGCGTCAGTAGTCTGTAAATCAGCCTCCAGCTGAGAGCTCCTGGCCTCCAGAGCGGACTTCTGCTGCTCCAGCTCGCCGTTCCTTCTCACCAGCTCATCGCGAGAGCGATAGAGCACAGTAAAGTCAGTCACAAACTGTAAGGAATAAAGAAGAAATCAAGAAGGAGAAGCAACTAGAACTTGTTTAAAAATTGAAAATTGGAAGAGGATCTTACCAAGGCCAGCCTTTGGCTAGCTTGCAGGGCCAACTGATCAGACCCCAGCGCCCTCTGGCGATCTGTAGGGAGAACTTCCCTCTCGAGCAGCGCAGGAGCTAGCTGAGGAGAAACGGCAACTGAAGCCCCCTCGGGCAAAGCAGATATCGGGACCAAGGCTTGCCCTGCCATAGTCCTTGACTCAATCTTTCTCCTATCCTCCTCCTTCTCTTTCTCCACTCTCTTCCTCTCCTCCACTCTCTTCTTCTCCTCGACCTTCTTCTCCTCCTCCACCTTCTTCCTCTCCTCCTCCTTTTTCCTCTCCCTCTCTTTCACTTGCTCCTCCTCTCTCCTCTTCCTCTCTTACTCCTGAATAGAAGACCGAGAACCAGTAGCCACGGCCCCAGAAGAAGACTTTTGTTTCTTCAACCTTTGTGCAAGAATCACGTCATCATCATCATCATCATCTCTAATTAGATTCTTCCTTGGAGGCATCTCTTCACCCGAACTGATGGAAGTGCTCGACGAACCTCGAGCCTCAGAATTCTCCTCAGAATCAGAGGAACTGCTACTGTCAGAGCTCCCTTCACCCAAATTTCCTGCAGGCTCACTCTCAGAACTGCTCTTTTCTTCGTCCAACTGAATAGGCTCAGCAGTAGTCTCTCCCAAAGAATCAAACTCTGGTACACTGTCCATAGTCCGTGCTGTGAAGCTGGAGCCTACGTTCTTATACTCTAGAAAAAAGGCTGCAGACCTGGGATGCTCGCCGTCACCCAGAAGCTCTCTGATATTCTAAGATTTCACCAACTCCGAGATACGAACCTCGCTAAGAGCAGGCTCCAAGTTCTTTGACCTCGCTGTGGAAGAAAGAGCAGAGAGGAGTTAGAAAAGTCATAAATTAGCAGAGAATGAAACAACAGTACAATGTCTACCTATATATTCCTCCCCATAAAAGGGAACAGTGAACCTCTCAGACCTCGACCCTTCAAATTGGGGAGAAAATTGCCAATTCCTAATAAGGAAACCCTCTTGCCAATAGTTCTTATGGGAATCAGGTATATTAACTACCAATACCCTATCAGGACTCCTAGCTTTGAGGTATAGGACACCTGAGCTAGTTCGAGAAAATAAGTAACAGAAACAGACCTCGGCAAGTCCTAACCTAGTGCCATACAATTGATTTATCCTATGCACGCCGTTCACTATTTTCCACACATTTGGCGAGCATTGTGCAGGGACGATATTGAAATAGCCAAAGAAATGCAAAAATAGATCATTAGGGGGGAAAAGTAAGTCCCCCCTGAGAAAGCAACAAAACATGGATCCAGTGGGCATCCTCTATATCCCTAATATTTTTAGGAGGCGAGGCACAACACTCAATCTCTACCCACTCAGGGATGTTGTAGAACTTTCTAAACTCAGAGATTGATCTATTTTCAATCTTCGCCATTGGAAAGCACAAAGAAAAGCTACAAACCAAAGAGAAAGTACAAAGAAAGGGCACGAAAAACTTACAAAACAGAAGATCGATTCAAGTGATGAAGAAGCACGAGCTCAAGATGACTAAAAAGCAATGAAAATGGGGATTGAGAGCAAAGGGAACGAGGCGCTAGAGTTCTCAGAAGATAGAAAAGTGCTGGAAAGTCTGAAATGACGGAAAAGATGTGGTTATTCCAACAAGCCTTCAAATTCTAATCATAATGCATAATAATCGAAGCGACTACCGCCAAAATTAACTCCACGGCTCCCGAGGAATTGCAACCCGGCCATTATGGCTAATCATTTAACTATGTTGGGCTCGTATACATGGCACAATAAATTTAGGGGCAATTGTGGGTACCCAGAATTTAGAACCATAGGCCTAGACAAGTAGCCCAGTCTTAGCGGCCCAAAGCCCAGGGCCTTCATCTTTCATATTGATCCGGTCTCCCCCCACGATCCCATAAAGGGAAGTTATAGGGGAAATGGGAAACGTGGAGGAACCCATCACCTCCACTCACCTACATGTAAATGTATATATTAAACCCTAAGTCCGGGGCAAAAGGACAAGTTGTATTCTCTGTAATCATTCTCCAGAATATAGAGAAATAATACTGACTGCACCACCGTGGACGTAGGCACATCTTTGATGAACCACGTACAACCTTTGTTGTGTGATTGACATTTTGTATTCCTTGGTAATTGCTTCTCTCATATTTATTTGTGTTGCATAATAATTGTCACCACAAATACCATTTTGGAAATGCAATAGACTACAACCCTATGCATCTCATACCAGTGAAGGAAATGTAATAAGCTATATAACTATGCATCTCATACCATTTTGGAGAAATATCGATCAATGCTTGACTACGATACTAAGAAACCACAGAGCTATGTGAATGAAAAAAATACTGTTTACGTACTTAAAAAAGGAAAATGTAATAAAGGTTAACAGCCGTAGAAGAGCATCTGTATCAGTATTTCAGATACAAAAAATGAACGAAAGGAAGATGAGGGAAACTTAATATAAATCATCCATGGAATCTAAATCCACATAACAATTGAATATAATTTAAAATGTTGTATTTCGATTTAGGGTTAGTCTGATGTAGAAGGTTAATATATATGAGTATATATTAAGTGGTTTTAAATGGAGGGTCTAGATTAAACTAATAAATAATAAATTTTATATATAAATAAGTGTACTAAAAATGTAGTAAAATAAATAAAAATATTATTATTTCGGAAAATATTTTGGATGGATCGGATCGGCGTGATATCGGAAAATTCGGATCGAAAAATTGGAAATTCGGAATCCATATATGATTTCCAATTCCATTCGATTTTTTTTCCCGAAAATTAGGAATCGAAAAATTCGAAAATCGGAAAATTAAAATGGTGCCAAAACTGGAAAGATTCAGATCGAAAAATGGAAAATTCAGAAGTTCGAAAATAACTGACACCCCATTTAATCATGTAATGTTTCAAATCTTAAATCAAATTTTTAGATTTTAATAAAAACAACCCCAAATTCAGTTTCACTTTTCTTAATTAATCTTCCTAATTATTTTTAAGAAAACATAATTAATTAAGGTTCAGGTAACGTTTAAAACATATAACACATAAGGGGAACAATAGAGATATTCATGTCTGAAATAAGTCACTTCAAAATTCTGAATACGCAGCTGCGATCCTCACATGAAAACGACAAAAACTCGTTCTTGGTTGATATTGAGCAAACTTGATTTGAGACTTCAAAACTTGAGTTGGAACTTTATTTTAATGGACGTTTAGGTTTTGTAGAAAGAGGGCAAGGAAAATTGGGACGCTACTCCTTTTTTAGATGAGATAAAAGTGTTGAAAAAAGTCTAAAATCCAAGCCTTTTAATATAGAAAAATCAAAAGAGTTTGAAACCAATACAAACACCTAAAAAGAACCCAATTCGACTAGGCTGCCCCAGTGCGAGTCGATTCGCCCGTCCAGGGCCGAATCGATTCAATGCCTGTTCAACCGAAAAATTTGGAAAAAACAAAATATGATTTTGTTCTCAATTTCAAACCCGATTAAAATCTTATTTCTTATATATCAAAACCAACATCTTAAATGCTAAAAATTTAAGTCCAAATAAAAATATTTTTCCTGTTTTCAATTTATATAAAATATTCTACGATTCAAAAATCACAGGGTTTTACATAATTGATAGTAGCAATGTCAAATTAGTAAACATTCAATTAAAGCCTAATTTGTTGCTTTAAATATTAATTTAAACAATATTCTTATTTAAATAATTTTCCTAAAAAAAAGTACTATACTTGCAAAATAGTAAACAAAACGCAACTCAATTACACCTATAAATTGATACATTTGGATAGAGTTTGTTTTCTTAGAAGTGGGGCAATGTTTATTCCAATAAAACACATATTCACAAGCATTACACATCATGAACCCCGATATTATCGGGGAGGGGTGATATAGCCATTTGTTTGTTATCTTCTTCCTCCATGGTATCACAAAGTGCACATCCCCTTGTCTCGGGTAGAAATGTTACAAACAGCCCACAAAATCCTATTGTCACTCCAAATACACCATATGAAAGTAACCCATTTTCTCCTCCAATGGCTAATATTACTGGACTAAATACTCCACCAAGACCTACTGCCAGCCTTGCCATTGATACTGCTGAGTTTCTCACGCATGTTGGAAATAACTCTATTGCGTAAATTAACATAAAGTTAAATCCCATACATGCACTAGAGAATGACACCAACTCCATCACAATCTGGATTTTTTTCCATCTGTCCCCTCTTGTCACCACACATATTATGCTACAAGTTCCACTTAATATGGTTAATCCTAACAATGCACTTTTTCTATCTAGTCTTTTTATGACGAAGATAGTGATTAGTGTAGAAAACAACTCCGATAAGGCATTAAATGTGACGCTCAAGTAGAGATTGAATGCCAAGACGCCGACCCCTAACGGCATCCCATAGTACACCATACCGATCCCGAAACTGACCACCATAACCACTATTAGTCTTTGTAAGATCCAAGTTCTACTTACCAACATCTTGATAGACGAGTAAAAATCCACGTTCTGAGATTCTTTTTCGATAAAAGGTATATCTAATAATCTTTGGTTTGAATCTTTATGTTTGATAATACTTGTGACAAAGGCTTCTTTATTTCCTCGAAGAAAAATCCATCTAGGAGATTCTTGAACGAAGAAGTGGACTAACGCGCAATACAAGATCGCGGGGATACAAGTCCAAAAGTAAAGAACTCTCCAAGAATATCCTTTATTTAAATAAGCAATGGCTGGTAAGGAGATAAATCCTACTGAAAAGCAAAGGAAACCAATTATTCCAACCTCACCTCGCCAACGTTTCCCGACAAGCTCGGATGACAACACGAGTGCACATGTGCCTACGGTTCCCCTCCCAAAACCGGAAAGAAATCTAAAAGTTGAGTACACCCATATGTTGGTGGATACCCCAGTAAGTAGTCCAAAAACAGACATGAGAAAGCAAGATACAATTAGCAAGTTCTTACGTCCGAGTGAGGAGTCGGCAAGTGTGCCTAGAAGGAGCCCACCGACTAGAGAACCCGTGAAGAAAGATGAGGCAGGAAGACCGGTGATAATTGGACTCGCGCACTCTAGGTACCATTCTGATATTATTGATGTATGCATAGGTGAATCCCAATCCCATAAACTCCTCCGAAGCTTGCACACATTCATGAGTGAATTGCATGATTCTCCACTCAAAGGAGTACAATGCCATGTTGGCTTAGTATCACTAAAAATACTGATGAATATTTGTTGCGAGTCAAAGACACACGCGAAAGATACAAGGATCACTTGAAGCAATTGAGTCCATCCAAATTCTCCTATGCACTGTTCGAGCACCTCATCTAATGAAGGATGGTGTTGGTTAAGTTTTGGAGTTTCTGATTTCCCCAAGGGGAGTATTAGTGGAGAAGAGGCATCCATATATACTTTTGGATCTCTTATTTCATTTTTCATCTTCTTTTGATTGAGATAATTCTGAATAATGATGTTATATACTAGAATATCTCTCAATGGTGGGGACTGATCGCAGTTGCCCAACCTGCAAACCATCAAAATTTGCCGAATTATTGTAAAAACTTGCGTAATAATGTTTAGACGTGGCTAAGACAATTTAGCAGCTTCACAAAATCAAAATCAGCAGGAACGAAAAAAAAAATTGAGCAAGTAATCATTCACATTATACCTTATCATTGCATATTAGTTAAATGAAATGGGCATCAAAACATAAAGCTGTGCAAATTCTAGAAGAAGATAACTTATCTATATATAATTTTTATGTAGGAAGAATATAATTAATCACCCTTAAAGGAAAGGAAAAAACATATCTACTGCTTGAATAGCTCACTGAATAGTTTCAGAGTCAATGGTATCATTCGTATAAGCGTCCAAAATGTTTATGAAGGTATTTTGAGCAATAACCGATCAACAACCAAAACTGATATTAAAAAAGAAGATACAACCTCATATCAAACCATAACAAACTGTAAGAAATGGGCATATATGATTTAAAGACCATAAATCAGTAGTGTGCAAATGAAAAATTCAAATCATAAATTCAATATTTGTTTTTAAAACAAAACAAGAAGAGACCTGAGATATGTTAGGTAATCAGGGCCGATCCTAAGATTGATAAAAATTGACAAGGCGCCGTGCAAAAATTGTAAAATAAGCCCCCTTTTATGTGTATTGATATAAAAAATGGGCGTTCAATATATAAGTAATAACAAACAGACCTACAGTCCTGTGCGATCGCTCACTTGGCACATGCTTATGACCGCCCCTGTAGATAATTTTCATGTACAGTTTCTTCAACGTTTAAAATATTTATTTTAATAAGGCAAAAGGCTTTATAAGCACAATACCGATCCTCACAACAAACATGACAAATTTTATATACATATATATTCTCAAACCTGAAAAATATTCAATTTAAAAAGGCGTATGATCCAAAAAAATATCAAAATGCACTCAAAATGAACATAAACTGAAAATCAAGAAACTGAGACAATCTCAGAAAAATATGTAGTTAAGAACTGTAAGATGGAGATCTCAACTTATGGTTTTACCAATGTATAATGTATTGGATTTCATAAACGCCAAATTACATATTTAGTTAAAGTGGGATGGGATTTTGGGATATGGTAAAATATACAAGAAGAAAATCAAATTTGTTTAGAAAAATTATAAAAATATTAGTAGACAACTGTAAATTCTTCTTCAAATTAGCACCTATATATGGATAAAAAAAATGATCAAATATGAAAAAGTCCCTAAAATATTTTTTAATACACACTTAGTCCAAGCGTTTTATTTTATATCAAAAAATCCCTTATTCTCTTATTTTTAAACGTCTGTGTCAGCGGCATGATAAAGTTTTTTTAACATGGTGAAAGACTTTTTGGTGCAAAATAGAAAGAGTTGAATTAAACGTATATTAAAAAAAATTCGAAAAATTATTTGATATATGCCACTAAAAAAATGTTATACTTAAGAAAGAAAAAACATAATACAACTCCCAATACTAAGTCAAATCCCTTACTCCACCAGATAACCACACCAAGACTCCATCATCATCTAGGTTCAAGTACAAATTACTCATGAATGCATATTTATGTATATTGCCAAAAGTCAACAAAAAATATATAGATAAACATTGTTACACTATAAACTTCACAAGTTTACCTAGGATATTGCTTAGACACCGTGAGTTAAATATGATTGATTCTCAACTTTATTTCACTGGCAGAGGAAGCTTTGATTATTTAGCTTTTCAGGTCCTCTAACTGAAAATAAACGGTCCTGACCAGTCATTGCAACACAACTAACTAAAAGTTTTATGTAAATCATGTTAATTAAATGGGATTTTGTAAATTTAGGACATATTGTAATATGTATTTTGAAAATAGGACAATAAATATTTTATTTATAGTTTTAGTCCCTATTTTTGAATAAAGCCGCTGGCGCGAACCCATATTCATAAAACGTTAACCAATCACAGCATGCCACGTGTCCCTTTAATTTGAAAATAAGGACTAAAAATAAAAATAAAATGTTTGTTGTCCTATATCCATAATCAATATTATTTTAAGTCCTAAAAGTACATAATTTATAATTAAAATGCACAATCCCAAGCATCTAGTTAGTAAGTATTATATCGAAAAGATCCCAACTGTCAAAGTCGTAAAATAATGACCGAATCATATTTATCTTAATCAGTAAACGCATCATGATTTTAGTCAAACTTACAAATTGAGTTTATTAAACCAATCAAACTCAAATAAATTATGTCATGGCTAGCCAAATTTAGTAACAATGGTGGAAAATATTATTTCCAATAGTGGCGGAGTGAAAATTAGAATAAAATTAGAGAGGTCAAAGTGTAATTAGCTCGTAATGAAAAATAGATATGTACTAATAAGCCAACCAAAACTAAGTCCCCAAGTAATATGTAATCTAGGAACTACGTTCTTACATCCCGCCATTTTGGATTTGAATTTCTCGCAATCGACCTATTTTACATAATTTTCATCAATTTTTCATTTCCAACAAAACCATTAACCTTATCTTCTTCTTTTTTCAATAACTCTATGCCTAACATCATCAATACTCTCTCATGCAAAGGATTTTATATATCATGTAATGTGTTAATTGGATTCAGTGGACCACATATCCACTACCAATTACATTAAATATTAGTCACCAAATTGAAGCAATAAAACATGGTATTACGTCCTTGAACTCGACCCAAGGAATGTGCATAATCATATGAAAAAAGTTATTTAGAATTGGATACAAAATATTGCGGCGCAAATAGTGACACACTTGTTGTGATTAATAAAAGACAAGTCTACATCGACACTCAAAATCGACACATTTTGAAGCGACGCCCAAACGTATCGCAATCGTATTAATTCGTGTCCGGACCCAATAATAATGACACTCAAACACGAGTACACATGAATGTGACACGTCAGGATGCCATACCAAATGTATCGCATTTGGGCTTCGACTTAGGATTATTGTTAATAAAAACTACTAACATCAAACAATATATTGTTAAAGTAACTACAAAATGAAATAAATCCGAATAGATATGAATTCTAATGAATATAGAAAACCCAATAAGTCTAGAGATCCAACTAATGTAAAAATGAATGCATTTGAAGAACAATGCTCAAAAAGTAGTTAATACCTGGAAACAGAATGGAGGAGAGGAGTTTGTTGGAGAAATATAATTCCTAGTTTTATAAATCAGGGAGAGAGAGAGAGGAGGGTTTCTCTTGAAGAAATATCTTTGACCTACATGGGGAAGTGTGAAGAAAACCTCCCATAGGTGCAAATATTGGACCCATGATTTTAGTCATTAGTCAATAGGGTCCAGCTATCCCCACTCCTCTCAAACCCTCCGGCGCTCCAAATTTTTTTTGAAGGACAAAACTAACCTTGAAGCTTAGAAAATGAAACACTTTTCATCTTTCTCCAACACTAACAAAAAAAAAAAAGCTAACAAAACTTTTAAGATGATAATATTATGGAAAATTCTCTAATTATATATATATATATATATATATATATATAAATTAATAAATAAAAATTCTTTTTTAACCAAATAAGAACATCAATTAAAATATGAAACGATAAAATTTTTTTTAACTTGACACGAATACGATCCAAGTAAAGGCGACACAACATAAATTTTTTTATCAAATGCCAACACGACCCAATGAAAATTGGATACAGCACGAATTTGTTTTTTAACCGAATACGAACACAATCCAAATAAAAGAGACATGACATGACACGAAATATTATTTTAATTTATTTACAAAAACAGAAACACGACCGAATAAAAGAAAATGATTTTGTTTTGTGTGCCATTTCAATTTGGTCATGTTTCTGTTTTTGTAAAAAAAAAAAAAAGGATTTCACAACTGGACCAAATTATGACAAATCATGTTGTGAAGTCTTTAAAAAAATTATTATTTGTGTTTGAAAAAAATATTATATATACATTACATTTCACGATCGTGAAATGTTTTTATATTTACATTTCACGATCGAAGTAAAATATATACATTTCACGATTGAAGTAACATATATATATGGCGTGAAATGTCTTTATATAAAACAATTTTATTTAACAGTTAAATCAAAAACTATTTATAAGATGTTTTTTAATTAAAAAAACAGATAACAAATTTTTTAAACAACTAAAATGTCTTTTAAAACCGTTATGAAAAGTATTTTTTTTATAAACAAAAGCATTAAAACCCGTTGAGGGAGCGAAACCCGTATACAGGGAATATACAAACACGCTCATAAGTAAAAGTGACATGACATAATTTTTTTTATCGAATGTAAACTTTTGATAAATAAATTAAAATAATATTTTTTTGTCATCTCCTCTCTCTTTTATTTGGACTGTGTTCGGGTTAGGTTAAAAAAATATTTCGTTTTGTATCCAATTTTAAAAATAATATTTTTTTGTCATGTCCTGTCTCTTTTATTTGGATTGTGTTCGTGTTAGGGTAAAAAAACGCGACACAACATAACAAGATATGAAATCTCATTTGTTTACCTAATACGATCCAAATAAACGCGACACAACATCATATATATATATATATATATATATATATATTGTTTTAAACTAGTAAATACCAATTCTATTTTTAGCCAAATAAGAACATGACCAAATTAGAATATGAAACGACATGAAATCTTTTTTACTTGACACGAACAAGATCCAAGTAAAAGCGACACGGCATAATTTTGGTTTATCAAATGCAAACATGACCCAATTAAAATTGGATACAACGTGAAATATCTTTTTAACCTAACACGAACACAATCCAAATAAAAGAGACACGAGATGACAAAAAATATTATTTTAATTTATTTAAAAAACAGAAACACGACCGAATTAAAATGCGATACAATATGACATATATATATTTTTTACGAAAATGGTAAAGTTAAAGTGACACAACATGATTTTTTTTATTTTTTTAACAAACACGATCCGATGTGGTGTTTTGTTTGGAAAAAAATTCATGTCGTGTCGTTTTTACTTGGCTATATTTGTGTTTCGTAAAAAAAGATTTTGTATTGTGTCGCATTTTTATTCGGTCGTGTTTCTATTTTTGTAAATAAATTAAAATAATATTTCGTGTTATGTCGTGTCTCTTTTCCTTGGATTGTGTTCGTGTTAGGTTAAAAAATATTTCGTGTTGTATCAAATTTTAATTTGATCGTGTTTGAATTTGATAAAAAAATTATGTCGTGTCGCTTTTACTTGGATCGTGTTCATGTCAAGTAAAAAAGATTTCGTGTCGTTTCATATTTTAATTTGGTGATGTTTCGATTTAGTTAAAAAAAAGAATTTGTATTTATTAATTTTAATAAATATATATGACTATATATATTTATATATTAAAATATTAAGTTAGATAAATATCCTTAATATTCTCAACTTAAAAGTTTTGTCATCCGTTTTTTTTGCTGTTAGGAGAAAGATGGAGTGTGTTTCCAATTTAGAGCCTTAAGGTTACTTATGTCTTTTAATAGCAATTTTGGAGTGCCTGGAGTTTTCGGAGGAGCGGGGATAGCTATACCCTAGTCAATAATAGGTTGCTAATATACACGCAAGACCACGTGTTGTGGTCATTATTAATTAAAGCGAGAGACATACAAGAAACATCATGTGGGTTGGCTTATTTTTTTTTTGTTGGTAAGTAATTTTTCATATTATAAAGTGTTCGGATTAGTATATGCGTATTTTGATTAATCTTTGTTTGTGATTCGTAATTTACACAGATTAATCATTATTTTGATACTGTCAGGAATCGAACTGAGAATTAAATCCGATTCATTTCAAACAATATTCCAGTGACAACCTTATACCACTACACCAAGACGCTTGATTATATGAGTTGAGTTATAACATATCATAATGATTTACGTAGAATTTAACTTCTTGATTTTTGTAATTTTTGTTTCTTAAAAAAAGATGCTTTTATCGGATTTGTTCCTCGAGTGTACAAAATATTCGTACAGTTATTTAGAAAATAAAATATATAGTTTTATATTTAATTACGTAAATATTTTGTACACCCAATATACAAAATTAGTGTAGGTAGTACCCCTCTCTTATTTCTTATCTCAACAATTCATTCCATATCTTTATTATCTTTTTTATTTTACTCTAATTCACTCATTCATTTTTTTTTTCAAAAATGATTCAGCCATAAGAAGAGATGGTCTGTATATAATTTGTTTATGTTTATATATGGTTCTCGTAATTTTTTTAAGCTTGCCATTTTTCAAAGCAACTTACTTTTTTGTTTTCATTTTTTTAAACACGTGTAATTCAAAACAAAGTTGGTGGTAATTTTTTTTTATCAATGCAGGTGTAATTCATTTTCTTATTAAAGTTAGCTGTAAGTTTTTCTAATCAAAGCAGAGGGTAATTTTTTTTATCAAATTTATCTATAATTTTTTTAAAAAAAATAAATAAATATAGGGAGACCCACAAAAAAACCCATTTCGTAAACTCACTGCATTAAAAGCTTATGCCTTATTGTTGTGGGTCTCGTCAGGGCATTAAAATGTGCATTAAAAACTTGTACCTATTTTTGTCTTATTCAGTGGGTTTATCAAATGGATTTTTTTGTGAGTCTCCCTAACTTTACTCAAAAAAATTTATCAAAGTTAGTTGTAAATTTTTAATGTTAGGATTACAGCTAACTTTCCAATTGTATATCTTAGCATTTAATTTTTCTATATCTATATATGGTTCTCTTTATTTTTTTAGCTTTCATTTTTTTTTCAAAACATACCTTTTGTTGTCAGTTTTTAAACACGTGATAATTTTTTAATGGATCAAATATCAAAAAGTCCTTCAAACATTTTTTAATACACATTTAGTCCAAGCCTTTTATTTTGTACTAAAAAGTGCCTTATTCTCATATTTTTAAATGAAGGACTTTTTGATGCAAAATAAAAAGGATTGGACTAAACGCATATTAATAAAAGTTTAATGGACTATTTGGTATATGCCCATTTTTTAATTAGTTAATTATATTTTTTTATCAAAGTTATTTGTAATTTTTTTCTTATCAAAGTTAACTATAATAGTAAGGAAAAGTTATATGGTAATCGAAATTCAACATAAATTAAGTATAATCAATTTAATACATAATGCCCAATAAAATCCGATCAACTCGTATATTTTTTTTTTGTAATACCAGGGTGTCCACTGTACCACAGTGACTAATCTCTTCGCTGATTGTAGGCACCTCTTAAGATGGGACAGCTGGCGTAGAGATTTAAGGCTGCTCCATGTCACCACAATGACTAATCCCTTCGCTGATTGTAGGCACCTCTTAAGATGGGACAGCTGGCCTAGAGATTTAACGCTGCTCCATGTCCAAGGCGGGAATCGAACCCCCGACACTTAGTTAAGAAAGGAGGAGTCCCTACCACTCCACCACACCCCCTGGGTTGATCAACTCGTATATGAGAATCATATTATATGTATAACATCGTACAAAGAAGTGTTATTTGGGTATTTGGCTCCCACTAATTATAATCCATTTGGGATTTGGGCCCCATTTAAAAACTATTATATGTTTGAACCTCATTTTTTATTTTTAGCGACACTTTTGTGGATAAATAATGTGTCGCTAAAAATATCAAAAAATTAAAAAAAAATTGTTAAAAATTAAAAAATGGAAGTCAAATATACAATAATTTATAAATGAGAGTCAAGCATATAATATATGATAATACCTCACCAGCAACAGTCACTTTTGTAGCCACAATATCGTTACTTTCGTGTCTCAAGATCTTCAATATGGTTTGGAATATGTCCAAAATTGACATCTTATAAACATATTGTGAAAAATTGAGCCTAAGGTTAGAGAGAGAGAGAGAGAGAGAGAGAGAGAGAGTTTTCGTATGCCAATAAAAGCAGGATTTCAAGGTATTTATAGGACAAAAGTAAGGTCGGCCCTAATGTTGTAATATTTATAGTTTTTTAAATATTTAAAGAAAATTTAGAGGTTCACTTATTATGTCAATAGTGTGGACTTTTATAGTATTAGTGAACCTAAGTGTTTAGAATTTGTCAAAAAAAATTTAGTGTTTAAAATTTATTTGTGAGGAACCTAAGATTACTTTCCCTTTTATTTTGGGGTTTAGTCTCGTCTCCAATGATTTGTTAGACTCACATTCAATATATTTTAAAAATTATTATAAGTTTCATAAACACTCAAAATCGTCTATAGTTGCTCTATAATCGCCCCTAAACATCTTTCTTGCATTCCGCATAAAATGACACTTGTACCATGGTTGTTACAATAGGACCAACAACTAAAAAATAAAAATATGTAAGTGACGACAAGTGAATTTTTAAAAACGGGACTGAATACCTAAGATCCGTAATATTTATTAGCAATGAATTGTGTTAAAAAATTATCTTGAATTGTACCTAGGTTGACACTTTAGCCCATTGTTAAATACAATTAGAACCACTAATTTATAACTTCGTATCAGTTCGTATCATGTGTCCTTTTGTCAGCGCCATTTAAAAATAAATCATTGTGTCTCAATCGACTTTTTATTAAAAAATTTCAATATATGAAATATGGTGCATTTACATTTATATTTTGCAATTTCTACATAAAGTTGAAAACTAATTATATATAAAATAGAATAGTGTATAATTTTCATATATACGTAACGAGTGAGCGTCTCTTCCTATTGACACATGCAGATTACTTTTTTTTCTTTTTGTGAGACCTTTCCCGATCGATGCTACTTTTTGAATGTTGTCGAGCATCTAACTCACGGTTAGCAGAGCCTCGCCCCACAGAATGTCATCCTTTTATTTTGAAGCACAGAAGTTGGTACGACATACACCATTAATCTTCATTCTTTTTTCTTATCGTTTTGTAGATCCACGTGAGTGATTCGTTTCTGTGACTCAGTAGAGAATTATTATAAGGAAAATGTTATCACCGGGCAATTACCCCAAAATTACCGAATTTGTGATTTATTGGTTGGTACTCGGGTGTGGATCCCGTCAGGATACAACCCTTTAAAGCACAAATTCGATAATTTTGGGGTAATTTTGGGATAAGTGTTATATTACTCTTATTACAAATCCATTTATCTCCTCTCAACTACTCCACTCGTTTTTCACATGATTTCATTCCCCTCCTCTCATTTAATCAATACGCACAAGTTGTGGTCCTTCTTATCTTTTGTATACATTTTTTTATTTGTTGGGGTCTTTTATATATATATATATATATGGTCCTGTGCGGATGAGTCCGTATTTTAAGAGTGCGGACCGGACATGTGTCACCCGGCGGTAACGCTAGAAATTATTGGCACTCTCTATTTTTCGCGCCCACCGCCACGTGATACATGTCCGATCCGTACTCTTAAAATACAGATTGATCCGCACAAGAGCATTGTTTATATATATATAGGGTCTTGTGCACACTAAAGTTTGTACATCATTTTTTAATATAGCAAAAAAAATATTTTTGACCTGATTTGTTTTATATGGGTTCCTTGAAATGTTTAAATGCCAAAAAAAAAATCAACTCAAAAAAATATTTTTTGCTATTTTAAAAAAATCAGTCAAACTTTCACAGCTTTCACGTATTTTAAAACTGCGAAAGTTTGACCGATTTTTTTAAAATAGCAAAAAAATGTTTTTTTAGCTGATTTTTTTTATATGAGTTACTTGAAATGTTTAAATACCATATAAAAAAATCAGGTCAAAAATATTTCTCTCTCTCTCTCTCTCTCTCTCTCTCTCTCTCTCTCTCTCTATATATATATATATATATATATATATATATATATATATATATATAATGCTCTTGTGCGGACTAGTTCGCATTTTAAGAATGCGGAGCGGACATGTGTCCCCTAAAGGTCCCCTAGAAATTACCAAAAAATTGACATTTTTATAACTATCTTTTAAATAAATTTTTTAACCTCTACTTTTTGTAACTTTTTTACATGATCTAGTTTTTTGTTTTTAACAAAGGATTAAATACCAAAAAATTCCTCAAATATTTTTTAATACACAATTAGTCAAAGTTTTTTATTTTATAGTAAAAAGTCCCTTATTCTCTTACCCTTAAAAGTCCGCATCAGCGGCATAATAAAACTTTTTTGACATAGTGAATGATTTTTTTGTGCAAAATAAAAAAACTTGAACTAAATATAGACTATTTGATATAATTATCTAATTTTTGGGCGATTTACATATCACCCCCAACTATAAAATATATGTAGACGTAGATCCCAGTTGTTCTTGGTTAAACAATGCGGCCCCTCTAACCAATTTTGAATCATCATAACGATGTGTATCTCCTAGATTCTCAAAGTCACATCATCAAATCAAATACTCCTTGATACCAAGTGATGAATAGATAACCACTCACCACCCATAAAATGAGCCTTATCTTTTATTCATGGACAACATAATCCAATGGCTTATGTAGATACCTTTATTATTTAGATACAGGTGGCGAAATTTATTGAATATATTCAAGGGCTGATATGTGCAATAGTTTTTTAAATGGGTTTAATTATATAGAATCTTTTAATTAGGGGGTCACATATAGTTATCAATTTTTTTATTTAAAAAAAATTGTTCTTATTAAAAATATATTTTTTAAAATTTTTTATAACTGTTTTAAAAAAGAAATTCTTGTCTATTTTTATTAAAAAACTGTTTATATAACGTAAAATTTGTTTACTTAAAAAACACTTTTTCTTAAAAAAGTGTTTTTTGCTTACAAATTTTATTTTTGCTTAAAAACTAATTTTTGTAATATTTTAAAAATAATCTTTTTATTATTTTAAAAAAAAGATAAGTCTATATACAACTATATACTCAAAAATAAGTTTAAAAAAAGATAAGTTTATTTTTGTAACTACAAAGACAAGTCTATATACAAGTTTTAACAAGAAATGAGTAATACAACTATATACTCAAAAAACAAGTCTTAAAAGTGTTATCAGAGTGGGATAAAAATTTGATGTCTTTGAGACATTAAGCTTTTTGATTTCTTGGATTCTGATTAGTCAATACCGCTGGTGCGGACCCATTTTCATAAGTGATGTGAGTCCCCACCAATAGTATTGACCAATCACAATCCAAGACATCAAAAAATTTAATGTCTAAGAGATATCAAACTTTTTTCCTTAAGAGTAATGCGAGATCAACACAAAAACACGTCACAAAATCCGATAAAATAATATGTTGCACGTGTATAGACATGTGTTCGATCATAATTACGGAGTTTGGACACGAAACTATATAATTATGATATGTCAATTGTGTTACATTTTGGTGGTCACCTATCATTTTCCCCTTTGTATATATAAATTCTAAAGGGTTGAATGGTAATTCTAAAAAGGAATAATATGGTCCATAAAAAAGATACTTTTTGTTAAGTTGTCAATTTCCGGTAAATGTCCAATGTAGGACCACAAATCCTCAATCTAAAATATGTGAAGCCCACAAATTATTGGTTGGAAGACAATATGTTAAAAAAGGCCACGCCCTAGGCGCGTGTCTGCATACTTTTTTGTTTTCACATTTTTTTTTCGCCAGTTGTAATTTAAAAATATTATTCCACTACATCATACGACTCAGCATAGATTAGTAGAGGATGCACATGGGGACCAAGGTCCCCATTCAATTTTTGAAAAAATATATGATTTTTTGGTAAAATTTTAAATTTTAAGTTATAACTTAAAATTATATTTAAAACTGAGGGTGTAAGATTGTAATTAATTAAAAATCTAAACCTAAAGTAAAGAAAGATCTGGTCTTTCTCCTTTCTCTCCTTTATTTATTTTACCTGCTAAAACTCTCTCTTTCACTCTCGAGTCCCTCCCGTCCGCCGTCTCTGTCCAGACTCAACCCTTCTGCCCTGTTCAGCCCCTTTATCTGCTGCCTGATCACCTCCCTCCTCCCTCCTTCGTCGGCCCCTGCCCGGCCCAGCTCCTCCGGCCAGCCACTACTAACTCATCAGGTATTTTTTTAACCTTAAGATGAATTTTGTGTATGATTTTTGTATATGCTAGCCGGATCCACTAACTCATCATCATCAAGTATTTTTCTAACCTTAAGTTGATTTTTTGGAGAAATTGTATGTATGATTTTTTATACTCCCACCAAACATATACCCTTATTTATGTAATCCGCCTCTTGTCAAATTTCTGTAATTTGTGTTCCAAACATATATACCCAAAAAAAACTCGAAACATATAATTTGTAGTCAATTTGGATGAACCATAATTTGTATAAAACTCGAAATAAAGTTATAATTTGTATAAAACTCGAAATAAGCCAAAAAAAAATTCGTCTCGGGAGTTCCCCCCCCTGAACTCCTTGCACCACTGGAAACTTTCGCCCTGGTTGATTCAAAATCCTGGATCCGCCACTAGATCAGCTACCACAATTTTTTTTATTATTCATGTTTGAGTATATGGGTAGGACTAAATACAACCTGAATAAGTATTTTAAGATTTGAAAAAAAAATAGAGTGAAACTTTTAATAATTTTTTATCACACTTTTTATATAATTATGATAATTTTTTAGAGCATAAGTACTCAATCGGAATGCATTTAATCACAACGATTTTGAAAATACCTAAAAAGAATGGTTATTTGTAATTGGGTGATTTTTATTTTAATCTCTGACAATTTATAATTTTGATTCTAGTTCAACTATATATATATATATATATATATATATATATATATATATATATATATATATATATACTTTTTTTTTTATCGTTAAGGCCACTCATCCATACAAATAACAAATTTGTTACAAATTTTTTTTTAAAAATCGTGTACGAATTAATAAAATTTAATATATCAAATACTGAAAATCGTGTATATTTAACCTTTTTTGTTAAAAACTGTTTTTTTTCATTTAAACTATTTTTATTTTGTTATAACTATTTTTATTTGGTTAAAACTTTTTTTTTTTTAACTTTTTCCCTTTAAAACTAGTTTTGGTTTGTTAAAACTATTTTTTTTTTTCAAAAACTGTTTTGATTTGTTATAAACAGTTATTTTTTGTTAAAATTTTTATTTTCATTCAAACTGTTTTTTTTTCTTAAAACTGTTGTTTTTTTGTTTAAAATTGTTGTTTTGTGTTAAAATTGTTTTCTTAAAAAAAATCGTTTATAAATCATGTTTTTGTTAAAATTGTTTTTATTTTGTTATAAACTATATTTTTTTCTTAAACTGTTTTTATTTGTTTAATAACTGTTTATATATATATATATAATTTTTTTACATTTTTGTTGTAACAAGCCCTTTCATTAATTTTATCAAACAACCCACTTTTGCCACAAAAATCACACAGTTCTATATGATAAATTATAAAATCTGCCTTACAAATTTTGGTATGGAAAAATTTGCTGCCCAAACCATTGACTCACATTTGTATCAATCGGAATCTAATAGTTTTAACTCTATTTTCCCAAGACATCCACATGTTCGGTAAAATGAGTTTAGGTTATTTCAACCTAAATCCAAGCTATTTTATTTTGAAATATACCCATTCTCAAACGACACATTTCTTATTTAGAAGGCAGCATTTGCTGCCCTAAAATTATATTTTATTTTTCTAATTTTATGCAGTCACGAGTAAATGCCTAACTAAGAAAATGTAAAATATAACTATTTTCTAATTAAATAACTCAATTAAATTGAAATGGTCCGAGAAAACCTATACTCTACGCGCGCGCGAGCACACACACAAAATTAAGGAGAAATACATCCCCTAAAGTGGCGACAACCGTGAGTTGTGCCCGCCAATACAACCATCTGTGCTTGTGAGCTCCACACTGAGTGGTAGCCCCAGCACCCACCTAGACCAATTGCCATCATCTGTATTCACGCGCTTCATCAAATCCTTGTATATCTGAGAAATATGAGTAATTTTACAAATAATTTATGACACAATTTGACATATATTTAATTCGTTAGTTAGCACATGGCAATTATGTTCCATTTTTGTGGTCACTCTCATTTTCCGATGTATATATTTTTTGATAGCATATTATGAGGTGTCAGATTAAGCTAGGGGAGTAAGCGGTACGGTTTGATCGGTAAATAGTAGATACCAATACCAAAACCAAACTCTAGATGGTAAAACCAAACCGTACCAGTTTACCACCCGGTACACCAAAATCAATACCAAAACCAAACCGGCTGGTATTTCGGTAATTTCGATTTTTTTTCTAGTTTCGATAAATTCTGGTTTTTTCTGATTTCGGTAAATTCTGATTTTTTCTGGTTTCTGGTTTCGATTTTTTATGTTTCGGTAAACAACACTAAAAGTCCCCAAAAACCAAAAACAAAACCAATCAACTTTTTTAAATATTAAAACCAAAACCAAAACCAAAATCAACTTTTTTCTGGTTTTGGTAAATTCGGTAAGGTAATTTTGGTAAATTCGGTACGGCACGGTAATTTTGGTACTATTTTTTCTGGTTTCGATAAATTCGGTACGGTATGGTAATTTCGGTACTGTTTTTTCTGGTTTCATAAAATTCGGTACGGTAATTTCGGTAAATCGGTTTTTTAAATATTAAAACCAAAACCAACCAACTTTTTTGCGGTAATTTCGGTTTCGGTAAGACTGGTTTCTGGTATTTTAATATATGAAATCAAAATCATTTTTTTTCGGACCAAAACGGTGCGGTACGATAAAAATCGGTACCGCTTCCACCCCTAGATTAAGCTAATGTGTATCTCGACTAATTTTCATTTATGATTCGTAATTTTTGCTGGCCAAACATCATTTTAACAGTGTCAGGAATCGAACTAAGGACCAAACTCAATACATTTCTAAAACTATCCTAGTGACAACTTTATATCACTCCGCCAAGAGACTTAATTCTGGTTGTATATATAAAACATATTTGTGAATAATAAAGGGTTGTACATATGTGTTGGCTGTAGCTAAGCTGTCTATGTCCCTTAAGTGTCCAATGTAGGACCACAAATCTTCAATTGAATATGTATGGACCGCCACAAATTATTGGCTGGATATTCAGGAATATAACCTCATTATCCCATGCCAGAAAGAAAAAACACCTATTTGTTTTTCAAAAACATTTTTTCCAGTTGTAATTTAAAAAGATTTATTCTACTCTAGCACACAACTCAGTACTCAATTCGAATAAGTATTTTAGGACTTCACAATAATATATAGCGATGCTTTTAATAATTTTTTATGACAGTTCTAATATTTTTATGATAATTTTTTGAGTGTATTAGTACCCATTTAATCACAATCATTATGAAAAGACATAAAAATAATGGTTATTTGTGATTGAGAGCTTTTTATATTAATCTCTGGCAATTTGTAATATTGATTCTAGTTCACCTTTATATGTTTTTTTAATCGTAAAGGCTAATTGTCCGTACAAATTAGCAATTTGTTACAAAAAATTAAAAATAAATCATGAACGGTTCAAAAAAATTTAATGTATTGATTACTGAAAAGCGTGTATACACGTAGGAATGGCATCCTTAATCCCAAAAAACAGTGTGTATTACAGGATCTAGCAGTAATTAAGCATATTTTTTAAAATGATATTATTTTTTTTGTATATTTACGTTTTAAGCTCTATTTTAAATGTTTTTTTATAAAAGAAAATTTTAATTTGTTGTGGGGGGGTTTTTGTGTAATTTATTGAAAACTAAAATAGTTCCTAGAAATTAGATCTGGGAAAATGAGACTTGACACGATAACACGACACGGAATTATAAATTAATGGGTTTAATCTTATCGGGTTTGGATTTGTACTCTTACACGATTAAACTCGTTTATACCCATTATTACCCGTTAGTGGTACTGGGTTTTATTGGATCGTGTGACCCCAAGTAATATTACACCAATTATTACCCGTTATATATATATATATATATATATATATATATATAATCCCTAAGTTAATCTCAACCATTAGATTAAAAAATTAGACATCAAATCCACCCATTTACCCATTTAAAATTTGATTTGAAAACAATAATATAAATTAATTTTTTAAATTTTTGGACAACAATTTTCTTAACGGGTAATGGTTTACATAATGGGTTAATTATGACATGACCCAAATCAACTCATTTACTAACGGGTATTAACGGTTCGGTTTGTGTCAACCGTTAATATTATTGGATCGTTGTGGCACCCCGCTCAATAAAATACCGGGTGATCAGTCTTATACCAACACTACACCAAATCTGTCGAATTGTCATGGTCATTGACCTTGACAAGTTGGACTTGTCAAGGTCAATGACCGTGACAATTCTGGGGTTGACAATGTTATTTGTCACGGACGTGTCACGGTCATTGATCGTGACAAGTTTTTAAATATTGTCACGATTATGTCACGGTTATAGACCGGGACATGACCGTGACAATCTTTAAAAACTTGTCACGATCAATGATCGTGACACGTCCGTGATAAGTTTTATTTGTCACGAACTTTTCACGGTCAATGACCGTGATAATTCTCGACAGAATTAAAAAAAAATCTGCTGGCAGTATGGCCACTGCCACTGCCCAGCAGTATATTTGTACTTGTTATAACAACATTATACCTATTCAAACATCATATATCCAAATAAAATATAGATACTGCAAATATACATTCAAAACAATATGCATAACGATATAATCCAAATATAATTCTAATGTAAGAACTTAAAACAATTCAATTCAAATAATGTCACTACATGTCTGGGGTAAGGTTAACTCTCAGGAGGTGAGTAGGCCACACGATATACGAATTGACACACCCAGCAATATACATCGTGCCGCATTGTTCGCGCAACCACAAGGGGGAGTTCTCCTTCCCGGGTATCACATGCGTGACGAGCACCTTGGACTTGATGTCTTGAAGCAAACGTCCATGAACTCGCATACCCTGGACTGTATTCGGATCCCTCAACCACCACCCTATCCGCTGGCCATCAAATATGTCCAGTATAAACACGCTCGGCTAACCAAGTGTCGACATCGATCGGTTGAAGGGAGCCAAATAGGGGAGTGGATCATCAAAGTCCGCACATATCGGCGATGAAGCAGCGAGGGCCACATCCTCGTCATCCTGTACCTCCTCCTCCACCACCTTCTCCTTCCCTTCCCCTTACGGTTTCCGCCCAACGAACTCTTCATGAATGAGAATATATCTTGGACCGTCGCTTCCAAACGGGACAGCTTCATGTCATGCGAGTCTACCGTTCGAGCTAATCCGGTGTCGCTCGTCTCCAATCCGATGATCCTAGATTTGGCCACCCGCGAGCTCACCCCCCCTTGTCCTCCCATTGCGATCAGCGCCAAGTACTTGACTGAGTGCGTCTGTGGACAAATATGCCTTGTCGGCATCAGACTGCGACTCATGCACTTCCTTAAGCTTTGCCTGAAACGACAAAAAGCACAAAAAGCACATGATTATTAAAATAAATAAATTATAACGTAATTAACAAAAAGTAAACTGTTGGATTACTTACAATCGTGGCCGCGACGCTCGGGGACACCTCCTTATCCTTCCCCTTCTTCGTCCGAATAGCCACATAAGTATCGAGCCTATGTGGCCTACCCCACTACACCAAATCTGCCGAATTGTCACGGCCATTGACCTTGATGTCAAGGTCAATGACCGTGATAATTTGAGGCGAGATAACTTTTTTTATCACGAACGTGTCACGCTCATTAACCGTGACAAGTTCGTAAGAATTGTCACGTTCGTGTCACGGTCCCGGACCGTGACACGTTTAGTCACGATTAATAATCGTGACAAAGTCTTGTCCCCTTTAAAAAAATTATCACCGTCAATGACCGTGACAATTTTGGGCAGAATTAAAAAAAAAATCTGCTGGGCAGTATAGCCACTGCCACTGCCCAGCAGTATATTTGTACCTGTTATATCAACGTTGTACCTGTTCAAACATCATATATCCAAATAAACTAGAGATAACGCAAATATACATTCAAAATAGAAACTATTTAAGAAGAAACAACATCACCATCAATTATCTCAAATCTACAAACTATTTAGCTGGAAAAGAGATTTTGTACCGCGACGCTCGGGGACACCTCCTTATCCTTCCCTTCTCGTTCGAAGAGCCACATAAGTATCGAGCATATGTGGCCTACCCTCAGGGCCACTCCCTGTCCCCTGAAATAAAATAAAGTAAAATTAGTATCCACCCCACAAATATAGATAAATATAAATATAAATATAAATCGAAATCGAAATTGACTTATAAATATAAATACATTACCTGTAGTGTCACCCAAACAGCTAACTTGAGCTCATATGACACCTCCTTCCAACTAATGTATCCCGGGTAATCGTGTCAAATATAATTCCCTTCATATCTGAACACTAAGAAATGTCATAATCCTATAGAGTTATGCTCTGAAAATTCTTTCCAACCGTTGTGTAGCAAAAAATCAGCAGTTGAAGTTGTCAATTCCACCTTCCAATGGTCTCCCATGTTTTGCTAGAGGTTCCAAGTGGTGGGGTATGGAAAATGGAATTGACAACTTCAACTGGTGATGTTTGGCTACATAACGATTGGGAGTAATTTGCAGAGCATAACTCCATAGGATTATGGCATTTCTTAGTGTTCGGATAGACGAAGAGATTCAATCTCCTCTCAACAAATAGGACACCCCAAATAACTATGTACTAATTACCTATTAAAGGTAAGAAGCGTATATTCATGGATTAGTATAAACAAAAGTTAGATGTAGTTGGAATATTTATGTATTAATCTCCTCTCCACACACGCACACTACACAAGAGTGAGAATGATAAAGTGCAAATCAATTAAAAGCATTAAAAATGGATATTTTGGTACAAATTAAAATATTTATTACAAATTGAAAAATTGTTTCAAATTCGGGTTATCATAAAAAATGGATTGATATTCGGTAGGAGCAGCCAAGTCATCCACACTACTATTTAGACGCCTTGGAGCGTGTTGGACAATTGACCATGACTCGTTGTTGATATACTCCGAATAAAACACTTGCTTAACCTTTTGAAATGCACAAACAAACGGCTCATCGCTCACGTGGTCGTTGCTATTCAACTTGGGCCAGTCAACCATGATCAAATTAGTGACATGATCAACTTTACAAGCATTTTTATCCTCAACTCTTACCCAGTCACATTAAAATACAACCTCTTTGAACCTTATATAATCCAATTCAAGTATATTTTGGATTACACCATAGTAAGTCATTTCAGCTTCAACGAAGTTTTTATCTTTTGCGATCTCTCGAAAAAAAGTAAGAGCCTTGTATGAAATTCCCGAGTTCTGTACATTTGTACTTTCCTCGTACACTTTAGCGCCAAAAATGTAACCGTTCAATCGATACTTTTTGTACTCTTGTGCCACGAACAAGGATCCAGTGGCTAGACAAGCAAGCCTTGATGTCGCATCACCCGTCTTTAGGAGCTGAGAATATAGATAAATTAATTATATTAGTGATAGAATTTGAGTGTAATGTAACGTTATATAACGACTATTTTCATTATAATTACCTCTTGTGTCAACCACAGCCTAAATTCGCTATCTGATTGTACCATTATTTTTCGTCTTTTATTGTTCTCACAGGCTTCATCTTTTCTGCATATTACAAAATTAATCATGTATAAAATAATCTAAAATAATGTTAAACATTATAGTAATCGAAACTTACTTTTTCCATTCTTCGACATCTTCATGTGTGTCAAATAGATAACGAGCTACTTGTTCATATTGCAAACTCGTTAATTTCACTCGTTTTCCCATCACATGACCACCATCATCGACGAGCTCATCAGTGTCATCAACGCTGGTCGAGTCAGGCATATATTCCCGAGTATATATTGATGACTCCACGGTGATGTATTCCTCTGCAATTGATCATGTAATGTATCGCATATTCTTGACGTAATATTTAAAAACTTTCATCAATCTTTCAAACGGATACATCCACCGATATCTAACTGGACCACAAAGAAGTGCCTTGTCACATAGGTGTACCAACAAGTGAACACTTCTGTCAAAGAATGCTGGGGGAAAGTACTTCTCCAATACACAAATCGCTTCGATCACAGCCAATTTTACGGCCACTATGTGTTCTCAATTCACTACCTTCTCACACAAGAGGGAGAAGGTAATACCAATTTGCATAATAGCCCTACGCAAGTCCTTGTGCTTGGAGAAACAGTGCTTAAACAATAGAGGAACCAATTGCTTGATCACATGCCAATCGTGGGACTTACACTTATGTAAATCATGAGTAGCATAATTCACAATCCTTTGCAAGTTGGACGAAAAAGTAGATGGACCCTTCAAATTATATATTATGTCTAGAAGCACCTTCTTTTCCCCACTCCTCAAAGTAAACGCACCAGGGGGAATTATTGTCCTTCCCCTACTATCTTCGTTCAACCATAGTTGTGGCTTAAGTTTTAACGATTTAAGGTATTTTCGTGCATTTTCTCCATCCTTCGAATGACTCCCCCCAAGGCAAGTACCCACAATATGTTCAGCGAAGTTCTTCTCTGCATGCATCACATCCAATACATGGCGCACCGGATTATTCTTTCAATAAGGCAAGTCAAATAAAATTGACCTCCGAGACCATGCCTTTCTTATCTCAGTTTCATTCCCAGTTGGAGACTTCTTATGCTTGACGTTCTTAAATTTGGGATTCTTACCTGGAATATTAGGGTCACATTCAGAAGATTTACTTCAATTTCTGAACCCGAAAGTTGTCTCGACGATAGCCTATGTTCAACTCCGCCCAATAAAAAATTAGAACCTTTCTCAAATCTGAAACTATGAGTTGGGGGTAAAAACCTCATGTGGCGATGGTATACATTTTTTAAGCTAGAGGATAGACGAAGAGATTCAGTCTCCTCTCCACAAATAGGACACCCCAAATAACCATGTACTACACAACCGAATAATGTCCCATAAGCTGGAAAATCATGAATTGCCCACATCAACATAGCTTTTAGCGTAAACTCTTCTTTTCTAAAAGAGTCAAATGATTGCACACCCTCTTCCCACGACTCGTTTAATTCTTCTACCAAAGGATCCAGGTAGACGTCAATGTCATCACTTGGTGCCTTTGGCCCAGGTATCAACAAAGCCATCATCGAAAATTCAGGTCTCATACACTGTGAAGAAGGGAGGTTGAGTGGGGCTAGGATCACTGGCAATACACTCTGATTGGTGCTTAGATTTCTAAATGGATTGAAACCATCTGTTGATATAGCCAAACTAATGTTGTGTTGTTCTCGAGCAAAATCGAGATACTCAAAATTCATCCTCCGCCAGGCAGTAGAATCAATAGGATGACGCATGATATTACCCCTACTTTTGCCCTAGCATGCCAAGTCATTGCCTCTGCAATCCATGGTACTGTGAAAAATCGTTTTAATCTAGGCCCAACGGAAAAATATTTCAATACTTTTTGAGGCACTTTTGAGCTTGTGCCTTCCTTACTAGTAGATTGGACATATTTAGGTTCATCGCATACCGGACAACGATCGAGATTTTCATACTTCTTTCGGTATAATATGCAGTCATACACACAAGCATGAATCGATTTATACTTCATTCCCAAACTGTTCTTCATAACATGATAGCTATTTGGAAGTGTATTCACCTTGGGTAATAAGCCCTTCACCCATTTCCGAATTCCCGTCACGCTATTGCTAGACAATCCGTACTGCGTCTTCAAACTGTGCAAACCAACCATGGCATGTAAAGTTGTTTGATCTTTCTCACAGCCAGAGTATAACGGTTGGATCGCCTTAAATTTTAAACTTTGGTAGTCATCGTCAAGTTTTATCGTGTTATCTTCACGAGCACTTGAATCTTCTACATCATCAGTAACCTCATTATCCTCTGCTTCATAAACTCCGTACACATCATCAACTAAATCCTCTAACATATTATGATCTACGTCGTCCCCTTTTACATCTATTCTACTCGTTGAAGGTTGTTGTGAAGGTTGGTCGGGGACAAAAGGAACTTTCAATTCACCGTGAAAACTCCAAAATCGATAACTATCTTACATACCCGATCTTAACAAATGTAGTTCAACTGTTTTCCACTCAAACACCTTACCATTCTTACACCTAGCACACGAACACAGAAACTCTTCATCATTATGACATCTCTTTGCATATTTTATAAATTCGTTATCACCTCTGCGAAACACATCCCCCATTCTATTAGTCTCACCCATCCACTTTTTGTATTTCGGATATCCCATCACCGCTACCACAACTAAACACCTATTAAAGGTAAACAAAACATAGATTTATAGTATGTTTAATTTAATTATCCCATAATTTAATTATCCAATCATTTAATTATCCTATTAAAGGGTGAGTGGTCCTATCCCATTCAAGACTGCATTTTTCTGTAATATACTTAACAGCTCATGCACATTGTTACGATTTGAAAAAAATTCGACAGCATATCCCCGTAGTTCTCCAAGTACACGACGTAGATTGGCAGGTGTGAGTGTTATTTCAATTGATCAATTGAAATAACAGTCACACTTGTCAATCTAGTATGTACCCATAGAACATTAAGATACGACTGCAGAATTTCCTCAAAAAGTAACAACTTTAAGCCACTAAGAATATTATTATACAGAAATTATGCAGTCCCAAACTATCCAAACGGGACAATTCGAAAGATCTCATTACAGGGATAATGACTCTCGAACGGGTGTAAGGGCTATTGAATGCGTACGCATAAGAACTAGAAGGCTAGTATCTATACTCACTATATATATATTATTCGTTATAAAATGTAATTTTCAAAAAAAGTTAGAAAATCCCACCCCCATATGGACAATAATCCAGTGGTCATGCCACTTTTAAAATTAAACAACCCAAAATCGATCCACTATAATCCAACCGCAATGGCAATAACAAATGTGTATTCCGTACTCATTCTAATTCATTTACTCAATTAATTCTTTTCATCAATTAAACTAACAATTATTAATTTACAATGAGGGGCAATCCTACTTGCATATGAAGGGACACTAATTATTAATTTAGAAAAACATTTAACGACCAATCAATATTAAATCAATCAATTCTTTTACAAGGGGTACTACAATATGAGGGACAATATTTAATAAACCAATAAAAATTTAATTAAAAACACACGCATATGCACATATACACCCCACCCCCCGCCCGCTGCCCCTGCCCACCACACACACACACACACACATATATATATACACACACACGTATACGCACACACGTACATATACCCACACACACGCGTACATATACCCACACACACACGCATATATACACACACACACGCATACACACACACACACACACATACCCCCCATCCCCTCCCCCCAGCCCTGCTGCCTCACCCTCCCCACACGTATATTTACACACATATATACACACACGCACATATACATACACACATACATAAATGGGGGAGAAATAGAGAGAAAACATACCAAAGTTGTATATATAGAGAGAGAGCCGCCGCTAGAGAGATAGAGAGAGAGAATGGTGGAAACAAATTCGGTGGAAAAAAAAGGAGGTGGGTTTTTTTACTGACAGAATTGTCACGGACGTGTCACGGTCAATGACCGTGATAAATTCGTGACAAACTTCACTTGTCACGGAATTGTCACGGTTAATAACCGTGATAAAAATGCGTATTTTTTTGTCATGGTCATTGACCATGATGATCCTGACCGCTAAAAAGGTGACAATTTTACCATTTTGGTGTAGTGCAAATTAAACAGAAATCTCATCTGGTTCATTCTTAGCATCACTGTCGAATACTTTTTAATTAATAATCACCTAGTCTTAAATTAAACTAATGTCAAAGTTTATCTTATGACTTAAATCAAATCCAACCAATAAACTAGGAAACCAAATCAACTAAAACTAAAAGGAAACTAAACATGCCACAAAATAAATACAAGAGTTTGTCGAGCAACATCTACTACAAGAAATCCACAAAGTGCAAGTTGAAAAGAATACTGATACATGCCAAGACTGAATATAAAGGTACCAGCCCAAGACTACAACCGAGAAAGTCCCTATCTAAAGATAGAATGAGGGAAGCGTTTAAACAAAGATCCCGCAGTAATCCACATAAGCTGCAGCTGCGCATCCTGTAGGAAAGATCAAGACTGGCGCCCCTGTGGTAGGACATCTAAAAGGTTTTTGAAAATATTTTATAGCAAGGGTTAGAACCCAAAACATTTGAAAATATTTAGCAAGTGTATTTAAATGCAAGAAGTAAAAATGCAAATGCTCTTCATATTTAAATTAGTGTCGCGCACTCGCTTGAGTTTACCTCACCCCTCAACTAATGTGCATGCCTACCGAAACTATAAACGCCCCACCTAGCTAACCCTCCATAACTAGCCTTGTCTCATATATCTCATTATTTCCCACTATCCCAACTTGAGTTAGTATGAAATACATTTTATGGTTTATTAGCCACATTAGCTTATTCAAATCAATTCCTATTTAATGTCATATAACATTCTCACAAGTTATATCTTTTAAACCATTCACATCTTGTATACAAGTTATAAGTTATATTTCACACTAACTTATTTATATCCACATCTAACTTGATACCCTATAACCATTTCACAAGTTATATTATTTATACATTTCACACCATGTATATATATAAATTCCCGTATATAATTCTGCACTATATATACGTATCATATCTCAACATTCACACACATATTGGATATAAAATTCTATCACCGAACGTATAGGAAGCGACCATAGTTCCCGCCGAAAGTGTCCGCTCCATACCATAACGGTCCCACCACTAAGTCATAGACTCTAAAGCCTGGGGACTATACTCGCCCTGCTCCTCAAGTCAGTGAATTCACCCACATCGCGCAACCTCCTATGATAGCATTAATGTTGGTATGGCTTTACTATATATATTATTCACACAAATATATATAAATCATATATGTACTACACATCGACATATATATAGAAATCCAGGCTATCGGAGTATTATGCCCATACCCAAACCTAAAACAATTAAGTCTATGGTCCGAATTCATTTTAATTAATTACACATTAATTCCTATTATCTTTGTGTAACCCCTTTCAAGTATACCCGAACTTTCTATCTCTCGGCCCAAAATTTAATTGTTCTAATCCACCCTTCAATTTCATACAATCAAGTTTGATCACTCAAACAACGATATTACCATATGCTAAATCATGAACTTACATCTCTAATTTCATGAAATTTGGTCAAATAAAAATCAAGGTTAAGTATTCCCAAATTAATCGTAATTCAAAACTTAATTTCACAATTCAGTTAGGCAGGAACTACAAATTTCCAACACAATAGGTCTGAATCAGGGAAATTGCAGAAATATGGGAAACATCAGAGATGGTTCGAACGAAAAGCCCTGTCACTCGAACGACAGTGGATCTCGTTCAAATGAAATACCATGTCGTTCGAACGACACTAGTATTTCCTTTCTCTCTTTTTTCGGCTAAAACCCAACCCGCCATTAACGAATTTTAAACCTCTGTTCTGAACAGGTTTCTACAATAAGACGTCCCAAATTCATCATAAGTTCCTTCTTTCATTATAGCAATTCTAGCCCTAACAATCTCACCTTAATCATCAATTGCATCAATTATCAAATCCTCTACAGATTTATAACCCTTATTAAAAGAAAACCTCAATTTATTCAAGAACAGACCCTAGAATTCAATTGGATTCCACCTCTTTTAATATGAAAAGATATATGCAATTTAATAATCAAAATTTAAACCACTTGCCTTAAAAATGAAGATCTAGGGCTTGAATGAAGGTGTTAAAATAGAATTGAAGTCATCTCTCCAAGATCCCCAAGTTCTTCTTCTCTTTAGCTCTCCCTTAGCTTTTTCCCTCTTTAGTCTCCTAATGTGATTGATTTAATGATGCCTAACCCTTACACGTTTGGGGTTAAAAATCCTATTCACGTTTTTGGACCAATGTACCTTATAAAAAGGGTTCATACTCTCCATATGGAGCTCACATATGTCTAATTAGGCCCCAATACCCAATATATGCATATAACCACTCCTTTTGGGCTATTTCGACCCTAATGGACTCAACCGCGCGCTCAAAATCATTATCCGAAATAAATTTATAAAATTAACTCTCACCCGTTAACTTATTT
Source organism: Sambucus nigra (assembly GCA_949130495.1). Lineage (NCBI taxonomy): Eukaryota > Viridiplantae > Streptophyta > Magnoliopsida > Dipsacales > Adoxaceae > Sambucus > Sambucus nigra. The sequence continues at coordinate 384,325 of CASBWL010000008.1, forward strand.
AAATATATTCACTTTTAAATATTCTCATTAATTAATTCTCATTAATATACAAGACAAATAAATTACTAATTACTGAATTAATTAATTAAAAATAATAATCCAAAAATTATGAGGTGTTACAGTCGTGTTCGAGTTTAAATTTTATAACAGTTAAGCTAATGGGTCGTGTTCGAGTTGGTGTTTTTATTTGAACCATTTTTTTCTTTTTACTGATCCACCTCTTATTAAAACCACACAAAAAGGCTCAAACCCTTTTATTCCATCGCATAAATGTTGAATATAGAAAAATAAGGAATAAGTTAAATAAAAATTTAGTTTCAACTGAGTACTCTCATTTCCATAAAAAATAGTGTTCGTCTGCTCTAAAATGCAAGTACATGGGGAGTTTCACCAACCATCCACTTCATTTCCATGAAATTACAGGCCTCTAACCTTTTAGTCTTGGATAAAAGTATGAATGATTTAGTGTATTATAAGAAGAATCCAGAGGAACCTACGGAGGAATCAAGGATTGAGATGGTGTCAAAAAAGCACCTCAATCATGAAGAATTTAATTATTGGTTTCCTTTTTCTCTATCACTTTAGAGCATCCATAATGGTGGAGCTAAAAAACACTCGAATTGTTCAAGTTACAAACTGAAAGCTTTGTACTGGTGGGAGAAAGGCAACAGATTATGTATGAAAAGTGCTAGATGTTTGTTAGTTTTACTGAATGACTGCTGAATTTGGAAAGGCTTCCTACGAACTTCATTTGTTCGTAAGAATTCCTACGAACTACTGAAGTTCGTAACAAGTACGAATAATCATTTTTATATATATTAGGGTTCCTACGAACAACATTAATTCGTCACATTTTCTATGGACAAAGGTTGTTCATAAGAAGCAGTGGTTATATTTCCTACATACATAAGTTGTTCGTTGGAAGTTTAATTGCAAATTTCTCTATCCATTATGGTATCTCTGTGGCAACGAAAGGTAAATCATTTTTTCAATTGGTAAATCTACCTTTCATGAGCATCCACTAGTGTGGATGCTCTTAGTGAGCAAGTTTCATTGATTGATTGAAGAAAAAGATAATGAGTAACGATAGAGCGATGATGTTCAAATTTGACCTCTTAATAAAATAAAATTGAAAGATTCTAAATTTATTACTTTTTTTTACATTAGCTGTTAAATTAAAATACAAAAAATAAAAAATAAAATAAAAGCTCAAAAAATATTATAAAAAAAGTTATGATTTTTTATTTTATTATATTTAATGTAGACTTTCATTTTTGTTTTTGTCATTAAAAAATATGTTTACTATGTTCTCTTTTTTATATATGGTTTTTTTACTCTATGCATTATTTTTTTTGTTTGGTAAAAAAGATGTTCTCATTGTATGTTTTTTATTAGAAAGGAAAAAAAAACAATATAGTGAGAAAATATATTTTTACCCAATAAAAAAACATTGAATACAGTAAAAAAGATATATGTAAAAAAAAGAACATATAGTAAACATATTTTTTAAACAAAAAAAAAACGAAAAAAAGAGCCAACATTATATATAATGAAATAAAAAATCATAATTTTTTTTACTTTATTTTCTTAGTTTTTTTTTCATAGCTCCTTTTCATTTACATATAGTGAGAACATATTTTTTACCAGGCAAACAAATAGTGCATAGAATAAAAAAAATGGGCGCATGGTAAACATGTTTTTTTGACAAAAAAATAAAAAAGAGAGCCTATATTAGATATAATAAAATAAAAAATTATAATTTTTTTTTACTCTTTTTTTAAAGGCTTTTTTTATTTATTTATTGTAAGTTTTTTTTATACTGCAATTTGATAGCTAGTATAAGGGGAAGAGTATCAAATTTGGAATCTTTCTATCACATGTTTTTAAAAGATCTCATTCTATCTTCATGGGCGGACCTACCCCATCCCAGATGGGGGCAGCCGCACCCACGATTTTTTCAAAAATTTCGAGTGAGTATTTGTAAAAAAAAATAATTCTTAGAACTATTTATAAGTCTTTAAGCATATTGGGGCAAATATCTAAATAAGCTAAACTTTTAAAACCTAAAAAAACACGGAATGTCTCTTAGAGACCCACCTCTTTTTGTATTTTCCATCTCTTTTTCCTCTCTCGTCTGCGCTACCCCCTGTTCTTCTCTCCCTCACACCTCCCCTCCGCTCCTCTCCCACCCCTGACGACCCTGTCCTCTATTCTCTTATCTCCCTCACTCGCAAACGCTGCTGTCGACTCGAAGTAGAGCAGGAATTATGGACAGACAGACCCGGAACTTCCTTTTGGGTATGTTTTTTATGTTGAAATTTTTAGTTGTTGCTGAAATTAGTGAATTAGTTGTTGAAATTAGTTAAATTTTAGTAGTTGCTGAAATTAATTAATTTTTAGTAGTTAGTTGCTGAAATTAGTTGTTAATTTTTAGTTGTTAATGTTTCTGAAATTGTTGCTAAAATTTTTAGTTAGTTTTTTGAGTATGCTGAAATTAGTTGCTAAAATTTTTAGTTTTTGTTGCTGAAATTTTTAGTTATTTTTTCTTGTTGAAATTAGTTGTTTTTGGTGAAACTATTAAACTTTAATTTTTATTAGTAACTAAAAATCTAATTGGAAATAATGTTTCAGATTTAGGCAATTAATTATTTGTCCCCAAAATTAGTTGTTGCGAAAAAATTTGTATTAAATTTTAATTTTAATTAGTAGTTGTTGTAAGAAGACGGTGGTTTATTACGTAGGGTTAAAAATGAGTGAATATTAATCTATAGTTTTTTAGGGTTGAAAATTATAAAATAAGTAAAACTAACCCCAAAAAAATCCCCTCGGGAGCTCCCGCAGCATTAGTTAAAAAATTCTGCACCCACCGTTCGAAAATTTTGGACAGTGGCGTATCAAGGATTTTTGGTCAACCGGGCCCAAAGTTTCTAGTAGTGCCGGGGGTTCGGGGGCGGGAGGCTCCGAGACGATTTTTTTTTAGATTATTTCGAGTTATATACAAATTATAACTTTATTTCGAGTTTTATACAAATTATAGTTCATCCAAATTGACTACAAATTATATGTTTCGAGCTTATTTCGTTTTTTTTTTACATATATGTTTGGGACACAAATTGCAGAAATTTGACAAGATTTAGATTTTTAATTAATTACAATCTTATACCCTCAGTTTTGAATATATTTAGAGTTATACTTTAAAGTTTAAAATTTTACCAAAAAACCCTATATATATATATATATATATATATATATTTTTTTTTTTTTTTCAAAAATTGAACTGGAATCAAGACTCCCTTGATCCCCATGTGGATCCACCCCTGATTCTGGATCCGACCCTTACCATTTATACTAAAAAATTTGAATAAGAATATACACAATGGTAAACGAGGTACATGTGATTAATTTAATAATTGGTATTGTTTTGTGCACCGTGGAACTTGGAATTACACGAAACTTACAGCTAATAATGTTTGAATACAATGAATTAGCAAATTTCTTTATTTTATGATAATAGAATGCATTGACGAATCCATTAGTTTACATTTTGGTGAAATTATTTCAACTTAGACCCTATTTTCAAATTATGGATTGACGTAACATGTTGTGATTGGTTGACGTTTTATGGATGTGGATCCGCGCCAGTGACTTTATTAAAAAATAGGGACTAAAATTGTAAATGAAATGTTTGTTGTCCTATTTTCAGAATACATATTACAATAGATACTAAATTTAAAAAGCCTCAATTTTTTTTACCTAACACGAACACTGTCAAAATAAAATGTGACACGGAAAGATCCATTTAAAACATGAGACGATACAAAATCATTTAATTGGCTCATGTTCCAGTTAAGTATTTAAACTAATACGAATACAACCCAATTAAAACACGACATGATATGGTATGGTACAAAATTTTATTTTTTTAATTAATACGAACACGACCGTAATAAAATCGATACGACACGAAATCTTTTTTTTTTTTACCAAACACGAACATGGTCCAATTAAAATATGACATGACACGATAAGATACGATTTTTTTTTTATCTAATACAAACACGATTCATATAAAAGCGATATGATACGATACGACACATAATCATATTTTATTAATCAAACACAAACACAACTAATACGACATGACACCGTAGTACATAAAATCTTATATTTTTAACTAAAATTGATAAGACGAAAAAAGTGTCGGATCTAGTAATTTTGTTGAGGGTGGAAATACATATTTGTAAGGGTAAAATATGATAAATTATTTAAATAGCGACACGACACAATTTTTTTTTACAAAATATGTACACAATCCAAATAAAAGGCAACACGACATCGAAAGGCAGAAAATCTCAATTTTTTACTTAATACAAATACGATCCAAATAAAAATGGCATGACAGGATAGAACACGATTTTTTTTAGCAAAACATGAATACAATTCAATTAAAATGCGACACGACACAACTAAATAATACCATTACTAGTGGTTGCTCGGTCAACATTTTGTTAACTTCTCTCACATAGTTGCGATGCCGGATTAAAATTGTGCAATTAAAAAAAAACTCACGATAATAACTTTTGAATCTTTTGTTATTTTTTCTATTAATTATTTCAAATACTTTAATATTTGTACACTGAGTTTCTCATTACTAAATAAGTAAATTCCATTTGCCAATATTTTATTCACTTCTTTTTTCTGGGTGAAAATTTCTATTATAACATTTCCACAATTATATAGCGGTCAGTGTGCAATCTCCTTAATAATATAGTTTTGCGAGGAAATAAAAATAGACCCAGGAAGTGGTTTCGATTAACTTGGTATAAAAGGGTTATTATGTCATTTAGCATTCAGGTGGAGCTTATAAGGAATTTTGAAAAGTGCTAATAGCACCACCCAACTTCTTGGAATCGCATTTGATTACATTTCAGCTTTTTGTATTTTTTGGCAAGGTACAAGCCGCCATAATTCGATGAAAAGAATTATTGTACACAAAATTCATATAGAATTATATGAATAACACTACATGGACACGGTTCTATACCCATTTTCCTTACCCACTAACGAGACAAATAAAAGATGACTCATCACAAAGCAAAACAAGCTCCAAAGCTATTTTTTGTTTTAATTTTAAAATTGTTGTTAACTACCCAAATGTACCAAAAATATTTTTTTAAAAGGAGATTTTAAAAAACAAATTGACTTAAAAAATAAGGAGTGACACTGACACGAACTTCAAAAATAAAAGAATATTGGATAAACTATTTTCCCACGTTAGTTCGTCGCTGTAGATAATAAATTTTTTTGTGACGCACTGACGTGTGAAAACATTTTTTTTTAATAATAATTTTTTTTTGTGAAAATATTTTTTGACCTACAACGATGTACAACTCCAACTCATTTTGTGCGACGCACTGACGTGTCGCGTCTGTATTGCTTCATTTTTGGGTCCTGACAGGAGCCACACCATAGGACCTTCAAAATGAACCAATGTAGACACGACACGTTAGTGAGTCGCACGAAATAAGTCGGGTTCGTGATCCTAAAATAAATCATAACTCTAATTATTTATTAATTTAAAAATAAATTAAAAATATTAAGAGAATATTTTTTACTTTTGTTTTGGCACTTTATTAATTGATAAAATGCATTGTGTTTTAAAAAAACACGACATGACACGACATAAATTTTTTCGATAATAATATTTTCTTGCTAAAATCAGTTCTATATCTTTTTTTGGTTTTATTTTTTGTTGATAAAATCAGTTCTATATCCTATCTAACGTCAATTAAATTGTGTTAGATAAGACACGATACGAGTTTTTTGGGTTGAAAAAATCAGTTTAAAAAAAGAGTGATTCTACATAGCCCGCCTGGGAACCGCATTCACCCCCATTTTTAATTTTTTTTTCTTACTTTCTTATTCTTTTGTGTTTAACAATTGATATAAAAATAGTTTTTTATATAAAAAAAAAGTTTTTCATATAGAAAAACAGTTTTTCTATTAATATAAAAAAAATAAATTTTTTTATTGAAAGTAAATTTTTTATTAAAATTAATAAATTTTTTTATGAATAAAAAAAATTATGTTTTTGACATGATATCGCGATTGATTAGTGCCGCTGGCGCGGACCCATAAAATATCGCGATTAATTAGTGCCGATGGCGCGGACCCACGTTCAACAAATAATGTGTATTCGGGAATGTGGGTCCACGCCAGCGGTACTAATTAATCGCGATATTTTTTATAGAAAAAATATCGCGATTAATAGATGCTGCTGGCGCGGACCCGCATTCAACAAATGATTTGGGTCCGGGAATGTGTGTCCGCGCCAGTAGTACTAAGATATTTTTTATTGAAAAAATATCGCGATTAATTAGTGTCGCTGGCGCGGATCCACATTCAACAAATGATTTGGGTCCGCGCCAGCAGTACTAATTAATCGCGATACTTTTTATTGAAAAAATATCGCAATTAATTAGTGCCGCTGTCACGGACCCACAATATTGAATGTGAGTATAATAAATAAAAAAAGCGGCACTAATTAATCGCGATATTTTATGGGTCCGCGCCAGCGGCACTAATCAATCGCGATATCATGACAAAAACATAATTGTTTTTATTCATAAAAAAAATTATTAATTTTAATAAAAAATTTATTTTCAATAAAAAAATTTATTTTTTTTATATTAATAGAAAAACTGTTTTTTTCTATGAAATTTTTTTTTTATATAAAAAACTATTTTTATATCAATTGTTAAACACAAAAGAATAAGAAAGTAAGAAAAAAAAATTAAAAATGGGGGTGAATGCGGTTCCCAGGCGGGCTATGTAGAATCACTCTTTTTTTAAACTGATTTTTTCAACCCAAAAAACTCGTATCGTGTCTTATCTAACACAATTTAATTGACGTTAGATAGGATATAGAACTGATTTTATCAACAAAAAATAAAACCAAAAAAAGATATAGAACTGATTTTAGCAAGAAAATATTATTATCGAAAAAATTTATGTCGTGTCATGTCGTGTTTTTTTAAAACACAATGCATTTTATCAATTAATAAAGTGCCAAAACAAAAGTAAAAAATATTCTCTTAATATTTTTAATTTATTTTTAAATTAATAAATAATTAGAGTTATGATTTATTTTAGGATCACGAACCCGACTTATTTCGTGCGACTCACTAACGTGTCGTGTCTACATTGGTTCATTTTGAAGGTCCTATGGTGTGGCTCCTGTCAGGACCCAAAAATGAAGCAATACAGACGCGACACGTCAGTGCGTCGCACAAAATGAGTTGGAGTTGTACATCGTTGTAGGTCAAAAAATATTTTCACAAAAAAAAATTATTATTAAAAAAAAATGTTTTCACACGTCAGTGCGTCACAAAAAAATTTATTATCTACAGCGACGAACTAACGTGGGAAAATAGTTTATCCAATATTCTTTTATTTTTGAAGTTCGTGTCAGTGGCACTCCTTATTTTTTAAGTCAATTTGTTTTTTAAAATCTCCTTTTGAAAAAATATTTTTTGTACATTTGGGTAGTTTTAAATTTTATTTAAAGTGTAACTTTGAGGAAACAACAATTTTAAAATTAAAACAAAAAATAGCTTTGGAGCTTGTTTTGCTTTGTGATGAGTCATCTTTTATTTGTCTTGTTAGTGGGTAAGGAAAATGGGTATAGAACCGTGTCTATGTAGTGTTATTCGAATTATATATATAGATTGACGTATCATATTTATATTAATTTGTATATGATTGGATCTAAGATATAAATTAATGTAAATATGACACGTCAATCAATACATATAATCCTGTACGAATTCTTTTTATGATATTATGTATTATTTGAATTAATTGGTGCTGATAAATATATTTCACTTAATACTTGATCAAACATATTTGGAATTTTTTTTAACATTATTGTAGGAATATTGACATTAATATGGCACGTAACTAATTTAAGTTTTTTTCAGTTTAATTCGTACATAATTATTCCGTTCTGAGTTTGATACCATTTACGAATATTTATTTGATTATAGTACATTTTTCATTGACAAATATCATCACACTTCATTTTTAGGATGAAATTTTCATATTTATTAGTCAATAAAAATTGTAAAAGATACAAAACTCAAATCAGGGTAATTAATAGTCCCTATCCTTTTTTTTATAAATTAAGAATGCATTCAATTAGGCATGTTCATGAATAGTAACTTGTCGGAAAATATTTTAATTATTCGGTACTGTTCATGAATAGTAACTCATTAAATTTTGACCAAATATTATCCGGTAAAAATATGATAAATTTTATTACAAACTGTAAGGGTCTTGAGCATTTTGGAATAATGAACTCGAATATGGATCCGATGTGTTAACTTGGTGACTATTTGTTGACTCGACAGAAGAGGTGGGAGAACAATAATTTTCCTCTTAGGCTTCAGTTTGAAGAAGAAGCTATTTTGCTAAATCTTTGAACTGCTGGGACTTTTTTGACTTGACTAATGCTGTATCCATAGAACTTTGACCAGATTTCTTAACTACATGGATTGCTTGGACTGGTTGGCAAGGAAGCTCCATTTTGAATGCTACTTGTATTAATCCTATGTGTTGGAAATTGAATTCGTTTTTTCTTTGTTTTCTAATAGCTTCACTAGTTAATAGTTGAATTCTATCGTGTTCTTTATTTAAAGCATTAACATGTTCTCTCTCTCTCTCTCTCTCTCTCTATATATATATATATATATATGTATGTATATATATATATATATATGTATGTATATATATATATATATATATATATATATATATATATAATTGATTCTGCACCATGCAAATATTTTTTCTAATACCAAAAAATAAAAATAAAAACATTTGGGGTTGATTTTTTTTTCTTGCATTTTAATCATTTTATTGTACCTGTAAAAAACATCAACATAAAATGATTTTTTATGCTATTGAAAAAATGATTATTTCATTCACTTAATAATTTTTTTTTTAACCTCTCTCTGTACATAGCTGATGATGCTAAGAATCAGCACCACGAGATAAGGTGTTTCCAAGCTCAATATATAAATAAGAATGGCAGCACAGCTATATAAAGAGATAAGAGAATGAGGTGAGAATATGAGGAATCAACACCGGAATATGAGTGGTTCAGCCAATCTGGCCTACGTCCACTGTGAGTGTGTGAGTAATATCACTGAATGAAGGCACTAATGGCCATAGATACAATTCTCTCAAGCTCTCTCTCTACTGTATCTTTAGACAGAGTTTCAGCTAGGGTTTAATAACTGGATCCCTTTGCAAGGTAGGAGATGACCCCTATATATAGTGCCTAGGGGGCGTAATGTACCCCCCATGCATGCAATGCGCATGTGTGTGATATCCTCACCAATGTGGGAATGCCATCTGTCACTGTCACATGTAAGTAATGATGATGAAATATTCTCCCACATGTGGAGAATAATCTTGTTACAACTGATTTGTGCCCAGGTGTCCTTATCCAAATGTCAACAGATGCTCGGCAGTCATGTTGGTGAATGACCTCGGCCTGGGAGAGGCCGAGCTGTAAAGTCTTGATGTCCGTTCAATCCGAGAAGTGTCATAAGGAGTCTCGGCCTGATCTCAGCCGAGACATATGCTGGGGTCGGTCCAAGCCGAGGTTGGACATATAGCATGTTGATGATTATTAATGCTTCTCGTCACCTCGGCCCAAGCCGAGGTAGGACTAGTTCCATGTTGAAGGTGATCAGGGCTCCTTGTCACCTCGGCCTACTATTGGCCGAGGTTGCTATACCCAGGTACATGAGGATGCTGTTGATGCCTGCGATGCGCGTAGTGTCCATTGAAGTGTATATGGTAGTGTCGGCCTGGGCCGAGGTAGGTCTGGCCGAGGGGTGATATCGTGGGCCCATGGTCTATCTTGGGTCGATCAATATCTCGGCCATCATCTCGGCCGAGGTTGGTGTCTCTGGGCCGAGGTAGAACTTGGGGCATATCAATCACCCCCCAGCCCTTAGTCATATGCGAGAGCAAGTGGCTAGGGGATTGCCTCACCTTTGAGGCCTGTCCGTCCCAAGGCTTATACCTGCATGACACCTGTCCCAAGCTAGGGCGTGCCAACTTGGTTGGCATGTGCTGTCAGTTGTCCCTTGGGTTTCCCAAGGCAATGATGGGCCTTGGGAAGTGTGCCCAAGTATTCAAGGGTTTAAACCCTTCCTCTCTCTTTCTTCTTCCTCATTTCTTTCCCGCGCACTGTTCTTGTGAACTCTCTTTCTCCAAAGCTTCTTCACTCAATCGTTCTTTCTGCAGAGGATTTCATCGATTTTCTTGCGAGTTTCTTTCATTTCATTCATCGATTCCTTCTGCAGGTATTTCTCCCTTTCTATTTCCTTTGTTTCTGATATTTCTTTGCATTTTTCGGCGAAGTTCTACGTTTTTCGGCGAGCTTCATTAACTTCGGTGAACTGCTTTTTCTTGAAATTTCTAAGTTTAATCTTTAAACCCCTTCTTTTTATAAGTCAATCGTGTTTGTAGCTTAGGAAGTTATCCCAAGTTTAGTGTCGTCTCAAGTTTTGGGTCGTCCTCTGATGCTCAGACCCCTGTACCAGCTTCTTGAGGACTTCCCTTCTCTTAGAGAGAAGACCTTAGAAAAAATTAGGCAAATAGAGAGAGCTCAGGAAGAAGCTCGTAGGTCACAGGAGTTCCCTATTAGACCTATCTTTCCCCCCCCCCTCTCAAGGTGGTATATCCTGATCCTCCTAAGAACTTTTATCAGACAGACGTCTCTGCCAACCCATTGCCGATGTCTGAGTCTGAGTCTTCCACCTCAGACCCCATGTATGTGGATTCTTTCCAAGAAGCCATGGATTTTACACCTTGGCCTGATCAGGACCCTGATCAGGCCGAGGTATCCAGCCGAGATTCATCCCAAAGTGGCTCAAGAACCTCAGATTCTTCTTCAGAGGTTGAACTTGTCGAGCCAAGTGTGGCTGTGCCACCCATTCTTGATGCCATCCCTCTGTCGGTCGTCACTGGGGCAGAGTTTGCTCAGAGATTTCCTAGTCACACATCAACGTCTGCTCCAGCCGACGTTGAGCTTGATGATGATGATGAGGACGCTTGAGAATGCGTGATATTGAAAAAACTTCGCAAATTTCTAATTTGGCAAACTTATTAAATTTCAGCCCCTAAACATGCATCTAAAGTGAGTGTGTGTGTCAACCCAAAAACAAATAAATCATGTGACACCAAGATAAGGAAAAATCCCCGCAGGGCAAAACCTTTTATTTCACTATAAAGAGTAAATCGCAACTTACAAGATTTAGAATGAAATACAGCAATGAATCCACACGCAGCGAACCCACATGAACCTCAGTCCAATCAGCAAAGGAAGAACCGCAGCACTCCTCAATGACACACAGTCATAACACTTCGTAGAGACTCCCTCGGCAATGACACGCAGCCCTCGGTTGCAAAGTTCTCTCCACAAAGATGAAAAATACACAAAGCTTGTGTTCTAGGGTTCCAAAAGATTCACAATGGTATGGCAAAGTTGTGTGAATCAAACATGAGTTGGGGAACTCAAAAAAGTGAAGACTTGGAGTATTAGGACTCTGAATTTTATCTTTGAAAGTCTTAAAAAAATAACTCCCCGAAGATGGCTTTAAATAAGAAAACCAAGGAAAGAGTTTTCAAACACTGGGACTGCTCGTAATTATCCCAGGCGGACCGGTCCGGTTGATGGGCGGATCGGTCCGGTAGACATCGGATCGGTTCGGCTTTTTATCTTCATCGGTTCGCTATGGATCCGGGGTATACTGGCCTCACTTTAGCAGGCGGATCGGTCCGGTCTCTTTAGGCGGATCGGTCCGATCCTCAGGAACCAGATTCCTTCGAGGAATTCTCTCCATCTTCAAAGGGCCATATCTTCTTCACCGTAGCTCGGAATGAGATGCCGTTTCTTCCAGTATCTTTGTTGTGGCAAGCTCTTCAACTTTCCAGTTGACCTATCCTCCGGACGGTGGATGTACAATTACCAAATTTCCCTTGAACTTCCATATCGTGACTTCTTTCATTGATTTGACTTCTCTTGCATACCACTAGCATATAAACCCTAAAAGTATGGTATGTGAAGTTGTTGAGGACGATGTGGGACACATGATGGAGATGTTGGATGCTTGATTCCCGGAAATCGAATAGAGGCCGTCATGTGAGATCGTGAGGTGACGTGCAAAATGTAGCGGCGTACGACATACATAAATGTAAAATGTTGGACATGAGAAAAAAGTCCTTACAAATCTCCCCCTATGTCTATGCCGGTACATTCATAAAAAATCCGAATTATCAAATATGAAATTGCCTATACAAATCTACCCTTCCATGAACCCAAAACTGAAAGAGTACAAGTGAATAAGACTGCATCGTTTGATCTTCAAATCTTCGGGAATCTCAACGCTTTTCTCATCAGGGTGTGCAATTCAGTGATCATCAAAGTAGTACCTACACACATGAGATAAAGCAAAATACCAAGTGACATATCGAGTTTGAAATGAGATAAATATAGACATAGATACCAATTTATGTGAAAACTCAAAACTCAAAACTCCCCCAAAATTCAAACTCCCCCAGAATAAGATAATTCTTTCTCCCCCTTTTTATGATGTCCCCAAATAGACAAATAAGAAGAATGAATCTAATAAGCAAAATCGGGGTGTCACGGTATACAAAAAAATACACAAAGTATTTTTGATTTTTCAAATTTTTCATACATAGATAGGATACCAATATGAACAAATATGAAATAAAAATCACACCATGGATTTAGACTCAAACAACCAAGTCATGGAAACGGAATGAATGAGTGTGAACACATTCGATAGGTAAATCAACTCAATCAATCATATGTGCACGATGCATATGTGTACCCCTAACGAATGAACATCAAAAGTATCCTTAGGTGTAAAAAACATTTGTTGAATTTAGATGACATCGTCTTATGCAAATCAACAAATCAAAGTCAAATGATTTCCACACCAATAACGTCCAAAACTATATAGCGCATTTTCAAGAATTTCAAGGACGTGCAAACCCGTTTTAATTCTCCAACCAAACTCCCTAATATATATATATATTCTTTTAGAGGTAATCTAAATTCTCAAACTTTGGAGAATTGGTGCAAAAACCTAAATGGCCCATAATTGGCATGAATTTCTTTTTATTGCCTTAAAATTTTTTTTTTGGCTCTTTTAACCTCTTTGGACCTCGGATAATAAAATTCCTCAATTTTTTAGGTCCTTTTTAACGGTGGCTTTTGCGCAAAGGATAGATAATTACCTTTCGCAGCCCCTCCCCGTTATCAAACAAAGCACACAAACTCACAAAACGGTTTTTATATGCACAATTTCGTTATCAAAATTTATCGCGCTTGGTTCGTTTTAAGGACAGGATTGAAGTGAAAACACCCAACCAACATGTGATAAGACAAGCACAATAATCAAACAAATCCGTGCATGTGTGCAATAAAGGAAACATGAGTCAAACATGTAGGAAGTAACACTAAATTACATCTTAATGACTCCAAACATTATAAAGCACATGGATGAATTGACCTATTGTCTCAAAACACTATCAAATAGTCACATGAAAATAATGGAATGATGTTGTGACTCGGTCATCCTAAGTGTTCATCCATAAACGGTGCAAACAAAATACAAAAAATCTTTTTGGATTTTTCAAAAAAAATTTGTCAAAATAAAATCTTTTTGTATTTTTCAAAATTTTTCAAAACAAAAATATATACAAAATGATACATACTAGCAATAGGCAAACAATGACATCATGAAAATCACCCTATGCTAGTAAACAAGTCAAACCTCAATCATTAGGTGCGGAGGGGTTTTCCAAAGGTGGTGACAACTTATGAAAAACCTCCATCAATTCTTGTGACGTTTTGACTAGAAACTTAACTTGCTCACCTAAATGTGCAAACTCTCTCATGTAGTCTCCGGGAGCATGTAAAGTATCATGTGTGGGTGCATGTGTGCCAGAAACATGTGTAGAAGCAAAACGTGACACATAACCCAACTTAAAGCAAAATTCCCTAAGGTGTCCTCTCCTCTTGCAATGCGAGCAAACATAAATAGGCCTAGGAACACCTCTCTCAAAAACTCTAGGACGCACTTTCCTAATAGGAATGGGACGCCTAGGTGGGTTAGGGTGAGACACATGTGAAACTGTCACTAAAGTGGGAACCGGCTCGGGTGCTAATTGGGAAGCAGAAGCACCGTCATGACTTATTCCTAACTTCTCACCTTTACCCTTAAGAACCACCTTTTCAACCTTCTTAGGTGCGTTCTCAAACTTGACTTTGACCTCCCGGGCACGTTCGAGATCACTCTCGAGTTGGGATACACGTGTCGTCAGACTAGACAATGTGTCGGCCAAATCACACTTCTCCTTTCTCAAAACCTCCTTCTCTTTCTCCAAATCTAAAACCCGACGACCTAAATCCCTATTATACCTTTTTGTTTTCAAGGTCTCGGTGTACAACTCTCTAAAAGCTTTTTGGAGCTCACTTTCATCTCCACTCTCACTTTCACTTTCTCCCTCACTCGAAGAACATGAATCACTATTATCGCTCTCGTGTGCTCTTTTGTGAGACAAACTGGGTGTGCTTACACGACTAGAAAAGGCGACAACCATCCCATGTCCTAAACCTTTATCCGACTCATCTCCCTCATCATCACTAAGTGTGGCAGGCATGGCTACTTTCTTCCCTTTCTTTCTAAGCCAAGTAGGACACTCAAACGACTTATGTCCCTTGCCCCCACATTCAAAACAGGTGATGTTCTCTAAATCTTCCTCACACTCCTCATCAGAGTAATTCTTCTCATCACTTTCTTTGGCCTTTCCTTTCCTTTTATTTTTCTCAAAAAAATTCTTTTTATTGAAGGAATTATTTCTTTTCATGCTGAGAATTTTTTTAAAGTTTTTCGCAAACAAGGCCATATTATCAAAATCAACATCTTCCTCAGAATCAGACTCACAAACTTTTTCTTTCTTTTTCTTAAAATGAGTCTTTAAAGCAATACCATTATCCTTAGCCTTAATGGTTTTAGGAAACATGTCAATCTCATAGGTTTGAAGATCTCCTACAAGTTCTTCCAACTTAAGTGATTTCAGATTTCCCAAAGAGTTCAAAACAGTGACTTTAGGAATAAAGCGTTTTGGAAGAGATCTCAAAATCTTTTTAACGACACGCGTGTTATCAATCACCTTACCCAAATTAAAACTAGTGTTAACAATGTCCGACAAACGTGCATAAAATTCATCAAAGCATTCGGACTCAGACATGGTGATAGTATCAAATTGGGTGGCCAGATTTTGTAACTTAGACTCTTTAACAGCGTTCGTACCCTCATGTGTCAGTTTCAAAACATCCCAAGCCTCCTTAGACGTGGAGCACGTCATGATTCGGCGATACTCATCAGGAGTGATAGCACCAGAAATCGCACTCAGACCACGGGAGTTAAAATTGGACAACTTATAATCATCCTCAGTCCAGGCTGACACGGGTTTTAGAGAGGTGATGTTATTAACAGTGACCGTGGGAGGAGTCCAACCATTTTCGCAAAGCAACCAAACCCGCTCGTCAATAGATTTTAAAATCGATTTCATACGAGCTTTCCAATAGGCATAATTAGACCCATCAAAAATAGGCATCTGATTATATAAGTGCTCTATAAGAAAAAAATGCGAATTTTCAGAAACCTGATTTTTCAAAAAAAAATCAATATCACACAATTTTGCGGAAAATAGGAATACGCAATAAATTAGCGTAACCTGCTCTGATACCAATTTGAGAATGCGTGATATTGAAAAAACTTCGCAAATTTCTAATTTGGCAAACTTATTAAATTTCAGCCCCTAAACATGCATCTAAAGTGCGTGTGTGTGTCAACCCAAAAACAAATAAATCATGTGACACCAAGATAAGCAAAAACCCCCGCAGGGCAAAACCTTTTATTTCACTATAAAGAGTAAATCGCAACTTACAAGATTTACAATGAAATACAACAATGAATCCACACGCAGCGAACCCACATGAACCTCAGTCCAATCAGCAAAGGAAGAACCGCAACACTCCTTAATGACACGCAGTCATAACACTTCGTAGAGACTCCCTCGGCAATGACACGCAGCCCTCGGTTGCAAAGTTCTCTCCACAAAGATGAAAAATACACAAAGCTTGTGTTCTAGGGTTCCAAAAGATTCACAATGGTATGGCAAAGTTGTGTGAATCAAACATGAGTTGGGGAACTCAAAAAAGTGAAGACTTGGAGTATTAGGACTCTGGATTTTATCTTTGAAAGTCTTAAAAAAATAACTCCCCGAAGATGGCTTTAAATAAGAAAACCAAGGAAAGAGTTTTCAAACACTGGGACTGCTCGTAATTATCCCAGGCGG
The DNA here is from genome assembly GCA_949130495.1 of Sambucus nigra. Taxonomy (NCBI): domain Eukaryota; kingdom Viridiplantae; phylum Streptophyta; class Magnoliopsida; order Dipsacales; family Adoxaceae; genus Sambucus; species Sambucus nigra. The sequence continues at coordinate 400,798 of CASBWL010000008.1, forward strand.
ACCGGTCCGGTTGATGGGCGGATCGGTCCGGTAGACATCGGATCGGTTTGGCTTTTTATCTTCATCGGTTCGCTATGGATCCGGGGTATACTGGCCTCACTTTAGCAGGCGGATCGGTCCAGTCTCTTTAGGCGGATCGGTCCGATCCTCAGGAACCAGATTCCTTCGAGGAATTCTCTCCATCTTCAAAGGGCCATATCTTCTTCACCGTAGCTCGGAATGAGATGCCGTTTCTTCCAGTATCTTTGTTGTGGCAAGCTCTTCAACTTTCCAGTTGACCTATCCTCCGGACGGTGGATGTACAATTACCAAATTGCCCTTGAACTTCCATATCGTGACTTCTTTCATTGATTTGACTTCTCTTGCATACCACTAGCATATAGACCCTAAAAGCATATAATGTGAAGTTGTTGAGGACGATGTGGGACACATGATGGAGATGTTGGATGCTTGATTCCAGGAAATCGAATAGAGGCCGTCATGTGAGATCGTGAGGTGACGTGCAAAATGTAGCGGCGTACGACATACATAAATGTAAAATGTTGGACATGAGAAAAAAGTCCTTACAACGCTGAAAGTGATGTTGACGTCTCTGAGGCGGCCGAGTACGAGAGCACAGTCACTGAGGTGGATCTATTACACTTCAGATATTTATACTCCATCAGTCCCTCAATCAAATTAAGGAGACCTCTGAGGGAAAAGAGGGCCTACCACGGCCAAGATGGAGAAATCTGCTTGTACGAGCAGATGTTCAAGTTAGGGTTTCGTCTACCCATTCACCCCGTCATCAGGTCCATTCTTTCCTTCATCAATTTGGCCCCCTCGCAGCTCTCTCCCAATGCTTGGAGAGTTATTATAGGGGCCATCATCTTGTGGAGGGCAGTCCACCACTCTGACCTCCCAGTTCAGGTCTTTGCTGGTTGTTACGTCCCTACCTCGGCCAAAAACCATCTGAGCTACTATCACTTCGTGGCTCGGAGGCCTGAGAAGAAGATGCTCCAGGTCACTCAGACCTCGAATCACAATTGGAAGCCCCGATATTTTTTTGCCTCAGGGCCATGGGAATTTGTCTCATCTGTTCCCTCTTCCAATTTTGAGCCGAGGATACCCCTCAGATGGGGTAAGGTCACCATGTCTGCCAGGGCCGATCCTGGCCTAAGTCTTCAAAATATCAAAAAGGTGAAGGCCCTGCAAGACCAAGGGGCACATGGTCTGTTTGTCAAGTTCGAACATCTGCTGACCCCCCAGTATCTCTCGGGGACGAGCCTAGGTGGAAGTCCCCTTGTTGACTTTAGTAAGGATTTTTATTTTTATTTCAAGTCTAACCCCTGATCATTCATGTTTGATTTCTGACTCTTATCTTTTCACTTTTGCAGAGAGACCACCAGGTGTCCCAGACGAATTGTGGGAGATGGCAGCTCCGAGTTTGGCAAGACTTGCAAAGAAGACTGGTTTGAACGCTCCTCCTCCAGCTCCCTCAACATCCAAAACTAAGAAGAGGGCCCCTGAGGTCCCGGCCTCTGAGGATCAGAGGCCGACCTCAAGGCAAAAAAAGACCTCAGACGCTGCGATCCCCATCTCAGCCGACACTATGTCGGCTCGTCTGGACCAGCTGAAGCTTACTGATAGCGTGGTCGGCAATAGCAGACAGGCCATGGACGCACTCGCCAATGTGATGACCGAGGCAGACAAGCGTTTTTACAGAGCCATGGACACCTCCATGATGATTGAGTTCGGCCTTCACAGAGCCGTCCAGGTATGACTTGTTTCTTTTGTCAATAATTTTGCAAGTGCAACGTCTGATTTTACTCCCATCTAACCTCTTCATTAACTGTGCAGGGTGTGACTTCCATGTACCAACTGTCTAACTGGGCCATGAGGAAATTGCCTCTCATTCAGAAGGGGCAGGAGGCTGAGAAGGTCGAGAGCGCCCTGAAGGCCGAGGTTGACCGTCTGAGGTCAGAGTTGCAGAATTCTGAGAATAAGGCCAAGAACTCTGAAAATAAGGCCCAGGGTTTGGAAAAAGATATCTCTGCGCTCGTCCAAAACCATGCCAAGGCCCTGAAGGATAAGGATGATGCTCTGCAGCGGAAGGTCAACGCGTCTGTGAAGGCCCTTGCAGATGCCTCAGAGAGAATAATTTCTGACTACAAAGTCTCTAAGGAGTTCGTGGGTTTTGGTTTTGAATACCTCGAAAGAGGTATCAAAGCCACTACCAAATGGGACGAGGTCAGAGAGAAGGAGGTTGGCACTATAAAGGCCTCCGACTTTGTGGGCCTCGGCTTCGCCGACCCTCAGTTTGCCCAGGCACTGCAAGAGGTAGAAGACGAGGCTGTTGCCTCTGGTGAGACTGCTACTCTGGGAGGGACTGATCTCGGAGGGACTGACCCTGCTGATGATGTGGCTGAGGTGACCAACACTGATCAGGTCAACCCAGCCGAGACTGTCAATGCTCCCCCCTCAGACCTTTAACTTGTAACAAATTTGTATTTTGTAACATGTAATTTTTGACTTGTAACTGAGCTTGTAATTTGTAACACCTGTGACTGTTATGTAATCTCTTCTTTTTACTGAATGCCAATCTCTTCTTTTTACTGATTGTCAATCTCTTCTTTTATTTTTATATCTGAATGCCTTTGAATGCTATTAATCTCTGAAGTCATTACCTAATATGTTGTTCTCATAACCGACTTCACCAAATTAATGATGTTAAGGGTCTGAGGTCCTCTGCTAAGGTGTCTGAGCTCAGACCTCGTCACCATCGAGTGATGTTAAGATGGTCTGAGGTCATCACCTAAGAGGTTAGCCTCATAATAAATGTCACCAAATTAATGATGTTAACGGTCTGAGGTCCTCTAACCAAGGTGTCTGAGCTCAGACCTCGTCACCATCGCGTGATGTATTGAGAGTCTGAAGTCATTACCTAAGAGGTTAGCCTCATAATAAATATCACCAAATTAATAATGTTAAGGGTCTGAGGTCATCTAACCCAGGTGTCTGAGCTCAGACCTCGTCACGACCGAGTGATGTTTTGAGGGTCTGAGGTCATCACCTAAGAGGTTAACCTCATCATAAATATCACCAAATTAATGATGTTAAGGGTCTGAGGTCATCTAACATCTAACCCAGGTGTCTGAGCTCAGACCTCGTCACCACCGAGTGATGTTATGAGGGTCTGAGGTCATCACCTAAGAGGTTAGCCTCATCATAAATATCACCAAATTAATGATGTTAAGGGTCTGAGGTCATCTAACCCAGGTGTCTGAGCTCAGACCTCCTCACCACCGGGTGATGTTATGAGGGTCTGAGGTCATCACCTAAGAGGTTAGCCTCATCATAAATATCACCAAATTAATGATGTTAAGGGTCTGAGGTCATCTAACCCAGGTGTCTGAGCTCATACCTCATCACCACCGAGTGATGTTATGAGGGTCTGAGGTCATCACCTAAGAGGTTAGCCTCATCATAAATATCACCAAATTAATGATGTTAAGAGTCTAAGGTCATCTAACCCAGGTGTCTGAGCTCAGACCTCGTCACCACCGAGTGATGTTTTGAGGGTCTGAGGTCATCACCTAAGAGGTTAGCCTCATAATAAATATCACCAAATTAATGATGTTAAGGGCCTGAGGTCATCTAACCCAGGTGTCTGAGCTCAGACCTCATCACCACCGAGTGATGTTTTGAGGGTCTGAGGTCATCACCTAAGAGGTTAGCCTCATAATAAATATCACCAAATTAATGATGTTAAGGGTCTGAGGTCATCTAACCCAAGTGTCTGAGCTCAAACCTCGTCACCACCGAGTGATGTTATGAGAGTCTGAGGTCATCACCTAAGAGGTTAGCCTCATAATAAGTGTCACCAAATTAATGATGTTAAGGGTCTGAGGCCATCTAAACAAGGTGTCTGAGCTCATACCTCGTCACCACCGAGTGATGTTATGAGGGTCTGAGGTCATCACCTCTGATGTTATCCCCATGTAATGTTTCTGATCTAAGAATGGAACAAGAACTTGTCATGGAAACTGATCTTTATTAATAACCTCTTCTCGATAAGATGGCACATTTACAAATTACAAATCCTATGCAACATCATATGTAATATCTCTTCAGGTGGTCAGCATTCCATAGGTTAGTGAAAGGTTCTCCTTCTAGGTTTTCTAGTCTGTAAGTGCCGGGCACAACCTCTTCTGTTACTTTGTAGGGGCCATGCCAGTTCGGGTGTAGCTTGTTTGTCTTCTGTAGGGTCTTCTTTAGCACCAGGTCTCCCACTGCAATGGGTCTTGACTTCACCCTTTGATTGTAGAATCTCGCTACCCTCTGCTGGTAGGCTGCTTTCCTGACCTCTGCGTCTTCTCTTCAACAAGATCCAGGTCTAACCTCCTCCTTTCCCCATTGCTGTCAGGATCGTAGGTCTGAATCCGATGAGTTGGTAGTCCTACTTCCGTTGGTATGACGGCTTCTGAGCCATGTGCCAGCATGAATGGGGTTTCTCCTGTGGGTGTCCTTGCTGTGGTCCTGTAAGCCCATAGCACAGCGTAGACCACTTTTATCCATCTCCCCTTCGCGTCTTCTAATCTCTTCTTGATTCCATCCAAGATAGTCCTATTCGTGACCTCGGTCTGACCATTTGCCTGAGGTCGACCAGGAGATGAGAAGAAATGTTTAATCCCCACACTTTGGCAATACTTCTCTAAGGAGGAGTTCTTGAACTGGGTCCCATTATCCGAGATGAGCGTGTTTGGGAGGCCATATCTACATATGATGTTTTTCCAGATGAACTGAAAGGTCTTCTGCTCTGTAATTGTTATCATCGGTTCTGCCTCTACCCACTTTGAAAAGTAGTCAATGGCAACTATCAAGAATCTATAGTTATTGACTGCTCTTGGCAAAGGTCCTACTAAGTCAATTCCCCATACCGCAAACGGCCATGGAGAAGAGATTGATGTCATAGGCTGATGGGGTTGATGAGGGATAGTGGCGAACCTCTGACATTTGTCACACCTCTTCACATAGTCAGCAGCGTCCTTAGACAAGGTAGGCCACCAGTATCCCTGAGTGACGATCCTCTTGGCTAAGGACCTTCCCCCTATGTGGCTAGAGCAGGAGCCCTCATGAACCTCCTGTAAGACCCGGGATACCTCCATGGGATGCATACATCTGAGGAGGGGCAAGAGAAACCCCTTTTTATACAAGACATCTCCTACCAATGAGAACTTGGCGGCCCTGTATCTCAACTTCCTCCTTTCCATCCTGGACTCAGGTAGCTCCCCCTCTCTTAGGTATCTGACGAGCGGGTCCATCCATGAGTCTCCTAGGTTAACATTATGACAGGGATTACATACCTCGTCCTCCTCGATGCTTGCCTTTCCTAAGACTTCGATTGGGATGGTCCTTCCCAAATCTGTCTTCATTGCCGAGGCCAGCCTTGCCAACGCATCAGCGTGATTGTTGCTCAGTCTCGGCACTCTCTTCAGTTTGGCCTCTTCAAAATACTCTAGCAATCCTCTTACCTTTTTTAAGTACTTGGCCATCCTTTCGTCCTTGGCCTCGTATACCCCAGCACTTGATTGACAACCAATCTTGAGTCGCTATGAATCAGGAGTCGCTTTACTCGAAGAGTTGTTGCCAATAAGAGACCTGCTATCATGGCCTCATATTCAGACTCGTTGTTTGAGGCTTGAAAGTTGAATCTCAAGGCGTATTCAATATTGGCACCATCTGAGGCCGTGAGTATTAGCCCCGCGCCGCTTCCACTGTCACAGGAAGAGCCATCTACGAAGAGGATCCAGACGTCTGCATCCTATGAGAAGACCCCTTATCTCATAACCCTCTTTTCGAAGAGGTATCGATCCTCTTCATTTTCTTCTACTCTGCTCCGAGTTTTGCCTGGGACAACCTCTTCTCGGCCTCGGAAGACGTACGGGACAGTCTCTTCCGAATCTCTGAAGACACTTCGGCTCGTCTCTTCGCCGCCATCCAAGCCCCTCTCTGTCTCGGCCTCTTCCCAAGTGAACTCTGCAACAAATTCTACGAGGGCCTGCCCCTTGATGGTTGTCCTGGGCTGGTAGGTAAGATCATACTCTCCTAGCTCGATGGCCTAGGTCATCAGTCTCCCAGACTTCTCAGGTTTGTGCAGAACCTGTCTTAGCGGGGAGTCTGTAAGGACTACCATGGAGTGAGCTTGAAAGTAAGGCTTCATTTTCCTTGAAGCATGTATAAGGGCATACGCCAACTTCTCCATTCGGGGATAGTTTTGTTCAGACCCTAGAAGGGCCTTACTGTTGAAGTACACAGGCCTCTGGATTCCATCCTCTTCCCGTATGATGGCTACGCTGATGGCTGATTCAGAGACTGCCAGATACACAAACAACCTCTCCCCCGTGATGGGCCGAGACAGCAATAAGGGAGACCCCAAGTAGGACTTGAGTTGGTCAAAGGCTTTTTCACACTCTTCGTCCCACTGGAAGGCCTTTCTCAGAAGTTTAAAGAACGAAAGACACTTGTCCGTGGCTCTGGAAATAAACCTGTTAAGGGCCGCCACCCTTCCAGTGAGTCTCTGAACATCCTTGATACTCCTAGGAGTCTTCATGTCGAGTAATGCCTTGATTTTTTTCAGGGTTTGCTTCAATCCCCCTATGATTAACGATGAACCCCAGGAACTTCCCGGCTCCTACCCCGAAGACACACTTCGCTGGGTTGAGTTTCATTCTGTATGAGTCCATGACATCAAAGGTCTTCTCAAGGTCTGCTACGTGAGTACACGTTTTCAGGCTCTTAGTTAGCATATCGTCCACATACACCTCCATGGTCTTACCTGTCTGCTCCTCGAACATCTTATTGATAAGACGTTGATACGTTGCCCCCGCATTTTTCAGACCAAAGGGCATCACCTTGTAACAGTACGTCCCCTTGTCAGTAATGAAGGCTGTCTTCTCAGAGTCTTCGGTATCCATGAAGATTTGGTTATAACCTGAATAAGCATCCATGAAACTCATGAGCTCATGCCCTGCCATTGCATCCACCATCTGGTCTATCCTAGGTAAGGGATAGCTGTCTTTTGGGCAAGACCTGTTCAGGTCTGTGAAATCTACACACATCCGCCACTTTCCATTGGCCTTAGGCACGATGACTGCATTTGAGAGGCACTCTGGATAAGTAACCTCTCTTATGAACTCGGCCTCTTCCAACTTTCTCACCTCTTCCCGGATGACCTCATACTTCTCTCTGGAGTAGACTCTTCGCCTCTGTTTAATAGGCCTGGCATCTCTGTCCACGTTGACCTTTTGGGTCATGATCTCAGGGTCGATACCAGGCATGTCTGCGTGACTCCATGCAAAGACACTCTGCCTCCTCCTGAGGAAGCTTATCAGCTCTTCCTTGATCGTTGGCTCTAGGGCTTTGCCGACCTGGACGGTTTTTTTCAGCTCGTCCTCATTGACGACGATGGATTCTACCTCTTCCGCGGCCTCGCCCTTCTTCAATTTTGTTTCGTCTCTGGGATCAAGGGTGTCAATGCTGTAAGTGGCGGTTGCTCTCTTATGGGCCTCTCTCTCTTCGGCCGAGTTGAAATAACACTCTCGCGCCGTGGTATGGTCCCCTTGCACTTCCCCTACCCCATAAGGAGTCGGGAATTTTAGCATCTGGTGGACCGTCGACGGTACGGCTTCAAACTCTTTGAGGGCCACTCTTCCGATTATGAGGTTGTAGGCCGAGAAGACATTTTCGTCCATAACAAAAAAATTTATCTTCTTGTTCAGCCTCTTAGGCCACTCATCTCCCATCCGTACATCCATTTCATACATGCCCAATGGGTGTACCTTCTCACCACTGAAGCCTATCAATGGGTGATGGTAGGGCACCAGCCTCGCCCTGCTAAGACCCAAGCTCTTGAAACAAGGCCAGAACATCACATCTGCCGAGCTTCCCCCATCTATGAGGATCCTCCCTACATCGCACCCATGCACCCTTGTTGTTATGACTAAAGGGTCATCATAGGGGGCTAAGATGCCCTTGAAGTCAAGTCTGGAGAACCCCACCACGAGGGTGTCCATGTCTACCTTCTTTCTCTTCTGCACTACATCAGAAGACGTCAGATTCACAACCTCAGGCTTGGCCACTGACTTGGCCTCTGTTACATGAGCCTTCCTGTCGGCTACATCAAAGCCACCTCCTGCGAATCCCCCACATATGGTGCTAACACCAAATGAGATCATTCTTACCCTCTTCACCGGGGTGTTGTCATCCTTTGGCGGGAGGTCCGGGTCATCTCCATCATCTCCCTCTGAGTCATCGTCCCTTCTGGCCGGGACATCGCCACGGCATCGGTCATTTCTTCTCTTCTTAGGGTCTTCTCTTCCACCCTTTGGGGCCTTGCCATCCACATACCTTCTCAGCTTCCCAGATTTCAGCATCTTCTCAATCTCATCCTTTAAAGCGAATCATCTATCTGTGACATGGTCGTGATCCTGATGGAACTCACACCAGAGGTTTTTATTCCTCTTATGTGGCGGGGCCTTCAATTTCTCTGGCCACCTCAGAGTCCGGTCAGTCTTGATCTTATTAAGGATGTGCTCACAGTTCACAGTCAGAGGAGTGTAATGAGCGAACTTGTCATCTACTGACCTCTTTTTCCCCTCTTTCTTGCCCTGGGACCTCCCAGTGCTACCACGGTTCTCCTCCTCATATTTGGCGGCCATTGCCTCTTCCGCATTCATCACTTTCCCCGCGGTTGCCAGCAGCTCTGCCATAGACTTAGGAGGGTCTTCCTCCAGTTTCCACAGTAGCTTTCCCTTCTGGAGGCCTCCTATAAGGGCGGTCATGACTATGCTCTCTTCGTAATCCTCCACCTCCAACTTCTCCTTGTTGAATCTTGCTATGTAGTCTCTTAGGCTTTCACCCTTAGCCTGTTTGACATATAGGAGGTGGGTAGTCTTCTTTTGAGGTCTTACCCCAAAGCAGAAGTTGTGGATGAACTGCTCAGCTAAGCCTTTGAAGTTCTCGATCGAGTTCTTCGAAAGAGAGGTGAACCAGCTGTGCGCTGTCCCTGTCAAGGTTCCTGAGAAGGCCCTGCACTTCATCTCATCGGGTATGGAGTAAATATCTGCCGTCGACTGATACATCTCGATATGGTGCACTGGGTTAGTGCTGCCATCATACTTAGGAGTCACTGTAGGAGGCTTGAACTTAGCTGGGGTTGGGAACCCCACTATCCTAGCTATAAACGGGGAGCCCTCCGTGTAGCCCCTCTGTAATGGGTCCCTGCTCTTTATGAGGTCCCATATCTTCTCCTCGAGACGTTGGATTGAGTCATTCCAGGGTCTTCTCTCATCGACTTGGTCGAGGTTATCCCCTGCCACCTCTCTGCGATGGACAGAGGGTTCCCCAGCCACGACCCGTTGACTGTTGACCTCTTCCTGCTCCTTGGCTCTTCTCTCCAAGGGTCGACCTTGATCTGGCCGAGCCTGCCTATTCCCTCTTTGAGAGCCTGCCGCTCTCCTTGACCTTGATAGCCTCTGTCTCAGGTCATTGACTGGGCCCAGCCTCTCGAAGGTCGACCCTCTTTGTTGGGCCTCTTCTCTTCTTTGGCCGACACATCCCTGATTCTGCCTAAGAGGTCATACAGTGTTATCTGACACCTCATACGGCTCCCAACAGTCTTCTGGGGCCTCTTCAGCCTCCAGGTCATCATACTTGTCCTCTGGGCAAAGGTTTTCTTGCCTCCCCAGGCGCAAGCGCCTAGGGTCAGCAATGTCCCTCCTCCGCTGGGGTGCAGGCTGGTCCTTCATCGGTGCCTGGGGTGGTCCCCTGGCGTCCGGTTGGGGCTGAACTGCTGCCGGAGTGATCATGTCCGGTGAGACTCCAGGTGGCCTCATCATCATGGTTTGACTAAGTTGGGCAAATTGCTCCTTCATGGCTTGTTGTGTTGCAGCCAAAGATTTCAATGCTGCTGCCACCTCCGCCATTTCGTACTAAGGAGGAGCCTGACTGGAACTAGCCCCTCCACCCACAGGCGGCGGAAGAGGCGGTGGCAAGTCTGGTGCCATGTGTTATCACTATAGAGCTTGAGCAGCAGGTGAGCTTAATACCTTAAAGGACCTCTTTCAATGGTGAAACAGCTCCACACAAGGGGTGGTTCCAGGTTCACCACCAGAGTCTCCGATGAAATTAAGCAGAAAAGGAGGAAGAGATAGCTTCTCGTTCCCACAGACGGCGCCAAAATGATGATGATAAGAATCAGCACCACGAGATAAGTTGTTTCCAAGCTCAATATATAAATAACAATGGCAGCACAACTATATAAAGAGATAAGAGAATGAGGTGAGAATATGAGGAATCAACACCGGAATATGAGTGGTTCAGCCAATCTGGCCTACGTCCATTGTGAGTGTGTGAGTAATATCACTGAATGAAGGCACTAATGGCCATAGACACAATTCTCTCAAGCTCTCTCTCTACTGTATCTTTAGACAGAGTTTCAGCTAGGGTTTAATAACTGGATCCCTTTGCAAGGTAGGGGATGACCCCCATATATAGTGCCTAGGGGGCGTAATGTACCCCCCATGCATGCAATGAGCATGTGTGTGATATCCTCACCAATGTGGGAATGCCATCTGTCACTGTCACATGTAAGTAATGATGATGAAATATTCTCCCACATGTGGAGAATAATCTTGTTACAACTGATTTGTGCCCAGGTGTCCTTATCCAAATGTCAACAGATGCTCGACAGTCATGTTAGTGAATGACCTCGACCTGGGAGAGGCCGAGCTGTAAAGGCTTGATGTCCGTTCAATCCGAGAAGTGTCATAAGGAGTCTCGGCCTGATCTCAGCCGAGACATATGCTGGGGTCGGCCCAAGCCGAGGTTGGACATATAGCATGCTGATGATTATTCATGCTTCTCGTCACCTCGGCCCAAGCCGAGGTAGGACTAGTTCCATGTTGAAGGTGATCAGGGCTCCTTGTCACCTCGGCCTACTATTGGCCGAGGTTGCTATACCCAGGTACATGAGGATGCTGTTGATGCCTGCGATGCGCGTAGTGTCCATTGAAGTGTATATGGTAGTGTCGGCCTGGGCCGAGGTAGGTCTGGCCGAGGGGTGATATCGTGGGCCCATGGTCTATCTTGGGTCGATCAATATCTCGGCCATCATCTCGGCCGAGGTTGGTGTCTCTGGGCCGAGGTAGCACTTGGGGCATATCAATAGCCTTACATATAATATGGTTATTTCGTTCAACAAAAAGATACTCATTTAAATTTGTTTTGTGAATTTTTAAAATAATGTTTAATGTCTATATATGTTTACAAATGTTTATGGAATATCTTTTTATTATTTTTTGTCATAATTTCGTATTTTTGAATTTTATTTTTAATTTTTGTTTCTATATATGTGCAGTGTTTTACTATTTTAATAATTAAGTTAAGTATTAAAACAGTTAAAATGAATTTTTTTCATGTTAAGGATTTGAATTTTGAATTAACCTCTTTGAATAAAAAATAATGAATGGGATAATAAGAGAGGTATTATGGGAATAAAAATCAAGCAAAGTTTTTTACAACAGAAGTGGACCATTATAAAGAGCTTAACTCCAATTCTCAACATGTAGTTACAAAATTACACAAATACCCATTATCATTCACATGTCAACCTCCTTCCATCTCCCCTCTCGCCCATGTTTATACGCTTCTTTTTTAATTTTTGTTATTTAATCCAATTGTCCTCTAATCTCTTAACTTTCATATTCGGAAAAAAATCATTCCACAAAATTTAATTTATGGATACTTTAATATTCGTGAATTGTTTAGTAAAAAATAATATAGTTATGTAATTACTTGTTTTAATCAAAAATAGTATATCCTAAAGTTGACAAATATAACACTAAATATTCTAAAATTTATAAACTAACAAAAGGAAGTGTCATATGTACATACACATATAAAATTAAGAATTCATTTAACTCTGTATTCAGAAAACTCGATTTAAAAGTTATTTTTAAATATAATTTTAAAACAAAAATTCTATTTTTTCGGAATTTTTGATCGATTTTTTGTCGACAAACTGACGTGTCGGCTTGCTATTGGTTGATTTGTGGGGTCCGTGCCAGCGGGACCTCAAAAACAATCAATAGCAGGCCGATACGTCAGTTTATCGACAAAAATTAGGTCAAAAATTCGAACTCTATAGAACTACTCATTTTAAAATTTAATTTTAACTCGATTTATTTTGAGAGTATTGTGGTTAGAGCATCCGTAGTGGGGATGCTAAAATCCAACAAAAGTTGTAAGTTTGCAAATTGTGAGGGTCGCAGTGGTGGGTTGAATTGTACAAATTTTGTAGAAGGAAAGGTAGTGGTTCTCTAAATTTACTGAACGGCTACTGAATTTGTAAATGTTCCTACGAACTTCATTTGTTCGTAGGAATTCCTACGAACTTCTGAAGTTCGTAGGAAGTTAATATCAGATATAAATAATTAATTTTTATTGCGTATTTGGGTTCTTACGAACAACATTTGTCCGTAAGATTTCTTACGAACAAATGTTGTTCGTAAGAAAAGCCATTTCATTTCCCACGAACAAGATAAGTTCGTAGGAACTCATTATCTGTTTTTTCCAAATTCCTCCACTGTGCATTAACATGTTTGACGAAAGGTAAACCCTCTTTTGGTTCTCCAACTTTACAAATCAAGAGCATCCACCACTGTGGATGCTCTTAGAAAGGGCAAGACATAGGGGTCCCCGTCATTAATAGTTTGGTACATAATGTCGAAAAAGGACCATGTCGGGCGGATATCGTTACGGAAAGACAAACCTGTTAACGCCGTCTCCTTTTACTTTTCCATGGCATAATAATAATTCACTAACACAGACGACACTGTTAGTTGGTGATATGATTTTAGAGACACAGAGAGAGAAAGAGTGAACCGACGGTAAACCCTGCAATTGCTTTATCTTGTTTCACTTTTCTCATATTTCAGCAGCACCACCACTTAATGTACATAGTATAAGATCATTGGGTTTGGTGATCACAAATGGGGAGTATTTCATTTAGGGGTTACAATTCAAGTTAGTCCTGTCATTTTCGAGTCGCGTTGATTTTGTTGGACCCATATTCTTGAACTCACATCATTTGTTGAACGCGGATCCGCGCCAGCGGCACTAATTAATTGCGAATCCAACACATCAAATTACCGAGTTTTTTTTATTAAAATTAAAATTTAAAAAATATTTTTTCCATATATAAAAAAAGCTATGTTTATTAATATGTCGCAGGCGCGGACCCACATTTAACAAATGATGTGCCCCCGGGAATGTGGGTTCGCGCCAGCGGCACTAATCAATCGCGATATCATGTCAATAAACATATTTTTTTTATTTATGAAAAAAAAATATTTTTTTATGTCTTCTACTCGCTATTTAATTTGATTAGCATCGTTGTTTAATTAATTAGTGTTGTTGGCGCGGCCCACATTCAACAAATGATGTGGGTCCGTGTCAGCAACGCTATTCAATCGCGATATCATGTCAATAAACATAGTTTTTTTTATTTATGAAAAAAATATTTTTTGAATTTTAATTTTAATAAAAAACTATTGACTATCAATAAATTTTTTTAATATTAATAGAAAACCTATTTTTTTAATATAAAAAACTATTTACTTTCAATAAAAAAACTGTTTTTTTTAATATCAATTGAAAACTGTCTTTTTTTAATATTAAACTATTTTTTTAATATAAAAAACTGTCTTTATATCGATTATTAAAAACAAAAGCATAAGAAACTAAAAAAAAAGGAGAAAAGGGAGATGGCGTCGCTAGTCGGATTGAGGGGTGGTCCATCTAAAGTTTCTGTAAGTTCATTTGCATCCTCTCCACTCGCTTTCCCTACTAACACACTCATATATGATGTGAGTGTGTCAGTGAATTATTATTAGAATAATGATACGTACACCTATTCTTAGTACCAACTAAGTACCGAATGTGGTTTAAGTGATTGTACAAAAGTGTAGGTTCCATATATTAAAGTGTAGGTCCCATGATGGTACAATGCATTTAATGCACCATCGGTACTGGATTGGTACTGGGAGTTGGTATTATGCCATGGAAAAGTAATACCTCAAGTTCATTTGCATCCTCAAGTCCTACTACGACTCCCAAATAAGTCTCTCAAAATCCCCCCCAGAAACAATAATTTTTTATGTTCTGGCGGGACTCATGCCATAAGACAAAATTTAATAGGTAAGTGAAAGACTAAGTGAAATTCACATCACTTTTGGGAGAGATTTTAGGGGAGATATTGGCACCCATATCCTAGGGCGGATCCAGGGGTGGGCCCACTAAGGCTGTAGCCCGCCCCTCCCAAATTGGAAAAAAAATCTATAAGGGTTAAAAATTGCTACTTGAAGTTAAAATATTGTTGAAAAATAACTCCACAATTTGTAAGGATTAAAAATTGTTGGAAAATAAAAAATAATATAGATAAATAGATACAAAAACTTAATAAATTTCTCCTCTTGAAAAATCGCCCTAAACCCTGAACATTAACCGGGACTTCCGCCCCATTAACAAAAATTCTCGAGTCCGCTATTAATTTTAGCCCACCCCTTCCGCCCTTACCCATATCATTATTAAAAAATTATTACTTTTGAAAGAGATTTTGTAAAATTTATCTGCAACTCGTAATAGGACTCAAAACATATACGTTGAAGACAAATTTAATTTCTCAATTGTGATGCATGTTAATTACAATTCTAGTTTTATTTAATGAGAAAGACTAGAACTATTTGGATTTTGGATTTATAATTCAAATTTAATGATGTGGGATTTGCCACATCATTAAGAAATCCTAGTCATTTATTTATCTTGTTTTTTCACCCGACAAATCTATTTTCTTACAAACTCATTTTTCTTTCCAAAAGATTTGCATGACATTGAAAAAATAAATACAAAAATAATATAACAAGAACCCATCATTAAATGTATGCACTACAATACAAAAATTAAACAAATAAATAAAGATTATCACTGAAAATCAATGTCACTATTTTATAAACTGGAATATACTACAAAATCCTACTGAAAATATAACATGGTAATATACTGGGGTCTTTAATAAAAAAAGAATAAATTTTTTTTTTACGAAAATGCTATAAAAAATTATTTTGTAAAAGCCTTACAAATAATTGAATAAAAATCGTGCTCTTTGTCCGAATAAAATTGTTTTTTTTTGCCTATTTTTAAAAAAAAACTTATAAATACAAAATATTTTTTTAAATAAAAATTGACTTTTTACGAAACGACTTTTTATAATGTTTTTTACAAAATAAAATTGTAACTTTTTTTTATAAACTTTAATTTCACATTTTTAATAAATAAAAGACTATTTTTTAGTTTAGTTTTGTTATAACTTCTGTATAAAAAAGGAATAAGTTATAAAAATGTTCAGTGTTTTTTTATGTTAAAGAAAAAACAACCCTTTTATTTATTAAGATATTAAATTAATTTTTTTTTGAAAAAGGTTAGAAAACGTTGTTTTTGTAAAAAATGTTAGAAAAAACTATTTCATAAAAATTCAGTTTATATTTTTAAAAATATTTTTCGTTTATAATGCTTAAAAAAAAGGTAATAAAAAAGCAGTTTAATCGGACCGAGAACACAATTTTTAAACAATTATTTGTAATGTTTTTACAGAACAATTTTTTATAACGTTTTGTCAAAACAACTTATGAGAACTCCTTTTTATTAAATTTTCGATTATATTACCATATTTTATTTTCAGTAGGATCGATTTTTTTATTTAATATTTCTAGAATACAACTTGTTTTTTTATATAAAATGGTGGCTGATAATACGCGAATATTACGTATTTCATCCGTCGAACCTACGCATTTTAGCCCCCTCGGGTGCCTTAATCTCTATATTTAAGCCCGTTAACCAGACAACCTCGGTTTTATACTGTTAACATGTTATATGAGGTATAATTGGGCTTTTGTAGGTATTTAGGTACCAAGTATGGGATTCGGACGCATTCCGCGCAATTTCCGTACACAACCGCACGTTCAAGGGCAATCCGGTCATTTAACAGCTTGGGCACCTGGCCCGACATCCACACGGAAGTTGTAGTTCTCCTCGCTAGCTTCGCGTGGCCGTGAACGGTGCGTGATTCCGAGTCCGTATGACAAAGTTACGGCGAATTGAGCGGAGATGGAAAGCATGCCAAAACAGGGGAAACAGCAGGCTGCCCTGCTTGATCGATCGATCGAGCCTGGGTGTCGATCGATCGATCCTTTGTATTTTGGCCACGATTTTAACCGTCGATCGATCGACCACAGGGGTCGATCGATCGATGCTCTGTTTTTTTCAGCAGATATTTTCTTTTCATTTTCTTTCTTCTTTTCTTTTATTCTAACTTGGTATATAAACCAATTTTGTTGTACTAAGAACATATTCAGTAGACAAAATGATTTTAGGTTATAATAGCTTAGGTTTTGAGGGTTTTGAAGAGTTGTTCTTCAATTGTTCTTGGATTGACACCCTTTTGGATTGATTGTTGCACTATTCATCATCCCCTCCATTTTTATAGTTTGTATTTCCTTCTTTCTTGCTTCGATAGTTTGATTTACATGCTTTTTTCACTTGCTTTGTAGTATAGATTTATCGCGTTTATTCCCGCTTTCCATTTACCGCATTTTTAACATGCTTTCTAGGTAATTTAAATTAGGTTGTGCTTGAATTTAACTCACTCGAGTTGACGCGTTTCTTTGCTTTGGTGATGGTGTTTATGGGTCTTTTTCGGGTGCGTTGTCCTAGTTATTACGCCTAGGAGATTTGACGAGGCATATCATGTATGTCCTGTGCTTACGATCTTTCGCGCGTAATTTTCGGGATATTTGTTGACGCCAAAATCTTATTAGACTTTTATGATGATTTAGGGTGTGACAACCCTTGATTTAATTAACTGTCGAAACGAGACGCACATGTAATAACCCGTCGACCCATGTAACCATTTTATACAAATTAACTCGGGTGAGGGATATTCGACGCAACCTATAGTTTTATTCGCTTTCATAATCTAGTTTCAATACACCCGCCTAGATTAATCTTTCCCTTTTATTCATCTTTTCGTTTTTAGTTTCTAAACACCTTTTACACTTTTATTCTTGAATTAATAATTCTTTATGATCTATCAAACACTCTCTGTGGATTCGATACCCGACTTACCGCTGTACTCACCAGTTGAGTGTAGTCGTAATTTAGGTTTTTGTATAGTTCAGGTGAGCCGAATATAAAACGACCGGCGCGTAGGTGACTCTCGCGCCGCTGCGAAACCCTGGCCATCAAATGGCGCCGTTGTCGGGGACTATTTTGTTATAGATTGTGATTGTATTATTAGTTCGTAGTATTCTTTTCTTTGTATTTGTATTCTTTCTTTTAACCCTTTTTTGCAGGACTTCTACATTTGAGCGCCTAGGAACGCTTGAATTCATCGCCGCACACCTTTCTTGTGGAAGCCGTCCTCTTGAGCCTTCGTTGGGGTAAGCATGTTTTATTCTAACTTTTCTGGTAATCCTAATGATAATTCTCAAAATTCCGGTAAACCTTTGACTTTTGGTCAATACTTGCAATCCCAAAAAGTTGCAACATCTAAAATGACATTGGGTGAGTATTACGAAAGTCAAAGTTTGGATTACAGCAATTTTGTGCATGATAATTCTGATTTTGGGTCACAAGATCCTTATGATAAGAATTTTGAATCCAATTGTAATCATTTTCAAAATTTCTATGTTAATGATTTTGAGTGTAGTCCCGAGAACAATTTCCAAACTTTCCATTTTCAAGAATCCGCTCCTCGCCCGATGACATTCGGTGAGGGATTGCATATGCTTGAAAATGAGAGTATTGAAGAACGTTATCGGGAAGAAAATCATTGTTGGGAACACGAGTTGGATTTACTATTTGAATCCGACGACGACTTTTCTTCGGAGACTGCCGAAGTCGAGGACTGTTTTGAACCAAATGAGGACTTCGTTCTTACTTTGGAACAAATCATCCTTGACTTGACCCACGGTATAGTAGAGAATGAAAATGAGTATGAAAAAGGCATAGTATCTATTTGCAATGAATTCGTTTCTTCTTTGATTTTCAAAGAAGAAAGTTTCATTGTAAACGATCCTATTTCTTCCGAAATTCAATTTTCAAGTGACGATCACTCATCGCCTGAGATTGAATTCCTTTCCTCCCCGTTTTCATTATATACTGTCGTACCAATTCAAGTACCCGATGAATCGGTTCAAAACTTTTTAGTTCCAAACCTTTTCACCGACGAGGAGTACTCGCTCGAGCCGCTTTCCATAACGGCATCTTTGCCCTCATGTGCGCCGCCTCCCGTTCCAACTTTAAAATACTCGGGAGTTGATTCATGTTTTCTCGGCCCGCATGTGTATTTGTTGCCCGTCCTATCCAAATCCCCCATCCTCCCTCCCAAAGTTTCAATTGGGGATGGTTCACTTTTACCGCCTTACACATGCCTTCCGTCGTTCGAACGGAATTCCTATTTTTCGGGAGGCATGCATGTTCGGAGGGTCCATCGTTGATCCGCCAAATTCAAATTGTGTTTTGGATGGACCCTCAAAAGTTTCAACTTTTAGTATATAGTTAATTACGCATCCTAAATGTAGGTTGTATATACTAACTTCATCATTTTTATTTTTCTTAATATTAGCCTAGTGTAATTAGTTAATCTCTTTTTATTTCTTTTTGTGTGCTTGATTCTAACTCTTTTGTAGGTTCAACGCACTTGAATTTGCGGAGACTATGCATCCCGGCACGCATTTCTTAAGAAAACAATAAAAAAAAGTCGCAAAAACATTTTTTCCTTTGTTTTTCACACGCGCATCCTCACGCATTTGCATTTGTTTTTCTTTTTTTTCTTTTATTTTATTTTTCATTTTGTCGTGACCATGCGTGTGTGTTGCTCATTGTACATATTCTTATTTTTTTGGTTAGCATAGGCCTTTTTGTGTGTATATTTAAGCCTATGTGTAATTAATTTTATTTTTATTTTTGTTTTTATATTTTTATTTCATATTTTTATATATATATACTTATATATACTATATATATATTTATTTTATATTTAAACCCCCCCATTATCCCTGAATTCCATTTCCCTCCCCCCCATTTAAAAATGCAAAGCAGTGTGCCTGGACCTGCTTGATCGATCGATCGAAGGCCCAGGCTCGATCGATCGATCGAGCAGTTAAATGCCGAGTCTGCTGCTTTTATTTCCCTTTCTCCTTATTTTCTCTTCTCCTCTCATACACTGATTCGTGCCCTAACTTCTCCAACACCACATTTCTTCAATTTCTTCCAATCTCTACACTACAAAGGTATAATCATTCCTACTTTACATGTTTTTGTAGTTTTTGGTAGATTTTTGTCAAGTTTTACATGTTTAAACCCTAAGTTGACATTGTTTGAATGTGGTTGTTTTTACCCCTGATTTTTGTTGTTCCAATCGAATTTTCTTGTGATTATTGATGTAAATCCACTCATGAACACATATATATTGCTGCATTGTTGTTTTGTAAGGACATAATTTTATAAGGACATAATTTTATAAATGTCCGGGGTAGAATCTAGGACTTTTCAATTTTCTCTAGATCACAATTTATATGTCTGATATCGCTACACTTGGCACGTCATCACGATCATCCACGACGACCTTTATCCGAATCCATGCATCCATCATCTTAACTCGTGCATCATGCTCATGCGACGTGCTGCTCAGCTGTTTCCCTCTACTCCACTACGCATTATTGGTAAAATGATTTATTGGAGTTGTTTATATTTGCATAAATATATGGAAAATTTGTCAGAAAATATTTTTTCGAAGTCTGATTTATTTTTATAAAAAGCAGAAATTTTTCTAAGTATAGAAGCGGAGTGCCTCGGTCGAAGAGCTCGTTCGAACGAGATTGCATTGTCGTTCGAGTGAGATCATCATCTCGCGCGAAGTCGTTCGAACGACACGTGTCCTTCGTTCGAGCGAGATGCCTATCTCGTTCGAGCAAAGCCACCGCCTCGATTTTCATATAAGTACCAGTGTGTCTTCTACACGTTTTTCAAGTCTTTTCAACATGTTTTCTACGAAAAACTGCCCAGAAATAGACTTTACCTTTTAAGGTTTTTAAACCTTCTTTATTCACATATTCACTCCCATTTATATATGTGAATTGTTAAACATTCAGGAGGATCATTTACTCTTCTGGAGTACTTTGTGGAGAAGCCGCTCTCTTCTTAATTGCTGCCCCCCTCGAGTTCCTGAGGGAGATTCCAGCCGACGACATAGAAACCGACACCCGAGGGTATTTCTTTGTCACACTTATTTTCATTGTAATCCGTGTAACCGTATCTTACAAATTTATAGTGAAAATAAAAAGATTTTGCCCCTTTGGGGGATTTTCCTCACTTGTGTGTGTTTGAATGTTCTTGCTTGATTTCATCATCTTCAATCACACCTAGATGCATGTTTAGGATTTAATTGAAAAACTGAGTTTAATTAAATAATTTCTTTATTTGAACATACACGCACTCTTCAAATTGGTATCAGAGCCAATTACACAATTATACCTTGTAATTTTTCGTAAAATTTTTCTAAGATATCAATTTAAAAAAAAACTGATTTATGAAAAAGAGCATGTTCATAATGGAGAAGTTATATAATAAAATGCCAGTTTTTGACGGGACAAACTATGCATACTTGAAAGCATGCATGAGATCTGCATGAAAAGTCATTGATGAACGTGTCTGGATTTTGGTTGAAAGAGGGTGGACACCTCCCTCCATCACTGTTGAGAACGTGACTAATTTAAAATTTGTAAATGCATGGACTGAAGAAGAATTTAAATGGTCATCTTTTAATTCAAAGGATTTAAGTGCTATTTCTGGATCCGTCACACCTAACGAGTTCAAACGAATAATGACGTGCACTACGTCAAAAGAGGCATGGGATGTTTTACAACTTACCCATGAAGGAACTAATGTTGTTAAAAAGTCTAAACTGCAAAATTTGACAACTCAATTTGAAACCATCACCATGCTTGCGACTGAATATTTTGATGAATTTTATGCTAGGTTGTCAGATATTGTAAACACCAGCTTTAATATTGGTGAACACATTCCTAATGCTAGAGTTGTTAAAAAGATTCTTAGATCACTGCCTAAGAATTTTATCCCTAATGTCACTGTGCTAAATTCTATGGGTAATTTAAACAAGCTTAAATTGGAGGAACTTATAGGAGACTTACAAACGTATGAAATTGATATGTTTCCTAAATCTGCTAAGCCTAAAGATAAGGTAATTTCACTTAATACTCAGGAGAGAAAGAGTTAGGGGTCGGCAAGAAAGAGGGGAGAGTCATCTAGAAAAAGAGAGATAGATACGTTAGATTCTGAATGTGACTTTGATTTAGATGATTTGACCCTATTTACTAAAAATTTTAAGAAAATTATCAAATTCAAGAAAAATGGTAATTTCAAAGATAAAAAGAATTTTGAGAAAAATAAATTTGAAAATAAAAATGAAAAAGATTTTAAAGACTCTCTTAAGAAAGACAGTGAGAGATGCTATGAGTGCGACGATAGGGGTCATAGAGCTTTTGAGTGTGCTACTAGGCTGAACAGAGAAAAGGGCAAAGTTGTCCTTAATACTACCCTTAGTGACGACAGTGAGGTCGAGTCGGTGGACTCTGGAGACGAGTCATCGCATAAGTTTATCTTCACCGCATTCATGGCTAGTCATGTGAGCACTTCTAGTACTCCTCAAGACGATGAGGATTCTACTTCACAGGGACACCTCAACAGTGAGAGCGATGTGAGTGAGGGGGAGGATGATGCAAGTGAGAGCGAGAGTAATTTTTAACGCTCCTACGCTGAGTTATATACCGAGTCATTTAAAACCAAAGAGCGTAACAAAGCATTAGTTCTTAGGATCACCACTTTAGAGAAAGATTTAAGACTATTTAGAGAGAGAGAGAGAGAGAGAGAGAGAGAGAGAGAGAGAGAGAGATTTGGTGTGAGAATGAAAAAGAGAGAAAAGACAAACTTGAGAAGATAAGATATTTTGAGTGCGATGGGATAGGGCACAAGAAATTTGAGTGTCCCACTAGACTTAGGAGAGAGGGAAAGAAAGTTGCCATGCCCACTACCCTAAGCGGTAGTGAGGATGAGGATGGAGATGAAAGTGTGATCCGAAAAGCTTTTAGAAAGTTGTTTATCGAGACCATGGAAACAAAAGGGTCAAATAGGATCCTAGGTCTTCGGATTTATGAGTTGAAGGAAGAGAATGATGAGCTAAAAAGGGAAAAATGTGACTTGACCAACACGATGTCTAGTCTGACAACACGTGTATCCCATCTCGAGGATGATCTCAAACAAGCACATGAGGTCCAAGTCTCATTAGAGAACGCATCTGAGAAGGTTGATAAGATGGTTCCCTATCCCATTTTGAATGAGGTTGGAAAAGGTAATGACGGTGAATTCACTACTTTTAATATGCCCAAGCCTATATCAACTTTAGTGAGTGAGTCTCATGGGTGCCCGTCTAGGAAAGCTCATCCCAAAATTCTTGATAAATTAATTCCTAGACCGGTTTATGTTTACTCCCACTGCAAGAAGCGAGGACATATTAGGGAGTTTTGTTCTAAGTTGGGTTTTGTGCCATATCATTCCACTTCACACGTCCCCGCACATGCACCCATTCATGATACTTTGCTTGCACATAATGATAGAGAGTTTGCACATATTCGTGAGCAAGTGAAGTTTTTTATCAAGACCACACATGATCTTATGGAGTTGGTTCAAAAGATGTTACCATCTTTGAAAAACTCCACCGCTCTTCCTGGTTGAGGTCTTGACATGTTTGCTAGCATAGGGTGTTTTACATGATGTCTCCTTTTTCCTATTGCTAGCTTGTACCATAAGTTTGTTTTACTTTTTGATTTTTATATTTTTTGAAAAATCCAAAAAGATTTTCTTTTTATAAAAATTTTGAAAATGCACAAAAAGATTTTTGTATTTTATTTGCACCTTTTATGGATGATCATTTAAGATAGCTGAGTCACACATTTCATTTCATTTCATTTATCCAAGTGACTGTTTGATAGTGATTTGAGACGTTACATCATTGCATCCATGTGCTTTACATTGTTTGGAGTCTTTAAGATGTGATTTCTGATATCTTTCTACATATTTGGCTCCTTATCTCCTTTATTGCTCACATGCATGACTTTATTTGATTATTGCACTTATCTATCACATATTGGCTTGATTGTTTCCATCTCAATTCTGTCTATTCAACAAACCATATGCGATAAAACTTGACAAGATTGGAATGCATTAAAAAACCATTTGGTGAGATTATTTTTTTAAAAACGATGAAGGGCTACCAAAGGTAATTATCTATCCTTTGCGATTAAGCCACCGCTAAATCGTACCTAAAAAATTGAGGAATTTTATTATCCGGGGTCCAAAGAGGTTAAAAGAGCCCAAAAAAATTTAAAGGCAATAAAAAGCAATACATGCCAAATATGGGCCATTAGGTTTCACCATCAATTCTCCAAAGTTTTAGAATTTAGATCACCTCTATTCAAAATATATATCTGAGGGAGTTTGGTTGGAGAATTTAAAAGGGTTTGCACTTCCTTGAAAGTCCTTAAAAAGTATTAAATCGTTTTGGACGTTATTGGTGTGGAAATCATTTTGAGCTTTGATTTGTTGATTTGATTGAGTCAATGTCTCATATTTCCATATTTTTACACCTAAGGAAGATGCTGAGTTTATTCATTAGGAGTATCCGATATTCATCGTGCACATATGTCATGTTTATATGCATTGATTTTCCTATTGAATTTGATCACATCCCTTTATTTACGCTATCATCGACTTGGTTGTTTTGTGTTTGTTCATGGTGTGATTCTTTGTTATATATTTTGTGAGAAAAATTTTAAAAATTTTAAAAATTTCAAAAATAAAAAGTTTTTTTTACCATGTGACATTTGCCATATTTATGCTTCTCATATTTGTCTATTTGGGGACATCATATAAAGGGGGAGAATGAATTATGGGGGAGATTTGTTTGGTTAATTTATAAATGATTTGCTTAAGCTTAATTGATATTTGATTTTAGTATATCATTATATTTCAAACTGTCGCTTGTCACGGGTATCTGCCTTTTCTCATGTGTGTAGATACAAAGTTGATTTATTTTATTGCACACCCTGATGAGAAAAGCTTTAGGAGTTTTTGGAGAGCTGAAGATGCTGAAGTTTGATTGAAGACATGTCATGTAGTATTCTCAGTTTGGGGGTTTGATGGGTATATTATATTGTATGTCATTTGTTTTAGGGAGATTGCATAATTCGATTTTTTTATGTATGTACCGGTATAGACATAGGGAGAGATTTGTAAGGACATAATTTTATAAATGTCCGGGGTAGATACTAGGAATTTTCTATTTTTCCTAGATCACAATTTATATGTCTGACACCGCTACACTCGGCACGTCATCACGATTATCCACGACGACCTTTATCTGAATCCATGCACCCATCATCTTCACTCGTGCGTCATGCTCATGCGACGTGCTGCTCAACTATTTTCCACTACTCCACTACGCATTATTAGTAAAATGATTTATTGGAGTTGTTTATATTTGCATAAATATATGGGAAATTTTTCAGAAAATAGTTTTTCGAAGTATGATTTATTTTTGTAAAAAGCAAAATTTTTTTAAGTGTAGAAACGGAGTGCCTCGATCGAAGAGCTCGTTCAAACGAGATTGCACTATCGTTCGAGCGAGATCATCATCTCGCGCGAAGTCATTCGAACTACGCGTGTCCTTCGTTCAAGCGAGATGCCTATCTCGTTCGAGCGAAGCCGCCGCCTTGATTTTTGTATAAATACCAGTGTGCCTTCTACACGTTTTTCAAATCTTTTCACAACATGATTTCAGCCAAAAACTGCCCAGAAACAGACTTCACCTTTTAAAGTTTTTAAGCCTTCTTTATTCACATAATCACACCCATTTATATATGTGAATTGTTAAACCTTCAAGAGGATCATTTACTCTTCTGGAGTACTTTGTGGAAAAGCCGCTCTCTTCTTCATTGCTGCCCACCTGGAGTTCCTGAGGGAGATTCCAGCCGACGACATAGAAACCGACACCGAAGGTATTTCTTTGTCACGCTTGTTTTCATTGCAATCCGTGTAACCGTATCTTATAAAATTATAGTGAAAATAAAAAGGTTTTTCCCCTTTGGGGGATTTTTCCTCACTTGTGTGTGTTTGAATGTTCTTGCATGATTTCATCGTCTTCAATCACACCTAGATGCATGTTTAAGATTTAATTGAAAAACTGAGTTTAATTAAATAATTTCTTTATTTGAACATACGCGCACTCTTCAGAGTTGGAGAAATGGTTTTTGAGCGACTGAGTTTAGGTCTAGGTTTGAGTTGTTTTGACTTTCTATATTTAACCCCTAAAGTTTTTGACTTTTTCAAAATTACCCAAAACTTACAATTTTTGTTTTAATAGTCCTGGCTTGGCAATTGCCCCACCCAGCTAAAGCCTAGCTCCGTTCCTGATGGTGGCATTGGATTTCGGTGATAGTCTCTATTTATTTGTTTAATTTTTGTATTACAACGGCATACATATAATAATGGTTCCTTGCTGTTTTTTTTTTTCAAAGTCATAAGAGTATTTTGGGGAGAAAAATGAGCTTGTGGGAAAATGAGTTTGTAGGATGGAGAAACAGGATAAATCAATGACTTTGGCTTCTTAATGATGTGGCAGATTCCACATCATTAAGCTTGAATTTTAAGTCCAAAACCCAATTTACTCTCGTCTTTCTCTTATTACATTTTACCTTCTATGTGTTGAAGAAAAAATTTTAAAATGTTTAATTTTCATTCTTATTTTTAATTATGAATATATGAAATGTATGACAACAATAGTAAAAGTCACTTGTTTAATTTTTGGGTCCATGCAGAATTACGTGCGTAGGTAGTTGGAGAGTTAATGATAGAGGGGGTGACACTTGGACTTGAACGGCCAGAGACATGAAAGATGTGTAAAATCATTTTTAAGAACAACATAATATTAATCAATAATACATTAATTTGATTAAATTTTCATCTACAAATGTTCTTAATAAAAGGACTTTGGATCTTCATGATTATCACATATATGAATTATGCGGAACATAAAATGTGTTAAAATAACATACCTCCATAATTGTCATAATTAAAAATATTGATGGAGCAGTCAACTTTAACAATATCTGATCGGCCTGAATTTCGGAACACAACTTCATATTGTAGATAGCAAGAACATACTCCAATTCCAACACATTTCAATGGTCAGATCTCTCAGTATGGCCAAAAAGGAATTTGGAAATTTACTCTCCTTGAGAATTTAGATTTCTCTCCCGTTCCTGTAAATTTATTATGTTGTCATTTTTAAGTGTCTAAATGATGAAAATCAGTCACTTATTTATAGGCAGGGACAGGACCTAAATCTCCAACAGTCACTTAAATATCAATTACTCATCAAGGTAGATGCCCAAGAGTCCTTTTGACTCTTGGTATTTGGAGTACCCTTTCATTAACCAAAGTGACTTTTAGAATTAATATAATTATGGAACACAAAATGGAGAATTATATAAAATAATTCTAATAGTCTCCCACTTGATCCATAATTATCATAAAGCGCGCAATAATCCTCGAGTCAACCTTAAATTGTTTTCCATAAACATCTTCATCAAATAAATCATTACTGCGAGTCATGGCGCTCACACACTAATTCAGGAGAATGATCGCTTCCATGTACCACAACATTAACAACTCATCCAATAATGTCTTTCTAAAAGACTATTTCTGTTACATTGTTTTATTCACATGCATGTGTTCAATAACGACAGAAATAGATGATTCTGAAACACTGTGTGATATCATATGGTAGTGTCAAAATAAGCACTAAAAAATTCACCACATCAAGATTCTATTGGCTATATTTACAGACTCATATCTTAAGCATGCTTCGTTAATGTCTTTCACGATAGCCCAATCATGTGGATTTTCTATATTAACACTTGTACAAATGTGTTAATTGACACTTCTTTCAGAATTTCTTCTTTAAAAGGTATTTACATTCAATCTACTTAGTTCCTCATATAATACCTAATGTATCTTAATAGAGAAGAATGCAATGACAGCCTCATAATATTTCAGCAACTTGGCAATAGTGTCGACTAATCCAAGTCCCAAAATTTAAATTACGTAGCCATAATCAATAAGTTGTAGCATCAAAGCATGCTACAGATTTAGATTTCCATAATTGTCAATGGATTGTGTTGCACTCCTTCATTATATTGATCGTTGAACCAAAATTAACATAAGTAGATAAGAGTGAACTTCGTACTTTCCACAAAACCAGTAAATCTAAGTTGTAATCACTGTTCGCCTAAAAATGAACAGTCAACTTTAATGTGAGCATATAATATTTTAGTATCTCATAATTTCATCCATTATATATTGAAAATTTATATAACATTTTGTTTCTCTACTTTACAATAAATTGAATATATAAACTTACTCCCACTGATCATAAGTTGTATAAATTGAATATACAATGATTAGAAAATATAATGGTATGACTTCTGAAAATACCATAGGTGGGAAACTTAATTAAGTTTATACAATCATTTCTATATAACATGTGTAAAATATCATAAGAATAATATTTTTCACATACACTAATTGTAACTCTCATCATAATGATTTACTCACCTCATAAGATTTGTATGTCCTTAAAAAAAGGACGTCTTTGAAAAAGGTGAGAAGGTTCATTTATAACCCTTTTCTCATTACACATAAAATGCTTGACTACAAATTCTTTATGACCTCTTCATACTCAACTTAAATGTAATTCAATGAGATCTCGTAGACCAGTTACTTTTTATGATTTGTGAAAACAAAACCAAATATTTATTTATCCTTATGCCAAATTTATATTCATGTAGATACACCACATAATCACTTAGAATAGTAGACTCCATTTAAGATCTTCGTAATCCTATTCCTTATGAATTTATCTACATTTGTCTCATAGTGACAATACAATAATTTAGTGGTCGATCATTTATTTGTTCTTTGTTGTTTAGGCAATCAAACAACTAAAAGAACAAATATTGAAAAAAGTTATCGATAATGGGATAAATACCCTACCTTCATTTATAATCAAATTTCACGATTTTCAACTCCCACTAATTTCACCATTCATAATGAATTTGGTTTTCTATAATGCAATAAGTACATGCTAATGACGATTATATGATCTATGTAGGTCCACTTTAAGGGAATTCTCAAAATTTTCAAAATCTCCCACTTGGACCACATAAGTCATCCTTGTATTAGATATTGCAATACCTTAAGTGCATAACTCGATGATCAATATTTATTAGAGATATATTCAAAAATTTATTTTATACAAAACATCAAAGGAATATCATAACCTTTGAAAAGGACTGAAAGATGCCTTTAAAAAAATATCCCTCATAATCAAGTCCAGACAAATATTTTTCAAGAAAATTGGAAGCATTGAGGGTTTATGAAAAGACAAATGACTTGATTCCCCAAAAATAAAAGAGAAGAAATCTTATTTGCATTTCTAGTTTGTTTTGTAAATAATCGCTGCATCAAAAGTAAATACTTTATTGAACGCAATAAGTTTAACTGGAAAACTTTACGAAGATAAAACTCATTTCAAATCATAAAAGATATATATTATCTCTATCACTATTATTCTGAGTGTGCAACAGGTAAACAAACTTAATTTGCTTTATTACTTACAATTTTATATGAAGTGTTCCACACAGTATTGATCATCATTAGTGGGCTTAAAAAATCCAACATAATAATCGAGAGAAACAAAACTATATCATAACATGTGAAAGATATGAGATAAATTGTTCACTACATTAATGCTTTGATTTGACAACACATACGTTAATATCTCGCTAAAAGCTAATGTGCATTTTATTTTACTCATCAGTAACCATTGATTATCAATTATATGATGCTTGTAGATACTGGAGTACTAAATATACATGATATATACATTAATAATGTATATGTTATATAGAGTTTATTCAAACAATCAAAATCAACTCCCTGTAAGGAAATATCTTGTTTGATAATTAAACTCAATATACTCCACAATTATAAGCATCAGAGGTTACTATTGCTATCATCTTTACATTTAATATTTATTTTCATTATAGTTGAGTCACTGTGGTGACTACCAAATATTTCATAATATGAATACTACATTAAGTAAAGACTTACATACACAAGTCAAATTATTCATGTTTGGGTTTCATACACTTAATTGGTGATATCATGATGAAAGAAATGATGACATCTTCATTTGATGACCATTATTGCCTTCCCAAAATATATATATCACCA
The DNA here is from genome assembly GCA_949130495.1 of Sambucus nigra. NCBI lineage: Eukaryota > Viridiplantae > Streptophyta > Magnoliopsida > Dipsacales > Adoxaceae > Sambucus > Sambucus nigra. The sequence continues at coordinate 430,324 of CASBWL010000008.1, forward strand.
CTTAATTTTTGCTCACAATAATTGAATAAAAAATAATATGTATGCAACATCATAAATCTTAGCATTCAATATCATACATGAACCCGTAGGCAATCCAAAATATTCATGATATCAATGCATTAGTCTAATATTTATCCAATATGGAATGGAGTACTTTAACGAACACCAATCCTTACATTATATAAATATTAGAGATAAGCATACATGTCTAAAATACTCGTAATACATGAATAAATTTTATAATTGTCTATTTCATAATTTGAAATTCACAAAAAAAAAACTACACTTAATGTGAAAATCAAATAGACAAGGAGTTCACATGAGATATTACACAAATAATAGTAAATGAAAAATATGAATCATTTACTTTCTCTTTATCACTTATGTATGAGTAACAAATCAGAAATATTGACCCAAATTATTCACGGTCATACTAATGCACAATACGATTGTAATCACAACTACCACACTAGTGGCATCAGTAAATATGACTATATAACTTTTGATGTCAATTATTTAATATTCACAAAAATTCTAATGTTTATTTGATTCAAATATCAGCATGTGTTGCGCTTCAATTTAATCTTCTAACAAACACTAGGATAATCTGAAAATGACTACAAGTATAATATCTTCACATGTAATCTCGGTCTGTATTTGGACTTTGATTAAACTGAATAAATACCTACTTATAATCTCAAAATTGCAAGCCGTGCTTTCAAATATGCATGCATGCAATGAAATCATAAGTATAGTATTCACACATATGAATTGTGGCCTAAGTTTGACATTTAATTCAACTTAATAGGAGTACTAGCATTAGAATAAACAATAATTATTATATTCAATTACATGAATCGTTGGCCTGTGTTTGACACGAGACTCATTAAAATACCAATATCATAATATTCAATAATATGAATCATTGTTCTGTGTTCGGCACGAGACTCATTAAAATACGAAACATAATATTCAATAATATGAATCATTGGCCTGTGTTTGTCACGAGACTCATCAACACATGAATATTAATAATACCATAATATTCAATATTATGAATTATTGACATGAGTTTTACACGAGACTCATAAAAAAATAAATTATATTCAATGTTATGAATCATTGGCATGTGTTGTGCACGAGATTCATAAAAATATGACTAAAAAATTCTAATATATTTAATATTCAATGTTATGAATCATTGGCATGTGTTTTGCACGAGACTCATGAAAATATGAATATTAAATTTCAATATACTTAATATTCAATGTTATGAATCATTGGCATGTGTTTTGCACGAGATTCATAAAAATATGAATATTAAATTCTAATATACTTCATATTCAATGTTATGAATCATTGGCATGCGTTTTACACGAGACTCATAAAAATATGAATATTAACTATAACATAATATTCAATAATATAAATCATTGGCCTGTGTTTGGCACGAGATTCATCAATATATGAATATTAACAATAACACAAGTCTAATATTCTACCATATGAAATGTGTTTTACTCGTGTTTGGCATTTAAATGCACGTAAAATATGAATATTAGTCTCAAAAATATGTTCATACATTCAATATTCACGAAATGATCATAACATGTGTTTGGTTTCTAATCCAACACAAACATACATTCATGAATAAATAAAACAACTCCCATAATGAAAACACAAGCATAATATATGACAAAATCATAACTTTTGCCCCCCTAAAAAAATAGTTAACACAATGGGATGTAGATAATTACTACAAAACCTCAAAATAAATTGTGGAATTCAAAAATCAATTTTCTGGAACGAGATATTGCCGTAAACATTATTTATGTAAAATTAATCTCCCCCCCCCCCCCCCCCCCAATAAAAAAATTATACTCAAAACTTAATGTATAATTAAATAATTAAAGGTCCAATTATAGATGCATACACAATAATAGAATATTTATATTTACAATTATAGATTAAGACATTTTAATGTCTTCCCCATCCAACATCATATATATATTATTGTTGATAACATCAATTCGAACATTTGAGCCACCAAAAATAGATTATGCAGAATAATCTAATTTACCGAAATATTATTGTCAAACCCATAATCATACATCTAATATTCAAATTTTTATATTGAACTTTTTGGTTAGTACAAATAATACATAACATGAATATTAGATAAACCATGAACAAAGAAAACAACCGCATGATGGAAAAATACAAAATATTTGGAAAAATCGTAATTTTTGCCAAAAATGAAAATTTGAGTTAGCACGTCAGGGATGAATTTCTCAAGGATCACTCTCAAATTTGCGGAATCACAAAATCAAATTTTAAACGAGAGTTATAAGCGTTGACATTATTACCAAAAATGGCAAAAATGCATTTTTAATGGTCTAAAGGACGTTAAAATGCAAAACTGGGGTGGGGCCCATTGCATATAATGGGTTTTGTTTATTTTGACGTTTCCAATCGACTATAGGAGTTTCAGAAAATTCCGACCAAATTTTGCCCTTTCACATACCGACTAGTGGGTATAGGCGACAAAAAAAAATGTCACAAAAAAAATTCTAGGGACACACAAAAATTAATTTAATATAGACACCATTATGGGAAAATACTAATAAAGAAAAATCATGAGATTTTAAACTTTAGCTCTGATACCACATGTAAAATTATTAATAAGAACAACATAAATTAATCAATAATACATTAATTTGATTAAATTTTCATATACAAATATTCTTAATAAAAGGACCTTGGATCTTCATGATTATCACATACAAGCATTATGCGAAACATAAAATATGTTAAAATAACATACCTCCATAATTGTCATAATTAAAAATATTGATGGAGCAGTCAACTTTAACGATGTTTGATCGGCCTAGATTTCGGAACACAACTTCATATTGTATATAGCAAGAACATACTCCAATTTCAACGCATCTTAACGGTCAGATCTCTCAGTATGGTCAAAAAGGTTTTTGAAAATTTACTCTCCTTGAGAATTTAGATTTCTCTCCCTTTCTCATATATTCATTATGTTGTCATTTTTGAGTGTCTGAATGATGGAAATCAGTCACTTATTTATAGGTAGGGACAAGACCTAAATCTCCAACAGTCACTTAAATATCAACCGTCCATCAAGGTAGATACCCAAGAGTCCTTTTGACTCTTTGTATCTGGAGTACCCTTTCATTAACCAAAGTGACTCTTAGAATTAATATAATTATGGAACACAAAATGGAGAATTATATAAAATAATTCTAACAAGATGATGTCTCCCAAGACATGAAAAAAGGGATAATTCTAGGTTTACATACAAAATTGGACATATTTTCTAGAGATATTGATGTGTCGCATTTGCATTGATTCGTATCTAGGGTACACGATAGTGGAACCCATGTGAAACCAAGACACAAGCCAATGCAAAAGCAACACGTCAATATTTTTAAAAAATATGTCCCATTTTATGTGTGAGTGTAGAAGGATCCCCAAAAAAATTCCTACTAGCCCACAAATCCTCTTAGGAGAAATAGTATAGAGCTTTTTGGCAGTTGGATTCTCAAAGCGCATGATCACGTGTATCGATGTGACATATCTTACCTTTTTTTTAAAAAGAAACTATGTACCATAATTAGGGCTGTCAGTTATTTTCGAAATTTCCATTTTTCGATCCGAATTTTTCCAATTTTTAAATTTTTCGATTTCGAATTTTTTGAAAAAAATTGGAATGGAATTGGAAATCATATATGGATTTCGAATTTCTAAATTTCCGATATCACACCGATCCATCCAAAATATTTTCCGAAATAATAATATATTTTTTATTTTACTACATTTTTAGTACACTTATTTATATATAAAATTTATTATTAATTAGTTTAATCTCGACCCTCCTTTTCAAACCATCTCAATCATTAATATATACTCATATATATTAGCCTTCTACATCACACTAACCCTAAATCGAAAGACAATATTTTAAATTATATTTAATTGTTATGTGGATTTAGATTCCAATGATGATTTATATTAAGTTTTCCTCATCTTCCTTTTGTTCATTTTTTGTACATGAAATACTGATACAGAAGCTCTACTACAACTGTTAACCTTTCCTACATTTCCTTTTTTAAAGTAGGTAAACAATGGTTTTTTTCATTCACATAGCTTTGTAGTTTTCTTAGTATCATAGTCAAGCATTGATTGATCTTTTTCCAAAATGATATGAGATGTATAGTTATATAGTTTATTGCATTTCCTCCACTAGTGCGAGATGCACAGGGTTGTAGTTTATTGTATTTCCAAAATGGTATGAGATGCATAGCTTTGTCAATCACATAGCTCCGTAGTTTATTGTATAGGTGGTGTAAAGTAGAGTGTTTGATTTTTATTTTTATGTTCGAAATATTATTTTTAAATATTACATTTATGATATTTTACGAAAATATTATAACTTATAATTCCGAGTATTCTGATATTTTTACGAATAATAAATTTTCTAAATTTTTGAATATTCCAAATCAGCTGAATCGAAAAAAAAAAGATTTTCCGATTTTTATTTTTTTCGAATTGGAAAGGATTTTAAAATTCCAAAATTTTTGGAATTTTTTCCGAACTCCCCTATTATGATCCGATCCATCCGAAACACACCTCTAACCATAACCATATAGAAAGTATGCACATATTTAAATAAGGCTAAGTTTTGGACTAATAATGATATCGAAATTAAATAAATAATTGATTTGCATCTTTATGAAAAATCCAGCTATTTCAAATACATACTAAATTCATTTAAACTTTTAAATTATAACAAGTTTTTTGTAATCCCCCTGAGTACTTTGAATTGTTGTAATAAAATGTTGTAAAGAAACAAAAACATAGTATAGTAGGATGACAAACTATTAGTCATAAGAGTTCATTTGACACACTCTCTATTTATCATGATAAATGTGTGAGATGGTGACGAATGAAAGATTTACCCGCAATTTTGTGTGTTTGATTACCCTTTTTGTTATGAAATTTTTTTCATGAACACCCATGACCACAAACAAAATTTTCATCATATTCCACTTTTGTTAGTAAAATTTGCTTACGTGTATATCAAAGAAAAAAATTCACAAATTTTTCATCCGTTATAAAATTGTTTTATTTTGTAAAAGAGTTTTTTTTGTTTGTTAAAACTGTTGTTATTTTGTTAAAAACTATTTTTTTACCTAAAACTTTATTTTCCTGTTGGTTAAAAATTGTGTTTTTTTAAAAACTGTTTTTTTCCCGTTAAAGTTGCTTTTATTTTGTTAAAAATTATTTTTTAATTAAAACGAATTTTTTAAAGGATCAAATATCAAAAAGTCCCTTAAACATTTTTAATACGCAGTTAGTCCAAGCCTTTTATTTTATACCAAAAAGTCCCTTATTCTCTTATCTTTAAAGGTTCGCGCCAGCGGCATGGTAAAGCCTTTTTGGCATGGTGAAGGACTTTTTGGTGCAAAATAAAAAGGCTTGGACTATACATGTATTAAAAAAAGTTCAAGGGACCATTTGCTATATGCCCCTTTTTTAAAACTTTTTTACCATTACAACTATTTTTTTTGTCTAAAATTGTTTTGTTTCATTATAAACATTTTTTTATACTTTTCTTTTCGTTCAAACTATTTTTTTGTTAAAGCAGTCTTTTTGTTAAAAATTGTTGTTTGTTGTTTTCTATTAAAAATGCTTTCATTTTGTATAAAAAATGATTTTCTTAAAAAAATATTTTTTTTTGTTATAAATAATTTTTTCGGTAATATTGTTTTTATTTTTTTAAAAACTATTTCTTTGTTAAATTGTTTTTATTTGGTTAAAAACTGATCTTTTATATATTTTTTAAAATGTTTTTTTTTTTACATTTTTTTTATATTAGAACTTTCCATTAATGTTATCAAAAACCTACTTTTGACACCTGGAAAAAAATCAAACAATCCTATGTGAAAAATTATATGATTTGCCTCACAAATTTTGTTATGAAAAAACTTGTCAGCCAAATCATTGACCCACTTTTGTATCAATCGGAATCTTATAGTTTTAAATTATATTTTTCCACGACTTCCACATGTTTGGCAAAAATGAGTTTAGGTTATTTTCAACCTAAATTGTAATGCTCCGTATTTTTAGAAAAAACATAAAATTTGTAGGAAATAAGTTATATCAGTCAATAATAATTAATTAGTTTATTCATGACTTAATTAATTAAATTGGTCGAGTTAATTTATTTCCTACAAAGTTTATGTTTATTCTAAAAATATGGGGTACTACATTCTCCCCCCTAATACTGGAATTCCGTCCTAGAAATTCGAAATGGACCTGGCTAGAAGAGTTCTGGGTATTTCGCTCGCATGTCGTCCTCCCTCTCCCAAATCGATTCATCCTCCTTATGATGCTCCCACTGCACACGTAAACGGAACAACCTTAGATTGAAGTCGACGCTCCCTATGGACCAGAATGACTACGAGTCTTTCCTCATAGGTAGCATCTGGCTAGAGTTCAGTCTTATCAATATCGATATACTGGTAAGTTATCTCGTCTCTACGGAACCTCCGCAATGCAGATATGCAAAAGACGATGTGCATTCGCTGCAAGTGGTTCGGTAATCCCAACCGATACACTACGAACACAATCCTCTCAGTGATAGGGAATGACCCCACATAGCGGGGAGCCAGCTTCCCTTTCGTCTCAAATCCCACCACTCCCTTCATTGAAGACACTTTAATCCACATCTAGTCCTCGACATTAAAATCCAAGCGTCTCCGACCCGTATCCACAAAATTATTTTGTCTATTCCGGGAAATCTGAATCCTGGCCCGAATCATCTCCACCTTCTCCGAGGTGTCCTGAATGAACTCTGTCCCGAGTAATTTGTTATCCCCCACCTCCAACCATCATGAGGGTGAACGGAAAGGTCAGCTATATAATGCCTAAAAATGGTGCCATCCCAATAGTGAACTGATAGTTATTATTGTATGCAAACGAAACCAAGGGTAAATACTGCTCCCAAATCCACTTGAAGTCTAGGATACACATCCGCATCAACTTCACTCTCTCTATCTGTCCATCGATCTGTGGGTGGTACGAGGTACTCAACCTCAACTCTGCCCATAAGGCCTGCTGGAAGCTCCTCTAAAAGTGGGACACAAATGTCTTGTCCATATCTGATACAATGTTTAGTGGTACCCTATGCAATTTCGTAATCTCAGTAAGGAAATGTCTACGTACTACCTTGACGTATAGTCTCTCCAGATCGGTAAAAAGTGATCCACCTTCATCAGTCTTTTAACAATCACCCAAATAGAACTATGCCCCCATTGTGACGTAGGTAACCCAGTAACGAAATCCATGGAAATGATCTCCCATTTCCACATCGAGATCTCAAGAGGTTGTAGTACACATGCGGGACGCTGATGGTCTACCTTCAGTAACTGTCGCGTGGCACACTTGGACACAAAGGCTGCTATGTCATTCTTCATGCCCGCCCACCAATACTGACATCGCAAATCCAAGTACATTTGGTCCCCACCAGGATGTACCGTAAAGTGTTAATTGTGGGCCTCAGACATAATGGCTCGCCTCAAATCATCGTCATCTGGGACAACTAGTCTGCCCTGAAACTGATTCATGTGTTTTTAAAGAGGTTATAATAACCATGGTATAATTGATGAAATCTAGAATGAACACGTGTTTTTGTGATAATATGATGGAACTGATTCATGTATTAATTTGAACTAACGTTAGAGATTTGATTTCTGGGTTAAGAAATATGAAATCTGATAACTATGATGATATGAGAAAAGTATTTCTGGGTTTTATGAAGAACATGCATAAAAATAGAAAACTAGGGTTTGTGTAGAAAAATCTTGATGAATTCTTGAAAGTTATGGATCTAATGATGTGTTAACATTAGAGATTAATTATAACTTGTTTATATACTCATATTTGATGTTTGGACAAATTATATGGGTGCTTGGGTACGATTCATGGGGGTTGTGTTGGTTAAAAATGGTGAAAACTTGTAATAGGTAAGAAGATAGACTGTCAGGGGTTTTGAACTGGTTCGGCTATCCCCTATAACCGGTTCAGCCTCAAATCCGTTCGTCCTCATACTAGAACCGATTCAGGTGACCTGCTATCCTTAGAATTTTTATTGTTTAAATTTTTAGTAGATTAATTATGGAAAAACTTTAAGATAAGTCTAACGTTCGTACAAGGACTTAGGGGAGGTCAGTAGGTATGTGATTAAAGTTTGGTTATCCTTAACGAGGGTAAATTGGGACCTGGACCGAAGAGGCTTAATGTAATACCCCGCAATTTTATTGATTTTATTTAATGGGATTAATTAAATGGGATAATTATTTGGAAATTAATCCGGATTTAAATACTAGTGAGACGAGAGTTGGTATTTGATTATGATAATTATGTTGAATATTACTGAGTGAATATGGTAATATATGATTAGTGAATTTATTAAAATTGTCGTGGGACGCGTGTGTCAGTCGTGTCAGGAATTAATTTAAATGGATTTAAAAGTAAATTATATTTGTATCATCCGTAAAGTCATTTCGAGCGTTCCAGCGTGTCCGGAAGGGTCGAGATAGTCAGAAAACACTAGCCGGGGGTTTAGTTTGGGTCCCGGGGCATTTTTAGGCAAAACCGGCAACCCGGAAGGGTATTTTAGTCATTTTTATTTTTAGGGAATATTGAACCACGAAATTTAGGCTTTATTTACCAGCCAATATTAGGGCCATTATTTGTTAAAATCAAGTAGTGGGAAATGTGAGAAGAGAGGAGAAGTTCCAAGGGAGTTTTTAAGGCCATAACCACCACACACCACCACTATCGTCGGATATGTGACCGGAGAGAGGAGGAGAACCAAACGTTATCATCATCAAAGGATCAGAACATCAAATTTTTGGGCAAGTGATTTAATCCATTATGATTCAGCAAATAATTTATCCATGATAGTGTAGAATTTGATGATAGCCATGAAAAATATTGAAACTCATGAAACTTGGAGATGAAACCTTAATTCTGGATAGGATTTATATGTAGTTTGAGTCTGGAAGTATTCTATTAACGAAATTATAAGCCATGCTTAGTTAAAGACGGATTTATGAGGAGATGTATGACGATTCTTGAAGAAAATAGAAAAAAGGGTTTTTCATGATAATAAGATGATTTGATCCAAGAAAAATTTAATGGATGATGTTTTAAAAGTTCTGGAACATTAAGAATCATGTATTTAGGTTGTATGATTACCCAATATGTTTACTTTAGGATTTAACATCTTGTAATGGAGAATTGGAACAAAAATGGAACTGAAAACGAAGGAACTCGAGACCTGCACCTGCTTGATCGATCGATCGACATTCATAGGTCGGTCGATCGATCTCCCCAGAAACTGTGACCTTTTCCCCCTCTTTGAATTTAAGCGATTCCGGCCATTGAAAGTTGTAGGTGGGGATTTTGTGAATGCATTAGAACTTTAGGGAGACCAGTAGGGATGTAATTAAAGCCCGGAACATATTAGAATTGGTTTGGAACGTAGCGTTGAACTTGCGAGTGTCCGACGAGTTATGTGACATTATAAAATGCGAGAGCGTGACTTAAGTTTATGTAAGTGATCAGTTAGGATTTGTGACATACATAAGGACCTCAGAGTACTGAATTGACATGTGGGATATGTAGGAGACTTAGTAACCTTTTCGGGATTGGTTTAAGTACTTGAAACGATACGACATGAGATTTATTGGCAAAAACATATTATATATAAGTTGGAATGATAATGACGTACGAATAAGACTAATGGTATAGGGTTGAAATTGTACCTTTAATAATATAATTACCTAAGTTGTGTGAATGCTTAGTGTATGGACTATTATGTGTATGACATACCTACCATACTTGCTATAACGGGAGGTCGACTTTTGGAATAAGACCATCTGATCTTTGTGCGCCTACTGGGGGATTTAGATTGGTACCTTAAGGACATAGGGATGTGAATGGCTTATTTGTGAGTTGATAAGTCAGTTGACCATGGGGGCATAGGTATGTGCGTGACCCATGGGTATGTTAACTATGTTCGCCTCTAATATGTGTGGTTTTGCTTTTTGAAACGATTCCTGAGCGATTCGGAATATGTAGTCCTTATGTACGTGATGTACCGGGATTCGATAGCAGAGTATGCGTGCATCGCAGCTTAGCCTAGAGGTTCCATAGTTGTATATCTATATCGAGGATGATATACTTGTACTTATAACTGACTCATTGTTTATTGGTGAATACGAATAATTGAGATATGTGAATGGGATTAAAAATGTGAGAAGTCATATCGTAATTGATATAAACTAATCTGAATAATGTAACGGTGAGTTACACGCAGGATATATTAGAGTGATACGAATAGACCCCTATATTATAATGTGAAGATAATAAGTGGTACAAACTAGTTAGTTAGCGGCATAACTAGGACTGGTTAAGGGTATACGTTAGGCATGCACATTAGTTGAGAAGTGAGGAACTCATGTTTGAGCACGTAACTAACATGCATATAATATTTACTGTTTAATGTAATTAAACACTTGCTATATTTCTCAATTGTTTTCACCTCGGGCTCTGACCCGTTTGCTTGCAAATCTATTTTTCTTGTAAAAACCTTTTTAGGTGCCCAGCCACAGGGACGCCAAGCATAGGAGTTACATTACATTGACGTGTTGTAGTTGCTGTGGAAGTTATAGGATCTCGGTATTAGACGCCTCCACATTCTGCACTTGATTCTATTCCCATTTGTTAGGGCATTTCACCCATTTCCATTTAGAGATATTATTCTCAGACTTTCAATTTTATTTCTGTTTTTGGATTTATCCGTTTACTCAGACTTTTGTATTGGGATTTATTCAGTATATGGTTTATTCAGGGGAGTGTTACTCCAGACTCATTTTATTTATTCCATTATTATTCTGTTGTGGTTATGATGTGGATGCTGTATAGTTAGCTTAATAATTGGTTTCATGTCAATTTAACTTAATAAAATTTGGCAACTCACTTTTTAAATATTAGGTGGCTAGTAATTGTTTAAAATATTTTCGACAGTGATGCTATGAACTAAACCAACTTGACATTTTGTATTAATTTGAATAAAGGAGTAGCTACCCGGTATTTAATTAGTCAGGGTGTCACCGATGGTATCAGAGCATCAGGTTCTAGAGTCCTTAGGGTCTGTACGGCTTGTTATGTTTCTGCGTAGAGTCCTTTGATATAGAGCCCTATATTTTAGGATTATTGTACTCTTTTGTGTATCTTACAAACGAGTTCCAGGGGTGCCCAGCTCGAGCCTCAACCTGCTCCAGTTCAGGGTTCTATGAACGCTACTGAAGTTGTCGCCATTGTAGCCCAGGCTGTACATAACGCGTTAGCAGTTGTGCAGCAGGAACCATCTCAGGCACTGGTGGTAGCCCCAGTCCAGGATCATGCATTCCCGTATGCTTGGGAACGTATCAGTGATGCCTTTCAGAAGGCGCATCCTCCGAAGTTTTCAGGAAGTTTCGACGTTATTGTGTCGAGCTAGTGGAAGAAGGACATTCAAAGGCACTTGAGGATATATGAGTGCATAGATGTGCAGAGATAGATATTGGCTACGTTTAAGATGGTAGGAACAGCATTGCTATGGTGGGAGTTCATTACCAGAGCAGAGGAGAGAGTTGTTCTTTCTATTCAGGAGTTTTGGGTGCAGTTCGATCGCAAATATTTCCCCTCAGAAGTTTAGACAGAAATGAGGCGGAAATTGATAAACCTTAAGCGGGAAGGGAGGACAGTGGAGGATTATGAGGCCGAGTTCACCAATGTTCTGAACATAATTCATGATGAGATCCCAACTGAAGAGAAGAAGATCCAGAAGTTTATGGATGGGTTGACGTGGAGGATCCGTTAGTACCTGCTAGGTAATCTCTCACTGGCCACCTATTCAGATGTGGCAAACGCAACATTACTTCACTGCCAGGACCATCGCTTTCATTTTTCAGAGAGCAAGCGAGTATGAGAGTCCAGCCAGTAGGGCAGGATAGGGGTAATGGTGCCAGCGGGGTGATCAGAGTTCCCAGTAGGGGAATTCTAACAGATTTAGATAAGTAGGTTTCAGGCATGTCCAGGGAGGTTTTAGGCATGGCCATCAAGGCCAGCACAGCCATCAGGGCCATCCAGGCCAACAACAGTTTTAACAGGGCCTATATGGCCAGGGTAGGGGTGGGAAGCGACCATCAGGGCCATGGGCAGTAGGGTCAGAGAGGGGGAAACTTTATGGGGAAATGTTTCATATGTGGAAAGCATGGCCACAAATTCCAGGAGTGTCCTGATAGGGGCAGGACCCCGCAGTAGTAGCAGCAAGGTGCTCGTCAGGAGCCCCAGAGACCGATGTTTCCCGCCGCCCTCCCAGCGCCACCACAGATGCCTGCACTACCACCTATCCCTGCAGTCCTAGTTCAAGGACAACTTCAGTACGCTCGAGTTTACCAGCTTCAGCAGGCCGCCGTCCCACAAGACCCACCCGCGATTGAGGGTATATTTTCTATTCAGGGGACTATAGGGCGTATTTTATTTGACACGGGAGCCACACACTATTTTATTTCCATGAGATTTGCACGCGCCATGGGGGATATTAGATACCGCGAAGAGCACTGTCACTTGTGTAGATTCACCGTTGAGTAGGGGTTCTATGATTTCATTTATATGTAGAGGCGTGGGTATAGAGATTGGGAGACTTACTTTACCTGTCGATATGCTAGTATTAGATATTTTCGAGTACGATGCGATTATTGGTATAGATTGGCTGGTTACGTATAGAGACATGATTGATTGTTATAGTATGAGTATTATTTTTTCCATACCCGGTCAGGAGATGTTCCTTGTGGCGATGCTTCGTCCTGAGGGAGGATCGAATCAAACAAATCCGTGCATGTGTGCAATAAAGGAAACATGAGTCAAACATGTAGGAAGTAACACTTAATTACATTTTAATGACTCCAAACATTATAAAGCACAAGGATGAATTGACCTAATGTCTCAAAACACTATCAAATAGTCACATGAACATAATGAAATGATGTTGTGACTCGGTCATCCAAAGTGTTCATCCATAAACGGTGCAAACAAAATACAAAAATCTTTTTGGATTTTTCAAATATTTTATCAAAATAAAATCTTTTTGTATTTTTCAAAATAAAAAAATTATACAAAAAGTACATGTCACAACGCTAGGAAAAATATATCAAAAAGCATAACTAGCATATGACAAACATGCAAACACAGTCATCTATACGATATGGTAAGAGAAGAATCATGTGCAAGCAAACGGGAATCAACTTGTCTAAAATCTAGTGCCTCTAAAAGTGATTTCCTAACCAAAATAGATGTGAAACATTGTGAGGGGGCTTTGGGAACCACAAAATCACTAGACATAAACTTCCTAGGACATTTTCTAAGATCAAAACAAAAACGCTTAAGGTGACATTTCCTACCACAATATGAACATGTATAAACGGGTGGAACGACACCTATGGGTTGACCTTTTCTAATATCCTTGGAATTAGTTGACCCTCTAAAAAAAATAATGGTTTTGGCTTTAGCATTTGAAGCATGAGAACACGATGAGCCATTACCATCACTATAAAACCTACTTGAGTCAATCACATCATTTTTTAACTTCAAAATTTTTGATTCAACCAAAGAACTAGACTCTTCCAAAGACATGGATTTCTTTTTTAAATTTTCAATTAAACTTAACAGTTTATCATGCTCCCCCTCAATTAAAACAAACTTACCCCTAAGAGTCTTTTCACGTGCCGTAAAATCATCGATTAATTTTTTATCCTCGACGACACAAACGGGAACCCTAGAATTTTTTAAGTCGTTCAATTCATTCTCTAAAACTAGGACTTTCTCATCACTCTTCTTTTTGGCAATTTTCAAAGAATCAAAATCAATACACAAATTACCAAAGTGCTCACGACAAATATCACTTTGAGTTTGAAATGCTTGCAAATATTCAATCTCATTTTTAAAAAGAGAATTTTCTTTTTCCAAAACTTTAATTCTTTTGCAAAGTTTCAAATTCAAACTTTTTAATTTTTCAGCACGGTCGTGAACTTTTCAAAAATAAGCTCCTCATTAAACGGGCGTACCATTGAAAAAATTGCGATTTTTCACAAAACCGATTTTTTCAAAAAAAATTAATATCACACGATTTTGCGAAAAATAGGAATACGCGATAAATTAGCGTAACCTGCTCTGATACCAATTTGAAAAGAGTGCGACTTTGTGATAATTGATAAATTCGCAACTTTCTAATTTGGCTCACTTATTTAATTAGTGTCTATTTTTAAACCAAAATAAATCAACCCCAAATCATTCAACTACGTGTGTGCATGTGTCGAACCATAAAATAAATAAAGCATGCGACACAAGCTTAAGGAAAATTCCCGCAGGGAAAAACCTTTTTATTTCTAGAACTTTGAAGAATTCACAAGACCATTGACGTACAAACAACCTGATAATCGTCCACAAGTGTAACGCACGGTGTCTTCGTCAAACCTTCATAGCAACGGCTAGAAATCTGCAGTGGTTCACGCACAGCTATACCACAAGGACTGCAATCCTAGACACGCAGTCTGAAATCTTCACAAGGACTCTCTCCACAATAGCACGCAGCTGTCGGTTGTAGAGCTGTCCCCACAAAGAATAAACAAGGGCAAAAGTTGTGTTCTTGAATACCAAAACAATTCACTAAAGCATATGGGAGTTTTGTAAATTGAAAACAAAAAGGGATTAAAACCCTAAAGGAAGAAGCCAAAAAGGATTCTGCTTTTGCAGTTTTTCTGTTCGTTAAAACGCTGTGACTTCTTGATAAAAACGGAACCAAATAATGAGATTTTATAAAAAAATTGCGCCGCCTCAAAAATAGAGCTCGTTCGAACGAGATCAACAAGTCGCTCGAACGAAGGACAAAAGTCGTTCGAACGAGATCTAACGACATGCTATGTCGTTTGAACGACAATTGTAAGTCGTTCGAATGACCTATCAAGCGAGATTCCAAGCGGGCCTTTAGTAAATTTCGATACGAACGCGTGCTCACCAGTTTCGTATCATTCTGATTTTTTATGAATTAGTTATGATTTTTCTACGGAAAGGTGTCCGAAAATAAAATCTTTAGAAAAATATTTTGTAAAAATATACCAAAAGCTCTAAGTGAAAAGTTAAGGTATTTAAAACATAACCTTACCAAAGTAAACTTCACGGAGTCTTGAATGATGAAGAACTTGAGTAATTCGGATCCGTCTTTGATGTAGATGTCTCTTGAATGCTCTTCAACGGTGTAGCGGTATATGACATAATAAATTGATCATGGACCTATGAAAATATGTCCTTACAGGGGGAGAATTGATTATGCCTTCATGTTTACGCTTTATATGATTTCAAACTCGATACATCACGAGAGTTTTTGCTTTGTCTCATATGTGTAGGTACAATTGAAGAACATTATATTGGACACCCTGATGAGAAAAACTTGTATTTTTGAAGAATTGATTGTTGAAGCATCATTTAAAAAGTTTGAATATTGACAGTGTATCTTTCCACATTTGGAGTTATGGGAGGGTAGATTTGTATATGTCATTTGAGATTGATAATTTGGATATTTTTATTTTTTACCGACATAGACATAGGGGAGATTTGTAAGGACATTGTCCGTCACAATTAAGTATGTCGTATACCGCTACAAGTCATCGAAGGATTGGGAAGATTACATCTACAAAGACGAATACGAATTTCAAGAAGACTTCAACATTCAAACTCAACAAGGATGAATTTGGTAAAATGTGTTTAAATTCCATTTACATTTTACATTAAAAGTGTTGGTATATTTTTGTGAAAGAAAAAATATTTTTATTTATAAAAAATGATTTTTGAAATGTTTTTAATTTTTTAAAAATATTTTATCATAAATTTTTTTTGGATAAATGATTCTGATCTCGTGAACAGTTTTAAGTTTTAAGGTTTCCAAGATATTTAAAAGAATGAAGCTTTCTGAGTTACATGTATGATCGTTCGAATGACATCGTACCTGGATCAAACGAGATTGAATCTCGCTCAAACGACATCGTGTCGTTCGAACGAGAGGTGTTTTGTTCTGACACATCACCGCCTTAAATTTTATTACAAATAGTGTGTTAGACTTCTTGATTTTCGTGTAGAGAAAAATTGGTTTTCACCGAATACATTTTTATACTATTCTCCAATCATTTGAGGGTTCATAACATTTGTTTTACAATTCACAATCCCAATTGCTCTTGTGTGAGTTGTTTTGTGGAACCCAAAACATAGTTTGCTATTGTTCATACTTTGTTGGGAGATCTCTACAATCGAGAGCTACGTGCTATTGTGAAGGGAGTCTCTGCGGAGTTTTAAGACTGCGTGTCCTTGTGGTATAGCTGCGTGTGCACCACTGCTAATTTCTAGTCGTTGCTTTGAAGGTTTGACGAAGACACCGTGGATTACACTTGTGGAATATGATCAAGTTATTTGTAAGTCAATGGTCTTATAAACTTGTCAAAGTTCCAGAAATTAAAAGGTTTTACCCTGAGGGTATTTTTCCTGATATTTATGTCGCATACTTTACTTTTGTTAGTTTGACACTTGAACGCACATAGCTATCGGAGTTTAAGGGTTGGATTGATTTGATTAATAAATTGACACTAATTAAATAAGTTTGTGATTGGAATTTGAAATTTTATTTGAATCTTTATCACACTTAGGTTTTCAAAATTGGTATTATACGCTAATTCATAACGTATTCCTATTTTCAGCAAAAATTGTATGATATTGATTTTTTGAAAAATATGATATTTGAAAGTTTGTCGTAGTGTTTCCAAACATAAACTTATATAGTCTGTTCTGACGGGTATAATTATGCTTACTGGAAAGCCCGAATGAAATCCCATTTAAAAGCAATCGATGAAAGAGTTTGGGTCATTTGTGAAAGAGGTTGGAATCCTCCCACTGTCACCGCAAATAATGTCACGAATTTAAAACCCGTGTCAGACTGGACTTAGGAGGAGTTTGGGTGGAGCACTTATAATTCGCGAGGGCTTATGCCTGATGCACGTTTGTCTGATATTGTCAACACTAGTTTTAACCTAGGTGAGACTATACCTGATGCACAAGTGGTTGAAAAGATTTTAAGATCGCTGCCTGAACATTTTACCGCTAAAGTGTCTGTTTTGAATACCTTAGGAAATTTGAATCGTCTAAAATTAAAAGAGTTGGTAGGAGACCTACATACGTACGAAATTAACATGTTTCCTGACACTATCAAACAGGATCGAGGGATAGTGCCTAAAGCCCAATCTAAGAAAAAGAAAGTGAGTTTTTGTGAGTCCAAGGGTCTGAGTTTGACATGACCCTGATTGCAAAGAATTTTAAAAACAATTCTCTAGTTTTTGAAACAAAATTCTTCCAATAAAAGATTTTTGGAGAAAAACAAAAAGAAAGACAAGGCCAAAGAAAGCGGTGAGAAAGAGAAAGAGGGTGAAGAAAAATTTGAAAATTTAAAAAGTTTTGAGTGTGAGGGGAGAGGGCACAAGTCATTTGAGTGTCCCACTCTACTTAGGAGACAGGGAAAGAAAGTTTCCATGTCACGCACCCTTATTGATAGTGAGGGAGAATAGTTTAATAAGGATGATGAGTCCGGTAAAGGTTTTAAACATGGGATGTGTGTATCTTTTTCGAGTTGTGTGAGCACGCCCACTTTGTCCCACGACGATGATGACACTTGTGCACTTGATACCCCCGAGGATGTTTTGAGTCTTTCTAGCGAGTCTGAGAGAGAGTGTGCTAGTGATGATGAGTGTGAGCTCCATATTGCCTTTCGAGAGTTGTACGCCGAGACCATAAAGACCAAAAAATTGAATAACAAGTTGGGACTCAGGGTGAAAGATTTGGGGACAGGGATAGAGAGTTTGAAGGAGTTTGAGGCAAAAGCAAGTCAATTCGATGAAGCGAAGGTTTCTTTGAGTGAGCAGTTGATTGCTTGGAATAGGGAAAAGGGTGAGCTTATAGCCCGCCTGTCACATTTAGAGATAGATCTTAAGCATGCCCTGGAGGCTAAAGTCACTTTGGCGAAACCATCTAAGAAGGTGGGAAAGATGGTTCTCAATCCTATTTTGGGGAGTGGTGAGATTAAAAGAATAAGTCATGACGGTGTGTCTACTTTATTTGTTGCACCCGAGTCGGTTCCTACTTTAGAGTTAGACTCACATGTCTCTCGACCCGACCCTACCCTCCTAGGCATCCCATAACTGTTAGGAGAGCACACCCTGGAGTTTTCGAGAGAGGTTTACCTAGGCCGGTTTATGTTTGCTCCCATTGCACAAAGAGAGGACACCTTAGGGAGTTTTTCTTTAAATTGGGCAATGTGTCACGCTTTGCTTCTACACATGTTCGCACACATTCACCCACCCATGATACTTTGCTTACGCATACTGATAGAGAGTTTGCACATATTAGAGAGAAAGTAAATTTTTTGGTCAAGACGTCACATGACTTGATGGAGTTGTTTCAAAAGTTATCACCGTCTTTGCGAAACTCCACCGGACCTACTAGATGAGGTCTAGATATGTTTGCTAGCATAGGTTGATTTTCATGATGTTATCTTATGCCTATTGATAGTATGTACTATATGTTTTATACTTTTTTAGAATTTTTTGTTTTCTTTTATTATTTTTGGTATTGTTTTAGCACTATTTTGGATCTGTTTGCCCATTCCAGGAACTGTTTGTACGAAATTTTCTCACTGGACAAAACAGCATGAGACAATTGAGTGATTTTTACACATGTCTTTATTAAAGTGATTTTGAAAAAATATTTTGAGTTTTGGTTTTGAATCTATTAATTTTAATTTGTGTAAAAGACTATTGAGTTTTACACATTTGTATTTTTCAAAGGTTCTTAAAAAATGTTGAAAATCATTTTGATTGATTGAGTTCAAATGATTTTGTCTGAGAAAACAATACAAAAGATGCTGATAAATTGTTATTTTTTTCGCCAATGCAAAAGACTTAGCAACTTATGATTTTATGACATAATTATTAAGCAATTTTTGATTCGGTAGAGTGATTTGTGTATTTTTAAAGATTTTGATTGATTTGAGTTTAGGTTTAGAAGGTAATGAAATTGATTTTGAAATATTCATCTTCTATGATATTGTTGAATGTTGATTTTATTTCAATTTAAATCTGAATTGTTCTATGAAATATCAATCGACAAATAATATTAATCGACAAACAATTTAATTCTCTTTCTTTCAAGATATTTATATTTCGTAATATTTTTTCGAATTACAAATAGTTTTATGGTGGATTGAAGACATCTTTTATTTCTCTCATCGTGGTTTGAAGCATCCGTTAATTTCTTTAGGTTTCAACTCTTCTTGATTATTTATTTAAGCTTGCATTAACTTATTGTCATTCTATTTTTGTTCTTTCCATCAAATTTTTGGAAATATCCATCCACAAGAGTGCTACTACGACTGAATTATTTTTTCATTGTATTTGATTAGTGATAAAATGTGGTTGTGAACTTAGAAGTTAACATTTTTTTTTGTCTAATTGACCCATGAAATCAATACTTTCCACTTTAACCCAGGATCAAATAATTGTTTCGTTGATCTTAGTATTAAAATTCATGGAAGTGATCTTAATTATCTCATATATGAGGACTATTCGATGTTATTAGGCATTAGGGATGATAATCAGGTTGTGCTGCTTTGGGTTCATGTACTAATTTTTAGGAGCAATAAATCTGAAACAAGCTTAATTAATGAATTATGTCAATTGTCGTGTCATAATAGGGTTGTCTAAACATTATTTAGTTTTTAGTAAAACGTGTTGTCGTGTAAAAGAATTTCACCTCGGCATTGCCTTTTGTTTGATTTTGAATGTTTTGCATAAAAATTCTTACTTATTTTTGTGTGTATATGTGATTATGCACCTCGGGATCTCGAGTTAAAATGCATCCATTCTGTCATTTATCTTTGGTAATAAAGTTAATGTGTGTCAGTGGTGTTAGTATTACATCATTAGTAATATTCTTTGTGACTTTAACTAAGATGAATCGTATAAAACACATGCATACTTTACGAATTAGAAAATTAAAAATTAATATGATTTGAGGATTATATTATTTTATACGAAAAATCACATTTGTACAACTAATATTTACAATCTTAATATAGGTACAATTTGTGAAATAGGAACAGACAAGTCGTGGATTTCTATGCATATCAAACGAGTACTTGGAAGGGGTTGAATATTTTCTTAAAGTTACAGAGAGGAATGTTGTAAATAGTGAAGTTGTATGGTGTCCCTGTATATCACGTGGAAATATTTTTAAATGGAGTTTAAAAGAAATTAAAGGTCATTTATATGTGAACGATATTGATCAAAGTTATCGTATATGGATGTCGCACGGGGAAGTTGCTCCTAATTCAACTTTCTCACATGTCAACATGGGTGACCCCATCCATCACGAGTTGAAAATCCAGAAGATGCTGATGATATGGCGGAGATGTTTGAGACGGTAAATGAAGACTTAATGGGGGATCCTAAGTCATTTGATAAGTTGCTCGAGGATGCCAAAAATCCCTTTTACAAAGGGTGTAAAAAGTTTACGAAGATGTCTGCACTGGTGAGTCTACTCAATTTGAAAGCAAATAGTGGGTGGACTGATACGAGCTTTCCAAACTTGCTTCAATTATTTACCCATTTGCTCCCAGAAGATAGTAAATTTCCATTATCTATGAAAAAGGCCATGCAAATGTTATTCGTGTTTTGGATGGGATATGAAAAATACATGCATTCGCTAAAGATTGCATACTCTATAGAGAAGAGTACAAAGATTCAACTGAATTCCCTACTTGTGGAACACCAAGGTATAAGTTGAAAAAAAAGTACAACCGAAGTGAATTTTTGAGTGCCTGTAAAAGTATTATGTTATTTTTTGGCCATTCCTAGGCTCGAAAGGTGGTTTCAATCCGTACAAACTGCAAAGGCCTTGCCTGGCATGAAAATGAAAGACAAGTTGATCGTAAGTTACGTCACCCCGTGGATTCCCTTGTATGGAAGTCGGTGGGTGACAAGTGGCCGAAATTTGGAAATGAATCTAAAAACCTTCAGTTAACACTTTCAACAGATGGAATCAACCCACATAGTACTCTTATTCATAAGTATAGATATTAGTCGATCATGTTGGCAACTTATAACTTTGACCCGTCGCTGAGCAGAAAGAGAAATTTTTTTATGTTAAAAATGTTGATATCGGGTCCGCGGCAGCCTTCGATGTTTACTTGACACGATTAATTGAGGACTTAAAAACCTTATAGAATGAAGATGTACAGGCTTATGATTCTTACGTCCAATAATCCTTTACTTTGATGGCGGTTTTACTATGGACCATTAATGATTTCCCTTTATATGGTAATTTGTGTGGTTGTGTTATAAAGGGGTACTATGCTTGTCCAATTTGTGGTGAATAAACATATTCTATTAGATTAAAATATTCTAATAATAATGTATATACATCACATGGAAGATTTCTTTCACAAAATCATCTGTTTCGAAAGCAAAAGAAAGATTGTAATAGTAAGCAAGAGTTTTGTGAACAACATAATTCATTGAATGGAGAGAAAATACTAGTGCAGGTTGAAAATATTAATGCATGTTGCGGAAAAAAGATGGGTCATTTTAAAGCGCAAATAGCAAAGGTAAAGGATAAATTGAAACAAAAGAGAAAATGCGCTGAGTAGAATACAGATGAGCCTATAACTCCAAATGTTGGAAGAAAAAATCAATATTCTTTAGGTTGGGGTATTGGAAACATTTGCATGTGTGACACAATTTGGATGTCATGCATATTGAGAAGAATGTTTGTGACATCACAATAGGGACGCAACTCAACATTCCTGATAATAAAAAAGATGGAGTCAAGAGTCGTCTTGATATTTTAGAATTGGGTTTAAGAGGGGAGTTGGCACCACAAGATAAGGGAAACGGATGTATTTACCACCTGCATGTTATACATTGTTTAAAGAGGAGAAGAAAAGGGTATGCAAGATGTTTCTTCGAATCAAAATTGTCGATGGATACTCATCAAATTTTAGTAACCTTGTTTCGATGCCAGAGTTAAAATTGTTTGGTCTCAAATCCCATGATTGTCACATACTCAAGCAACAAATACTTCCAGTGGCCACTCGATCTGTGTTACCAAAGCATCTTAGATTTGCAATCATAAGGTTGTGCTTTTTCTTTAATGCTCTTTGTGCAAAAGAAGTGGATGTGAAGAAGTTGAACAGTATTCAAGATGACATTATGATCACATTGTGTTTGTTGGAAAAGTACTTCCCTCTGGCATTCTTTGATATAATGGTGCATCTAATAGTTCATCTTGTTAGGGAGGTTGAACTACGAGGTCCAATTTTCGCTCAATGGATATACCCATTTGAAAGGTTTGCACATGCTTAAAAAAATATGTCATTACTTTATAAGGTTATAAGTAAACATTATTAATATTTATTTTATTTAAAATATTTTCAGGAACATGAAATTCTTAAAGGGCCAAGTAAACAATCGAAATCGTCCACAAGGTTGTGTCACCCAACGCTATATTGTCGAAAAAGTAATTGAATTATGTACGAAATTTTTACATGGGCTCGATGCCGTTGGGGTTCCATTAGGCAGAAATACTACAGATGAGGACGATGATATAATATGCGATGGAAAACCAATAGGGGGTGGCAATGTAATTAAGGTGGATGAATTGTTATGGGAGCAAGCACATCGTTATGTGTTGCAAAACACAAATGATGTTTAACCATATATCGAGTAATTTCTCTTTTTGTTGCTTTTGTAACAAATCATGTACTATGTTGTATTTTGTTTTAATGGTTAAAAGATTGTTCTCTATTAACACCCTTATAGGGAGCACATGGAGAGCTTGAGGCAAAATTATCCTCAAAAGTTCGAAGATGAAAAATGGTTACAAGATGAACATAAAAAGACCATTATTGGTTGGCTTCGTGAAAGGGTATGATTAATATCACTATTTGATGATTTAATATGCTATTAAAATTGTAACTAACATTTAAGAAAAAATAGGTTGAAAATGATCTAAATCTCCCCAACAACAATGTTTCAGACATCTTAAATTGGATATCTCGAGGACCACGTCGAGATGTGATAAAATATCAGGGTTATATCGTTAATGGTTGTCGTTACCACACAAAAGAACGTGATGCTGAATGAGTTAGCCAAAATAGTGGAATTAGCATCACGGCCACAACAATGCGAGTTGCTAGTGCAAAGGATAAGTAGTGAAGTATGGATGCTTGATTATTTCACTTTCAAAATTCCAGTTTTCGAGTGTTATTGGGTCGACAATGGTCAAGGTATTAAAGTAGAGGAGAATGGCTTTAAATTTGTTGATTTTTGTAGAGTTGACTGTAAGAATGAGCCCTTCATATTAGCTTCTCAAGACAAACAGGATTCTTATGTTTAAGACCAACTCGATTCTAAATGGTCAATCGTGCTTGTGACTCCACAAAAAGTTTATAACTGAGGGTGTGATGATGATGACTACACTGTTGGATGTGTCAAAAATCATGTCGCCACCAACGGATTGCCAAATGTTGACCTGATTAATGAAAGTGTAAATTTTTGTGCATGTGTAGATTGTGAAGGAATTTGGATTGGTAATAAAAAAATAAATAAACTGCTAGTTGTGTTTTGCTTATTCTTAGAGTTATCTATGATTTTTAAAGAGTTGTTTATGTTTAGTCTACATTTTATAATTTATATTTTAACGGTTGATGGTGATGATCGTTTATGGTGAATATCTTTTAGTGTACATGTGTGATGAATTGACTCGTTATCAAATTTGAGGTAATGTTATTGATTTCCATACTTCTCACGATTTCAATGATCGCCTTGAAAAATGTAATTTGTTTTACATTTGGGGTAATGTTGTTGATTTTACTATTCCTAAATGATTGTCTTTAAGATGACTTACAGTGTTTAAAAAAAAGATAACATAGAGTGATATCGATGAAAACACGACATTTCACACAGTAACTTGTAGTGTGGCCAAACCTATTTTCACCAGTGGACTAATAAGCATATGTTTATACAAACATGTAAAGCGCCTAAGTCCAATCAAAATAACTGATATAGTTACAACATGCAGAAACGAATTTTATAAATTTTTTATTAAATGGAAGTTGAAGCACCTAGCTATATTACATAACGAAAACATTAAGAACTTCACATATATTGATCTAAAAGTTACTCATAATAAATCTACACATGTTATTGGATACCTATGTAAAATATCGATAGTTGCAGAGTCTAAGCTCAGCCCTTGTCTAAGAAGCCTCTGCTTCTTTTGGTTTAGGAAGGACAATTTGATGCTAATTGTTGGGTGTCTCAACTAGTTTAGGTTTATAAGCCTATGTCATTTTCATATTTAGACCATATGAAGTTGGAAACAAAAAATATTTATCCTATGTGGTGTGTTTGTGTATTTATTTCAATCCTAGTTACATGAGTCCTTCCTCACATAAGCCTTTTTAAACTATGTAAACAATTTAGATGTTCAAAGAAGAAACCTGTCATATTTCGGATATTAACAGATCGTAAAGTGGCACCTCCTTCATTTATGATCCTAATCATACTTGGGATCAAATTATTTCTTACTTCTCTTCCTTATATGTTGCTGATAACTATCTTGTTAATACACGTCTTATTGAGAAAGTAATCCCAAAAATGGTGTTAATACACTGATGATATTATGTTGATAACTCTCTTGTTAATACACTGATTGTATTATGGTATTATATACAAGTATTTAATCTTTTCTTCAAAATGTGCATAATGATTTTTAGTGAAAACTCAAAAAGGGGTCAGAAGATTCTCCTATTGACTATTAGTTAATTTCAACATACTCGACAAAAAGTTAACTATAAATGTTATCTGCTCTTTCTCATCTTCTGTTCTACTTCTACATCAACAAAACAAAACCTGAAAAAATAGGCACATGCAACGCGCTCTTTTCGGGGCGTGAAACTAAATTAAATCACAACTCTTTTTCTCCTTTCTCTTCCCACACATTTCATGAACACAAACAATTAATATGTTACTAGTATTGTTAATCAGTACATCATCTTTTTATTTCACCACTATTTCTCTCATTTTATATAAGTCACCAAACTCTGTTTACAGCCTAAAGCAAAATAACGAAAATTATATCTAAATCCGTGCAATACGCCGGGGGCTTCGTTAAAAATATTTCTAGGTGGTTTAGTTAAAAATATCAGTAAATGGTGTGCTTAATGTTTTTAAGGAATACGCGGATAATTCTGGCCAGTTTATTAGAAAAGAAAAATTCAAGGTCTTTATTGGTAAATGATCCATATCTAATGCTATTTGTTCAATTCTAAACATTAGTGTGGTCTCCTATCAGTTCTTATATCTCGGGGTTCCCATCTTTAGGGGAAAACCAATATCTTGACATTTATAATCTATTGTAGATAAAATTATATCCAAAACGGAGAGTTGGCAGGGTAAGCTTCAATCTCTTGATGGAGGAGAAGAATTAATCAAAACAATTGTGATTCCTATAATGTTACATAACTATATTATCTACAAATAGTCTTCTTGCCCACTAAAGAAGATTAATATATGGTCTAAAAGATTAATATATGATTCCTATAATGTTAAATATATGGAATATTCTTGATTTTTTCTCAAGTCTTTTTCCTAATTTAGATGAACATATTACTAATATCTCATCCACTGGATATGAATAAGATATGTTTTATTTTTATTAACAATGCTCTTGCTTCCTCCAAATTAATTTCAACACGGCATTCGTAATTCATTTGTTATTCATCAAGACGTTATTCATCAACATGTACACTTACTTCAATCTATTTCTTTGTCATTGTAGTGGATATGGACGAAGAAGATGATTTTCATTCAAAAAGTTCGGAAGATTTAGCAAAGTCATCACGAAATTCAAGTAATAAACAACGAAAGGTTAGAGGCATGGATGTTTTAGAACGAATAAGAAAAAGGTATTTTTTTGATCGAATACTAGTAACTTACCATAGAAAAGGACAACCAAATGGTGAAACAAGGAAGGATTTCTCAAGTTATAGGGGGATTTTGACAAGGACAATGGTGCCCATAAGTTATCCAAGTTGGCCTAAAGTCATTAAAAGAGAATTTATGGATAGCTATGGAGGTAAATGCTAATAATTTATTTTGATGTTATTTGAAGTTTATATTGGTATTATTTTAATTCGTTTATCTAATACAATATTCATTAATTGTAGACTAAGTTCAACATGGACCATAAATCAAAGAAGAGAGTTATATCCGCTATTGGTTGTTCGTGGAAGAATTTCAAAGGAGAACTCACCAAGAGTTGTGTCAAGCCATTTAAAGATGATCCCGATAATCTTGGGAACCGTCTAGAAAAGTTTAAAAAGTTTATTGATCAGGAGGATTGGGATGCGTTTGTAAAAGGAAGACTATCCCAAAAGTTTTAGGAGTATACTAAATTCATTTTATTATGTAAATGTATAACATTTATTCATGGTATGGTTAAATTCTTATATTATCATAAATTCAATGCATAGAAATTAAGTGATGTACAATCAGAAAGGCGAGCAAAGAGTAAGTTCAAGCACAAGCTTAGTAAGTTGGGGTATGCAGGTCTTGAGGATATTATGGTATGTGATTGAATTCTTATATTATTTGTAGAGTATACAACTATAATCAATTCATTTTGGGGAATTTGTGTTGCGTGCTTAATTTCATATATTTTGTTTTAAAATTGGGACATAAAAACAAACATGGAGATGCATTTGATGAGGATGATAGGTCTCTAATGTGGATAACCACCCGACTATCGAGAAATAGACAATATAAAGATACTGCAACCAAGGAAGTTAGTGAAAAAATTATGAGTTACTTTCAAAAGTAAAGAAAACATATTGTTTTTATATAATCTTTATAAACATGGATATATACTACATATAAGGATTGAAAAGAATATTATTTAACAAAACTCTTGATATTTTCTTTATTGTAGGATGCTTTAAAGAAGCAAATCCATGATGGGAGCTTAGTAACTCAATGGAATTTAGGCGTCTTAACCTTGGCACTTGGTACTCCAGAGTATAGTGGTCGAGTAAGGGGGATGGGAAAAGGAGTCACACCTAAAACTTAATTTCATATCCCTAGACAAGGATCGAAACAACATGTTGAATAATTAGTGTGTAGACTTCATCAAAAAGAGAAGGCTAAAGAAAAAGATCGACAACTTCAGGAAGCAATGGAAAAATTGAGGAAGTATCAAAGTACATCACTTGCATCGTCGTTAATTGAGAATATTTCCTCAAATAGTCAGAAAAGTGATAATAAAAAAATACAAGAAGCATTCAAATTATGTGAGCGAATCATGTGATTCTCCATCCAAGCGAAAAAAGGAGAAGGTAATCACGTAATTGGTAAAACTTTATTACATTCATGTCTCATACTTTACTATACTTATTTTAGAATATTTCATGTGTATATAGGCCCAAAGCAATGTGAATGGACAACGTAGTCGGAACTTAAATCTAATATTGGGAAGGTTTGTAACAACTTTACTTATATTAATGGTGTTAATTATTTTATAGTATATATATGTAATTCATCATTTATTTTTATTTTTTTAAATAGGGAAAACAATGTAGATTGGCATCGAATTTGTTTCCCAGGTTATACTCAAGAGGGGGAGTGAATTGAGTTTAGCAAATTTTTAGTCAAATTAGAATTTCAGAAAAATATTTAATTTACAACACCTTAATAATTTTCAGACTAATAAATCTTAAATGATTAGAGAAAAGAATATCAAATAAATGCAACCAATTAATTTAGACAAGCTAAAACGCAAATTTTAACACACAACAAATATTACATTAATTTTCGTATGTAATATAAATTAATATTTTGAAAATAATTAATTAATTCAAAAGTAATTATTTTCACCTTAAAATAAATTTACCAATTTTCGAAATTAATTTATTTGAAAATTAGTGTGCTGAAAATATTAACTTAAGCAAGCGCAAATAAAATATACAAATAAAGTGCAAAAAACAAATGACACCGTATTTTAACGTGGTTCGGCCAAAACCCGACCTACGTCCATGCGCCTAGAGCTTTCGACTCCCTTGCACTTCACTACCGTGATCCACTTGAAGGGTAGGATCAAACCACCGCGTACAACTGTTTGCAAGCTAAATCCGAGCTTTAAACTTCGTGGCCTACTTGCGGGTAGGAACTAATCACCGGTACAAAATCGAAGCTTCAACAAAGCTTCAAACAAATCTGATTTTTTAGTACAAGGTTGAATAATGAAACTCATTAAAATACAATTTGTATTATGAGTTTCTTCTTCTTTAATGATACTTCAATAAATGATGTTGGTGTAGGCACAAGTCTTCCTCTTATTCTTCAATGATTGAGAATATATAAAATTAATTGCTCTCTTGAATGATGTAGAAGCTGAATAATAAATTTGAATACTTTCAATAAATTCTCAACACCTGCTCATGTTCTCATTGTTGTTGGTGTGTTTTCAATGCAACTCTTGAATACTTAAATATGACTTTAAAAAATGGTTGTTAGACACAACCATTGTGAGAATTAAATGCTCCTGATTTTCTGAGATGAGGATGGCTGAAAGAATTATCTCTGGTTTTCCAATTGGCTTCTCAATAAAAAGATAGTTGTTGAGGCATGAAAATGGCACCCACAATATGTAGGACAAAAAATGAGTTCATTTGATATCTTAAAAAGATTTCTGCAAAATATGTTAGTCCAAAAGAGAAAAAGAGATGAAATTTTCTCATAAATTGATGTTATTCATTTGGTGTAGAGTTTTAGATGTAACAACTTCTCCAACATACACATTGACAGCTGGCAAAGTTCTAATATCAACTAATAGGATCTAATGAGTAACTGACGGTTAAAAGAGTATAACCAAAATGGGTACGGCTGGTAAAGTCCTATACGACCTTAAAAATATGTTCAGTTAACATGAGTACTTTCCGAAACCTAATGTTTATAAAATATAAACCAACACTCAAAATAGGTCCTATGTTCGAAAGTAACTTAGATGATGAGTAGAACTAAAGCTTCTAATGTCATAAGGTCAAGTAAAGTACAAAAGGTCACATCGAATATAAATGAGGTACACCCCTAAAACCCAAGGCCATATAATACTCATAGGTCATAATCGTGTAAAAATATGATGCCAGCTAAAGGCCATTGGCTTTTTATGATATGAAATGGTGAAATCAAGTTTAACTTGAGTGGAATAATCGCCTAGGGCTTGAAGGATTTAAAACCTAAGGTTTTAAAAAATAAACCTAAAACAATCAAACGGCCAAAACCGTATACTAGCTTTACATGGTATGGTCGAATCGATTAGAGGTATAAACCATAAAACTCGGACAGACTAGAGCAAACACAAGTAGGTAATCCAAATTTTCCTAAGGTCATTGTGACACCCTGCCTAATTAAATACCGGGTAGACACTCCTTTATTAGATTAATACAGAGTATCAAGTTGGTTCAATCTTAGTGTCACTGTCAAAAAATATTTAATTAATTACTAGCCACATAATATTTAAAAATAGAGAGATGCAAAATTTTAATAATTATATTGGCAATTACCCAAGTAATTAAATTATCAACCATTAAACGCATAAACAATCTCATATGAATAACCAACGTAATGAAATAAACCGAGTCTGGAGTAAACACTCCAATAATAATAGAGTAAAAAAACTCCCAATACAAGAGTCTGAATAAATAAACCAACATCTGAAATAATGAAAATCTGTATCTACAATCTCTAAATAAGAATGGGCAACATGCCCTAATTGATATGAATGACTCTGAAGGAACCAAGGATATAAGTGGAGGCGTCTAATACCGATATCCTTTAGCTTCCACAGCAGCTACAACACGTCATCAGAATGAAACTCCTATGCTTGGCGTCCCTGTAGCTGGGCGCCTAAAAGGTTTTTACAAAATAAAATAGATTTGGAGCAAAACGGGTCAGAGCTAGAGGAGAAAATAGTTTAAACATAGCAAGTGTTTAATTGCATTAAACAGTAAATATTATATACATGTTATTTGCATACTCTAACATGAGTTTCTCACCCCTCAACTAATGTCCACGCCTAACGTATACCATTAACCCAACCTAGTTATGCCACTATCTAACTAGTCCGTACTAACTCCCGCTTTCACATTCTAATATAGGGTGTCTATTCGTGTTATCCCAATTGGTCATACTTATATCTCACATTTACATTAATCAAATTACTTATCTCAAGTGATATACAAATTATCACATTTTTAACCCATTTAAATATCTTAGTCATTCACATCTACTAAGCAATAGTGAACCAGTCACAAGTACATATATAAATCCCTCTCACTACATATATACATATATGGCACCCCTAGTTTAAGCTGGGGTGCACGCATACTCTGCTATCAAATCTAAGTACATCACGTACATAAGGTCACGCATTCCATATCACTCAGGAACTGTCTCAAAACAAATCACACATATTGGAGGCGAACATAGTTCACATATCCATGGGTCACGCACATACCTACGCTCCCATGGTCAGCTGACTTATCAACTCACAAATAAGTCATTCATAGTCCTATGTCCTTAAGGTACCAATCTAAATCCCCCTGAAGGCACACAAAAATGAGATAGTCCTTTTTCAAAAATCAACCTCCCGTGATAGCAAGTATGGTAGGTATGTCATACACACAATAATCCATATACTAAGTAATCACAAGACAACGGTAATCATCACATTAATATAGGTATACACCAGCCCTATATCTTAAGTCTCATACGTATCATAGACTCATCCCGAATATTCAACGTAATATGTTTAGCACAACAACTCTCGTCATATAAGTCCGAATACTTAAACCTACCTCATAAGGTTACTAAGTCACTCACTAGTCTCTAAGGTTATATCAGTAATTCCAAGTCCATCTTCTACTGGTCCTAACCTTAAATTAACATTCGTCCACTTTAAATCCTAATTCTATGAAACATCTAGCCGAACCTCACTCGATAAACACTCGTAAGTATTCCATTCAATCCCATATTGGATAACATATTCCGGTCATTAACTACAACCCTACTAACCTTAAACAAGTCACCCAATATTCTTTTAAATCCCCTAAGAGTTCTTACAAGCTTAGGATTTGTCAAACCTTAAAGGAAATTATCTACAAAAATCAGGAGGAAAAGGGTCGATCGATCGACATTCATGGGTTGATCGATCGATCAAACAGGTATTGCTATTCTGCATAATTTTGCCTACGGTTTTCATCAAACTTAACCCTCAAAACCTCTACTATTATGTCCCAAACTCCCAAATATTTATTCCTAACATCATACCAACATGAATACATAAGTTCCGACATTTTAGAATCATCAAGTCATAATGGGAAGTAAATTTCTTGGATCAAATTATATATTTTCCATAAATACCCTTGTTCTCGTATTTTCTTCAAGAACATTATATAACCCACCACAAAATTCATAATTCTCTACACATGGATCATAATTTCGTGGATGCTATAATCCCAGAAGTTAAACTACATGAAAAACCTACCCAGATTACGATTTTAATTCTTCAAATTCATTCATTGATCATTTTTTAAGGTTATTATGAAATTCTAAACTAACATAGATCATATATGCAGTGAATTATCGCAAGTTAAATCACTTGCCTGGAAATAGAAGTTCTGATCCTTTGAAGCAGATGGTATGGGAGTGATCCTTTCTTTCCGATCTATTCGGTGGTGGTGACGGTGGTGCAAAAGCCTCTAAGTGGTGGTTCTCCTTTGGGAACTTCCTTCTCTTCCTCTCTAATGGCCATTTATAATTTTTGGTTGTGAAACCCTAAGGGACTCAAGTGTTGGCTGATATAATCAGTCTAAAATTCGTGGGTTATTATT
The DNA here is from genome assembly GCA_949130495.1 of Sambucus nigra. Taxonomy (NCBI): domain Eukaryota; kingdom Viridiplantae; phylum Streptophyta; class Magnoliopsida; order Dipsacales; family Adoxaceae; genus Sambucus; species Sambucus nigra. The sequence goes on from CASBWL010000008.1 coordinate 462,503, forward strand.
CCTTAAAAATTCAAAATGACTTAAATACCCTCCCAGGCTACCGGTTAGGCCTAAAATGCCCCGGGACCCAAACTAAACCCTCGGTTAGTGTTTTCTAACTATCTCGACCCTTCTGGACACACTGGCGCACTCAAAATGATCATACGTATGGCATAAAAATAAATTACTTTTAAATCCATTAAATTGGTTCCTGACCCAACTGACACTCACGTCCTAAGTTAATTACTGAAACTGTCGTATTTACAGCTCGCGACAGTTTTAATAAATTCAATAATCATATATTACCATATTCACTCAGTAATATTCAACATTATCATCATAATCAAATACCTACTATCGTCTCGCTAGTTATTTTAATCCGAATTAATTTTTAATTAATTATCCCAAATTAAGTTAATTAATTCCATAATTAAAAGCAATTCCATTTAATTAATCTCATAATTAAGAGCCATAAGAATATGGGGTATTACATACTCCCCCCTAATAACGGAATTCCATTCCAAAATTCGGGAAAGGCATACCTCGTACAAACAGGTATCCTCCAGTACAAGAAACAAACTTCAAAGTAAGGCTCGGTCACTATAGCTCCCGTTTCACAGCAAGCTTGTTTAACACTCTCGATACTATATTAGCTATAAGGTCACACCTCAATAACGCCACCTCACCTTATGCACCTACCCAACAACATTCGAATACGAATAGCTTATACATCACTGGCCGCATTATTTCAATATTATTGGGAGGCCGCTCTTCCCTTCGATTCAACTCCCGAGTTAATTTAAATGCAAAACTCCCATCCTGGGAGAAACCACATGAACCTCGGACTACTCTTGTTAATTTTTTTGAATCTCTATTCCCGTGTGGCGTAACTTTTACAAAAGGCAAAAGTCACCTAAGACATTTTGTGGTTATTCCATTATAGTCATCGGACTCTATTTTCTGACTAATCCAAAACTCTGATTATTCGTTCACCTCTAAACATCCAGAGGATGGATAGTGAGGTTTATCCACACAAAATCTCAAATAGCACTTAGTTCACGATAAATAGGTTCGTGTTTTCAAATAACTCTACCATTAGGTAATATCCTCTCCCATTACCGTATTATACTTCACTTACTAGCTATATCCGTTGTGGGAATGAAATGATCTCAATGAGTTCAAAATTACTTTCATATTGTTCCACCCTTCGTTAATCACCTTGCACCTACTCATTGGGCTATAGGTGATACAACCTCCTCAAAACAAAACGTTATCGCCACTACTTCCTGAAATTTCATATTGAAGGTGGGGTTCAAGGATCTCATCCTAGTTTAGAACAATACTGGGTCACACTATTTAATAGCGTAAATCACTCAAAGGCATGACAATTACTTTCCTTTTAGTAATCTTGTTCCACACATTCGAAGGAACTCTTGACTCATCTAGAGGTTGGCAACCCATCGAAGAAATTTACCAACTTGACTCTTCCATTACTGGAATCGTCGGCTTGATACAAAATTTTCTGGCCGATCCTCTTACTCCAACTAATTTACTACTTACTATGCCCCTTTCAACACCGACTTTCACTTATAATTCTTTCCATTAAGTGGTACTTAATAATCCTCTTCTTCCCTCGGCATATACAAATAGTTTTGACCCGTGCACTTTTCACCATGATATGCACTTCTGGACTCTTTATACCTTATTAACATCATCATTCTATTTATGCGCAAGTCACTCTCAACATACGATTGGGTAGAACTCATCTCCTAATTGTCCATAATAGCTAAATATTTGACTTCTCAAGGGATATCCCCCTTTTTAAATGGCTTCCCACTGCCTTTCAACTAAGTTCGGACATGCTACTTTGATTGCATATGAATATATGGATTCTTGTCCTTCCCTCACAACGCTTAATCCACTCTACCACTTCCATTTTGTCATATTAGTCCCCCAAGCATAAATTTCACCCATCTATCTCCATGTCTCTTTTCCTGACGATTCTGACATCAGCAAACCAAGGTGTCCACACACCCTATAAACCATGCATACGGGTTTAAACATCATATATGATTCATACGTACTCCAAACTCTTTATTGCCCCTGCGTTCGCAACATGGCTATACCACTTGGGCATTTCTCAATCACCTCCGGATTCGAAATTCTAATTCCTCCTTAACATCATTCCACTCTTCAACCCGTTATGATAAAACAAAATTTTCAATACCTCCTGAGCACACAACTGGATCCACTAGCCTTATATCGTAATTTAACTTTCAACTTACAATTATAACTATTTATTTCTATAACGACCGAGGTACCAATCTCATGAATGAATGGCCAAACATCTCCCTTCTTCCAACCTTATGCTAAGTTTCATGCGTGGGATGTCTCGCAAAGAGAAATCCAAAAAAGGACCCCCCCGATACACTACTACCTTGCATTGTCGGTCATTGGAATCCGTTAGGCCCTCAGTCCATAACATGTAACCCTATATTCCTATCTCTTGGCACAAAAGTTACATCTCCTTCCGCAATTACACTTAAACAAGGAACTTCCTCCGGAAGACACTGTCACTTAACATTGGTGGTAATCACATTTCACAAACATCATGCACTTATAATCGGGGCTCTCAAAATCCTATCCCCATACATATAACTATTAGTCTTAACTCCCACGTCTCTAAAGGGTGTTATGACAATGCACTCTTCCTATTACCAAGAGCTGAGTGTTAAATATAATAACAAGCTAAATCTTTCTACTGAATAGTAAACCCAATTCATTCCAAATCATATTAATAAAGTTCCTACACATATCGGGATCGAATATCTTGAGACCATTACACCTTTAGTTGAGACCATTACACCTTTAGAAGTCTCTATAATATATATATATATATATATATATATATATATATATATAAACGCGAGCCCGACCCTCTCGCAGATGAGGTCTCGCTAGAACAAAACATTCTACACTAAAGTAGTAACCCCAATAGACTTGCGACATTCGCCCACTATCGGTCTAAGTATCAAAATAAAACCATAATCAGGATAATATCATACTCATTTAATACATCACTAAAGTGAGTACTTTCAATTAAGTATATACCACTATCGGTACACCCATTCATCCTTCGCGGATAACACTAAAGGTAACCCCGCTATACCAGGTAAAAATATTCACATAAATAATAACGTTGTCGATAGACGCACTAAACTCGTCTCTCATGCGAATCTAGCAATAATAAAATGTAGTAACTCGCTCGTGTCACAAAAATACGTCTCATCCTCTAGGGGTAAAAATCATACTTCTACCTTGCCATTAGCACTGGCTTCTTAAATAGTTATTGGATATAACATGCCTGTCCGAACCAAACTGAAAATTACAATAACTATTGTCCTTGCTAGGCACCATACCCTTATCCCTTTACTCATTTCGAGAAAAATTTAACACATGGGGTTTTACTCTCCCCAAAGTGCCTCTACATATAATCAACTTATCTCTGGTCATAATGACCATGTTAGGGTTGTCCTTCTCTCGAACTTTGGTAGTATTGATTATGATCACTACCTCAGTTGTTTCCTTTGCTTTGATGGCCCTAAGGAACATGCTACTGGCTTCAACAACCCTTACTAAATTCACCATCGCTCGATAAAACTTCAGCTATCTGATTCATTTAAATGGGTCCCCTGATGGGTCTCCCCCTTGTGGTGCTTCACTAACACCGTTTCACCCATTATTACTCTCTGACTAAATTCTTTGATTCTCGTAGCTCCCTGCACAAGGAAGCGTTAACATCCATATTGACAATACGCGACATTATTACCATCTGCATTGACCGCCCAAGAATAATTCCCAATAAGTTCTAGAAATTCTTCTTATGAGTTAATTTCCCACTTTAAAATCCTCTTCTCCATTGTACCTACTTCATCCGGTGCAAGATTCGCTAATTAATTAAATTCCTTTTCATAAAGGGACCTCTGTTTGGACCTCTGGTGTGAGTTCAGAACAACGCTCGCATCTTGTGTTGAACATCCGATGAAGGAACTTGAGGTTAAAACGTACCTAACATCCTTCTATTGACACAATATTCGACTAATAAATGTGGTGATTGACTCCTACCATTATAACTTTACTCCAACGAGCCAAGAAAAAATTTACCCCAAATTTCACTTCCGGTTATCCACACTCTGACATATGCCCAAGCCTTTGTATATTTTACCTTCATTGTCTAACGCACACCATTTTCGCATTCCTAGAATTTCCACTGCTGGTTCTCTTCAATGGTTTATCTGACTCTCACCCAATCCAACCTTGTTGGGTGAGTTCTAATTTGACCCCACTTTCTACTATAGCGGTACCTGAAAGTCATATGTTTTTCCCTAGCCGTCTTCAACGTCCTGGATTTACATACCATAATAGAGGTGACCTCAACTACGGTCATAATTCTTGAACATACCCTATAACTTCCATTGAGCTGTGCTTCCTGCTATCCACCCAACTGCCCTCGCCTGACATATTGCATTGTTCGGCACATGAACACACCCGAATGCTAATAAGATTTACTAAAATATACATTATAGTAGGAGAACGAAATCTCAGCAAGGAAATCAACAATCCTAAACATAGGGCTCTATATCAAAGAAAACTACGCTGGAAGCATAATAAGCCGCACAGATCCTAAAAGACACTAGAACCTGATGCACTGATACCACCTGTGATGCCTTAACTAATTAAAATACTGGGTAGCTACTCCTTTATTATATTAATACAAAATATCTAGTTGGTCCAGTCTTAGCATCACTGTCAAAAACCATTTAATTAATTACTAGCCAACTAATATTTAAAAATAAAGAGATGCCAAATTTTAATAATTAAATTGACAATTACCCAAGTAATTAAATTATCAACCTTTAAACGCATAAACAATCTCATATGAATAACCACGTAATGAAATAAACTGAGTCTGGAGTAAACACTCCAATAATAATACCAGAGTAAAATAAAATTCCAATATAAGAGTCTGAATAAATAAACCAACATCTGAAATAATGAAAGTCTGTATCTACAATATCTAAATAAGAATGGGAAACATGCCCTAACTGATATGAATGACTCTGAAGGAACTAAGGATAAATGTGGAGGCGTCCAAAAGCGAGATCACGTAGCTTCAACAACAGCTACAACACGTCATCAGAATGAAAATTCTATGCTTGGCATCCCTTTGGCTGGGCACCTAAAAGGTTTTTACAAAATAAAATAGATTTGGAGGAAAACGGGTCAGAGCTCGAGGTGAAAACAGTTTAAAAAGAACAAGTGTTTAATTTCATTAAATATTAAATATTATATACAAGTTAGTTACGTACTCTCACATGAGTTTCTCACCCCTCAACTAATGTGAACGTCTAACGTATAACCTTAACCCGTCTTAGTTATGGCACTATCTAACTAGTCCGTACTAACTCCTGCTTTCACATTCTAATATAGGGTATCTATTCGTGTTACCCAAATCGGTCATACTTATATCTCACATTTACATTAATCAAATTAGTTATCACAAGTGATATACAAATTCTCACATTTTTAACCCATTTAAATATCTTAGTCATTCACATCTACTAAGCAACAGTGAACCAGTCACAAGTACATATATAAATCCCTCTCAATACATATATACATATATGGAACCACTAGGCTAAGCTACGGTGCACGCATACTCTGCTATCAAATCCAAGTACATCACGTACGTAAGGTCACGCGTTCTGAATCACTCAGGAACCATCTCAAAACAAATCAAACATATTAGAGACGAACATAGTTCACATACCCATGGGTCACGCACATACCTACGCTCCCATGGTCAGCTGACTTATCAACTCGCAAATAAGTCATTCAAAGTCCTATGTCCTTAAGGTACCAATCTAAATCCCCTTGAAGGAACACAAAGATGAGATGGCGCTTTTTCTAAAATCAACGTCCCGTGATAGCAAGTATGGTAGGTATGTCATACACACAATAATCCAGATACTAAGTAATCACACGACTTAGGTAATCATCACATTAATATAGGTATACACCAGCCCTATATCTTAAGTCTCATACCTATCATAGAGTCATCCCGAATATTCTACGTAATATGTTTAGCACAACAACTCTCGTCGTATAACTCCTAATACTTAAACCTACCTCATAAGGTTACTAAGTCACCCACTAGTCTCTAAGGTTATCTCAGTAATTCCAAGTCTCTCTTCTACTGATCCTAACCTTAAATTAACATTCCTCCACTTTAAATCCCAATTTTATGAAACTTCTAGCTGTACCTCACTCAGTAAACACTCGTAAGTATTCCATTCAATCCCATATCGTATAACATATTCCGGTCATTAAATACAACGCTACTGACCTTAACCAATTCGTCCAATATTCTTTTAAACCCCCTAAGAGTTCTTACAAGCTTAGGATTTGTCAAACCTTAAAGGAAATAATCTACAAAAATCAAGAGAAGTCGATCGATCGAGGAAAAGGGTCGATCGATCGATCCAGTCGATCGATCGACATTCATGGGTCGATTGATTGATCAAACAGGTATTGTTATTCTGCATAATTTTGCCTACAGTTTTCATCAAACTTAAACCTCAAAACTTCTACTATTATGTCCCGAACTCCCAAATCTTTATTCCTAACATCATACGAACATGAATACATAAGTTCCAACATTTTTGAATCATCGAATCATAATGGGAAGTAAATTTCTTGGATCAAATTATATATTTTCCATAAAAACCCTAGTTCTCCTATTTTCTTCAAGAACATTATATAACCCAATACAACATTCATAATTCTCTACACATGGATCATAATTTCGTGGCTGCTATAATCCCAGAAGTTAAACTACATGCAAAACCTACACAGATTACGATTTTAATTCTTCAAATTCATTCATTCATCATTTTTCAAGGTTATTATGAAATTCTAAACTAACATGGATGATATATGCACTGAATTATTGCAAGTTAAATCACTTGCCTGGAAATAGAAGTTTTGATCTTTTGAAGCAGATGGTATGGGAGTGATCCTTTCTTTCCGATCTATCCAGTGGAGGTGACGGTGGTGCAAAAGCCTCTAAGTGGTGGTTCTGCTTTGGGAACTTCCTTCTCTTCCTCTTTAATGGACGTTTATAATTTTTGGTTGTGAAACCTTAAGGGACTCAAGTGTTGGCTGATATAATCAGTCTAAAATTCCTGAGTTATTATTCCTCAAAAAGTCAAAATGACTAAAATATCCTCCCGGGTTGTCGGTTAGGCCTAAAATGCCCCAGGACCCAAACTAAACCCCCGACTAGTGTTTTCGAACTATCTCGACCCTTTCGGAAACGTTGGCGCACTCAAAATGATCATACGTTTGACATAAAAATAAATTACTTTTAAATCCATTAAATTAGTTCCTGACACCGCTTACACGCGCGCCCCAACTTAATTACTAAAACTATCGTATTTACAACTCGCGACAGTTTTAATAAATTCAATAATTATATGTTACCATATTCACTCAATAATATTCAACATTATCAACATAATCAAATACTAACTCTCGTCTCGCTAGTTATTTAAATGCGAATTAATTTCCAATTAATTATCCCAAATTAATTTAATTAATCCCATAATTAAAAGAAATTTCATTTAATTAATCTCATAATTAAAAGCCATAAAAATATGGGGTATTACAATCATAAGGACAAAATCTAGCAGGCAAGGGAGTGGTCATATTGGTATAAAAGAGCAACATGTATATTTTCTCCAAGACGACAAAAAGGCGAAAATGATTATATAATAAATATTATACAATAAGAAATATCTATAGAATAACTTAATAAAGATATGTTTGGAATCATCAAAATTAATATATTAAATTAAACTAAAATGTACATTAATTATAATTAAACTAATTAAATATTAATAAAATGTTAATTACTTTTTCGTTTAACAATCTCCCCCTTTTTTATGATGACAAACAATGATTCACACTGATCCAAAAAATGATTGAATTAGGTACAAGTAGTGAATCATAAATACTTCTCCCCCTTTTGACATTATCAAAAAGATATTTCATATAATCAAGTGTGATCAGGTAAAAGTGTGAAGCTCCCCCTATCTAAAATAATTTGTGCATGGGATATAACCATAAATCGCAAGGGGCGTAAATTTTTTTAATACGCACATGTGCCATCATAATTTCATCATAAATTTTTCATAACATGTATTCGATTTTTATAGATAGATAATAATATTATTAAATAATGCACAAGTCACCAAAATGATAAATAATAAATGATAAATGATCAACTTTTCAAATGCATCAATGATAAATGATACCAATTGTTGTGGGTCGCACACTTTTTACACATAAATAGAAATCATAACTCAATGTTCTCAAATAATTTGAATTAAGTGCATATCATGAGTTAGAAAATAGCGGCACAAATATAGCGATAAATTTTTTCTATTTTGTTCATGCTTTGTCGTTTTCAAGATACGATCTTAAGATTCTCGAAACAATCAATCATATTGCAATATCCATAATAATGTATCAAAGTTTGTGATCAAGCATTTTTCAAATAAATATTTCTCAATAAACATTTATCTCCCCCTAAGGGATACCAATGAAGGCATATATGCATATAATAAATATGGTGTATTTATTTGCTTCAATAAAATCATTTTTAACGAGTCTCACAAATGATACCAATTGTTGATCATATGATTTCTCAATTTAAGCACATATATCACAAATGTTTCTATCTTCCAAAAAATATATATAACAGGAATGTCACAAATATTCAAATAATGGCACTAATTTGAAGCAATAAAACTAACTCATAAATATGATCATACGATCAAAATCAATAAGTGAATGTTTCAAATTTAACATGTAACTCATCTAACTAATGTGCTAGAATATTCTCAAATGACATTTCGTTACGAAATAATATACAATGAAGTCATGAATTTGTCTAATATTATTATTCAAAAAAATATGTCTAGTTGTAATACACAAAAAAAATATGAATTTCGTCTCAAGATTAGTCATCAAAATCAAGTGCATGTGTCATATAACACAAAATAAACAAAGGTAAAGAGTACAAATTTACATATGAAGACTTAAATTATCAAAAAAACAAGCTCATATGCTTTATCAAATATTCTAAGCATGAAATATATATCAATTAATATCATAAAATAAATCATCAATAATCATAAGATATCAAATTCAATAATGGTGTTCTTACCACCTTACCAGTACCAATAATATTTTCCTGAAAATTTCTCTAAGCGTGGCATTTCCATCATTAGGCAATGATACATAAAATTTGTAATGATACCAAATCATATGCCTTGAAAATCCAAATTCTATCTCAAAATGCAACCTACACAACTTTCATTATTTTCTCTTTGATATCAAGAAAGTGTAAGGTCCATAAAACAATATGCATTAACTAGACGAGAATAAGTTTATTCACATATTCAAGCAATAAACATATTAAAAAATGAATTTAATCAGATTATAATACATTAAAAAGCATATAAAATATGAAAACACTATATCACAATATTCATCAAGTAATAGACAAAAAAAATCTAATGCTAACTTTATTTCCATAGAAATTTTGTTCAAGTGCCAATGTCGATTTTGCACCTAAAAACTTTATCTTTTAGAACCCAATATGTGTGTGGTTGATAAGGGTTAGCAAACATAATCGTTTGTTTAAAAATCCAAGATATTTTTGTGTTCTTATACCTTATTTTTCTAAAATGACAAAATTTAAAATAATGTGTATGTCTACCACAATATGTGTATAAAGTGTTAGGATGACTAGATGAGGCTTCATTTTTTGATAGATTGGAGTAAGTCTTTTTCTCATTTTCTTCATCATATCCTATACCATTATTATTAAACCGAATTCTTTGACTTTCCACAATCTTATAAAAATATTCATTTCCTTTAGTAAAAGTATCTAGAGATTTCGTTAAATAATCAATCTCCCTTTTTATCTCACTATTTTCGCATTCAAGAGGGGTAATGACAATAACAGATTTTTCCTTTTTCAAGGATTTAATTTCATTTTTCAAAGATTCATTTTCTAATTTAAAATTATTAATTTCTTTTGAATATAAATCATATTTTGAAGATATTAAAGAATGAGACTTTTTAAATTCAATATATTTATATTTAAGTTCTTTAAAACTTTCACATAATTCATCAAAAATATTTTGTAATTCCTCATAATCATCAACATTATCGTCATCACTATAACTAGAAGTTTCAAGGTTAGAATGTACCCCATTTTCCATTGCCATGAAACAAAGATGAGTAACTTCATTTTCATTTGAATCTTCATCGAAAGAACTAGTATCGGAGTCACTCCATGTTGTGGCCTTCAATGCCTTCTTCCCTTTCTTATACTTTGGACAATTAGGTTTAATGTGTCCAACTTCATCACAATGATAACATCTTAATTCAGAATGAGTATCAACATTGTAAGGACATTTTTGTCCATTATCAATTTGTATGTCGTACGCCGTTACACCGTTGAAGAAATTCAAGATCGCATCTACATCAACGGATCTGAATATCAAAGCATCTTCAACATCATAGCCTCTGCGAGAATGAACTTGGTAAAATTTTGTTTTTGCGTTCCTTAAAGTTCATATTTAGTATTGGGAAATTTTTATAAATAGTTTTTTATAAAAATAAGAAGTAAGTTTTTTCAAGCAAAATGAGGCTTTTAAAAGTTTTTTGTTTTTCTGGGAAGCCAGACCGGTCCGCCTCCCTACCGAACCGATCTGCCTCCAGACCGATCCGCCCTCTACCCGGACCGATCCGCCTTGCTTTGTCCGGTAGACCACGGATCGATTGCGAACAGAAGAAGCCAAAATTTACAAGAACCGATCTGAGGTCGGACCGATCCGCCCCCAAGCCGGACCGGTCCGCCTGGGATAAGTTCTAACAGTTCCATGAGATTTTAATCCACCAGCTCTTATTTTCTATATATATTCCTACTTCGTTGGTGTATTTTTTCAAGTCTTTGAGAAAACATTTTTAAGAGTACAAACACAACAAGACTTCAATTTTTGATGTGCCAAACATCTTTTTGATTCACACACAAAAATCCCAATTACTTTTGTGAATCTTTTGGAACCCTTGAACACAATTTTGTTATTGTTCAACCCTTGTGGAGAAGCCGTCTTTCTTCTTCATTGGTGCCCTCCTGGAAAGGGAAAATTCCAGCCGACAAACTTGTGGAGAAGCCGTTTCTCTTCTTCATTGCATCCCTCCTGGAAATGGATATTTCCAGCCGCCGACTACAGAATCCGACACCTGAGGGTAATTCTTAGTCACTTGTATTTTCATTGTAATTCGAAATTGTACTGTTACAATATTATAATGAAAATAAATGGTTTTGCCCCTTTGGGGGATTTTTCCTCACAAGCATGTGTTTGATTTTTCCTGATAGTGTTTGTTTTATCCTCCATGCTTTATTTTATTAGATAAATCATCTAGATGCATGATTTAGGGTTTAACTAAAATTTGGGATTAGTTAAAATTGTATTTTATTTGAGAAGTCGCAATATTTCCGCTGTAGCTACTCTCTCAAACATTGGATTCTTTTGAAGAATGTTTCCTTCTTCTTTCTTTGTCTTTTATTTTGGAAGCAACATATTTTTTGAAATCTTTAGCCAATAGGGAAATATCAACATCATTTTCTCTTTCTACATCCATGCTTGAAGATTTGAGAGCAATAATTTTGTTTGCCTTAGATTTTTCTTCCTCAACAAATTCCTTGAGTTCCATCTCCTGAGTGATTAAAGAACCTAAAATCTCATCAAGAGAAATTGGTCTTTCTCTTATAGCTTCCTTAATAGCTAACTTTTTGGTCATCGAAGTTGTCGGTAATGACCTGAGAATTCTACTTACCAACTCATTGTTAGTATAGGTTTTTCCAAGAGATTTAAGACCATTGATAATATTTGTGAATCTAGTGAACATATTAGTAATAGATTCATCGGGTTTCATCTTGAATAACTCAAAACTATGAACAAACATGCTGATGTTATCTTCTTTAACTTAACTTGTTCCTTCATATGTGACTTCTAATATATTCCAAATTTCTTTAGCAGATTCACAACAACAAATTCTATTATACCCATTTACATCAAGTGCACAACGTAAACTATTCATAGCTTTGGCATTTATTTGAATTTTCTTAATATCTACTTCATTCCATTCATTTTCTTCTATTGGAACGGAAACATTATTCACCATTTTCATAGGAATAAAAGGACCATTTATAACTACTCTCCAAACTTCATAATCATGTGATTGAATAAAAAAATTAATTATATATTTTCAATAGTTATAATTATTTCCAGAAAATAGAGGAGTTTTATAAATAGACTGGCCTTCACCAAGGGATGTTGTAACATATGCCATTGATCTTTAAATCTAAGATTGTTAAATCTAAAAATAAGAAGAGCACAAGCTCTGATACCAATTGTTGCCCAGATTATAATCAATAGGGGTGGGGTGGGGTGGGGGTGGGGGGGTGAATTGGGTTTGGCAATTTTTAAGTCAAATTTGAATTTCAGAAAAATATTTAATTTACAACACCTTAACAATTTTTAGATTAATAAATCTTAAATGATTAGAACAAAGAATATCAACTAAATACAACCAATTAATTTAGACAAACTAAAATGCAGATTTTACACACCACAAATATTACATTAATTTTTCATATTTAATATAAATTAATATTCTGAAAATAAATAATTAATTAGAAAATAATTATTTTCACCTTAAAATAAATTTAAGAATTTTCAGAATTAATTTATTTGCAAATTAGTGTGATAAAAATATTAACTTAAGCAAGCAAAAATAAAATATGCAAATAAAGTGCGGAAAATAAATGACACCGTATTTTAACATTGTTCGACCAAAACCCGGCCTACGTCCACGCGCCTAGAGCTTTCGACTCCCTTGTGCTTCACTACCGCGATCCACTTGAAGGGTAGGATCAAACCACCTCGTACAACTGTTTGCAAGGTTACTACGAGCTTCAAACCCCGTGGCCCACTTGTGGGTAGGAACTAATCACCGGTACAAAATCGAAGCTTTAACAAAGCTTCAAACAAATCTGATTTTTGTAGTACAAGGTTGAATAATAAAACTCCTTAAAAATACAATTTATATTCTGAGTTTATTCTTTTTTAATGAGACTTCAGTAAATGATATTGGTGTAGGCATAAGTCTTCTTCTTCAATGATTGAGCAGATATAAAATTAATTACTCTCTTGAATGATGTAGTAGCTGAATAGTAAATTTGAATGCTCTCAATAAATTATTAAGGCTTGCTCATGTTCTAATTGTTAATGGTGTGTCTTCAATGGAGCTCTTGAATACCTAAATATGTCTTAAAAATGGCTGTTAGACACAACCATTGTGAGCATTAAATGCTCGATGAGGATGGCTGAAAAAATGATCTCTGATTTTCCATTTGGCTTCTCAATAAAAATATAGCTGTTGAGGCATGGAAATGGAACCCTCAAAATGTAGGACTGAAAATGAGTTCTTTTGATATCTTAAAAAGATTCCAATAAAATATGTTAGTCCAAAAGAGAAAAACAGATACAATTTTCTGATAAATTGATATTATTCATTTAGTGTAGAGTTTTAGATGTAACAACTTCTCCAACATACACATTGACAACTGGAAAAGTTATAATCTCAACCAATAGGATCTAATGAGTAATAGACGGTTAAAAGAGTATAATCAAAATGGGTAAAACTGGTAAAGTTTACTCAATATGTTCAGTTAGCAGGAGTACTTTTCGAAACCTAATGTTTATAAAATATAAACCAACGCTCAAAACAGGTCCTATGGACGAAAGTAACTTAGATGATGAGTAGAACTAAAGCTTTTAATGTCATAAGGTCAAGTAAAGTACAAAAGGTCACATCGAATATAAATGAGGTACACCCCTAAAATTGAAGGGCATACAATACTCATAGGTCATAATCGTGTAAAAATAATATACCAGCTAAAGGACATTGTCTTTTTGTGATATGAAATGATCAAATCAAGTTTAACATGAGTGGAATACTCACCTAAGGCTTTAAGGCTTAAAAACCTAAGGTTTTAAAAAATAAACCTAAAATAATCAAACGGTCAAAACGGTATACTAGCTGGACATTATATGGTCTAATCGATTACAGGTTTAAACCATAAAACTCGGACAGACAAGAGCAAACACAAGTAAGTAATCCAAAATTTCCAAAGGTCATAAGAACGAAATATAGCAGGCAAGGGAGTGGTCATATCGGTATAAAATAACAACATGTATATTATCTCCAAGACCATAAAAAGGCGAAAATGATTATATAATAAATATTATACAATATGAAATATCAATAGAATAACTTAATAAATATATGTTTGGAATCATCAAAATCAATATATTAAATTAAACTAAAATATTCATTAATTATAAGTAAACTAATTAAATATTTATAAAATGTTAAATACATATTTGTTTGACAAAATTCACGTGCAAATGTTGTTATGTTTGGAGTATTTTTTTTATCGTATTTCACCTAATAATACCATCCACATCGTTCACTTGGGGGATAATTATATACGTGTATCAATAACTGACGTTCACCCTCCCAAAGCATATCTTCTTGTACCGATACCTAACGCAGACATGTAGGTTGTTAAAGATGCACACAATTCACATGTTGCTTGGCCTAAAGAGTTTGTGTTGTCGTGTGTTGAGGTAACATCCTTTATTATACAATCCATGCCACATTTTGAATTCCTTATCCATGCCACATTCAATAGCTTTAGTTCATTATCAATGATCAAGTGATGCACCTAAAAGATCAAACAAAATCATTTTGATTGTCCATATATAGAAAATAATAGCATAATTAGTAAGTAGTAGAAAATATAATTAGAAAATAAAACGTAATGGTGCTATATTTTCAACATAAACCTATTGTAATAACTCAAATGTTTCCACACATGAGATTCACAATAACAATAACACAATATATCAACTCAACCCTTGAGGAGGAATCTTTTTTTTTGTGAGGGGGGGTCTAGAGGGTTGGGGGGTGGGGGGTGGGGGGTGGGTGGAGATTTTACGGTTGGGAGAATAAATAATTTATGTAGTTGAATATGGATCTTTTTGTGATGATATATTATTTATTAGTATCATTTTAGGGGCTTCCCTTAATCGAGGTTATAGCTTCGAATCGTCTAGGGGAAAATATCTCGAGGACACTTTTAGCTTTTTTAAATATTATTATTAAATTGATTTAGCTACTTAGACATTTTGTTGAATTATTACATGCTAACAATTGATCTTTTTATAAAACCGTGTCCAAAAATAAAAGTCACCCCTATGCACTAGGAAGTCTCCCGTCGATCGACTTCCCAAGGATCTTTTTAGAATGTTGATTACAACAACTTCTACATTTGTTGAATATATAAGTTCGAGCTCAACATACCCGAATTATGCCCCAACACGGATTCGAACTTGGATATAAAAGTCCAAACCCCATTGGGTAAATGGGTTTTACCCAAATTACCATTCAACACGACCCAATTAGCCTTATTTAGACTAAAGTCATCAAATCTTGAATGTAAATTAGCTAAAATAGAGTTCCCTTGTTTTGAAACAAAGGGCCTTGCAGCCTGCATAACTAAGGTTGTGCTTGGACAATTTATCAAAGACCTGAGAGTGTGCTTTCGCGATCTTAATCGAATGATTTAAATAATTAACTGTCCAAATACAAACAAAAATCCAATTTTATCTTATTATCCTAAAATACATCTAAGTGATAAAAGATAAATAAAACAAGCAATCAACCATGACAACTGAGAAAAAATTCTATTTCCAGGGAAAACCTTTATTTATGCACTTTAGGAACTTTACAAGACAGTCCACAAAAAATGCTACTTAATATGACCCATAAGTGCAATGCGCACTCTTCATAAAATATATAAAGAATACCACTCGATCCTGAGAAATGCAAAGGTGGCGGCCCACCCTCGATATCCACTGATTAGCCTTCAGTCTTCAGTTGTGATCCTTTCGGGGTCACAAGTAAGCCATAGAGATGATCTCTCCACAATGAGTATATCTCAATAAGGTTCAAACAGATTAACAAAAATATGTTTGGGGATGTGTTTATGAATCAAAAGTGTTTTATAAAGCAAAAGGATGAAAACCTTTGCAATATACGTGGAACAATCAATTTGGTAAAATTCCCAAGAAATTTGGAAAAGAAGCACATATTTATAGCTTGTGCACAAAATTCGAGGCGATAATTTGTTCGAATGAAAATGAGCCTCATTCATACGAGAAAGGAAGTTCTTATGAATGAAAATGAAGTGTGCTCAAACGACAAGGCCATCTCATTTGAACCATCTTCAAACGACCTTCAATGATGCAAAATAATACGCCCTCGTTAGATACACATTAGATGTAGAGATCAAACGATGCTTTGAACGACTTTAAAATCTCATTCGAATGACATTTCCATCTCATTCGAACGGGTTCAACAACGTTTGAAAATTTTTGAATAAAAAAATATGGCTTAATTTTTTAACATAAAAAAATCTGTTTTAGTTGGAATAAGACTAAAAAAACCCAAATAAATTTCATGAATAAATTTAAAAACAAGTTAATTTATAAATTTGTGGGATGTAGGGAAATCTTCAATCTTGGAGTCGATTTGTCGTGATGGTACATGACAATTTGTATCGGGATATGCCAAACTATCCTAAGTGGCAAATAAAATAAATACTCAGCCTTAGCTAAGCTACTTGCCCTTATAAATCTTTCCCTTTAGCTATTCCGATACAAAACTATACAAATCTAACTAAAATCCAAATTACAAAAAATATTCCCATTAATTACAAAATATCCTAATATGATTATTTGTCTTCACTCTCTTCTTGTGCTTCCCTTTGTTTCTTTGAATTCATCTGGTGTGTTTTGATTTTTGCATAATGTTCCTACACACATAAAGCAAAAAAATACCCAATGATGCATCGAGTTTGGAAAAAACACTCATAAAGCAATAAACTTGTTAAGCAATAAAACAATCTACTCATAAAGAAAACTCATCATCAAATCAACAAGCCCCCCCCCCCCCTAATTTTTTCTCCCCCTTTTTATACGAAATAAACAAAAGAGTACATATAATAATTAATTACAAAGCATCACGTATAAATAAGTGTGAGTGCAGAAAAATTCATAATAAAAGAATCAATAAAAACAATCACAAATAACATAAAGTAAATGCAATCACACACAACAACGATGTATGTGGTTCGGCAAGTTGCCTACGTCCACAGAGAGGTTACTTGTTCTTATTAAGTGTCTCTTAACGATTACAATTTTTCATCCCTTTGCCCCGAATTAGGGAGTACAATTTATATTTGTATTTGTTACAGAATTCGAGTTGTTTAAGGAACTCCATCATCATATATGGATTTTCCATGAGGTGCTTGAATATCTCGGCCAAGATTCTTAGCACCTGATTTGACCATATCTGTGAGTATCCTTCTTTAACTAAGATACTTGTGTGGTTATTAAGTCATGATTTGGGTCGGGCCAAACAACTCAAGTAATCATGGTTGGCTACTCTCATGGACTTCTAGAAAAATGGGCTCCCACAATTTCCGCTGAAATCTTTGAGCAAATAAATATGGCCCAATAGATTTCAACTGGGTTGGAGGCCCAAGGCCTTAGAATGTAGTGAGAGTCCGTGATGGCATCTTTGTAATAGCAAGGCTTGCACAAGGGGCACGCTCGTCTTAAAAAATAAATTGAAGTGCAAAAATATTCACGGGAAGATGCTCATCATTAGAATGTTCTGGTGATCAGTTGGTGTATACTAAAACATTCGTTCACTGTTTGTGGTCGATCTTGTTCATACTCCGTTCTTAAGATTCTAATATGATTTAAAAGTGGAAGTTCTTCTTCTGTGCTTTCTCAAAGCTTTGTTGCTACTTGTAAGTTCTAGTCTCTTCCCTTTTAGTTATTTTTCTTTGTATTTTCTTGTTACTGTAGCTAGGGTTTCTTCTTGATAGTTTAGTTATGGCGATGCTAGATAATAAATCTCTAGAAGAGTTTAGGCATTAATATAATATTCCTGATTGGGTGATTATCGAATGTGCCCCTTTTCCTCGTAATGTTCATGAAATTGATGGGGGGCACCGGATTCACACCCTCCTCATAACTCAAGGGGACTTGATGTTTCCCCGAATGAGTTCTTTTTTAGATTTTTTAAGTTCTTCGCCATTATTCCTACTCAATGTGCCCCTGATATGTGGAAGATAGTAAATGTTGTCCACAGGATAAATACACTTTATGGAACAAGGTTGGGTCTTGCTGAGATATATTACTGCTACGTGTTCTCAAAGACCAAAGAGGGTCTGTTATATCTAAAAACCATAAAGGTCGAGCGAGTTCTGGTGGTAAATCTTCGAATTCCCATAAAGACTCTTGAGAAAATGGGTTAATTGCTAAGAACTGGCAGCTCCCTCCATCATTGGAGGGGGGAGGACCATGTGGTCCCACCATTTTTGAATATGGAGAGGTCGATATAGGTTGCTTCTAATTTTTTCCTTTTTGTTAACTTCTTGTGAATTCTTCTTATTCTTATAGCTGATAATCCTCTTCTTTGTTATTTCAACTCGTGCCAAGAATCAGGAACCTGATATTAGTGAAATAAATATTGATGAGATTGTGAAGGCCTGGACCATAAAGGAGAGATTAGCAGACGGTGAGCATCCTAGGTCAGCGACCTTTCTTTTAAAATACAAGAACATGGGCAGCAGCTTCATTGCTCGGCCGATTGATAAGGTCCCAATTTTGAGAGCTCTAGAGGTAGGCCCTTTTGATCCAATTCTGAAGAGTAAAGTTTTGAAGAAGAGGAAGAGAGAGAAGAAGAGAGAAGAGGAGGAGTAGAAGTAGGAGAAAAAGAGGAAACATATGAGGAAGAAGAAGAAGAAGAAGAAGAAGAAGAAGAAGAAGAAGAGAAGGACATGGCTCTTTAGTTAAGAAGAGGGGGTTAAGACTTCCTAATGATGATGACGACCATGTAGTCCTTTCTGACAGGATTCCAGATTTGAAGGTTTCTGTATCAGACTCTTCTAAGGGTAGTGGTTTTTGGCCCATCTGAAAAGCGAAGAGAGAAAGAGAAAAAGAAGAGAAAAATAGAGATAGATAGATAGATAGATAGAGAAAGAAAGAGAGAGAGAGAGAGAGAGAGAGAGAGAGAGAGAGAGAGAGAGAGAGAGAAAACAATAGAAGAGGAAAGAAAATGAGAGGTTTGAGTCTAAGAGGAAGTTAGCCCTGCAATCCTCTAGAGTTCCCACTTTACCTAGTCTTGAGGGGCTAGTGTGGGTAATTCCCCCTCTTTGACCCTGACCTCTTAAAGTGTTCGGTGCTCACTGCTCATCATGAGCGTTCTTCTAGGTTGGGGCCGGCTTAACTCGCCTTCAAGACTGTACAAGGGATGGCTTTGGTAAGTCTTTCCTGATTGTTTCTTTTCTTTTTCTCTTTCTATTTTTATTCTGATTATCTATTTTTCTCTCATATTCGCAGATGTTGTCTGATTTTACTACTCTTATGGATAATCAATCCGATAGCTTCACAAGAGAGGAGGAGCTGAAGAAAGGCTTGGAAGCCGAGAAAATGGCTCTTGTCAACACTCGCCAAGAGTGGGAGCATGAAAAGAATGAAAATTTTAAGGCCTATGATGCTCTTTGGGGTACTCAGAAGGTGATGATTACTGGAAAGTCCGAACTAGTGGAGGCCAACACAAATTTGACTGACAAAGTTGCCAAGTTGGAGGGTGATCTTCCCCAAGCCAAGGATGATAGTAATCGTGAGGGTTTTTATAAAGATTATGAGGATGGTGAGCACCAAATAACTTATGCTTGCAAGGTCTCTTTCAAAAAGGGATGGGACCAGGGTTTGAAGGCTGCTAAAAATCCTATAGATTTTGATCTTTTCAGTCTTCACTCTCCTGGTCCTGACCCTTATATTGAGGAAAAAGAAGGAGAAGGTGACGACCATGCTACAGGAAACACTGATATTATTTCGGCTATTGTTGGCGAGAGTGATGGTACTAACTAGGAACAACAGGTGGTCGATAAAGGGAAATTCATCATTGAGGGAGATCAGGTGAAATACTACGTCTATGTAGAGTTGGAGTTTTCATTTTCCTTATATAATTTTTAAGTTTTATCAGTCTGCACCCATCTTTTTAGAACTTCATGTACTATCCATCGGCTTTCTTTTCATGTTATATGGTAATGGAATTATTCTCCTTTCTTATGTGTTGATCTATTTTCATATATGCTAATATACTTGCTTCTGATTTGGTGTGTATTATTTGTAGTTTGCATATTTAGATTGCCATATTTCCCTTAATTTTAATAGGAGAGAATTCTTGGACCTGACATCAGCCTACAGGCTTTTAAAGACTTTGTGAAAATATGCAAGTCACTAAGAGAGAGGAACGAGAAGTACATAAACCGGACTAAAGTGACTGCCAAACTGAAAGACAATCTTCAAGAGATGGAGAAGATAGGGGTCTCTATTCAGGAAGAAGTAAATTACTTAAGGACCCAACTGTTGGAGAGGACAGAGGTCGACCAACTGGGCGAGATGTTGCAGTCTAAAAATGATGCTCTAAGAAAAGAGGTTGGAAATTTGAAGTCCTTTATAGGTGTGTTAAAAGATAATGTCAAGTAGCTAAGATATTCATTCATAGTTGGACCCAAAGGCGTCTGGGGAGAAGGTTATAATCCTAGTTGGGCAGATTCCCCATCAAAACTTAAGGAGGATAAAAGCATTACCTTTTTCTCGAGGATGGATAAGTGCTCTTAAGTAGGCGAGAACCCCAAAATAATCTAAGCTTTGGTATAAGTACCAGATTGCATGTCCTACCTATATCCATAACCCCTTCTCAAAAGATAATGAATGGATCCCAGTCGATGTTATTCCCTCCCAATTCTTAGATCAATATCTTAGCGAAGATGTCAAAGAATTTGCCCCAAATCCAGATGATGGTCAGAGCGAGATTGTAGCAGAATATCTTGCTCCCTGCCCTGGCCTTTCTTAGGCCTTTATGTATTTCTACTTGGTCTTTGGTTATAACCTTGTATTCTAATAAAGAATGTTCTTATGTTTTGAGCGTATACTGACTACACATGTTTTGATTTTGTCTACTCGAAGGTTACTTAGTACTTTTATTGACCAAAATGATATTGATTGATCGATTGTAGATTTTAAGTAGGATCATGCTTAGTTCGAATCATTTTGGGCTTTTTCAACCAACCAAATGATGTTTAAGTATTGTCATTCTTCCTTTTATTTGTTTGAACGTTCTCTTAGTCCAATATGCCCGAGTAGTATCATTTCATTAACCTTAACTTTTAGGTCGTGTCATCACACTTCCTTAGGCCTAAGTGAGATCATTGTGAGAATGTACCTGGCTAGTGAGCAATCCGCTCGAGCAGGCTTTTTCCTACCAACAGAAGTTGGCGACCAACAAGAGTTGGATTTATTGCCTAAGGATCCCCTGTAGGGCTTTTGTTATTGTTGGGGCAACTCATACGACCTCTTATTTTTATAACCAAGTCCTGAGGGTAAGTTGAAGTGTTTGTATTTAACTTTCTAACCGTATTATATATGCACAAAGGAGTTATCATTATAAAAGGTGCAAATTAATGAGATATAATCAAGATAAGTTAGGCAGCCAATGTAAAATTCGATTATAGATGGGCTAACCCAACCTTTATTCATTACAAGTTGTCTTTTCAAGCAATAAAAAATAAAAATTTTGATAACTTAAAAGATAAAAAAGATCTAAAAGTAGAACTTCTTGATATTGGCTATGTTCCAAGCTCTTAGTATCTCCCTTCCCTCCAGCGTTTCCAAATGATATGCTCCTTGAAGATCATCTCTGATTAGTCTAACTGGTCCTTCCTAGTTTGATCCCAGTTTGTTGTCAGATAATTTTACGGCACTGTCGAGGACTTTTCCTAGGACATAGTCCCCTATTGAAAGCTTCCTCAGATTGACCCTTTTGTTGTACTACTTGGCTAGTTGTTGTTGGTAGGAAGCCAACTTGATCAAGGCTAGATCTTGTTGCTCATCTGATAGGTCAAGTTAAGTGCGTAGTGCTTCATCATTGAGGCTTTGGTCGACCATAGTGGTTTTCATAGTGGGGAGGCCTGCTTCCAAAGGGATGACAACATCTATGCCATAAGTGAGGCCAAATAATGTCTCCCTAGTTGGTCTCTTGGGCACTGTGTAATAGGCCCATAGAACATGAGGGAGTTCAACCACCCGAGCGCCTTTACCTTTTTCCAATCGCTTTTTCATTCCATTTATCATGGTTTTGTTGGAAGCTTACTCTTTCCCATTACTTTGGGGATACGCCACATAACTGAAGTGATGTTGTGCTTGTCACAGAAAGATTAAAAGAAATCTCATTCAAATTATGTACAATTGTCGGTGATGATAGTCCTTGGTATCGCAAAGTGAGTTATGATGTTCCTCCATATTAACCTGGTCATGTCAGAGTCTCAAATGTTTGACAATGGTTCTGCCTTAACCCATTTGGTGAAGTAGTCAGTGGCGACAAACAGATATGTGCGATTTCTAGATGTAGTAGGTAGTGGTCCCATGATGTCTAATCTCCATTAAGCGAAAGTCATAGACTAGTAACTAATTTAAGGTTACTGGAGGGCTGGTGAACCATAGGTGAGTGCTTTTGGAAATTTTCACATTTGCGAACATATGTGCCATCGTCTTTCTACATGTGAGGCCACCAATATCCTTTCTTGATCGCTCGAAAGGCTAGCGATCTCCCACCTACGTGACTCCCACATACGCCTTCGTGAAGTTCACTAAGTACTTGCTCGGCATCTTGTGGGTGAATGCACTGGAGGTAGGGGCCCGTGAATTATTTCTTATAAAGTTTCCCTTTAGGGTTAAGGTAGAAACGAGAAGCGTTAACCTTGATTTAATGGTCCGACCTCTTGTCGTTCGGTAGCACATCACTCCGTAGATAATTGATGATGGGGTCCATCTAACTTAGGGATTTATCTATGAGGAGGACTTGATTAGCTAAGACTGTATGATCGATAATGGGTTGTGCGAGGAACTCTATCCAGATTGTCCTTTTTAGGTCAGAGTCAATTACCGAGCTTAGTGCTGCTAAAGCATCAGTCTGACTGTTATATCCTCACGGCAACTGATGAATTTTCACCTTCTCAAAGTCTCCCATGTGACAACCCGCTCACCAAAATAGGGGGTGGCCAGCCCAATACTCCAATATAACGGAATCATAGATGAAATCATTCTCAGCATCACAATAAAAATATAGAGTATCGAGGATAACCACCCAATATTTCAGAAAACGGGTTGCCAAAATTTTGATTTGAAAGTAAAGAAATGAAAACAAACAACCCAATTCCTGAAAGATAAGGGAAACCCCAAGACTTATATAAATAATACAACAAGAATACAATAAAAAGACCGAATATGTTTCCGGTCACCAAACTGATACACCAATAATACACAAGTTCAATAAGTTACTTATTACATTTCATTAGACATTTACAAAAGCTTGGGCACCTCGCCCGAATAAAAGACTTGATCTTAACTAGAATGCAAAAATGAAAACGTCTATACCAATTGTGTCCCATAACACCCGCAATGCATCACGGCTCGCATAGGACATCGGAATAGGAATTCAAATCAGGCATCCCTACGGAGGAGTACCTGAGCAGAGACAAGATGCATATGCAACAAGAAGTGTAAACGGGTCAGGGCTCGGTTCTATATGATTACCAGATGAATAAAGAGTGTGACAGCTATGAATATCATTATGCTAGAAAAGACAAAAGGAAACAAATCTATCTACACAGATCTACAGTATAAGATAACGAAATAAAGAAAAGCATGAGTTTTAAATTTAACTAAGCAAGAGGAAAAGAAAGATTAACATAATTAAAACTTCTATCATATACCCCGATTCATGTCATAGTTTATTCCTCAACAGGAAAATAAGTCTATAACTATAAGCTCTTTATGGCTTTTTTCTCAATTTTAAGCTATTTGTGGCTTTTATTTTAATTACATGCCCATCCTGGCATTACCATTCCTTAGTAGGAATATAATCAACATTAAATGCTCTTTATGGCATTTATCATACATCAAGTCCCACTTGATTTAGAATGGTTATATTCTTATGCATACAACGATTCTAAGACCGCACCTCCGACTTTCCCCACTGGGCGCGCCCCTAAATGACCATCATCTTCCAGGGCCTATCTATACAAGACAACCTGGGCTCATAACGCAAACGTCGGGAAGCGGCTATATGCCTGCGGGAGAGTTAAGACCACACCCGGAATCTCCTCACCAGCGCAAAAAATATAACATAATCGCTCATATGGCCTATGGACTATATCCACCCTGCATTCACTAGCCAGGGGGCATCACCAAGCGCGCGAACTTCCCTTATGATGTCATTTAGAGAGGTGTGTATCAACCATTTTATTTACCATTTTCAAGAATCAAGTAAATTATCATTTACCGAGTTCATGATTAAGTAAATTATCATTTACTAAAATCAATACCATTTCCACATACATGTTTCATTTTTATCCGAAACCTTTTCCATTTACTTTATTTGTAAATGATATAACTTATTATCCGGAGCCATACGTATATCATAATGGTATTACAACCTCAATGAATAAATGAAATATCAATTTATTCTCTTAAGATTTACTTGTGAAGTTATTATAAACCATCAAGACGGATCATAGCTCTATTGAGCTTCTAAGGTCTCTCAAACGTAATACTACATCTCCTAGTCTTATATTAGTCAACTAGAAGAAAAGAATGCCCTAACATTAATTGGCATAACCCCGGAAAAGTTCCCACTTGTCCTATTTCTAATGTAGGGTGGATAACTAATTCATCTAGGACTCTAAAACTCTAAATTTACTTCATTCAAGAAGGATCCTAGTCCCTATTGAAGAAAATAAATCTAGGAAACAAAATAAGATTTTAAAGGTGAAGAACAGGGGACTGGTCGATCGGTCCCAAGACCGCGGTCGACTGCGTCTCAAGGTTTTGCCTACGGAGAAAAGCAGAAATCTTAACATAGAGGGGTCGGTCGACCGGTAAAGGAATCGCGGTCGACCGCGCTCAAAATTTATGCCTTTGTAGGAAAGCAGTAAGCCCTCCCACGAAGGCCCGGTCGACCGGTTCCGAGACCGCGGTCGACCGGTCGTAGCAGACCTAGGGTTCTTCCTTCTTCCAAAATTTAACCCAAGTGAAAATTTCACTTTTCCCAAATCCTAAATCTCTTTTATTTTGAACTCAACCAACAATCTTTATCTACCCAAATATTATCCTACATGATTTATAACCATTATAATCCACCAATTTCATCAAAATAAAGATTAGGGTTTAATTCCCATAAATTCCATTATGATCTCCAAATGAATATACATAATTATCATACAAATTATTCATCTTAAATCACATATTAGCAAGTAGAAAACTTGCCTTAGGGTTACAAATTCAGATTTCCTTGAGTAGCAGCAACAATCCATCTTCCACCTTCATTATTCTCTTCTATCTCCTCTTTTCTCTTCTTCTTTCTTTCTCTCTTTTTCTCTCTATGTTCAAGACATAAAAATGGGGGAAAATAAGGGATTTTAGAAGACTTAAATCGTGGCTTAAGTTAAAACTCCCAACTTAAATGGTTAACACCACATTAAGATGACTCCCAAATACGCATATAAGCTAAAACCAGGTAAAAGTGCCCGAAATACAAAAATACAATAGGACACTTATTTTGACTGTCTCACACCATCCGAGACTAACTACACAATCTAAACTGGCATACGAAAATTTTATAAATTATTTTGTGAGTTCCAATTTCATTTGAACTATCGTGTCATTTATATACATGACATTATAAACATGCAACCTGATGATATTTACTTCCACATACTGTAAATACGCATCAGTCTAGTAAATATTAACTTTCAATTCATTCAATTAATATTTACTCCAGTCCCCACATTTTATATAATTACCTTATGCGGTAAAATTAGTATAAAATGAGCCTCCCAGAATCGAGGGTTGTTACATCCCATAAGTCCTCTTACTACATTGAGGAATGCTTCCGTTCAATCGTCTTTGGTGTTGAAGTATCCACTTACCTTCCTGGAGACCAGTTTAGAATCACCGAATACATTGAGGAGTTTCCCCCTAATAGTTTTGCTTTTCATAAACCGGCGATCAACGCTTCATACTCATCTTCTTTTTTGGAGGCTTCAAATCCCAGCCTAATTCCTCACTCAGTTATGGTGTCTTCTGGGGTAATGAGAATAATCCCCACTCTTTCCCCTTGGAATTTGAGGCTCCATCAACATACAATGTCCAATATTTAGATATTGCTTCACATGTGATCAATTGCACTTCATTCAGTTGATCTGCTGGTCGATCTCCTATGAACTCAGTAATAAAATCTACTAGGATCTGTCCCTTGATTATCGTGCTGGGTTAAAAGTGGATGTCAAAACTCTCGAGTTCGTCCACTTTGAAAGATTCACAGAAAGGTTAGCCCTTTATAGAATGGCCTTGAGTGGGTAAGAGGTGATTACTGTTATGGAATGGGATTCGAAGTAGTGTTTTAAATTTTTTGAAGCTATCACTAGGACGTAGGCGAGATTTTCAAGAGGCAAGTACCATTGTTCAGTATCTAGGAACATCTTCCTGGTGTAGTAAAACAAATGATATTCTCCCTCCTTTTCACATACTAAGGCAGAGCTCACAGACTGGTCTAATACTTTCAGGTAAAGATAGAGTTATTCTTCATCGTCCAGAATTACCAGCAATGGGGGCTTTTTGAGGTAAGACTTGATCTCTCCCAGAGCCTACGAATAGTCATCATTCCATACTAGGCCTTTACCTTTCTTTAAAAGATAGAAGAATGGTTGGCAGTGCACCAAAGTCTCGAAGATGAAGAGATTGAGTGTCATGAGCATCCCAATAAGCTTCTAGATATCTCTCAATATCTGAGCAGTATGGACCCTGATGATAACATCCGTTTGATCTGGGTTGGCCTCGATTCCCCTCTCACTCACTAGGTAGCGTAAGAATTTTCTTGACTGGACTCTGAATGAACAGTTACTTGCATTAAGATTCTTTATGAGGATTTTAAATGTTATTTCTTGGTCTGAGAGGTGATCGGCCTTGTTCTTGCTTTCAATGAGCATGTCGTCGATGTATACTTCCATCGTTTCTTATCTTGGTCGGGACCATACAGGGGAATCTGATGATATCCTGAGTAAGCGTCAAGGAAGCTCATCCTCTCATGTACCGCTATGGTGTCGACTATCTAATCTATCTTCGTGAGAGGGAAACTATCCTTAGACATGACTGATTGAGGTCTATAAAATTAATGTACACCCTCTAATTGGTATGGATTTTAGGTACCACCACTAGGTTGGATACCCACACAGGGAACTGAACTTCCCTAATGGATCCTGCATCCAATAGATTCCCTACCTCTTTCTCCACCGTCTTAGACTTATCGAGGGACATTCGACGATCTTTTTGAATGATGGGCTTAAAAGTAGGATCGGCGTGTAGGCGATGACATGCCATGCCATGCTAGGGTCAATCCCTAATAACTCATAAGGCTCCAATTGGAAAAATATATGTTAATTTTAAGGAGTGCATCCAGTTCCCTTTACTCTTGATCGGTGAGAGGATTTCTAATTAAAAAATTTCTTTTTATTAAGTTATCATCGGCTACATCTTCTAGGCTTTCGACAACCCTGTCTGCGGGGTGGACCCTGGTCTCGTTCACCCCTAGTCGACCATACCATAGTTACTATTTGGAGAGAACAAACCTTTCCTGGGCTTTCTCCTGGGCATTATCGAGCTCCTTATTTCTCTCTTTCTTTGGGTGGATGGATACAATAAAGCACTTTTGGGCTATAGCCTGGTCATTGCGGATCTCAACTACTGCACGATCTGTGATGAATTTTAACTTTTGATGATAAGTGGATGGAACGACCTTCATGGCATGGAACCAACCTCTGCCCAAAATATCATGATATGGGGAATCAATGTCCATTACTAAAAACTCGATTAACTTCGAGATGTTTCCAGCCCTTACTGGCAAGGTGATCTATCCCAATAGCATGGTGATCCTTCCTGCCAAGCTGACTAGTGGAATGGTGGCTTCTTTGAGGTCGACGACATTCAATTGCAGTTTGTGGAACAGGTCCAAATACATCACTTTGGATGAACTCCCCTGGTCCACAAGTAGCTTGTCGATATCCCAGTTAGCAATTCTAAGTGTTATCACCAATGCATCATAATGTGGGGTCCTTACCCCAACCATTTCTTCTTCGGTGAACACAATGTGCTTCATGTAGTTATGTATTTCGGTCGTCGATGCTTTCTTGCCTGAGTTTTTTCAGGACCAACTTGAAAAGCTTTCATCACGGTAGTCACCTTCTTGAGTACCATTTGAACGACATTTCCCTGAATCCATTTAAGGTATGACACTCCATGAATTACTGTAAACTCGTGTCTTGTATCATCATCGAGAACATTGTCTAGTTTTTGGTCACCATTGGCTATGACCTTTTCTATTTTCTTTTCGATATACTCGTTAAGGTTCCCTGCCTGAACTAGCTCTTCCAAATGTGACTTCAGAGCTTTACAATTCTCAGTTCGGTGACCACCCTCCTTGTGGAATGCGCATCTTAGAGCATCGTTCCTTTTATTTGGATCGCCTCCCATCTTCTTGGGCCATTCGATAAAGGGGTCATCCTTGATCTTGCTAAGAATCTTGTAAATGGGTTCTTTAAAGACTATATTAACAGCCTGGAATGTCTTGGAGGAGTCATTCTCATTTCCAACTTTGGATCCATTCTTTACCCCGTTCTTACTTCCCTTCTTTTGGGCATCGTTCTTCTTCACACCCTTATTCACTTTTGCTCGACCATTGTCTCCCCCATTAGGATGTACCACGTCTTTAACCTTGGAATACTTCTCGATACGAGCCATAAGATCATCGATGCATATGGCTTCCTTCTTAGTAAGGGATTGATGCAGTAGAGAGGTGGTCAGTAAGACGATTTTAAAGGATGCTACGACAATGATGATATAAGAAATCGTCCACTTGTCGTTCTCGTATCAACAAACCAAGAGTAAAGTGTATAATAAGAAAACAAAGCAAGTAAGAGAGACCAAAGATAAGTTATATTTTAATGATACGAGAATCGCCCATAAGTCATTCTCATATCAGCAAGTCAAGTAAAGAATAGAAATAAAATGAGTAAAGAAAGTAGGGAGACATTAACACAAGATATAGAGTGGTTCAGCCTCTAAAATAGGCCTATAACCATTGTGATGCTCTATTCTCATTATATTCGTTGCGTTGTACAATATAATCGTGCCTAAAGAGGTGTACAAGTATGAAAATAAGGATAATACATGACTGTAGAAGTTTTGGGAGTTCCGAAGATATGACTACAATGTAGGCGAGTAAGCCCCAAGTTGTATGTTGAGGTTGTGTAGAGAGAATTTGGAAAGGCTTCTCCAGGTGTTGTAGAAACTGCCTTGAGGGAGAGGAATCGATCCCTTATTTCGAGGTGTGGTCCTCTATTTATAAGAGGTATGCGAGCTGTGTTATGTGCCCCGAGCACATGACGTATATCAAGTCTCGAGTTTCCATAATAGAGATAGATACAGCCTGCAAGGCAAGTATATATGAGTGTTGCATCACACGACACTACAGCCAAAGGTGTTGCACCCTGTACTTAGTAGGGCCGGACCCTGTGCTGAGTAGGGCCGCGGCCTATAAGCTTCTATACATGCCTAAGTAACTTCCGCGGTAGGACGCTATATTTGTACTATCAATAAGCCCCTAAGTCATTTTGTCAAGAGATTTCGATTGGGGTTGCAGCTTAGTTCAGTCTTCTTAGGTGCCGCAATACTTTCAAGGCGACGCTTCGTCTTCCCGCGCCCTCTTATATAAATTGTTCTGACCATGGACTTCATTACGTTTTCCACATCTTTGAGAGAATTTCGAGAGCTGAACTCTGTTCATACTTCATTTTGGGTTTTTCGATGACCTTCCAGCCAATGTGTGGTGTGTCTGAGATGCTTCGAGGTGGTTTGAGGTTGAGCACCGCCGGTTTCTTCCTTTCCAGGTAACTTTCTCAACCACCAACCTTGAATCGTTTACCTTGAACTTAATGAGAGAGAATCATGTTTATCTTGAGCTTCTATATATGAACTTTTGCATTTCTGCGTTTATCTTGAACTAAATTTCTTAAATAGCCTTGAATCGAACTTGAATCATGTTTGCTGTATCTGAACTGATATTAGATTTTTCTAGAATTTGAACTCGCATGTCTATTCGAAGTTGAATTTTCATCGGTTTGATTGAATATAATTTCTATTGAACCTTATATTCAATCTTCATATGACAGAAATAAGCTTTACGGATTGAACATTTGAAATGCATTTTCTTAAATTACGATAAACAACTGATATTATAATCGT
Organism: Sambucus nigra; assembly: GCA_949130495.1. Lineage (NCBI taxonomy): Eukaryota > Viridiplantae > Streptophyta > Magnoliopsida > Dipsacales > Adoxaceae > Sambucus > Sambucus nigra. The sequence goes on from CASBWL010000008.1 coordinate 493,189, forward strand.
GTTTGCATTTGCTACTGTACAACTTTTCTGAATATTTTAATTATAAAGATTGCTGTATTTGTTCCTTGCGTTCTTCAGGGAGACCCTTAATATTATAGTTCTTGCATTTTTTTAGAGAGACGTTTCACTTTCTAGAGCGTTTGATCCTAGAATTTACGAAGATTGAATGCTCACCTGTTTGAGTGAGCAGCCGCGGCAAGGTAAAATCTCTTTAGTAACTTAGGGCTTTCCTGAATCAATGCCTTTATAGCATATAAAACGTTGTTGCGACATGGAGACATTTGGTCACAGCCTGTTGTAACTCAGGATCTTAGGTCCCCATACAGAGTTCGTGGCATTTAGTCAATGCATTATCCGTAGTTTAATGACTACGGCATGTAAGAAGATAACATCATTCCTCACAAAATAATATCTCTCGATGACAATAAACTTCTAGGGCTTTAGAACCCAACATTTGGTATATACTTGGCACATTTGGACCAAAATATTTCTTTTTCATCCTCAACTTGATGTCACCTTCCGCGGCCTATGAGTGGCCTAAGGACCGTATTGGCTGTGGCGCCTAACAGCGGACTCTCTGCTTTTCAGGTACTATTGCAGTCATATGAGCTTTGACCCGGACGAATTTCTGAGTGGCTTTTTAAACAAAAATTTTAGAGCCTCTCCTCCTGAACTTCCTTCAGTCTGTCCTTTGAGGACTATAGGGCCGTGCCAGTTGAGAGATTGCCCTAACTGTGTAGTATTGGATTCAGACTCAAATTCCACGGGTATGGACAAAGAAGCCAATTCTAGCAACCATCTCAAGAACGTCGTGGCATGAGTTGCATCTAATGGTAGGGATGAACCTACTGGCACATCTGGGAGGGATGAGAGACCCCTTGATGCACTTGGTATCCACAGTGTAATGACCCAAGAATGGGTTGATCAGGTGGTTTTTGACTTTGAGTTTCCTAAGGATTTGATGTGTTCAGCGCCTGTCGCGGGACAAAGGTCGTGCACGACACTTGCTGATGATGGAATTTGCTTCCCCCTACATGCCTTCATTTACAGGTTGCGGCTTACAGTCCCTATCCCAATTAGAAGAATCTTCCAAACCATGAGGTTAGCCCCAGCCCAACCAGATCACAATGGATGGAGGGCCATTCTTGCAGCCGTTGTACTATGGGAGAATACATTCAGTAGAGATATTACTCCCGCGGAGTTTTTCCACTTCTACCGTCCAAAGGAAAAGTCCATAAAGTTTGCAGGTTCTACTACTTCTCAGTCCATGGCAGAGATGAGACCCTTTACTCCGGTAGGACCACCAGTGTGAAGAACTGGAAGGGTAAATACTTCTACGTTCCTAGAGAAGGGTGGGAGATCCATCCTGAAGAGACAGAGAGGGAGAGGTCATTTAGGATGTCGCGGTAATGGGGTGTCCCTCCAAACTTGGTAAATACTTTTGAATCTTTACCGTGTACCCTCTTCGTAGTTTATTATTTCTCCCATTATGCTTTCGTACTAACCTTTGCATTTTTCTACAGTTCTAGACAACTTGCAGCTGAGTACGCGGTAAGAGAAAAGAGTTGGTGAGGCCGCGGCAATTCCTACTGATCAGAAGAAATTCAATACACTTGTAAGCTCCATGTATATTTTTGAAGCAGGCTATTTCCCCAATAAATCCATTCCCAAAGAAATGGGTGCTGAAGGTAATGATGTTATTTGATTTTTTAATTCCGAGTCAATCATCTTTAACTTTGGATATTGATTGCTTCATTTTTTTTCTCAGGTGAAGAAATTTATAGGTCTCGATTAGAAGCTCAGCTAGCTGAGGTGGATGAGGATGCGATGGTCCTAAATAACACCGCTTGGCAGAGGAAAAGTAAAAATGTTACCACGCCACAAAATCTTATTGCTGATCAAATAAATGCTGTCGCGCCCTCACATCAAGATAAGGATTTGGCCCCTAGTGAGAGGCCTGAAGGCGCCTTTGATGATGACATCGGGGCTAACCTTGTCGCCGAGGGTCTGATGTCACCCTCCCCAGATCAAGGTGTTCGCAGCACCTCTCCTGTACATGAAAGAAATTCTCCTCCCCCTCCATCCATAATTGTTGTTAATGTAAATTTGCCTCCTCCATAAAGTAGACATCCGGGACCACAACTTCACAGATCGGATCCCCAGTCTTCCTGGGATAATACTGCTCGTGATGTCCACAGGATAAGGAAGGCAATGGATGGAGCCAACCTTGATCGGTTGGCAGCTGAGGACCATGAGGACTTGAAGTCCTATGGCCTCCAAAGTCTTCTCAGGGTAAGTAATAGAAACTTACCAATATTTTTTGCAATTTTGAGTTTTACTTTCTAACTCAATACACTTACAGGTTGCGAAAGCTGTGGAGACCCAAAAAATGCAGTATGAGGGTCTCTACAGGCTTAAGGAGGCTGCGAAGTCTGTTCACAAAGCTAATTTGGAGAAAGCTAGAGCCGAATCTTTAGAGGTTGGAAATAAATCTTCTGCCGCGACACTTTAGGCGACTAAAAGGGATCTTGAAGCTATTGTCAAACTAGGGGAAAAGTTGAAGATAATTTTAAGCAAGTCGCGGAGGCTCTCAAGGCTTCCCAAGCTCAAACTACGAAAGCTTGTAATGCCGAGGAGCTTGCAAACAGCAAGATGGGACTTCTTGAGAAGCAGCAAGAGGAGTTAAAGATTAAAGTTTCGAATGATGCTGAGGCCCATGCCCCGGTGATGAAGAAGAAGGAGGAAGATCACGCCGCGGCTATTAAGAGGATGTAGGAGGACCATTCTGTGACCCTTACTAGGAAAGATGATCAGCACGACGAAGCCCTCTAACTAGCCATTGACAACATCGTTACATCTTATAAAGGATCGGAGGACTTATTCCTTATCAACAACATGGCTTATATCTGCGGCTACCAGGAGCTAAGGTACAGAGTAGAAAATAATTTCCCTAACATCGCAACTACAATCAAGTATTGGAGTGTCGCGGATGCCGAACATAATGCCTGCGTGGCCGAAATAAAGGCTACGATCGAGGAGAGGGCCCGACAGAGGGCTGAGGCGGAGGCTGCGGCTAAAGAACAAGAGAAGGAGACAGCGGCAGAAGAGGAAGATGGGAATGAAAACGATGATGCCACCTCCTAGTCTTCCACCAATTTTCAATTATCGGGGCTGTGTCCCCTTACAGTTTTAACTTTTGCAACTCTTTAATCGGCTGCGCCCCTTTGTCTATAACTATTTTTTATAAATATTTAGGCCGTGGCCACCTTTGATGTTGACTATTTTTGCCTCCTTTTTCTAGTAGATTTTTTATTCTTCTGTGTTACTTGCTTCAACACTTGAATGAATGCCCTCTGCGTATTTTTGATTGCTTGAACCTGCGATTGTCTTTTGACAATACAAGTGTTATTTATCGGATAACGAAAAAATATTATTTCACAAAATAAATTAAAAGAAATTAAAATGAAATAATTAATTACTCTAGAGAAACAGTAACAGTGAAGAGAGCGAAGAAGAACATACAGTTTGTGATTGAAATAATCACTTACAGAGTTTTGACTGAGTCGAAAGTTGAACTATCTCTCCTTAAGACAAAATACGCCCCTGCTATGGTGCTGATGGCAAATTCAACGGGAGTCTGCCTCCCAGGATGAAACGGTCAACGACTGTTAGAAGAATCACTTCAGTGGAACAGTCCCACGAACCAACAATTGCGAATTTCTCTCAAGCAGTAAGAAGGGAACAAGGAAAGTAGTAGGGAATTCGGGTAGATTTTCTAATCTTTTAAATGGACTGCATATGTTCCTTTTTATAAGTGGTGAAGGGCTGCAACTCATGGCTTTTCCCAGAAAGGATATGACTTTTTGTATAGTCGTATCTCTCTAACAAATGAACTTAACGTTTTAATTAATTAATTAAAAAATGACAGCATTTTTAAATAATTAATTAATGCGGAAATTAATTAATGCGTAATTAATTATTTCGTTTTGGGGAACCAGATTTTTTGGTTCAGAAAATAAATTTTAAAGCCCAAAGGTCAATTAAAATTTATCCGACCCACGACCCGAACCCGGACACAGGTAGGGTCGGACGGCGGCGGCGGCGCGCGCGAGCGTGTGGGCTTTTGGCCCAAGCCCAACACATGCATAGTGTAGGCCATCTCCCCTTCAAAGAGTTGGGATAGCCCAAGGCATCCAAGCCTTAGTCCCATAACTTGGGTATATTAACACCAAGTATTTCTACCACTTTTTCAATGTGGGAGAAACCCACTTAACTATGTTACACCATCTATCTTAAACTCAAATGGGTCACTTTAAGTCCAAATTTCTCATTCATTACTTCACTATTTTGAACAAGTGACTATACCGAATTAATCTCCTTGCTAAAAGGAACACATTGGTACTAAGACACGTCACTTTTAACATATATGTCTTAAATAAAATTGACTCTAAATTTTGACCAAATAAGCTGTCATTTAATAAAATATACAACAATCCCCCACATGAATGAAATTTGGAAGAATCAAGCGAATATAGATGCAAACAGAGAGTTTTTCTAGGAAAAATATTGCATCAAAAAAGATAGCTTGTGGCTTTAAATCTTTCCTAGTGAGATATAATCGAGCTTACTAGCCAATCAATGAACGTGATGTCTTGAATTGGTCAACCATTTGTGTAAACTGAGACAATAGTATTCACACAATGTCTTTCCAACCTTATTGGTTCTCATTGTTGTGTCCATTTTGTCCTTGGACACCTCCTGGTTTCATGAGTGTGCTAGAGAAATAGCCTTCATTATTCTCATAGAAGCGTCCCCTTCTCACTCACATAGGTGATTTATATAAAGAGTATCCTGCCAATACCCCACTTGACCTATACATTCAAGATATAGAAATCATTAAAAACATAGTTTATCCTTATACACGCGACAGTTTATGCACTGACTCATCTTCAGAATGGGAGAAAGTAATTAAAGTATTACTTCACAGTGCAAACTGAGTCATCATAATTAGGTTGTCCCTTTGAACCTATTTCTTGGGATCTCCAGTCATTTAGGTTGGGTTTTCATTAAGACGACTCTTTAGAATTTTAAAGGCTTTAGGCCCATTCCACGTGATGAACTTGCAACTTGCTCTCCTGGTATACCTTTAGTTAGTGGATCCGCAATATTTTCCTTTAACTTTACATAGTCAACAGAAATAATTCCATTTAAGAGTAATTGTCTAACGGTTTGGTGTCGACGACGTATATGTCATGATTTACCGTTATAGTTATTATTTTCATCCCTAGCAATTTCCGATTGACTATCACAATGTATAATGATAGGTGACACGGGCTTTGACCATATTGGAATATCCTCTAAGAAGTTTCTAAGCCATTCAGCCTCTTCCCCATCTTTATCTAAAGCAATAAATTCAGATTCCATCGTAGATCTTGCAATGCACGTTTGCTTTGAGGATTTCCAAGATGCGGCTGTACCTACAAGGGTAAATACATATCCACTTGTGGATTTCGAATCATTTGAGTCAGATATCCAATTTGCATCGCTATAGCCTTCAAGTAAAGCTGGATATCGTTCGTAGTGCAACCCATCCCCCAAAGATTATCGAAGATATCGAAGAACTCTTATCAAGGCTTTCCAATGATCTTTCCCGGGATTACTCGTATATCGACTGAGCTTACAAATTGAATATGCTATATCAGGTCGATTACAATTTGATAAATACATCAAACTTCTAATAATATGAGAATACTCTAATTGAGATATACCTTCACCTTTATTTTTAAGGAGGTGATGACTTGGATCTACATGTGTTCTCACTGGACTTTGATCATATTTATTATACTTTTGAAGTATTTTTTCAACGTAATGTGATTGAGATATGATAACTCCTTGAGGGGTTCTAATAATTTTAATTCCTAGGATGACATCAGCCAATCCCATGGCATTCATTGATGATTGTCCAAAATTTACATATGTTTACTTGATAAGACATAAGGATGAAGCTTTTTCAATGTTTAAACGTTTAAAGCAGAAGTTGAAAATCAAAAGGAAAATAAAATTAAAAGTCTTCTTAGTGTTAGAGGGGGAGAGTATTTTCCAAATGAATTTGACTCATTTTGTGAAGAACATGGAATAATACATCAAAGAACTACCTGTAACAACCCCTATTTTATTCCCGTAAAGGCTGGTCAGACACGATATGCCGAAGATAGGGCTTGCTTGTCAATTAACACCATCCTCAGCATAAATGTTAATATAAATAATTATTTTCTAAAATTTCTGCATTCAAAACATGAAGAATAATTTTATAAAGATCAAATAATCCAAACCACCAATAATGAAATAATAAAATCCAACTAGAGTAAAAAAATTGCAACCGACATAAAGTTAAGGAGTCTCGAGCTTATGCCCTTACAAATGTTCCAAATAAATAATAGTTAAAGCATAAAATCACCTATTCTAGAAACAACTTATCTGAAACTGTAATGGAAATGAGCCTGCAGGACTGCAACAACACAATCCAACTATTCCTGTCTAGGAGCACTTGGTTTTGGGGGGGGGGGGGGGGAGAAAATATTTAAATTTGGGTCAGATTCCGAGGTGTTCAAGAATGAACTTAATTAACTTATGATGCAATGATACAATCGATGCACAATAAATATCCCCCCATCGTCACTCACGTGCGTATAATATCTATCTCTCATCTAAGTGTGATGTCATTCGCATCCCAAAACATCCCAAGTAATGAATTATGTCATCATCTCGAATTGATGAAAATGAATATATCGATAGTTAATTATTTAAATGAACCTCATTCATTCATTTATTCCAGTCTATTAAGCCTACAATATAAGGCATAAATATCTATTATGCATTATGGGATCCAAGTATAATTATTGTCTGTATTCTTAGACAATTAGGTTATTTCATAAATGTTCGGGTAATTGATAATATATGTCCTTTCATATATTTTACACACAAAGGCATCTACCGTTTGTGTCAAATTCGTACTCTATTGGCAAGTCCAAAGGAAATCTCTTATTCCTAAGTGGAAATCACAAAATACACATAAATTTGGGGGTGGGGTCCCTATGCAGGAAACCTGTACACGGCCCATACCTAGCGGTGACACAGGAAGAGTCAGCGTTAATACCTACCTCTCATAAATGACGCATCCTCGTATTACCAATATGACCTACACATCGTCAGGCCCACCAATGTCGACATGTGGTACAGGATCCGAACGCGCGAACCCCCGAGCCGATAGGACAGTCCACGAATATTGGTATGTCCACAAAAATACATAATATTACATATTATTATTTCGAATAATATGTATAGGTAATTACTCTATAATTACCAAAAAAACACCCATCTAATATTCACAATATTTCCATTTATTAATAATTTATAATGTAATAAATTACTAATTTCATTCCATAAAATAATCACTTAACCAACAGTTATTTGTAATTATTTTCAGTCCAATGTGTATATACATCGCTATTAAGATTACTCTTTTAAGTTCCCTCTTTAAACCCCATATAATATGTAAATTCCATTTTAGTAGCTTGACCCCTTTTCTGTAGTTAAAAATTCAATCTCAGGTTCAGGGGAAAAGAAAAGTACGAAAATGTCAAAATCCCTGGCCCATCGCTAGAAAGACTTAGGGGCTCGTTCGCATGATAGGGCATGTCGTTTGAACGACCTAACACATCGTTTGAGCGACCCCTCGTCTTCTTCTTTTCTCCTCGTATCTTTTACTATTCTCCCAATTTCAATCATTTGCAACCCAGAAAATTATACGAATTTAATAGCAGTTATGGTAAAGTCAAACAATAAATTCCGACGTTTATGTATTCAAATCCAGTGGATTTCATTTGTTAAGGGTTTCTAAAATCTGGACATTCTTCCATTTTCCAACGTTGTTTAATTTCAGTAACAAAGGGGTATTCATTTAGGGATTTACAAAAATATTTTAGCCCATTAATTTACTTGACAACCTCTACATCAGTTATTCACTTTTTCCCCAAAATCTATCAAAACTTAAGGAAATCTAACATCAATAATAAGATTTTCGATACCTAATTTATGGGACCATTTATACATATAAATCATTCCTCTATATGTGTGGTTCATCATCATCTCAAACATATTTAAACCTAAATCCCATAAATTTAAAGGGGATAATTATATGCATCAAGAAATAAATTGTAGAGCATAAATTAAGCAAGAGAATTCTTGCCTTAAAATCTGTAGAATAATTTCTCTTGAATCTCCCTTGATTTTCCCCTTTATTCTTCCTCTTTTCTTTCCTTTTTGGTATTTCTCCTTTTCTCTCCCGCAGCAGCTAATCTAGGTTTTCTCTATTGATAGTGGGGGAGTGGTTTACCCCCACTTAAACACTTGGTTAGTGGCTAATCCCGAGTTGGGCTTAAAGCCAAACTTTTGGAACCCCAAATGGACCCGAATCCAAAACCCAATTACCCCAAAAGTTATCCAACCTATATACTATTGACCCGGGACTATTTTTAAAGGCTTAATTCATCTCAACGAGTCCATGTGTGTTCCGAAATATGTTTCGAATTATTTATGTCAATAATATGTACTTTTAATCTGTGTCGCACCTAATTTATGTATTGTTTCCACGTTACATTTAAATGTCACATTCATGCACATAAAATTAGTCACACACAAACATAATTAAATAGTAATTTCTACTGTGCAATTTTTAAATAAAAATATTTAATTACATCCACTTTCTGAATTTATTTATTTATTCCAAATATATTAAATATTATTTATTTTAGAAGAAAATACAGTGGTATTACATTCTTCCCCCTAATAATGGGATTTCATCCTCAGAATAAAAAAAGTACGTACCTAGCTAAAAGATTTCGGGATACTTTGTGCGCATGTTGTCCTCCCTCTCCCAAGTCGACTCGTCCTCCCAATGGTATCCCCATGGCACCCGAACTAAGGGAACAACTTTGGTTCAAAGTCGGCACTCCCGTCGGTCCAGAATGGCTATGGTCTCGCCTCATAAGTAGCATCTGGATGGAGCTTCATCTCATCGATGTCAATATGATGTTACGCCACCTTATCTCTAAGGAATATCTGCAGTGAAGATATGTGAAAAATATCATGCATCCACTGCAAGTGATCTAGTAATTCCAACCGATATGCTACGGGCCAAATCCTCTCCAGAATAGGGAATGGTCCCATGTATCGAGGAGTCAACTTCCCTTTATTCCCAGATCTCATCACCCTTTTCATGGGACCAACACTTGGTCTCCAACATCGAAGTTTAAATGTCTTCGTCCCGCATCCACATAGCTCTTTTGCTTATCCTGGGCAATTCCTATCGTGGCTCGAATCATCTCTACCTTCTCTGAGGTGTCTTGAATGAAATTTAGTCCAAGTAACTTGTTCTCCCCCACCTCTAATAAGCATGAGGTGAACGTAAAGGTCTCCCTTAGAGTGCCTCGAATGGCACCATCCCTGTCGTGAACTGGTAGTTATTGTTGTAGTCAAACTCCACCAAAGACAAATACTTCTCCCAGCTCCCTTTAAAATCTAAAATACACATATGCAACACGTCCTCCAGCATCAGGTACACCCTCTTTTTCTGTCCATCGGTCTGAGGATGATACGATGTGCTCAATATCAACTCTACCCCCAAGGACTGCTGAAAAGGTCTTCTAAAAGTGGGACATAAACGTTATGTACCTGTCTAACACAATATTGAGTGGTACCCTATGCAACTTAACGATCTCGGCAAGGAAGAGCCTGACATACTGCTCGGAGCTGTAATATGTCCTGACTGGTAAGAAATGAGCCACTTTTGTCAATCGTTCGATAATCACCCAAATTAAATCATGACCCCTCTATGAAGTAGGTAGCCCAATGATGAAGTCCAAGTAGATGATTTCCCACTTCCAAAATGGGATTTCTAAAGGCTACGAAGTACCTCCAGGATGCTGGTGATCCACCTTTATAAGTTGACACGTAGCACACCTGGACACAAACTCTGCTATATCCCTTTTCGTAACGGCCCAATAATACTGAAGACGCATGTCGTGGTACATCTTATCCCCTTCATAATGTACCATAGAAAGTGATTCGTGAGCCTCTGGCATCACGGCTCGCCTCAACTCCTCATCATCTGGAACAACCAATCTCCCCTAAAATCTCAAACCACCGTCTGACTCGATAGAATATTACTCCACCCCCTCAGCTAGCAATTATCTCGCCCTCTCTTGGCAAAGATGATCTCCTGACTGTGCCTTCACCACCCGAATAATGATCTCGAGGGCGATGGTGATAACTGAGATAAATGCTCGGGTTAAGTCATCGTCCCTATAAAGTGACTTCCACTTCGTTTTCCATACTACTGCCAACTCCAGAAATGGATTGCAACTCAACGCATCCATTACGACATTTGCCATCCCCGAGTGGTACCGAATGTCGAACTGATAGTCTATCACAAAGTTTATCCACCTCCTCTGTCTCATGTTCAACTCCCGTTGTGTGAACAAATACTATAGGATTTTGTGGTCTGTGAAAAGCTAAAATTTCTCATCGAGGAGATAATGTCTTCACACTCACAAGGAAAAAACCACAACTGCTAACTCCAATTCATGGGTGGGGTAATGTCCCTCTTGAGTCTTAAGCTTTTAGTAAGCATAAGTTATCGACCTCTCCTCATATATTAAGACCCCGCCAAGTCCCCTCAAGGACGCATCTATGTAAGTTCTGTAATCAACCCCTGCATAAGGCAACACCAAAACTGGTGTTGTAGTCAACCTAGTCTTTAGCTCCTCAAATGCCTGTTGGTACATCTCATCCTAAACCACTACACCAAATCCTGCGAATGGTCACGCTTAGTGGGTCACGACCCAAGTCCGCGACCAGCTGGTCGCGGAGTTGGGCCTTTGACCCACTCAATATTTGGCGTGACCATATTTATTATCACACTAAATTATCGAGGCTCTAGAAGTGGTCAGGGACCAAGTCCGTGACCAAAGTGGTCGCGGACTTGGGCCGTGACCAGGTCGTGACCATCTTAGCGCTAAACTCGCGCCAAAATTCTCTCCAAGCTTGGTCAAAGACTTGGGCCGTGACCATAGGCATGACGAAGCACAAAACACACACATTGTGGGTCACGGCTGGGGGCCGTGACCATTTCTTGGCGTGGATCACGGCTATGGGCCGTGACCATATGCAGTTTGATGGGTCTTTTGATTTGGGTGGTGTTTCTTCTGGTGGGTCACGGCTGAGAGCCGTGACCAGGTTCAATCTTAAAAAAATAAAATGTGCATTGCTTTTCTCATTCAGTAGCCTTCGTTTCTTTCATTTCCCCCCAATGAAATACCCCCGCTAAAAAAACCCTTATCTCCGATTTACTAGCACTGTCTCACATGTCTATGGGATAGATTATTGGTCCGGTAGGCACTCCGGTTGAGCCAGTCAAGTTGGTCGCGGTTGAAGGGGAACAGGAGAGGACCAAGAGTGATGAGGAGATTACACCCAAACCAGAAGGAATGACTTAACACTGAGTACATTTGGGGCAAAAACATCTGAGAAGGAATGGCTTTACGCTGCAAGCGACACCTCTAGCCCAAAAAGACAATGAAGGGGCGTTACATATGGAAGAGGCTACATCTCCGGTGGCTGTTTCTCTACGGACAGGTGAGAGTGCAGTTGGGAAGTCGGGGGATAGAGCTGTCAGCTCGGGTACGATGAGACTGCCGGCGGTAACGACTAACGACGGCGGTGGTGGACTGTGGCTTGTTTCTCTGGTGAGATGTTTCATTGATTCTCATCTCTCCTTTCCCATTTCTATCTCACGATATGTTGTTTCACTACAAAGTAAACAAAATCATTGTGTGTATCTGTCATCTATCCAACATATATATACATCACGGCGGTGGTGTATATATATGTTGTGATTTCTATGCTTTAATCTATTTTGATTTCTCTGCTTCACTTTAAGATTTTGTGGTTAATTTGATGTTGGATACAAACTGACTATTGTGCCGAATTAATTTTTGAAGCAGAGTGGTATACAACTCTTTTACTGCTATGGGGATTAATTTTTTGGAAAAAGTCAGAGGGTCCACAAATTGTTGATTACACTTCTAAAGTAATGCTCCTAATAGGCTATCATAGATATTTTTATGAAGAGAAGAAACCACTTTTTTACTTCTATGGGGATTAAATTTTTTAGAAAATTATTCCACCTGACATCGAATTTGCGAGTTATTGAATTGAGGTTTCAAATTTATTGATAGAAATGGGTATTTCAAGTTTAAGTAAAAGGATTAATTTGGCGTTATTTTTTTGTATTTTCGGGGGATTTTTGTTGAGTATTATCATGTTATACTTTTCCTTCTTCTACCTTTACTGTAATTTCAAAAGAGGGTACACAAATTGGTGGTTAAATGGCAAGCGGGGTTCAACTAACGACGGCGGTGGTGGACTGTAGGGTTTCTTTCATTTCGATTGTTGTAAACGGTCTCAGAAATAGAAAGAAGATGGTAGGGTTCTTTCACCCATACATTAACGACGGCGGTGGAGGAAAGAGAGTTCTTTGGTGTGCAGTGAAAGCCATACAAGAATAAAGTCTGATTTGGTGCCATACAGGAAGAGTTCTTAAATAATAGGATCTCGATTGCGTTGTGTACACGGGTGATGGCTCGAGCACTCGATCGCTTTGCGATAAATTTACCCTCCTCAGGTACCCCCATCTCTCTAAACAAGCACGTATCAATTTCTTTTGTTTTTTTAATATAATAGTTATATAAACTGGTAATATTACTGTTTAACACTATAATTTTAAAACAGGACACTCTCACACTTTAATATTAGGAGGGCTCCTGCTAAATAAAGAATCTTTCTCAGTTTTTTAACTTTAAGTTGTGATTGATTATATACGTATAAAGTGAGGATGCAACCTCAAGTATGATAGCCTAAAGGTCAAGTGGAGGATCCAAGATTTTTGGTAGGGGGCCAAAGTTTTGAGTGTTGTTGGGTTAATTCGAGTTTTATACAAATGATTCAAGTTTGAAGGTTTTCAAAATTGCTTACTTACATATTTCTTATCATTGAAGCATTATGCCTATTCGCAAAGATGAGTGATGTTCTTTATTTTTGTAGAATCAAATTTCACTAATTCATTTTGAAAGTGGGCATATATACGCATATATCCAATGTTCTGCATTTTTTTAATTCATTACCTGCAATATCAAATGCGTATTTTCTTGGTTTAGATTTATTAAAGTGGGAGACTGACTAGCCACTCTCGCTTTGCTGATATGACTTGGGTTTAATCGGGTATTGTTCGAGACTTATTTATTCGTGAAAGTATAACTATAAGTTTTTTAATGCAACTAAATGATTTTTATTTTTATTTTTTATTTACTATATGAGTATTTAGGCTTTCGGTAGTTATATATTCTCATCTTTTATATCTGATTTTGTCCCACTTTGTAGGTTATCAATTTGACTATGTATTTGATTGGACTATATTGAAGTATCCTCAGATTGGTGCCAGTTCTAGAGGACGAGTCAGTGTTTGTATAATTTTCTTTCGTGTTTTTTTCTTCTTCCAAGAATGTTACTTATTTAATGCTTTTGTTTTCAAAATTCCAATGGAAATGCAGGTTTAAATGCAGGACCATCTGCGAAAAGGACCTTAGGTACTCTCTCTAAGCATATTCAGATTCGTTCGCGAAATGTCATGTCTTTATATAATTATTCTTCTAATTATTCGATTTAGTGTTGTGAGTCTAATTTGAACTTTACGGAATGGCTATGTTCCTAATTCAACCAAGATTGTAGTTTTACTGGAATGGCTTTTTTGGATTCCGTTAGATTTTTTTTAATAAAGCTAACTATGCTTCTGGGGAATATGTTGTATATTTTGTTGGGACTCATTTTAGAATCACTGTGCTAAAGCTCCAATTTATATTTCTAAAAAATCTTGTGTTATGCATGCTAGACGGACAGTAAAAAACATTCCCAAGTATGCTCCAGCACAGTTCTACATTGACAATGTGTTGTTTCGGATCAAGGAGAAGAACATTCCCTATTGCTATTGTTGCAGGTTAGATCTGCTATGCTTTACTTTAACAAAAGTAGTTATATAATTGATATGCATTATCTATTAAATCTTTTAGATGATAGAAGGAGTACGGGATAATTATTGGTTTTGTTTGGTTTAGCTATTGGATAATTATTGGTTGTTGCTTATTGTTGGATAGTATGTTAGAAGGAGTATGGGATAATTAGAAGGAGTACGGGATAATTATTAGATAATATGTTGAAAATATTTTAGACTCCCGGTTTGAGAATACGACGATAATTTGAAAATGTGTAGACTTAAGCTTAAAAGCATGGCGTTAGATGGGAGAAACCCGAAACATCCCCCAAATGGTCCCGTTAGAGGCATCAACACCTTGCACAGAACCAATGTAACTCGTACGAATAGGCCACACGATCACGGAACTCCCGGTTTGAGAATACGAGGATAATTTTGCATATATCAGAACTTAGGTTCAAAAACATGGCGTTAGAGGGAGAAAACTCGAAATAACCCCCGTACGGTCCCGTGAGAGGCACCAACACCTCTAACGGGACCAATGTAACACGTTGAAACTGACCGCTCGATAACGGGACTCCCGGTTTGAGAATACGACGATAATTTCAAAATATGAGGACTTAAGATTGAAAACAAGGCGTTAGAGGGTGAAAACTTGAAACAACCCTCGTACGGTCCCGTGAGAGGCACCAACACCTCTCACGGGACCAATGTAAAAAGTAATAACTGACCGTGCGATAACAAGACTCCCGCTTTGAGAATACAACGATAATTTGAAAATATGAGAACTTAAGCTTGAAAACAAGGCGTTAGAAGGGGAAAACACAGAATAACCCCCGTACGGCCCCGTGAGAGGCACCAACACCTCTCACGGGACCAATGTAACACATAGGAAATGACCACGCGATAATGGGACTCCCGGTTTGACAATACGACGATAAGTTGAAAATATGAGTACTTAAGCTTGAAAACAAGGCGTTAGATGGGGAAAATACGAAACAGCCTCCGTACAGTCTTGTGAGAGGAACCAACACCTCTCATGGGACCAATATAACACGTAAGAACTAACCGCGCGATCATGGGACTCCCGGTTTGAGAATACGACGATAATTTGCATATTTCTAAAGTTAGGCTTAAAAACATGGCGTTAGAGGGTGAGAACTAGAAACAGCCCCCGAACGTCCCCGTGGGTGGCACCAACACCTCCCACGGGAGCAATGTAACTCGTAGAAACTGACCCCGCAGCCGCGGGACTCCCGGTTTGATAATACGACGGTAATTTGCATATTTCTAGACTTAAGCAAAATATGGCGTTAGAGAGTGAAGACTCGAAACTGCCCCCGAACGTCCCCGTGGGTGGCACCAACACCTCCCACAGGACTAATGTAACTCATAGGAACTGACCCCGCAGCCGTGGGACTCCCGGTTTGAGAATACGACGATAATTTGCATATTTTTAGACTTAGGCTTAAAAACACGGCGTTAGAGGGTGAGAACTAGAAACAGCCCCCGAACGTCCACGTGGGTGGCACCAACACTTCCCACGAGACCAATGTAACTCGTAGGAACGGACCCCGCAGCCACGGGACTCCCAGTTTGAGAATACGATGATAATTTGCATTTTTCTGGACTTACGCTTAAAAACATGGCGTTAGAGGGTGAGAACTAGAAACAGCCCATGAACGTCCCCGTGGGTGGTACCAACACCTCTCACGGGACCAATGTAACTCGTAGGAACTGACCCCGCAGCCGCGGGACTCCCGATTTGAGAATACGACGGTAATTTGCATATTTCTAGACTTAGGCTTAAAAACATGGCGTTAGAGGGTGAGAACTAGAAATAGCCCCCGAACGTCCCCGTGGGTGGCACCAACACCTCCCATGAGACCAATGTAACTTGTAGGAACTAACCCTGCAGCCGCGGGACTCCCTATTTGATAATACGACGGTAATTTGCATATTTATAGACTTAAATAAAACATGGCGTAAGAGGGTGAAAACTCGAAACAGCCCCCTAACGGCCCTGTGGGTGGCACCAACACCTCCTACGGGACCAATGTAACTCGTAGGAACTGACCCTGCAGCCGCGGGACTCCCGGTTTGAGAATACGATGATAATTTGCATATTTCTAGACTTAGTCTTAAAAACATGGCGTTAGAGGGGGATAACTAGTAAGAGGCCTCGAACGTCCCCGTGGGTGGCACCAACACCTCCCACGAGACCAATGTAACTCGTAGGAACTGACCCCGCAGCCACGGGACTCCCAGTTTGAGAATACGACGGTAATTTGCATGTTTCTAGACTTAAGCAAAACACCGCGTTAGAGGGTGAAAACTCGAAACTGCCCCCGAACGTCCCCGTGGGTGGCACCAACACCTCCCACGGGACCAATGTAACTCGTAGGAAATGACCCCGCAGCCGCGGGACTCCCGATTTGAGAATACGACGATAATATGCATATTTCTAGACTTAGGCTTAAAAACATTGCGTTAAAGGATGAGAACTAGAAACAGCCCCCCAAACGTCCCCGTGGGTGGCACCCACACCTCCCACGGGACCAATGTAACTCTTAGGAACTGACCCCGCAGCCGCGGGACTCCCAATTTGAGAATACGACGGTAATTTGCATATTTCTAGACATAGACTTAAAAATATGGCCTTAGAGGGTGAGAACTAGAAACAGCCCCTGAACATCCCCGTGGGTGGTACCAACACCTCTCACGGGACCAATGTAACTCGTAGGAACTGACCCCGCAGCCGCGGCACTCCCGGTTTGAGAATACGACAGTAATTTGCATATTTTTAGACTTAGGCTTAAAAAGATGGCGTTAGAGGGTGAGAACTAGAAACAGCCACCGAACGTCCCGTGGGTGGCACCAACACATCCCACGGGACCAATGTAACTCGTAGGAACTGACCCCGCAGCCACGGGACTCCCTGTTTGAGAATACGATGACAATTTGCATTTTTCTAGACTTACGCTTAAAAACATGGCGTTGGGTGAGAACTAGAAACAGCCCCTGAACGTCCCCGTGGATGGTACCAATACCTCTCACGGGACCAATGTAACTCGTAGGAACTGACACCGCAGTCGCGGGACTCTCGGTTTGAGAATACGACGGTAATTTGCATATTTCTAGACTTAGGCTTAAAAACATGGCGTTAGAGGGTGAGAACTAGAAATAGCCCCCGAACGTCCCCGTGGGTGGCACCAACACCTCCCACGAGACCAATGTAACTCGTAGGAACTGACCCTGCAGCCGCGGGACTCCCAATTTGATAATACGACGGTAATTTGCATATTTCTAGACTTAAACAAAACATGGCGTTACAGGGTGAAAACTCGAAACAGCCCCCTAACGGCCCTGTGGGTGGCACCAACACCTCCCACGGGACCAATGTAACTCGTAGGAACTGACCCTGCAGCCGCGGGACTCCCGATTGGAGAATACGACGATAATTTGCATATTTCTAGACTTAGGCTTAAAAACATGGCGTTAGAGGGGGGGAACTAGTAAGAGGCCCCGAACGTCCCCGTGGGTGGCACCAACACCTCCCACGGGACCAATGTAACTCGTAGGAACTGACCCCGCAGCCGCGGGACTCCCGATTTGAGAATACGACGGTAATTTGCATGTTTCTAGACTTAAGCAAAACACCACGTTAGAGGGTGAAAACTCGAAACTGCCCCCGAACGTCCCCGTGGGTGGCACCAACACCTCCCACGGGACGAATGTAACTCATAGGAAATGAACCCGCATCCGCGGGACTCCCGATTTGAGAATACGAGGATAATATGCATATTTCTAGACTTAGGCTTAAAAACATGGCGTTAGAGGATGAGAATTAGAAACAGCCCCCGAACGTCCCCGTGGGTGGCACCCACACCTCCCATGGGATAAATGTAACTCGTAGGAACTGACCCCGCAGCCGCGGGACTCCCGATTTGAGAATACGACAGTAATTTGCATATTTCTAGAGACTTAAAAACATGGCGTTAGAGGGTGAGAACTAGAAACAGCCCCTGAACGTCCCCGTGGGTGGTACCAAAACCTGTCACGGGACCAATGTAACTAGTAGGAACTGACTCCGCAGCCGCGGCACTCCCGGTTTGAGAATACGACAGTAATTTGCGTATTTCTAGATTTAGGCTTAAAAACATGGCGTTAGAGGGTGAGAACTAGAAATAGCCCCCGAACGTCCCCATGGGTGGCACCAAGACCTCCCAGGGGACCAATGTAACTCGTAGGAACTGACCCTGCAGCTGCGGGACTCCCGATTTGATAATACGACGGTAATTTGCATATTTCTAGACTTAAACAAAACATGGCGTTAGAGGGTGAGAACTAGAAACAGCCCCCGAACGTCCCCGTGGGTGGCCCAACACCTCCCACGGGAGCAATGTAACTCGTAGGAATTGACCCCGCAGCCGCGGGACTCCCGGTTTGATAATACGACGGTAATTTGTATATTTCTAGACTTAAGCAAAACACGAAACTGCCCCCGAACATCCCCGTTGGTGGCACCAACACCTCCCACAGGACTAATGTAACTCATAGGAACTGACCTCGCAACCGTGGGACTCCCGGTTTTAGAATACGACGATAATTTGCATATTTTTAGACTTAGGCTTAAAAACATGGCGTTAAAGGGTGAGAACTAGAAACAGCCCCCGAATATCCCCGTGGGTGGCACCAACACTTCCCACGGGACCAATGTAACTCGTAGGAACTGACCCCGCAGCCACGGGACTCCCAGTTTGAGAATACGATGATAATTTGCATTTTTCTAGACTTACACTTAAAAACATGGCGTTAGAGGGTGAGAACTAGAAACAGCCCCTGAACGTCCCCGTGGGTGGTACCAACACCTCTCACGGGAACAATGTAACTCGTAGGAACTGACCCCGCAGCCGCGGGACTCCCGATTTGAGAATACGACGGTAATTTGCATATTTCTAGACTTAGGCTTAAAAACATGGCGTTAGAGGGTGAGAACTAGAAATAGCCCCCGAACGTCCTCGTGGGTGGCACCAACACCTCCCATGAGACCAATGTAACTCGTAGGAACTGACCCTGTAGCCGCGGAACTCCCTATTTGATAAGACGACGGTAATTTGCATATTTCTAGACTTAAACAAAACATGGCGTAAGAGGGTGAAAACTCGAAATAGCCCCCTAACGGCCCTGTGGGTGGCACCAACACCTTCCACGGGACCAATGTAACTCGTAGGAACTGACCCAGCAGCCGCGGGACTCCCGGTTTGGGAATACGACGATAATTTGCATATTTCTAGACTTAGGCTTAAAAACATGGCGTTAGAGGGGGATAACTAGTAAGAGGCCCCGAACGTCCCCGTGGGTGGCACCCACACCTCCCACGGGACCAATGTAACTCGTAGGAACTGACCCCGCAGCCGCGGGACTCCCGGTTTGAGAATACGACGGTAATTTGCATGTTTCTAGACTTAAGCAAAACACCGCGTTAGAGGGTGAAAACTCGAAACTGCCCCCGAACGTCCCCGTGGGTGGCACCAACACCTCCCACGGTACCAATGTAACTCGTAGGAAATGACCCCGCAGCCGCGGGACTCCCGATTTGAGAATACGACGATAATATGCATATTTCTAGACTTAGGCTTAAAAACATTGCGTTAGAGGATGAGAACTAGAAACAGCCCCCCAAACGTCCCCGTGGGTGGCACCCACACCTCCCACGGGACCAATGTAACTCGTCGGAACTGACCCCGCAGCCGCGGGACTCCCGATTTGAGAATACGACGGTAATTTGCATATTTCTAGACATAGACTTAAAAACATGGCGTTAGAGGGTGAGAACTAGAAACAGCCCCTGAACGTCCCCGTGGGTGGTACCAACACCTCTCACGGGACCAATGTAACTCGTAGGAACTGACCCCGCAGCCGCGGCACTCCCGGTTTGAGAATACGACAGTAATTTGCATATTTTTAGACTTAGGCTTAAAAAGATGGCATTAGAGGGTGAGAACTAGAAACAGCCACCGAACGTCCCGTGGGTGGCACCAACACATCCCACGGGACCAATGTAACTCGTAGGAACTGACCCCGCAGCCACGGGACTCCCAGTTTAAGAATACGATGACAATTTGCATTTTTCTAGACTTACGCTTAAAAACATGGCGTTGGGTGAGAACTAGAAACAGCCCCTGAACGTCCCCGTGGATGGTACCGACACCTCTCACGGGACCAATGTAACTCGTAGGAACTGACACCGCTGTCGCGGGACTCTCGGTTTGAGAATACGACGGTAATTTGCATATTTCTAGACTTAGGCTTAAAAACATGGCGTTAGAGGGTGAGAACTAGAAATAGCCCCCGAACGTCCCCGTGGGTGGCACCAACACCTCCCACGAGACCAATGTAACTCGTAGGAACTGACCCTGCAGCCGCGGGACTCCCGATTTGATAATACGACGGTAATTTGCATATTTCTAGACTTAAACAAAACATGGCGTTAGAGGGTGAAAACTCGAAATAGCCCCCTAACGGCCCTGTGGGTGGCACCAACACCTCCCACGGGACCAATGTAACTCGTAGGAACTGACCCTGCAGCCGCGGGACTCCCGGTTGGAGAATACGATGATAATTTGCATATTTCTAGACTTAGGCTTAAAAACATGGCGTTAGAGGGGGGGAACTAGTAAGAGGCCCCGAACGTCCCCGTGGGTGGCACCAACACCTCCCACGGGACCAATGTAACTCGTAGGAACTGACCCCGCAGCCGCGGGACTCCCGGTTTGAGAATACGACGGTAATTTGCATGTTTCTAGACTTAAGCAAAACACCGCGTTAGAGGGTGAAAACTCGAAACTGCCCCCGAACGTCCCCGTGGGTGGCACCAACACCTCCCACGGGACGAATGTAACTCATAGGAAATGAACCCGCATCCGCGGGACTCCCGATTTGAGAATACGACGATAATATGCATATTTCTAGACTTAGGCTTAAAAACATGGCGTTAGAGGATGAGAACTAGAAACAGCCCCCGAACGTCCCCGTGGGTGGCACCCACACCTCCCACGGGATAAATGTAACTCGTAGGAACTGACCCCGCAGCCGCGGGACTCCCGATTTGAGAATACGACAGTAATTTGCATATTTCTAGAGACTTAAAAACATGGCGTTAGAGGGTGAGAACTAGAAACAGCCCCTGAACGTCCCCGTGGGTGGTACCAACACCTGTCACGGGACCAATGTAACTCGTAGGAACTGACCCCGCAGCCGCGGCACTCCCGGTTTGAGAATACGACAGTAATTTGCGTATTTCTAGATTTAGGCTTAAAAACATGGCGTTAGAGGGTGAGAACTAGAAATAGCCACCGAACGTCCCGTGGGTGGCACCAACACCTCCCACGGGACGAATGTAACTCATAGGAAATGAACCCGCATCCGCGGGACTCCCGATTTGATAATACGCCGGTAATTTGCATATTTCTAGACTTAGGCTTAAAAACATGGCGTTAGAGGATGAGAACTAGAAACAGCCCCCGAACGTCCCCGTGGGTGGCACCCACACCTCCCACGGGATAAATGTAACTCGTAGGAACTGACCCCGCAGCCGCGGGACTCCCGATTTGAGAATACGACAGTAATTTGCATATTTCTAGAGACTTAAAAACATGGCGTTAGAGGGTGAGAACTAGAAACAGCCCCTGAACGTCCCCGTGGGTGGTACCAACACCTGTCACGGGACCAATGTAACTCGTAGGAACTGACCCCGCAGCCGCGGCACTCCCGGTTTGAGAATACGACAGTAATTTGCGTATTTCTAGATTTAGGCTTAAAAACATGGCGTTAGAGGGTGAGAACTAGAAATAGCCCCCGAACGTCCCCATGGGTGGCACCAAGACCTCCCAAGGGACCAATGTAACTCGTAGGAACTGAACCTACAGCCGAGGGACTCCCGATTTGATAATACGACGGTAATTTGTATATTTCTAGACTTAAACAAAACATGGCGTTAGAGGGTGAGAACTAGAAACAGCCCCCGAACGTCCCCGTGGGTGGCCCAACACCTCCCACGGGAGCAATGTAACTCGTAGGAACTGACCCCGCAGCCGCGGGACTCCCGGTTTGACAATACGACGGTAATTTGTATATTTCTAGACTTAAGCAAAACATGGCGTTCGAGGGTGAAAACTCGAAACTTCCCCCGAACGTCCCCGTGGGTGGCACCAACACCTCCCACAGGACTAATGTAACTCATAGTAACTGACCCCGCAACCGTGGGACTCCCAGTTTTAGAATATGACGATAATTTGCATATTTTTAGACTTAGGCTTAAAAACATGGCGTTAAAGGGTGAGAACTAGAAACAGCCCCCGAATGTCCCCGTGGGTGGCACCAACACTTCCCACGGGACCAATGTAACTCGTAGGAACTGACCCCGCAGCCACGGGACTCCCGGTTTGAGAATACGGTGATAATTTGCATTTTTCTAGACTTACGCTTAAAAACATGGCGTTAGAGGGTGAGAACTAGAAACAACCCCGGAACGTCCCCGTGGGTGGTACCAACACCTCTCAAGGGACCAATGTAACTCGTAGGAACTGACCCCGCAGCCGCGGGACTCCCGGTTTGAGAATACGCCGGTAATTTGCATATTTCTAGACTTAGGCTTAAAAACATGGCGTTAGAGGATGAGAACTAGAAATAGCCCCCGAACGTCCCCGTGGGTGGCACCAACACCTCCCACGAGACCAATATAACTCGTAGGAACTGACCCTGCAGCCGCGGGACTCCCGATTTGATAATGCGACGGTAATTTGCATATTTCCAGACTTAAATAAAACATGGCGTTAGAGGGTGAAAACTCGAAACAGCCCCCTAACGGCCCTATGGGTGGCACCAACACCTCCCACGGGACCATTGTAACTCGTAGTAACTGACCCTGCAGCCGCGGGACTCCCGATTTGAGAAAAAGATGATAATTTGCATATTTCTAGACCTAGGTTTAAAAACATGGCGTTAGAGGGAGGGAACTAGTAAGAGGCCCCGAACGTCCCCGTGGGTGGCACCAACACCTCCCACGGGACCAATGTAACTCGTAGGAACTGACCCCGTAGCCGCGGGACTCCCGGTTTGAGAATACGACGGTAATTTGCATGTTTCTAGACTTAAGCAAAACACCGCGTTAGAGGGTGAAAATTCGAAACTGCCCCCGAACGTCCCCGTGGGTGGCACCAACACCTCCCACGGGACCAATGTAACTCGTAGGAAATGACCCCGCAGCCGCGGGACTCCCGATTTGAGAATACGACGATAATATGCATATTTCTAGACTTAGGCTTAAAAACAAGGCGTTAGAGGATGAGAACTAGAAACAACCCCCGAACGTCCCCGTAGGTGGCACCCACACCTCCCACGGGAGCAATGTTACTCGTAGGAACTGACCCCGCAGCCGCGGGACTCCCGATTTGAGAATACGACGGTAATTTGCATATTTCTAGACATAGGCTTAAAAACATGGTGTTAGAGGGTGAGAACTAGAAACATCCACTGAACGTCCCCGTGGGTGGTACCAACACCTCTCACGGGACCAATGTAACTCGTGGGAACTGACCCCCCAGCCGCGGAACTCCCGGTTTGAGAATACGACAGTAATTTGCATATTTCTAGACTTAGGCTTAAAAATATGGCATTAGAGGGTCAGAACTAGAAATAGCCCCCGAACGTCCCCATGGGTGGCACCAACACCTCCCAGGGGACCAATGTAACTCGTAGGAACTGACCCTGCAGCCGCGGGACTCCCGATTTGATAATACGACGATAATTTGCATATTTCTAGACTTAAACAA
Organism: Sambucus nigra; assembly: GCA_949130495.1. NCBI lineage: Eukaryota > Viridiplantae > Streptophyta > Magnoliopsida > Dipsacales > Adoxaceae > Sambucus > Sambucus nigra. The sequence continues at coordinate 517,129 of CASBWL010000008.1, forward strand.
AACATGGCGTTAGAGAGTGAGAACTAGAAACATCCCCCGAACGTCCCCGTGGGTGGCACCAACACCTCCCACGGGACCAATGTAACTCGTAGGAACTGACCCCGCAGCCGCAGGACTACCGGTTTGAGAATACGATGATAATTTGCATATTGCTTGACTTAGGCCTAAAAACATGGCGTTAGAGGGTGAGAACTAGAAACATCCCCCGAACGTCCCCGTGGGTGGCACCAACACCTCCCACGGGACCAGTGTAACTCGTAGGAACTAACTCCGCAGTCGCGGGACTCTCGATTTGAGAATACGACGCCAATTTGCAAATTTCTAGACATAGGCTTAAAAACATGGCGTTAGAGGGTGAGAACTAGAAACAGCCCCTGAACGTCCCCGTGGGTGGTACCAACACCTCTCACGGGACCAATGTAACTCGTAGGAACTGACCCCGCAGCCGCGGCACTCCCGGTTTGAGAATACGACAGTAATTTGCATATTTTTAGACTTAGGCTTAAAAAGATGGCGTTAGAGGGTGAGAACTAGAAACAGCCACCGAACGACCCGTGGGTGGCACCAACACATCCCACGGGACCAATGTAACTCGTAGGAACTGACCCCGCAGCCACGGGACTCCCAGTTTGAGAATACGATGACAATTTGCATTTTTCTAGACTTACGCTTAAAAACATGGCGTTGGGTGAGAACTAGAAACAGCCCCTGAACGTCCCCGTGGATGGTACCAACACCTCTCACGGGACCAATGTAACTCGTAGGAACTGACACCGCAGTCGCGGGACTCTCGGTTTGAGAATACGACGGTAATTTGCATATTTCTAGACTTAGGCTTAAAAACATGGCGTTAGAGGGTGAGAACTAGAAATAGCCCCCGAACGTCCCCGTGGGTGGCACCAACACCTCCCACGAGACCAATGTAACTCGTAGGAACTGACCCTGCAGCCGCGGGACTCCCGATTTGATAATACGACGGTAATTTGCATATTTCTAGACTTAAACAAAACATGTCGTTAGAGGGTGAAAACTCGAAACAGCCCCCTAACGGCCCTGTGGGTGGCACCAACACCTCCCACGGGACCAATGTAACTCGTAGGAACTGACCCCGCAGCCGCGGGACTACCGGTTTGATAATACGATTATAATTTGCATATTGCTTGACTTAGGCTTAAAAACATGGCGTTAGAGGGTGAGAACTAGAAACATCCCCCGAAGGTCCCCGTGGGTGGCACCAACACCTCCCACGGGACCAATGTAACTCGTAGGAACTAACTCCGCAGTCGCGGGACTCTCGATTTGAGAATACGACGGCAATTTGCAAATTTCTAGACACAGGCTTAAAAACATGGCGTTAGAGGGTGAGAACTAGAAACAGCCCCTGAACGTCCCCGTGGGTGGTACCAACACCTCTCACGGAACCAATGTAACTCGTAGGAACTGACCCCGCAGCCGCGGCACTCCCGGTTTGAGAATACGACAGTAATTTGCATATTTTTAGACTTAGGCTTAAAAAGATGGCGTTAGAGGGTGAGAACTAGAAACAGCCACCGAACGTCCCGTGGGTGGCACCAACACATCCCACGGGACCAATGTAACTCGTAGGAACTGACCCCGCAGCCACGGGACTCCCAGTTTGAGAATACGATGACAATTTGCATTTTTCTAGACTTACGCTTAAAAACATGGCGTTGGGTGAGAACTAGAAACAGCCCCTGAACGTCCCCGTGGATGGTACCAACACCTCTCACGGGACCAATGTAACTCGTAGGAACTGACACCGCAGTCGCGGGACTCTCGGTTTGAGAATACGACGGTAATTTGCATATTTCTAGACTTAGGCTTAAAAACATGGCGTTAGAGGGTGAGAACTAGAAATAGCCCCCGAACGTCCCCGTGGGTGGCACCAACACCTCCCACGAGACCAATGTAACTCGTAGGAACTGACCCTGCAGCCGCGGGACTCCCGATTTGATAATACGACGGTAATTTGCATATTTCTAGACTTAAACAAAACATGGCGTTAGAGGGTGAAAACTCGAAACAGCCCCCTAACGGCCCTGTGGGTGGCACCAACACCTCCCACGGGACCAATGTAACTCGTAGGAACTGACCCCGCAGCCGCGGGACTCCCGGTTTGAGAATACGACGGTAATTTGCATGTTTCTAGACTTAAGCAAAACACCGCGTTAGAGGGTGAAAACTCGAAACTGCCCCCGAACGTCCCCGTGGGTGGCACCAACACCTCCCACGGGACGAATGTAACTCATAGGAAATGAACCCGCATCCGCGGGACTCCCGATTTGAGAATACGACGATAATATGCATATTTCTAGACTTAGGCTTAAAAACATGGCGTTAGAGGATGAGAACTAGAAACAGCCCCCGAACGTCCCCGTGGGTGGCACCCACACCTCCCACGGGATAAATGTAACTCGTAGGAACTGACCCCGCAGCCGCGGGACTCCCGATTTGAGAATACGACAGTAATTTGCATATTTCTAGAGACTTAAAAACATGGCGTTAGAGGGTGAGAACTAGAAACAGCCCCTGAACGTCCCCGTGGGTGGTACCAACACCTGTCACGGGACCAATGTAACTCGTAGGAACTGACCCCGCAGCCGCGGCACTCCCGGTTTGAGAATACGACAGTAATTTGCGTATTTCTAGATTTAGGCTTAAAAACATGGCGTTAGAGGGTGAGAACTAGAAATAGCCACCGAACGTCCCGTGGGTGGCACCAACACCTCCCACGGGACGAATGTAACTCATAGGAAATGAACCCGCATCCGCGGGACTCCCGATTTGATAATACGCCGGTAATTTGCATATTTCTAGACTTAGGCTTAAAAACATGGCGTTAGAGGATGAGAACTAGAAACAGCCCCCGAACGTCCCCGTGGGTGGCACCCACACCTCCCACGGGATAAATGTAACTCGTAGGAACTGACCCCGCAGCCGCGGGACTCCCGATTTGAGAATACGACAGTAATTTGCATATTTCTAGAGACTTAAAAACATGGCGTTAGAGGGTGAGAACTAGAAACAGCCCCTGAACGTCCCCGTGGGTGGTACCAACACCTGTCACGGGACCAATGTAACTCGTAGGAACTGACCCCGCAGCCGCGGCACTCCCGGTTTGAGAATACGACAGTAATTTGCGTATTTCTAGATTTAGGCTTAAAAACATGGCGTTAGAGGGTGAGAACTAGAAATAGCCCCCGAACGTCCCCATGGGTGGCACCAAGACCTCCCAAGGGACCAATGTAACTCGTAGGAACTGAACCTACAGCCGAGGGACTCCCGATTTGATAATACGACGGTAATTTGTATATTTCTAGACTTAAACAAAACATGGCGTTAGAGGGTGAGAACTAGAAACAGCCCCCGAACGTCCCCGTGGGTGGCCCAACACCTCCCACGGGAGCAATGTAACTCGTAGGAACTGACCCCGCAGCCGCGGGACTCCCGGTTTGACAATACGACGGTAATTTGTATATTTCTAGACTTAAGCAAAACATGGCGTTCGAGGGTGAAAACTCGAAACTTCCCCCGAACGTCCCCGTGGGTGGCACCAACACCTCCCACAGGACTAATGTAACTCATAGTAACTGACCCCGCAACCGTGGGACTCCCAGTTTTAGAATATGACGATAATTTGCATATTTTTAGACTTAGGCTTAAAAACATGGCGTTAAAGGGTGAGAACTAGAAACAGCCCCCGAATGTCCCCGTGGGTGGCACCAACACTTCCCACGGGACCAATGTAACTCGTAGGAACTGACCCCGCAGCCACGGGACTCCCGGTTTGAGAATACGGTGATAATTTGCATTTTTCTTACGCTTAAAAACATGGCGTTAGAGGGTGAGAACTAGAAACAACCCCGGAACGTCCCCGTGGGTGGTACCAACACCTCTCAAGGGACCAATGTAACTCGTAGGAACTGACCCCGCAGCCGCGGGACTCCCGGTTTGAGAATACGCCGGTAATTTGCATATTTCTAGACTTAGGCTTAAAAACATGGCGTTAGAGGATGAGAACTAGAAATAGCCCCCGAACGTCCCCGTGGGTGGCACCAACACCTCCCACGAGACCAATATAACTCGTAGGAACTGACCCTGCAGCCGCGGGACTCCCGATTTGATAATGCGACGGTAATTTGCATATTTCCAGACTTAAATAAAACATGGCGTTAGAGGGTGAAAACTCGAAACAGCCCCCTAACGGCCCTATGGGTGGCACCAACACCTCCCACGGGACCATTGTAACTCGTAGTAACTGACCCTGCAGCCGCGGGACTCCCGATTTGAGAAAAAGATGATAATTTGCATATTTCTAGACCTAGGTTTAAAAACATGGCGTTAGAGGGAGGGAACTAGTAAGAGGCCCCGAACGTCCCCGTGGGTGGCACCAACACCTCCCACGGGACCAATGTAACTCGTAGGAACTGACCCCGTAGCCGCGGGACTCCCGGTTTGAGAATACGACGGTAATTTGCATGTTTCTAGACTTAAGCAAAACACCACGTTAGAGGGTGAAAATTCGAAACTGCCCCCGAACGTCCCCGTGGGTGGCACCAACACCTCCCACGGGACCAATGTAACTCGTAGGAAATGACCCCGCAGCCGCGGGACTCCCGATTTGAGAATACGACGATAATATGCATATTTCTAGACTTAGGCTTAAAAACAAGGCGTTAGAGGATGAGAACTAGAAACAACCCCCGAACGTCCCCGTAGGTGGCACCCACACCTCCCACGGGAGCAATGTTACTCGTAGGAACTGACCCCGCAGCCGCGGGACTCCCGATTTGAGAATACGACGGTAATTTGCATATTTCTAGACATAGGCTTAAAAACATGGTGTTAGAGGGTGAGAACTAGAAACATCCACTGAACGTCCCCGTGGGTGGTACCAACACCTCTCACGGGACCAATGTAACTCGTGGGAACTGACCCCCCAGCCGCGGAACTCCCGGTTTGAGAATACGACAGTAATTTGCATATTTCTAGACTTAGGCTTAAAAATATGGCATTAGAGGGTCAGAACTAGAAATAGCCCCCGAACGTCCCCATGGGTGGCACCAACACCTCCCAGGGGACCAATGTAACTCGTAGGAACTGACCCTGCAGCCGCGGGACTCCCGATTTGATAATACGACGATAATTTGCATATTTCTAGACTTAAACAAAACATGGCGTTAGAGAGTGAGAACTAGAAACATCCCCCGAACGTCCCCGTGGGTGGCACCAACACCTCCCACGGGACCAATGTAACTCGTAGGAACTGACCCCGCAGCCGCAGGACTACCGGTTTGAGAATACGATGATAATTTGCATATTGCTTGACTTAGGCCTAAAAACATGGCGTTAGAGGGTGAGAACTAGAAACATCCCCCGAACGTCCCCGTGGGTGGCACCAACACCTCCCACGGGACCAGTGTAACTCGTAGGAACTAACTCCGCAGTCGCGGGACTCTCGATTTGAGAATACGACGCCAATTTGCAAATTTCTAGACATAGGCTTAAAAACATGGCGTTAGAGGGTGAGAACTAGAAACAGCCCCTGAACGTCCCCGTGGGTGGTACCAACACCTCTCACGGGACCAATGTAACTCGTAGGAACTGACCCCGCAGCCGCGGCACTCCCGGTTTGAGAATACGACAGTAATTTGCATATTTTTAGACTTAGGCTTAAAAAGATGGCGTTAGAGGGTGAGAACTAGAAACAGCCACCGAACGACCCGTGGGTGGCACCAACACATCCCACGGGACCAATGTAACTCGTAGGAACTGACCCCGCAGCCACGGGACTCCCAGTTTGAGAATACGATGACAATTTGCATTTTTCTAGACTTACGCTTAAAAACATGGCGTTGGGTGAGAACTAGAAACAGCCCCTGAACGTCCCCGTGGATGGTACCAACACCTCTCACGGGACCAATGTAACTCGTAGGAACTGACACCGCAGTCGCGGGACTCTCGGTTTGAGAATACGACGGTAATTTGCATATTTCTAGACTTAGGCTTAAAAACATGGCGTTAGAGGGTGAGAACTAGAAATAGCCCCCGAACGTCCCCGTGGGTGGCACCAACACCTCCCACGAGACCAATGTAACTCGTAGGAACTGACCCTGCAGCCGCGGGACTCCCGATTTGATAATACGACGGTAATTTGCATATTTCTAGACTTAAACAAAACATGTCGTTAGAGGGTGAAAACTCGAAACAGCCCCCTAACGGCCCTGTGGGTGGCACCAACACCTCCCACGGGACCAATGTAACTCGTAGGAACTGACCCCGCAGCCGCGGGACTACCGGTTTGATAATACGATTATAATTTGCATATTGCTTGACTTAGGCTTAAAAACATGGCGTTAGAGGGTGAGAACTAGAAACATCCCCCGAAGGTCCCCGTGGGTGGCACCAACACCTCCCACGGGACCAATGTAACTCGTAGGAACTAACTCCGCAGTCGCGGGACTCTCGATTTGAGAATACGACGGCAATTTGCAAATTTCTAGACACAGGCTTAAAAACATGGCGTTAGAGGGTGAGAACTAGAAACAGCCCCTGAACGTCCCCGTGGGTGGTACCAACACCTCTCACGGAACCAATGTAACTCGTAGGAACTGACCCCGCAGCCGCGGCACTCCCGGTTTGAGAATACGACAGTAATTTGCATATTTTTAGACTTAGGCTTAAAAAGATGGCGTTAGAGGGTGAGAACTAGAAACAGCCACCGAACGTCCCGTGGGTGGCACCAACACATCCCACGGGACCAATGTAACTCGTAGGAACTGACCCCGCAGCCACGGGACTCCCAGTTTGAGAATACGATGACAATTTGCATTTTTCTAGACTTACGCTTAAAAACATGGCGTTGGGTGAGAACTAGAAACAGCCCCTGAACGTCCCCGTGGATGGTACCAACACCTCTCACGGGACCAATGTAACTCGTAGGAACTGACACCGCAGTCGCGGGACTCTCGGTTTGAGAATACGACGGTAATTTGCATATTTCTAGACTTAGGCTTAAAAACATGGCGTTAGAGGGTGAGAACTAGAAATAGCCCCCGAACGTCCCCGTGGGTGGCACCAACACCTCCCACGAGACCAATGTAACTCGTAGGAACTGACCCTGCAGCCGCGGGACTCCCGATTTGATAATACGACGGTAATTTGCATATTTCTAGACTTAAACAAAACATGGCGTTAGAGGGTGAAAACTCGAAACAGCCCCCTAACGGCCCTGTGGGTGGCACCAACACCTCCCACGGGACCAATGTAACTCGTAGGAACTGACCCTGCAGCCGCGGGACTCCCGGTTGGAGAATACGATGATAATTTGCATATTTCTAGACTTAGGCTTAAAAACATGGCGTTAGAGGGGGGAACTAGTAAGAGGCCCCGAACGTCCCCGTGGGTGGCACCAACACCTCCCACGGGACCAATGTAACTCGTAGGAACTGACCCCGCAGCCGCGGGACTCCCGATTTGAGAATACGACGGTAATTTGCATGTTTCTAGACTTAAGCAAAACACCACGTTAGAGGGTGAAAACTCGAAACTGCCCCCGAACGTCCCGGTGGGTGGCACCCACACCTCCCACGGGACCAATGTAACTCATAGGAAATGAACCCGCATCCGCGGGACTCCCGATTTGAGAATACAACGATAATATGCATATTTCTAGACTTAGGCTTAAAAACATGGCGTTAGAGGATGAGAACTGGAAACAGCCCCCGAACGTCCCCGTGGGTGGCACCCACACCTCCCACGGGACCAATGTAACTCGTAGGAACTGACCCCGCAGCCGCGGGACTCCCGATTTGAGAATACGACAGTAATTTGCATATTTCTAGAGACTTAAAAACATGGCGTTAGAGGGTGAGAACTAGAAACAGCCCCTGAACGTCCCCGTGGGTGGTACCAACACCTGTCACGGGACCAATGTAACTCGTAGGAACTGTCCCCGCAGCCGCGGCACTCCCGGTTTGAGAATACGACAGTAATTTGCGTATTTCTAGATTTAGGCTTAAAAACATGGCGTTAAAGGGTGAGAACTAGAAATAGCCCCCGAACGTCCCCATGGGTGGCACCAAGACCTCCCAAGGGACCAATGTAACTCGTAGGAACTGACCCTACAGCCGAGGGACTCCCGATTTAATAATACGACGGTAATTTGCATATTTCTAGACTTAAACAAAACATGGCGTTAGAGGGTGAGAACTAGAAACAACCCCCGAACGTTCCCGTGGGTGGCCCAACACCTCCCACGGGAGCAATGTAACTCGTAGGAACTGACCCCGCAGCCGCGGGACTCCCGGTTTGACAATACGACGGTAATTTGTATATTTCTAGACTTAAGCAAAACATGGCGTTCGAGGGTGAAAACTCGAAACTGCCCCCGAACGTACCCGTGGGTGGCACCAACACCTCCCACAGGACTAATGTAACTCATAGTAACTGACCCCGCAACCGTGGGACTCCCAGTTTTAGAATACGACGATAATTTGCATATTTTTAGACTTAGGCTTAAAAACATGGCGTTAAAGGGTGAGAACTAGAAACAGCCCCCGAATGTCCCCGTGGGTGGCACCAACACTTCCCACGGGACCAATGTAACTCGTAGGAACTGACCCCGCAGCCACGGGACTCCCGGTTTGAGAATACGGTGATAATTTGCATTTTTCTAGACTTACGCTTAAAAACATGGCGTTAGAGGGTGGGAACTGGAAACAGCCCCTGAACGTCCCCGTGGGTGGTACCAACACCTCTCAAGGGACCAATGTAACTCGTAGGAACTGACCCAGCAGCCGCGGGACTCCCGGTTTGAGAATACGCCGGTAATTTGCATATTTCTAGACTTAGGCTTAAAAACATGGCGTTAGAGGGTGAGAACTAGAAATAGCCCCCGAACGTCCCCGTGGGTGACACCAACACTTCCCACGAGACCTATATAACTCGTAGGAACTGACCCTGCAGCCGCGGGACTCCCGATTTGATAATACGACGGTAATTTTCATATTTCCAGACTTAAATAAAACATGGCGTTAGAGGGTGAAAACTCGAAACAGCCCCCTAACGGCCCTGTGGGTGGCACCAACACCTCCCACGGGACCATTGTAACTCGTAGGAACTGACCCTGCAGCCGCGGGACTCCCGGTTTGAGAAAAAGATGATAATTTGCATATTTCTAGACTTAGGCTTAAAAACATGGCGTTAGAGGTAGGGAACTAGTAAGAGGCCCCGAACGTCCCCGTGGGTGGCACCAACACCTCCCACGGGACCAATGTAACTCGTAGGAACTGACCCCGCAGCCGCGGGACTCCCGATTTGAGAATACGACGGTAATTTGCATGTTTCTAGACTTAAGCAAAACACCACGTTAGAGGGTGAAAACTCGAAACTGCCCCCGAACGTCCCGGTGGGTGGCACCCACACCTCCCACGGGACCAATGTAACTCATAGGAAATGAACCCGCATCCGCGGGACTCCCGATTTGAGAATACAACGATAATATGCATATTTCTAGACTTAGGCTTAAAAACATGGCGTTAGAGGATGAGAACTGGAAACAGCCCCCGAACGTCCCCGTGGGTGGCACCCACACCTCCCACGGGACCAATGTAACTCGTAGGAACTGACCCCGCAGCCGCGGGACTCCCGATTTGAGAATACGACAGTAATTTGCATATTTCTAGAGACTTAAAAACATGGCGTTAGAGGGTGAGAACTAGAAACAGCCCCTGAACGTCCCCGTGGGTGGTACCAACACCTGTCACGGGACCAATGTAACTCGTAGGAACTGTCCCCGCAGCCGCGGCACTCCCGGTTTGAGAATACGACAGTAATTTGCGTATTTCTAGATTTAGGCTTAAAAACATGGCGTTAAAGGGTGAGAACTAGAAATAGCCCCCGAACGTCCCCATGGGTGGCACCAAGACCTCCCAAGGGACCAATGTAACTCGTAGGAACTGACCCTACAGCCGAGGGACTCCCGATTTAATAATATGACGGTAATTTGCATATTTCTAGACTTAAACAAAACATGGCGTTAGAGGGTGAGAACTAGAAACAACCCCCGAACGTTCCCGTGGGTGGCCCAACACCTCCCACGGGAGCAATGTAACTCGTAGGAACTGACCCCGCAGCCGCGGGACTCCCGGTTTGACAATACGACGGTAATTTGTATATTTCTAGACTTAAGCAAAACATGGCGTTCGAGGGTGAAAACTCGAAACTGCCCCCGAACGTACCCGTGGGTGGCACCAACACCTCCCACAGGACTAATGTAACTCATAGTAACTGACCCCGCAACCGTGGGACTCCCAGTTTTAGAATACGACGATAATTTGCATATTTTTAGACTTAGGCTTAAAAACATGGCGTTAAAGGGTGAGAACTAGAAACAGCCCCCGAATGTCCCCGTGGGTGGCACCAACACTTCCCACGGGACCAATGTAACTCGTAGGAACTGACCCCGCAGCCACGGGACTCCCGGTTTGAGAATACGGTGATAATTTGCATTTTTCTAGACTTACGCTTAAAAACATGGCGTTAGAGGGTGGGAACTGGAAACAGCCCCTGAACGTCCCCGTGGGTGGTACCAACACCTCTCAAGGGACCAATGTAACTCGTAGGAACTGACCCAGCAGCCGCGGGACTCCCGGTTTGAGAATACGCCGGTAATTTGCATATTTCTAGACTTAGGCTTAAAAACATGGCGTTAGAGGGTGAGAACTAGAAATAGCCCCCGAACGTCCCCGTGGGTGACACCAACACTTCCCACGAGACCTATATAACTCGTAGGAACTGACCCTGCAGCCGCGGGACTCCCGATTTGATAATACGACGGTAATTTTCATATTTCCAGACTTAAATAAAACATGGCGTTAGAGGGTGAAAACTCGAAACAGCCCCCTAACGGCCCTGTGGGTGGCACCAACACCTCCCACGGGACCATTGTAACTCGTAGGAACTGACCCTGCAGCCGCGGGACTCCCGGTTTGAGAAAAAGATGATAATTTGCATATTTCTAGACTTAGGCTTAAAAACATGGCGTTAGAGGTAGGGAACTAGTAAGAGGCCCCGAACGTCCCCGTGGGTGGCACCAACACCTCCCACGGGACCAATGTAACTCGTAGGAACTGACCCCGCAGCCGCGGGACTCCCGGTTTGAGAGTACGACGGTAATTTGCATGTTTCTTGAATTAAGCAAAACACCGCGTTAGAGGGTGAAAATTCGAAACTGCCCCCGAACCTCCCCGTGGGTGGCACCAACACCTCCCACGGGACCAATGTAACTCGTAGGAAATGACCCCGCAGCCGCGGGACTCCCGATTTGAGAATACGACGATAATATGCATATTTCTAGACTTAGGCTTAAAAACATGGCGTTAGAGGATGAGAACTAGAAACAACCCCCGAACGTCCCCGTGGGTGGCACCCACACCTCCCACGGGAGCAATGTAACTCGTAGGAACTGACCCCGCAGCCGCGGGACTCCCGATTTGAGAATACGACGGTAATTTGCATATTTCTAGACATAGGCTTAAAAACATGGTGTTAGAGGGTGAGAACTAGAAACATCCCCTGAACGTCCCCGTGGGTGGTACCAACACCTCTCACGGGACCAATGTAACTCGTAGGAACTGACCCCGCTGCCGCGGAACTCCCGGTTTGAGAATACGACAGTAATTTGCATATTTCTAGACTTAGGCTTAAAAACATGGCATTAGAGGGTGAGAACTAGAAATAGCCCCCGAATGTCCCCATGGGTGGCACCAACACCTCCCAGGGGACCAATGTAACTCGTAGGAACTGACCCTGCAGCCGCGGGACTCCCGATTTGATAATACGAAGGTAATTTGCATATTTCTAGACTTAAACAAAACATGGCGTTAGAGGGTGAGAACTAGAAACATCCCACGAACGTCCCCGTGGGTGGCACCAACACCTCCCACGGGACCAATGTAACTCGTAGGAACTGACCCCGCAACCGCGGGACTACCGGTTTGAGAATACGATGATAATTTGCATATTGCTTGACTTAGGCTTAAAAACATGGCGTTAGAGGGTGAGAACTAGAAACATCCCCCGAACGTCCCCGTGGGTGGCACCAACACCTCCCACGGGACCAATGTAACTCGTAGGAACTAACTCCGCAGTCGCGGGACTCTCGATTTGAGAATACGACGGCAATTTGCAAATTTCTAGACATAGGCTTAAAAACACGGCGTTAGAGGGTGAGAACTAGAAACAACCCCCGAACGTCCCCGTGGGTGGCACCAACCCCTCCCACGTGACCAATGTAACTCGTAGGAACTGACCCCGACGTCGCGGGACTCCCGGTTTGAGAAAACGACAGTAATTTGCATATTTCTAGACTTAGGCTTAAAAACATGGCATTAGAGGGTGAGAATTAGAAATATCCCCCAAACGTCCCCGTGGGTGGCACCAAGACCTCCCACGAGACCAATGTAACTCGTAGGAACTGAACCCGCAGCCGCGGGTCTCCTGGTGTGAGAATACGACGGTAATTTTCATATTTCTAGACTTAAGTAAAACATGACGTTAGAGGGTAAAAACTCGAAACAGCCCCTGAACGTCCCCGTGGGTGGCACTAACACCTCCCACGGGACCAATGTAACTCGTAGGAACTGACCCCGCAGCCGCGGGACTCCCGGTTTGAGAATACGACGATAATTTGCATATTTCCGGACTTACGCTTAAAAACATGGCGTTAGAGGGTGAGAACTAGTAAGAGTCCCCGAACGTCCCCATGGGTGGCACCAACACCTCCCACGGGACCGATGTAACTCGTAGGAACTGAACCCGCAGCCGCGGGACTCCCGGTTTGAGAATACGACGGTAATTTGCATATTTCTATACTTAGGCTTAAAAACATGGCGTTAGAGGGTGAAAACCCGAAACAGTCCCCGAACGTCCCCATGGGTGGCACCAACACCTCCCACGGAACCAATGTAACTCGTAGGAATTGACCCTGCAGCCGCGGGACTCCCGATCTGATAATACGACTGTAATTTGCATATTTCTAAACTTAAATAAAACATGGCGTTAGAGGGTACAACTGGAAACAGCACCCTAACGGCCCTGTGGGAGGCACCAACACCTCCCACGGGACCAATGTAACTCGTAGGAACTGACCCCGCAGCCGCGGGACTCCCGGTTTGAAATACGATGATAATTTGCATATTTCTAGACTTAGGCTTAAAAACATGGCGTTAGAGGGTGAGAACTAGAAACAGCCCTCGAAAGTCCCCGTGGGTGGCACCAACACCTACCACGGGAGCAATGTAACTCGTAGGAACTGACCCCACGGCCGCGGGATTCCCGGTTTGAGAGTACGACGGTAATTTGCATATTTCTAGACTTAGGTTTAAAAACATGGCGTTAGAGGGTGAGAACTAGAAATATCCCCCGAACATCCCCGTGCGTGGCACCAACACCTCCCACGGGACCAATGTAACTCGTAGGAACTGACCTCGCAGCCGCGGGACTCCCGGTTTGAGAGTACGACGGTAATTTGCATATTTCTAGACTTAGGCTTAAAAACATAGGGTTAGAGGGTGAGAACTAGTAACAGCCCCCGAACGTCCCCGTGGGTGGCACCAACCCACGGGACCAATGTAATTCGTAGGAACTAACCACGCTGCCGAGGGACTCCCGGTTTGAGAGTACGACGGTAATTTGCATATTTCCAGACTTAGGCTTAAAAACATGGCGTTAGAGGGTGAGAACTAAAAACAGCCCCCGAACGTCCCCATGGGCGGCATCAACACCTCTCACGGGACCAACGTAACTCGTAGGAACTGACCCTGCAGCCGCGGGACTACCGATTTGATAATACGACGGTAATTTGCATATTTCTATACTTAAACAAAACATGGCGTTAGAGGGTGAGAACTAGAAACAACCCCCGAACGTCCCCATGGGTGGCACCAATACCTCCCACGGGACCAATGTAACTCGTAGGAACTGAGCCAGCAGCCGCGGGACTCCCGATTTGAGAATACGACAATAATTTGCATATTTCTAGATTTAGGCTTAAAAACATGGCGTTAGAGCATGAGAACTAGTAAGAGCCCCCGAACGTCCCCGTGGGTGGCACCAACACCTCCCACGGGACAATTGTAACTCGTAGGAACTGAGCCCGTAACCGCGGGACTCCCGGTTTGAGAATGCGACGGTAATTTGCAGGTTTCTAGAATTAAGCAAAACACCGCGTTAAAGGGTGAAAACTCAAAACTTCCCCCGAACGTCCCCGTGGGTGGCACCAACACCTCCCACGGAACCAATGTAACTCGTAGGAACTGACCCCGCAGCCGCGGGATTCCCGGTTTGAGAGTACGACGGTAATTTCCATATTTCTAGACTTAAACAAAACATGGCGTTAGAGGGGGAGAACTAGAAACAACCCCCGAACGTCCCCATGGGTGGCACCAACACCTCCTACGGGACCAATGTAACTCATAGGAACTGACCCTGCAGCCGCGGGACTCCCGGTTTGAGAATACGACGATAATTTGCATATTTCAAGACTTAGGCTTAAAAACATGGCGTTAGAGCTTGAGAACTAGCAAGAGCCCCCGAACGTCCCCATGGGTGGCACCAACACCTCCCGCGGGACCAATGTAACTCGTAGGAACTGAGCCCGTAGCTGCGGGACTCCCGATTTGAGAATGCGACGGTATTTTGCAGGTTTCTAGACTTAAGCAAAACACCGCGTTAGAGGGTGAAAACTCAAAACTGCCCCCGAACGTCCCCGTGGGTGGCATTAACACCTCCCACGGGACCAATGTAACTCGTAGGAAATGACCCCACAGCCGCAGGACTCCCGATTTGAGAATACGACGATAATTTGCATATTTCTAGACTTAGGCTTAAAAACATGGCGTTAGAGGATGAGAACTAGAAACAGCCCCCGAACGTCCCCGTGGGTGGCACCAACAACTCCCACGGGACCAATGTAACTCGTAGGAACTGACCCCGCAGCCGCGGGACTACCAGTTTGAGAATACGATGATAATTTGCATATTGCTAGACTTAGGCTTAAAAATATGGCGATAGAGGGTGAGAACTAGAAATAGCCCCCGAACGTCCCCGTGGGCGGCACCAACACCTCCTACGAGACCAATGTAACTCGTAGGAACTGACCCTGCAGCCGCGGGACTCCCGATTTGATAATACGACGGTAATTTGCATATTTCTAGACTTAAACAAAACATGGCGTTAGAGGGTGAAAACTAGAAACAACCCCTGAACGTCCCCGTGGGTGGCCCAACACCTCCCACGGGAGCAATGTAACTCGTAGGAATTGACCCCGCAGCCGCGGGACTCCCGGTTTGAGAATACGACGGTAATTTGCATATTTCTAGAATTAGGCTTAAAAACATGGCGTTAGAGGGTGAGAACTAGAAATATCCCCCGAACGTCCCCGTGGGTGGCACCAACACCTTCCACGGGACCAATGTAACTCGTAGGACTTGACCCTGCAGCCGATGGACTCCCGATTTGATAATACGACGGTAATTTGCATATTTCTAGACTTAAACAAAACATGGCGTTAGAGGGTGAAAACTCGAAACAACCCCCTAAAGGCCCTGTGGGTGTACCAACACCTCTCACGGGACCAATGTAACTCGTAGGAACTGACCCTACAGCCACGGGACTCCCGGTTTTAGAATACGACGGTAATTTGCATATTTCTAGACTTAGGCTTAAAAACATGGCGTTAGAGGGTGAGAACTAGAAATAGCCCCCGAACGTCCCCGTGGGTGGCACCAACACCTCCCACGGGACCAATGTAACTCGTAGGAACTGACCATGCAGCCGCGGGACTCCTGATTTGATAATACGACGGTAATTTGCATATTTCTAGACATAAACAAAACATGGCGTTAGAGGGTGAAAACTCGAAACAGCCCCACAACGGCCCTGTGGGTGGCACCAACACCTCCCATGGGACCAATGTAACTCGTAGGAATTGACCCCACAGCCGCGGGACTGCCGGTTTGAGGATACGACGATAATTTGCATATTTCTAGACTTAGGCTTAAAAACATGGCGTTAGAGGGTGAGAACTAGTAAGAGTCCCCGAACGTCCCCATGGGTGGCACCAACACCTCCCACGGGACCGATGTAACTCGTAGGAACTGACCCCGTAGCCGCGGGACTCCCGGTTTGACAATACGACGGTAATTTGTATGTTTCTAGACTTAAGCAAAACACCGCGTTAGAGGGTTAAAACTCGAAACTCCCCCCGAACGTCCCCGTGGGTGGAACCAACACCTCCCACGGGACCAATGTAACTTGTAGGAAATGACCCCGCAGCCGCGGGACTCCCGATTTGAGAATACGATGATAATTTGCATATTTCTAGACTTAGGCTTAAAAACATGGCGTTAGAGGATGAGAACTAGAAACAACCCCCGAACGTCCCCGTGGGTGGCATCCACGCCTCCCACGAGACCAATGTAACTAGTAGGAATTGACACCATAGCCGCGGGACTCCCGATTTGAGAATACGACGGTAATTTGCATATTTTTAGACATAGGCTTTAAAACATGGCGTTAGAGGGTGAGAACTAGAAACAGCCCCTTGAACGTCCTCGTGGGTGGTACCAGCACCTCTCACGGGACCAATGTAACTCGAAGGAACTGACCCCCCAGCCGCGGGACACCCGATTTGAGAATACGACGGTAATTTGCATATTTCTAGATATAGTCTTAAAAATATGGTATTAGAGGGTGAGAACTAGAAACAACCCCTGAACGTCCCCGTGGGTGGTACCAACACCTCTCACGGGACCAATGTAACTCGTAGGAACTGACCCCGCAGCCGCGGAACTCCCGGTTTGAGAATACGACAATATTTTCATATTTCTAGACTTAGGCATAAAAACATGGCGTTAGAGGGTGAGAACTAGAAATAGCCCCCGAACGTCCCCATGGGTGGCACCAACACCCAGGGGACCAATGTAACTCGTAGGAACTGACCCTACAGCCGCGGGACTCCCGATTTGATAATACGACGGTAATTTGCATATTTCTAGACTTAAACAAAACATGGCGTTAGAGGGTGAGAACTAGAAACAGCCCCCGAACGTTCCCGTGGATGGCACCAACACCTCCCACGGGACCAATGTAACTCGTAGGAACTGACCCCGCAGCCGCGGGACTACCGGTTTGAGAATACGATGATAATTTGCATATTGCTAGACTTAGGATTAAAAACATGGCGTTAGAGGGTGAGAAGTAGAAACATCGCCCGAACGTCCCCGTGGGTGGCACCAACACCTCCCATGGGACTAATGTAACTCGTAGGAACCAACTCCGCAGCCGCGGGACTCTCGATTTGAGAATACGACGGTAATTTGCATATTTCTAGACATAGGCTTAAAAACATGGCGTTAGAGGGTGAGAACTAGATACAACCCCCGAATGTCCCCGTGGGTGGCACCAACACCTCCCACGTGACCAATGTAACTCATAGGAACTGACCCCGACGCCGCGGGACTCCCGGTTTGAGAAAACGACAGTAATTTGCATATTTCTAGACTTAGGCTTAAAAACATGGTGTTAGAGGGTGAGAATTAGAAATAGCCCCCAAACGTCCCCGTGGGTGGCACCAACACCTCCCACGAGACCAATGTAACTCGTAGGAACTGACCCCGCATCAGCGGGTTTCCCGCTGTGAGAATACGACGGTAATTTTCATATTTCTAGACTTAAGTAAAACATGACGTTAGAGGGTGAAAACTCGAAACAGCCCCTGAACGTCCCCGTGGGTGGCACTAACACCTCCCACGGGACCCATGTAACTCGTAGTAACTGACCCCGCAGCCGCGGGACTCCCGGTTTGAGAATACGACGATAATTTACATATTTCTGGACTTACGCTTAAAAACATGGCGTTAGAGGGTGAGAACTAGAAATAGACCCCGAACGTCCCCGTGGGTGGCACCAACACCTCCCACGGGACCAATGTAACTCGTAGGAAATGACCCCGCAGCCGCGGGACTCTAGATTTGAGAATACGACGATAATTTGCATATTTCTAGACTTAGTCTTAAAAACATGGCGTTAGGGGATGAGAACTAGAAACAGCCCCCAAACGTCCCCGTGGGTGGCACCCACACCTCCCACGAGACCAATGTAACTCGTAGGAACTGACCCCGCAGCCGCGGGACTCCCGATTTGAGAATATGACGGTAATTTGCATATTTATAGACATAGGCTTAAAACATGGCGTTAGAGGGTGAGAACTAGAAACAGCCCCCGAACGTCCCCGTGGGTGGCACCAACACCTCCCACGGGACCAATGTAACTCGTACGAACTGAACCCGCAGCCGCGGGACTCCCGGTTTGAGAATACGACGGTAATTTGCATATTTCTAGACTTAGGCTTAAAAACATGGCGTTAGAGGGTGAAAACCCGAAACAGTCCCCGAACGTCCCCGTGGGTGGCACCAACACCTCCCACGGGACCAATGTAACTCGTAGAAATTGACCCTGCAGCCGCAGGACTCCCGATTTGATAATACGAACGTAATTTTTAGATTTCTAAACTTAAACAAAACATGGCGTTAGAGGGTGAAAACTCCAAACAGCCCCCTAACGGCCCTGTAGGTGGCACCAACACCTCCCACGGGACCAATGTAACTCGTAGGAACTGACCCCGCAGCCGCGGGACTCCCGGTTTAAGTATACGACGATAATTTGCATATTTCTAGACTTAGACTTAAAAACATGGCGTTAGAGGGTGAGAACTAGAAACAGCCCCCGAACGTCTCCGTGGGTGGCACCAACACCTCCCACGAGACCAATGTAACTCGTACGAACTGAACCCGTAGCCGCGGGACTCCCGGTTTGAGAATACGACGGTAATTTGCATATTTCTAGACTTAGGCTTAAAAACATGGCGTTAGAGGGTGAAAACCCGAAACAGTCCCCGAACGGCCCCGTGGGTGGCAGCAACACCTCCCACGGGACCAATGTAACTCGTAGGAATTGACCCTGCAACCGCGGGACTCCCGATTTGATAATACGACCGTAATTTGCATATTTCTAAACTTAAATAAACCATGGCGTTAGAGGGTCAAAACTAGAAATAGCCCCCCAACGGCCCTGTGGGAGGCACCAACACCTCCCACGGGACCAATGTAACTCGTAGGAACTGACCCCGCAGCCGCGGGACTCCCTGTTTGAAATACGATGATAATTTGCATATTTCTAGACTTAGGCTTAAAAACATGGCGTTAGAGGGTGAGAACTAGAAACAGCCCTCGAAAGTCCCCGTGGGTGTCACCAATACCTACCACGGGAGCAATGTAACTCGTAGGAACTGACCCCGCGGCCGCAGGACTCCCGGTTTGAGAATACGACGGTAATTTTCTTATTTCTAGACTTGAGCAAAACATGGCGTTAGAGGGTGAGAACTAGAAACTGCCCCCGAACGTCCCCGTGGGTGGCACCAACACCTCCCACGGGACCAATATAATTCGTAGGAACTGACCCCGCAGCCGCGGGATTCCCGGTTTGAGAGTACGACGGTAATTTGCATATTTCTAGACTTAGGTTAAAAAACATGGCGTTAGAGGGTGAGAACTAGAAATATCCCCCGAACGTCCCCGTGCGTGGCACCAAGACCTCCCAGGGGACCAATGTAACTCGTAGGAACTGACCCTGCAGCCGCGGGACTCCCGATTCGACAATACGACGGTAATTTGCATATTTCTAGACTTAAACAAAACATGGCGTTAGAGGGTGAGAACTAGAAACAGCCCCCGAACGTCCCCGTGGGTGGCACCAACACCTCTCACGGGACCAATGTAACTCGTAGGAACTGACCCCGCAGTCGCGGGACTCCCGGTTTGAGAGTACGACGGTAATTTGCATATTTCTAGACTTAGGCTTAAAAACATAGCGTTAGAGGGTGAGAACTCGTAACAGGCCCCGAACGTCCCTGTGGGTGGCACCAACACCTCCCACGGGACCAATGTAACTCGTAGGAACTAACCCCGCTGCCACGGGACACCCGGTTTGAGAGTACGACGGTAATTTGCATATTTCCAGACTTAGGCTTAAAAACATGGCGTTAGAGGGTGAGAACTAAAAACAGCCCCCGAACGTCCCCGTGGGTGGCACCAACACCTCCCACGGGACCAACGTAACTCGTAGGAACTGACCCTGCAGCCGCGGGACTACCGATTTGATAATACGATGGTAATTTGCATATTTCTATACTTAAACAAAACATGGCGTTAGAGGGTGAGAACTAGAAACAACCCCCGAACGTCCCCATGGGTGGCACCAACACCTCCCACGGGACCAATGTAACTCGTATTAACTGACCCTGCAGCCGCGGGACTCCCGGTTTGAGAATACGACGATAATTTCCATATTTCTAGACTTAGGCTTAAAATATGGCGTTAGAGCATGAGAACTAGTAAGAGCCCCCGAACGTCCCCGTGGGTGGCACCAACACCTCCCACGGGACCAATGTAACTCGTAGGAACTGAGCCCGTAACCGCGGGACTCCCGGTTTGAGATTGCGACGGTAATTTGCAGGTCTCTAGACTTAAGCAAAACACCGCGTTAGAGGGTGAAAACTCGAAACTGCCCCCGAACGTCCCCGTGGGTGGCACCAACACCTCCCACGGGACCAATGTAACTTGTAGGAAATGACCCCGCAGCCGCGGGACTCCCGATTTGAGAATACGACGATAATTTGCATATTTCTAGACTTAGGCTTAAAAACATGGCGTTAGAGGATGAGAACTAGAAACAGCCCCCGAACGTCCCCGTGGGTGGCACCAACACCTCCCACGGGAGCAATGTAACTCGTAGGAACTGACCCCACAGCCGCAGGACTCCCGATTTGAGAATACGGCGGTAATTTTCATATTTCTAGACTTCGGCTTAAAAACATGGCGTTAGAGGGTGAGAACTAGAAATAGCCCCCGAACGTTCCCGTGGGTGGCACCAACACCTCCCACGGGACCAATGTAACTCGTAGGAACTGACCCTGCAGCCGCGGGACTCCCGATATGATAATACGACAGTAATTTGCATATTTCTAAACTTAAACAAAACATGGCGTTAGAGGGTGAAAACTCAAAACAACCCCCTAACGGCCCTGTGGGTGGCACCAACACCTCCCACGGGACCAATGTAACGATTAGGAACTGACCCCGCAGCCGCGGGACTCCTGGTTTGAGAATACGATGATAATTTGCATATTTCTAGACTTAGGCTTAAAAACATGGCGTTAGCGGGTGAGAACTAGAAACAGCCCCCGAACGTCCCCGTGGGTGGCACCAACACCTCCCACGGGACCAATGTAACTCGTACGAACTGAACCCGCAGCCGCGGGACTCCCGGTTTGAGAATACGACGGTAATTTGCATATTTCTAGACTTAGGCTTAAAAACATGGCGTTAGAGGGTGAAAAACCAAAACAGCCCCCGAACGTCCCCGTGGGTGGCACCAACAGCTCCCACGGGACGAATGTAACTCGTAGGAACTGACCCCGCAGCCGCGGGACTCCCGGTTAGAGAATACGATGATAATTTGCATATTTCTAAACTTAGGCTTAAAAACATGGCATTAGCTGGTGAGAACTAGAAACAGCCCCCGAACGTCCCCGTGGGTGGCACCAACACCTCCCACGGGACCAATGTAACTCGTACGAACTGAACCCGCAGCCGCGGGACTCCCGGTTTGAGAATACCACGGTAATTTGCATATTTCTAGACTTAGGCTTAAAAACATGGCGTTAGAGGGTGAAAACCCAAAACAGCCCCCGAACGTCCCCGTGGGTGGCACCAACAGCTCCCACGGGACCAATGTAACTCGTAGCAATTGACCTTGTAGCCGCGGGACTCACGATTTGATAATACGACCGTAATTTGCATATTTCTAAACTTAAATAAAACAAGGCGTTAGAGGGTCAAAACTGGAAACAGCCCCCTAACGGCTCTGTGGGTGGCACCAACACCTCCCACGAGACCAATGTAATTCGTAGGAACTGACCCTGCAGCCGCGGGACTCCCGGTTTTAGAATACGACGATAATTTGCATATTTCTAGACTTAGGCTTAAAAACCTGGCGTTAGAGGGTGGGAACTAGAAATAGCCCCCGAAAGTCCCCGTGGGTGGCACCAACACCTACCACGGGAGCAATGTAACTCGTAGGAACGGACCCCGCGTCCGCGGGACTCCCGGTTTGAGAATACGACGGTAATTTTCATGTTTCTAGACTTAAGCAAAACATGGCGTTAGAGGGTGAGAACTAGAAACTTCCCCCGAACGTCCCCGTGGATGGCACCAACACCCCCCACGGGACCAATGTAACTCGTAGGAACTGACCCCGCAGCCGCGGGATTCCCGGTTTGAGAGTACGACGGTAATTTGCATATTTCTAGACTTAGGTTTAAAAACATGGCGTTAGAGGGTGAGAACTAGATATATCCCCCGAACGTCCCCGTGCGTGGCACCAACACCTCCCACGGGACCAATGTAACTCGTAGGAACTGACCCCGCAGCCGCGGGACTCCTGGTTTGAGGGTACGACGGTAATTTGCATATTTCTAGACTTAGGCTTAAAAACATAGCGTTAGAGGGTGCGAACTAGTAACAGCCCCCGAACGTCCCCGTGGGTGGCACCAACACCTCCCACGGGACCAATGTAATTCGTAGGAACTAACCCCACTTCCGAGGGACTCCCGGTTTGAGAGTACGACGGTAATTTGCATAATTCCAGACTTAGGCTTAAAAACATGCCGTTAGAGGGTGAGAACTAGAAACAGCCCCCGAACGTCCCCGTGGGTGGCACCAACACCTCCCACGGGACCAATATAACTCGTAGGAACTGACCCTGCAGCCGCGGGACTCCCGATTTGATAATACGACGGTAATTTGCATATTTCTAGACTTAAACAAAACATGGCGTTAGTGGGTGAGAACTAGAAACAACCTCCGAACGTCCCCATGGGTGGCACCAACACCTCCCACGGGACCAATGTAACTCATAGGAACTGACCCCACAGCCGCGGGACTCCCGGTTTTAGAATACGACGGTAATTTGCATATTTATAGAATTAGGCTTAAAAACATGGCGTTAGAGGGTGAGAACTAGAAATAGCCCCCGAACGTCCCCGTGGGTGGCACCAACACCTCCCACGGGACCAATGTAACTCATAGGAACTGACCCTGCAGCCGCGGGAGTCCTGATTTGATAATACAACTGTAATTTGCATATTTCTTGACATAAACAAAACATGGCGTTAGAGGGTGAAAACTCGAAACAGCCCCTCAACGGCCCTGTGGGTGGCACCAACACCTCCCATGGGACCAATGTAACTCGTAAGAATTGACCCGCAGCCGCGGGACTCCCGGTTTGAGAATACGACGATAATTTGCATATTTCTAGACTTAGGCTTAAAAACATGGCGTTAGAGGGTGAGAACTAGTAAGAGTCCCCGAACGTCCACGTGGGTGGCACCAACACCTCCCACGGGACCAATGTAACTCGTAGGAACTGACCCCGTAGCCGCGGGACTCCCGGCTTGACAATACGACGGTAATTTGCATGTTTCTAGACTTAAGCAAAACACCGCATTAGACGGTTAAAACTCGAAACTGCCCCCGAACGTCCCCGTGGGTGGCACCAACACCTCCTACGGGACCAATGTAACTCGTAGGAAATGACCCCGCAGCCGCGGGACTCCCGATTTGAGAATACGACGATAATTTGCATATTTCTAGACTTAGGCTTAAAAACATGGCGTTAGAGGATGAGAACTAGAAACAGCACCCGAACGTCCCCGTGGGTGGCGCCCACACCTCCCACGAGACCAATGTAACTCGTAGGAACTGACCCCATAGCCACGGGACTCCCGATTTGAGAATACGACGGTAATCTGCATATTTCTAGACATAGGCTTAAAAACATGGCATTAGAGGGTGAGAACTAGAAACAACCCCCTGAACGTCCTCGTGGGTGGTACCAACACCTCTCACAGGACCAATATAACTCGTAGGAACTAACCCCGCAGTCGCGGGACTCCCGGTTTGAGAATACGACGGTAATTTTCATATTTCTAGACTTAGGCTTAAAAACATGGCGTTAGAGGGTGAGAACTAGAAATAGCCCCCGAACGTCCCCGTGGGTGGAAACAACACCTCCCACGGGACCAATATAACTCGTAGGAACAGACCCTGCAGCCGATGAACTCCCGATTTGATAATACGACGATAATTTGCATATTTCTAGACTTAAACAAAACATGGCGTTAGAGGGTGAAAACTCGAAACAACCCCCTAACGGCCCTGTGGTTGGCACCAACACCTCTCACGGGACCAATGTTACTCGTAGGAACTGACCCCACAACCTCGGGACTCCCGGTTTTAGAATACGATGGTAACATGCATATTTCTAGACTTAGGCTTAAAAACACGGCGTTAGAGGCTGAGAACTAGAAATAGCCCCCGAACGTCCCCGTGGGTGGCACCAACACCTCCCACGGGACCAATGTAACTCGAAGGAACTGACCCCGCAGCCGCGGGACTCCCGGTTTGAGAGTACGACGATAATTTGCATTTTTCTAGACTTAGGCTTAAAAACATAGCGTTAGAGGGTGAGAACTAGTAACAGCCCCCGAACGTCCCCGTGGGAGGCACCAACACCTCCCACGGGACCAATGTAATTCGTAGGAACTGACCCTGCAGCCGCGGAACTCCCGGTTTGAGAATACGACGATAATTTGCATATTTCTAGACTTAGGCTTAAAAACATGGCGTTAGAGGGTGAGAACTAGTAAGAGACCCCGAACGCCCCCGTGGGTGGCACCAACACCTCCCACGGGACCAATGTAACTCGTAGGAACTGACCCCGTAGCCGCGGGACTCCCGGTTTGACAATACGACGGTAATTTGCATTGTTTCTAGACTTAAGCAAAACACCGCATTAGAGGGTGAAAACTCGAAACTGCCCCCGAACGTCCCCCTGGGTGGCACCAACACCTCCCACGGGACCAATGTAACTCGTAGGAAATGACCCCGCAGCCGCAGGACACCCGATTTGAGAATACGACGATAATTTGCATATTTCTAGACTTAGGCTTAAAAACATGGCGTTAGAGGATGAGAACTAGAAACAACCCCCGAACGTCCCCGTGGGTGACACCCACACCTCCCACGAGACCAATGTAACTCGTAGGAACAGACCCCACAGCCGCGGGACTCCCGATTTGATAATACGACGGTAATTTGCATATTTATAGACATAGGCTTAAAAACATGGCGTTAGAGGGTGAGAACTAGAAACAGCCCCTGAGCGTCCCCGTGGGTGGTACAAACACCTCTCACGGGACCAATGTAACTCGTAGGAACTGACCCCGCAGCCGCGGGACTCCCGGTTTTAGAATACGACAATAATTTGCATATTTCTAGACTTAGGCTTAAAAATATGGGGTTAGAGGGTGAGAACTATAAATAGCCCCCGAACGTCTAGAAATATGGACCCTGCAGCCGATGGACTCCCGATTTGATAATACGACGGTAATTTGCATATTTCTAGACTTAAACAAAACATGGCGTTAGAGGGTGAAAACTCGTAACAACCCCCTAACGGCCCTGTGGGTGGAACCAACACCTCCCACGGGACCAATGTAACTCGTAGGAACTGACCCCACAGCCGCGGGACTCCCGGTTTTAGAATACGATGGTAATTTACTTATTTCTAGACTTAGGCTTAAAAACATGGCGTTAGAGGGTGAGAACTAGAAATAGACCCCGAACGTCCCCGTGGGTGGCACCAACACCTCCCACGGGACCAATGTAACTCGTAGGAACTGACCCTGCAGCCGCGGGACTCCCGATTTGATAATACGACGGTAATTTGCATATTTCTAGACATAAACAAGACATGGCGTTAGAGGGTGAAAACTCGAAACAGCCCCCTAACGGCCCTGTGGGTGGCACCAACACCTCCCATGGGACCAATGTAACTCGTAGGAACTGACCCCGCAACCGCGGGACTCTCGGTTTGAGAATACGACGATAATTTGCATATTTCTAGACTTAGGCTTAAAAACATGGCGTTAGAGGGTGAGAACTAGTAAGAGGCCCCGAACGTCCCCGTTGGTGGCACCAACACCTCCCACGGGACCAATGTAACTCGTAGGAACTGACCCCGTAGCTGCGGGACTCACGGTTTGACAATACGACGGTAATTTGCATGTTTCTAGACTTAAGCAAAACACCGCGTTAGAGGGTGAAAACTCGAAACTGCCCCCGAACGTCCCCGTGGGTGGCACCAACACCTCCCACGGGACCAATGTAACTCGTAGGAAATGACCCCGCAGCCGCGGGACTCCCGATTAGAGAATACGATGATAATTTGCATATTTCTAGACTTAGGCTTAAAAACATGGCGTTAGGGGAAGAGAACTAGAAACAGCCCCCGAACGTCCCCGTGGGTGGCACCCACACCTCCCACGAGACCAATGTAACTCGTAGGAACTGACCCCGCAGCCGCGGGACTCCCGATTTGAGAATACGACGGTAATTTGCATATTTATAGACATAGGCTTAAAAACATGGCGTTAGAGGGTGAGAACTAGAAACAGCCCCTGAACGTCCCCGTGGGTGGTACAAACACATCTCATGGGACCAATATAACTCGTAGGAACTGACCCCGTAGCCGCGGGACTCCCGGTTTTAGAATACGACAATAATTTGCATATTTCTAGGCTTAGGCTTAAAAACATGGCGTTAGAGGGTGAGAACTAGAAATAGCCCCCGAACGGGCCCATGGGTGGCACCAACACCTCCCACTGGACCAATGTAACTCGTAGGAATTGGCCCTGAAGCCGCGGGACTCCCGATTTGATAATACGACCGTAATTTGCATATTTCTAAACTTAAATAAAACATGGCGTTAGAGGGTCAAAACTGGAAACAGCCCCCTAACGGCCCTGTGGGTGGCACCAACACCTCCCACGGGACTAATGTAACTCGTAGGAACTGACCCCGCAGCCGCGGGACTCCCGGTTTGAGAATACGACGATAATTTGCATATTTCTAGACTTAGGCTTAAAAACATGGCGTTAGAGGGTGAGAACTAGAAACAGCCCCCGCAAGTCCCCGTGGGTGGCACCAACACCTCCCACGGGACCAATGTAACTCGTAGGAACTGACCCTGCAGCCGCGGGACTCCCGATTTGATAATACGACGGTAATTTGCATATTTCTAGACTTAAAAAAAACATGGCGTTAGAGGGTAAGAACTAGAAACAACCCCCGAACGTCCCCATGGGTGGCACCAACACCTCCCACGGGACCAATGTAACTCGTAGGAACTGACCCTGCAGCCGCGGGACTCCCGGTTTGAGAATACGACGATAATTTGCATATTTCTAGACTTAGGCTTAAAAACATGGCGTTAGAGCTTGAGAACTAGTAAGATCCCCCGAACGTCCCCGTGGGTGGCACCAACACCTCCCACGGGACCAATGTAACTCGTAGGAACTGACCCTGCAGCCGATGGACTCCCGATTTGAGAATACGATGGTAATTTGCATATTTCTAGACTTAAACAAAACATGGCGTTAGAGGGTGAAATCTCGAAACATCCCCCTAACGGCCCCGTGGGTGGCACCAACACCTCCCACGGGACCAATGTAACTCGTAGGAACTGACCCCGCAGCCGCGGGACTCCCGGTTTGAGAATACGACGCTAATTTGCATATTTTTAGACTTATGCTTAAAAACATTGCGTTAGAGGGTGAGAACTAGAAACATCCCCCGAACGTCCCCGTGGGTGGCACCAACACCTCCCACGGGACCAATGTAACTCGTAGGAGCTGACCCCGCAGCCGCGGGACTCCCGATTTGAGAATACGACGGTAATTTGTATATTTCTAAACATAGGCTTAAAAACATGGCGTTAGAGGGTGAGAACTAGAAACAGCCCCTGAACGTCCCTGTGGGTGGTACCAACACCTCCCACGGGACCAATGTAACTCGTAGGAACTGACCCCGTAGCCGCGGGACTCCCGGTTTGAGAATACGACGGTAATTTGCATATTGCTAGACTTAGACTTAAAAACATGGCGTTAGAGGGTGAGAACTAGAAATAGCCCCCGAACGTCCCCGTGGGTGGCACCAACACCTTCCACGGGACCAATGTAACTCGTAGGAACTGACCCCGCAGCCGCGGGTCTCCCGATTTGAGAATACGACGATAATTTGCATATTTCTAGACTTAAGCAAAACATGACGTTAGAGGGTGAAAAATTCGAAACAGCCCCTGAACGGCCCCGTGGGTGGCACCAACACCTCCCACGGGACCAATGTAACTCGTACGAACTGACCCCGCAGCCGCGGGACTCCCGGTTTGAGAATACGACGATAATTTTCATATTTCTACTTAGTTACTGATAATTTTAACTCATATATGGAATTTTTCAGCTTGATTAAATTTTTTGTAAAACTACTTGGTTACTGATATTTTTTTTATGTATCCTATCATTTGTAGGATTTATGCACGCGGATCAAACGAAGGAGGCAATGGTCTATGGCATGAAGATTGTTTATATGTTGTGGACAATCAGGATTTTGTCAGCCGTGCGGGTTGTTATTGTTTAGATTTATGGCCGTGCAGGCTTTTATAATTTTATTGTTGAATTTTATGGCCGTGTAGGCTTTATAATAAGTAGGTTTTACATTTACAGGTTTTGGAATGTCAAGAAAATAGAGGAAACTCTGCCCAATTTTTTTTTTTGGTCTGTGAATTATTAAGACGTGTAATATTTATAAGTTTGTATATATATTTGTTTATTAACAACGTTCTCGATTCGCAATTTGTGATTTTTTTTATTGTTTTGCCAATAATAAATATTTGTAATACCTCATACGCATCAAACGTTACACGTAGCAACTGATGGTGCACTCGCAAGACCCCCAGTTTTAGGATTGGACCAAAAAAATACATTTTTTTTTAAATTATAATTAAATATGGTCATGGACTTTGTCCATGACCATTTTTATTTTTTCGTCACGCATAAAAATGGTCGTGGCCAAAGTCCGCGACCATTTTTTCGTCATGGTTGTGGGTCACGGACTTGGGCAGCGACCATTTTTTTTATTTTTTTGTCATGGTTGTGGGTCGCGGACTTTGGCCGCGACCAATTTATTACGGTTGTGGGTCACGGATTAGGACCGCGACCAATTTTTTTTATATTTTTTTGTCGCGGTAATGAGTCGTGGCCAAATTCCGCGACCAATTTGTCACGGTTGTGGGTCACGGATCAGGGCCGCGACCATTTTTTTTAAATTTTTTTGTCACGGTCGTGGGTCGCGGACTTTGGTCACGACCAATTTGTCACGGTTATGGGTCACGGATAAGGGTCGCGACCCGTCACGACATGGGTCACGGCCTAAGTCCGCGACCATCTGCCGTGACCCCTCTCGGCCGTGACCATTTTTATCCGTGACCCACGAAAATGGTTGCGACCCACGAAAAGGGTCGCGACCCCTCTTGGACTTGGGCCGCGACCCACGAAAATGGTCAAGCTCAAAATGGTCACGGCCCAAGTCCGCGACCCACAGCTTTGGTCAGGGATTTTGGCCGTGACCAATCGCTAGTTTTGATGTAGTGAAAAATTGGTACCCCTTCCTCGTCAAATTCTTTAAGGGCACGAATATCTTAGAGAACCCCTGAATGAATCGACGGTAGTACCCTGCCAATCCCAAGAAGCTGTTCAGCTCGGTAGTACCCTGCCAATCCCACTCCATCACGGTATAAACATTCCTTGGGACCACTGATATCCCCCTCTCGGACACAAAGTGGCCCAAGAACTGTACCTCTCTCAACTAAAACCCGTATTTCTCAAATTTCACATAAAACTGATGATCCCGAAGCATCTATAAAACCTTTCATAGATGCTCTACGTTCTCCTCTATAGTTAGAGAATATATCAAAATATCATCTATAAACATGATAACTAATTGATCTAAATAATCCCTGAACACTCGGTTCGTGAAGTCCATAAATACTGTCGGTCTATTGGTTAGCCCGAATGGCATCACCAAAAACTCGTACGACCCATATCTAGTAAGAAAGGTTGTTTTTGAGACATTCTTCTCCCGGACTCTAAACTGGTGGTACCTTGACCTCAAATCAATTTTCAAAAAATATGCATCACCCCTTAGTTGGTCGAATAAATCATATATACATGGCAGCGGGAATTTATTACAAATAGTGACTTTGTTAAACTCCTAGTAGTCAACACAAAGTCGTAGTGATCCATCCTTATTCTTAATTTATAACACTAGAGCACCCCAGGATGAATTACTCCTCCCA
This sequence comes from Sambucus nigra, assembly GCA_949130495.1. Lineage (NCBI taxonomy): Eukaryota > Viridiplantae > Streptophyta > Magnoliopsida > Dipsacales > Adoxaceae > Sambucus > Sambucus nigra. The sequence goes on from CASBWL010000008.1 coordinate 547,525, forward strand.
ATAAACCCCTATCCTAACAACTTCTCAATTTGCACTCATAGCTCCATCAGCTCCAACGAAGCCATATGATATGGAGTACGGGCCATAGGTCTCGTGCCCAAAAATAAGTCTATCTCTCGACTAGGTGGTAAACCCATAATCTCCTCGAAAACATCAAATAACTCACTCACCACCGGGATGGGGTTTAGCATCACCACAACCTCCGAATAAGTATCCTCCTCGATGTAATACAAATGCGTGCTCGACCACCACTGGGGTGCGGCATCGCAACTAGGTACATCTCCTGCCCCGGAATGGTGAAGACGATGGATCTCCCATAGGAATCCACACATGATTTATAAGTTTCTAGCCAGTCCATCCCCAAGATGCCATCGTACTTGTGCATATCAAGTACTAGTAAATCTGCTACAAAGGTAAGCCGACCAATCTCAATACCGATACCCCTACATACCGACCTTATGGGTGACCCTCTACCCACTGTAAAGTCTATGTGTAACACAATGTCTGATGCAAAATCTACCATACCCGTCTCTTGTGCAAACCCCATTCTAACAAAAGAATGAGATGCACCCGTATAAAAAATAATGAAACTAACATGGCCAAAAATGGGAAACATACCCTCGACTTCCTGTGGAGGCGCTGGCCCATATGTTGCTACGACATGATAGACCCACCCATACTGCAATGGTTGTTTCCCCTGAGGTGGGGCGATAGGTGCTGGAGTGGCTGGTGCAGCGGATCCCTGAGCTGATAATGGTGGGCGTTGTCCCTATGGCGCCTACTATCCTCTATGACCTCCCTTCCCCTGGGCTGCCTACTCCCCTCGTGTGCAATTACTCGAAGTGTGACCCTCTCACCACATGTATAACAATTCCCCAGAAATAGACCCCGTTCAACCCATCGACCCTACTGGCCTCTGCTCTACTGTCCTTGGCCCTGATGACCTCTGTATCGCTGTCCCTACTGGACTCTGTACTGTTGGTTCTGATGGCCCTATCCTGCCTGACCCCGGCCCTACCTCTGTCGGTCGTATGCACCTCTAAACCTCTAACTATGATGAGCGGATGGGGTGCCCCTATGCTACTGGGACCCAGATCCACTTCCCCCGCTTGCCTTACCCTGCTGGATAGACGACTCTCCTCTACGATGTTTTTTCCCCTTATTTTTTAGAAATTCCCTCTGATCTTTGTAATAAATAAGTGCAGTATTAACCAACTGGTTATATGTTGTGAAGGTTGGATTTCCCAGAAGGGCCTTCGGATGTGCCATGCCGACCCGACAACAAACCTATCCATCCTTATCTTCTCGGTATGAACATACTCCCTCGCGAAGAATGAGAGGGCAGTGAAATACTCCTTGTACTCAATGATAGTACGTCCTTCCTACTTCATCTTTGTGAACCTAGTCTGCATCTCCGACTGCATGGCTAGGGGAAAGTATTTCCCCTCAAACCTCTCCCAGAACTGATCGATATTGAGATTGTCCCTCTCTACAATAATCATAACTTCCTCCCACCACTAAAGAGTGACCCCTCCAATCTAAATGAAGCTAGCATCTGCTTCTGAATCGGCAAGCACTCAACCATCCATAAGTGCCTCTCAATATCCTTCTTCCACTGACTCACAACTAAAATATCAGAACCGTATGTGAACTCTGGAGGTCGTCCCTTAACAATGGCCTCCCTCGCTCGGTCCCACATGTAACCTAGTGCCTAGGCTGGTATACCCACCTACTGGGGTGGTGGTTGCTGAGGTGCCTGGGTCGGTGGAAAGTGATGAAGCATGGTTTTCATAGCCGTAAGGACCGCTTGAGACACGATAGTGGCTATCTCAGCATGGGTGATCAACTGTGGGGCCTCTGGTGGCTCTTGGTACGCCTCCTCCTCCTCCTCCTCCACCAAAGGTGGAACTACTCACCTCGGTCTAACCCTCCGTCCATTTTCCATCTGAAAGCAAATAAGGTTCGAATTAGCATTAATCGTAAGAATATAATGAAACCTAAGTATAGGCTCTACATATCAAAGAACGCAATGTAAAATGTAATGAACCCAACACGGATCCTAAGGCAACTAGAACCGTTCTCTAATACCAATTGTAACAACCCCTATTTTCTCATATAAAGGCTATCCAAGTACGATACAACGAAGATAGGGCTTGCTCGTCAATTAATACCATCCTTAGCATAAATGTAAATGTAAATAATTATTTTCTAAAATTTCTTCATTCGAAAGATGAAGAACAATTCTATAAAGATCAAATAATCCAAACCACCAATAATGAAATAATAAAATCCAATCAGAGTGATAAAATCCCAACCGACATAAAGTAAAGGAGTCTCGAGATTATGCTCTTACAAATGTTCCAAATAAATAATATCTAAAGCTAAAAAGCACCTATGCTAGAAACAACTAATCTAAAACTAGAAAGCAAGTGAGACTGCGGGACTGTAATTGCACAATCCAACTATTCCTGTCTAGGAGCACTTGAGGGGGGGGGGGGGGAGAAAACATTTAAATTTGGGTCAGAGCCCGAGGTGTGCAAGAATTAAATTAATTAACTTATGATGTAATGATATAGTCGATACATAATAAATATCACCCCCATCATCACTCGGGTCCGTATAACATCTACCACTCATCTAAGTGTGATAATCCGCATCCCAAAATAACCCAAGTAATGAATTATGACATCATCGCGAATTGATGAAAATAAATATATTGATACTTAATTATTGAAATGTAACTCAATCATTCATTTATTCCAATCTCTTAAGTTCCACAATATAAGGTATAAACATCTATTATGCATTATGCGATCCAAGTATAATTATTGTCCATATTCTTAGACAATTAAGTTATTTCACAAATGTCCGGGTAATTGATAATATATGTCCTTTCATATATTTGATACGCAAAGGCATCTACCGTTGGTATCAAATTCGTACTCTATCAGCAAGTTCGGAGAAAATCTTATTCCTAAGTGGACATCACAAAACACACATAAATTTCGGGGCGGTCCTTACGCAGAACACCTATACACGGCCCATATCTAGCGGTGACACATGAAGGGTCAGCGTCAATACCTACCTCTGGGACCCACACATCGTCAAGCCCACCTGTACCGACGTGTGGTACAAGGTCAGAACGCGCGAACCCCCAAACCGATAGGACAGTTCACGAATATTGGTATGTCCACACAAATACATAATATTACATATTATTATTTCGAATAATATGTATAGGTAATTACTCTATAATTACCAAAAAAGTCCATCTAATATTCATAATATTTCCATTTATTAATAATTTATCATCTAATTAATTACTAATTTCATTCCATAAAATAATCACTTAACCAATAGTTATTTGTAATTATTTTCAATCCAATGTATATATATATACATCACTATTGAGATTCTTCTTCTAAATTCCCTCTTTAAACCTTATATAATACATAAACTCTGTTAAGGGTTTCTAAAATTTGGACATTCTTCCAGTTTCCAACGTTGTTTAATTTCAGCAACAAAGGGTTATTCATTTAAGGATTTACAACAAGATTTTAGTCTATTAATTAACATAACAATCTCTACATTAGTTATTCACTTTTTCCCCAAATAGGTCTCAAAACTTAAGGAAATCAAACATCAATAATCAGATTTTCGATACCTAATTTCTGGGACCATTTCTACATATAAATCATTCCTCTACATGTGTGGCTCATCATCAACTCAAACATATTTAAACCTAAATCCCTGAAATTTAAAGGGGATAATTATATGCATCAAGAAATAAATTATAGACCATAAATTAAGCAAGACAATTCTTTCCTTAAACCTATAGAAGAATTTCTCTTGATTTTCCCCTTTGTTCTTCCTCTTTTCTTCCATTTTTGGTATTTCTACTTTTCTCTCCAGTAGTTGCTAATATAGGTTTTATCTAATGATAGTGGGAGAGTGATTTACCCCCACTTAAACACTTACCCTACCTATATACTATTGATCCAGGACTATTTTTAAAGGCTTAATTCATCTAAACGGGTCCATATGTGTCCCGAAATATGTTCTGGATTATTTATGTCAATAATATGTACTTTTAATCTGTGTCGCACCTAATTTATGTATTTTTCCTACATTACATTTAAACGTCACATTCATGATTAGTCACAAACAAATATAATTAAATAACAATTTCGACTATGCAATTATTAAATAAAAATATTTAATTACATCTAATTTCAAAATTTATTTAGTTATTCCAAACATATTAAATATTATTTCGTTATTTATTTTAGAAGAAAATATGGGGTACTGCATTGCCCCTTATACTCCCCAACAAAATGTTTTGGCAGAAATAAAGAAGAGGACTCCTACTAATATGATTGACTCTATGTTGATTAATTCAAAATTGCCAAAAAAATTGTGAGGATGAGCTCTTCTCACCGCTTGTCATTTACATCAAAGAATTCCGTCAATGAAAACATATGTTTCTTCATACGAGGTGTGGAAGAAGCGAAACCAAATCATGACAACCAAAGGGTTTGGGGTTGTTTGGCTTTCTATAGAGTTCACGACTCGAAAAGTTCAAATATGGGTGCAAGAGGAATTAAAAGTGTTTTCATAGGATACGCGAAATTTTTTAAGGCATATAGGCTGTTGGACTTCAATTCTAATATTGTCATTGAATCAATGGTTGTTGAATTTATTGAAAATAAATTTTATAAACATTTGTGTCCCGAATTAGATGTCAGTGCTGATACATCCACTATTTTTATTCCTAGAACATCAATTAATGATAAAAGGAAGGGAGCCGAAACAAAAATAGAACCTAGAACAAGTCAGTGTTCTTGAAAAGAAAAATCTTTTGGACCTGATTTTATTTCATCTCAAGCCTTAGCCTTTTTGGTTGAAGGGGATAGAGATAATATTCTTCATAAAATACCTATCTTACTTAACGTAGAAGAAGATCCTAAAACCTTTAACGAAGCAATGACTTCAAGAGATGATTCTTTTTGGAAAGAACCTATTTATGATGACATGGATTCAATTCTATCTAATCAGACATGGGTTTTAGTGGACTTGCCACAAGGATCACAACCTATTTGTAGTAAATTGGTATTTAGAAGAAAACATAATACCGATGGTTCTATTCAAACCTTTAAGGCTAGATTGTTAACCAAATGTTTTAAATAAATAAAAATGATTGACTATTTCAATACTTATGCACCTGTTGCTAGAATTACATCCATCCATGTTTTAAGGGAAATTTCATCTATTTATATTCAGTTTGTGCGTCAATTGGATCTTAAAACAAATTTTTTGAATTGTGACCTAAATGAAGAGGTATATATGAAATAACCCAAAGAATTTGTTTTTCCTAGAAATGAACATAAAGTTTGTAAATTAATTAACTTTATGGGTTGAAACAAGCGCCAAAGAAGTGGCATGAAAATTATGATACAATCATTCTTTCAGATGGTTTCAGACATAATAACGTCGATAAGTGCATTTATTCTAAATTCACTAACGATTATGGTGTAGTTATTTGTCTACATATTGATGACTTATTAATTTTTGGTACAAACATGAGTGTATCTAAGACGAAGAAGTATATATCTTCACAATTTATAATTAAATATCTTCATGAACTGGATAATATATTAGGTATTAAATTTAAAAAACATAGTGGGGGTTATGCATTATGTCAATCTCATTACATTGACAAAGTCCTTCACAAATTCAATCACTTGAAAATAAAAGAAGCAAATACCCCATATGATTATAGTATAAAATTATTAGACATTCTGGTTGAGCCGTTGCACAACTTGAATAAGCTAGTGCAATTGGAAGTTTAATGTATGCGATGTTTTGTACAGGGCCAGATATAACATTTGCAGTAAGAGAAATATCAAGATACACTAATAATCCAAGTCTGGATCGTTGGAAAGCAATTGGTTGGATTTTTGGTTACCTCAAGAAGACCAAAGAATTACGTCAATTTTACTATGACTTTCTAGAAGTTCTTGAAATTTACTCTAATGCTAGTTGGATAACTAATGCAAGCGATAATAAATCCACATATGGATGGATATTCACCTTGGCGGGTGGGGCGGTATCTTGGGCATCCAAGAAATAAACTTTCATTACACATTCAACAATGGAATATGAGTTGATAGCACAAGTGGCAACCAAAAAAGAAACAAAATGGTTAAGAAATTTATTATTAGACATAAAGTTTTGGCCAAAACCAATGCCATCTCTTTCTTTGTATTGTGATAGTGAAGCTAAATTGTTTGGAGCATATAACAAAGTATATAATGAAAAATCTAGACACATAAGTTTAAGACATGAATATGTCAAACAACTAATAACTTATGGAGTTATTAATATTATATATGTTTAAACAAATAAGAATCTAGTTATACCTCTTACCAAAGGACTCTCTAGAGATTTGATAAAGGACACATCTAGTGGAATGGGACTAAAACCATTTTTCAATAATCACCGGTAATGGTAACCCAACTTTGTAATAGCATTACCACTATTCCAAAGTTTAATGGGTAATAACAAGTTACTATAAGTGATTAGTTTTGCATTGAAATTTATTCAATTTTATGTCCCTTATAGGATGTTCAGTGTGTATTGCTACATCGAGTGGATGAGTTTAAGTCTGAATAAAGTTTGCTATCTAAAGTAGCAAGGACATGCAAGAGAACTTCAACTATATGAATATAGGAAGTGGTGCCGCCTCTAATAAGATTTTAGGTTTACTCTTGTAACTATTAATGAAGACAAAATAGAGAACATGGTCATAATAGTGGTAAAACATATTGAACATCTCCTAGAGATTGGGATATATCATGTGTGATATATATCCGGTTCTAAATAATAAGACAAGGTTTAATGCATAAGACACCACTGTCTTATCAGAACTTTAAGTCAAAAGATCAAACACTGCATATTAAATACGCAATAAATGACACATAACTATGGCGCGAGTGAATCTGAACCGTCGGATTTTAGCGCCACTGCGTAAATAGTTAATCCGTATAGTGACGCCTTTTTTGTTCAAATCTGGAACGTTCAAAAATATAGTTATATATCCAAGGGCAATGATAAAATGACCTTTGGATATGTGTCTCTTCATGAAAAGACAACACAAGAGGCTATATATATTGGATCAAATACAGTCATGATTAATTTTGAAATTTTCCTTCTCTCTTATTTCTTCTTACCAATTTCATAAGAGTTTTCTGGGGGTATTCTTCGAGTTTGCTACTAGAAGAAACTCGTGGATTTATTGTATCTTGGAAGTAATTTGTCTATACCCGTTAGCAAAGTCGATACGAGTGGGGGCAAATAACACCTTAAGGATAGTAGTTTATTATGCCTCAAATCTAATCAGTTGTTTATATTTTTTGCATTCTTAAATTTTTTCAACTCTAACGTTATCAATTCATCACTTCTATTTTTTTAAAGATTCCTTTGGCCCCCACACAGCCCATAATAATCGATTGTGGACACGAGTACCAAATCTAGAATTATCCTTTTCTAAAACAATATATTTGTATTTACCTTATTTAACAAAAATGTGTACCACTTATATTTTACCCAATGCAGGACCGCACTACTGCATCAATCATATCATTTATTACACATAGTCATGTAAATGAATCAAGACACACTCATATCACTTGTGTACCCCTCAAACCCATATATTCTCCCATTTATTTTATAAATACATAAATATTAATAAAAAAAGAGTTTTGAATTATTTTATTTAAAAAATGTTGTATAAAATATAATAAAATTAAAAAAACCTGTTGTAGAAATCAAAAAACTACTTTATATAAAAGTTGTTTTATAAAATAAAAAATGATTTATAACATATAAAATAATCATTTTTGTCAGGACATTAATTTATATTGTTCGTTCACAATTGAGTATGTCGTATACTGTTACACCGTCGGAGAATGTTCAAGATCTCATATGCAACTATATGGATCCGAATATCAAGAATTCTTCAAGAACAAGCCTCGACAGGATTAACTTTGGTAAGGTTGTGTTTTTAATCCCTTAATGATTTAGTATAAGTGTTGGGATATTTTTTCTAAAAAAATTTCTAAGTGTTGGAGCGGAGTTTTTCATCAAAAGTTTTTTTAAGATTTGAGGCGGAATATTTTCTGGGAAAATAAATAATTATTTTTTATTCAATCTCGTTCGAGGGACAGGGGAGCTCGTTCGAGCGACGGGGCTATGTGGTACGAAGCTCGTTCGAGCGACACGTGTCCACGTTCGAGGGAGATGCTAGTTTCGTTCGAGAAACGCGCCACCTTAATTTTTTTATATATTAAGTGTGTTAAACAACTTCGTTTTCGTAGAGAAGACCTGACATTTTAGTTTCTGCAAACATTGCAAATTGGCAGAACACTCTGTCTTCTTCATTTAAGGTTTAATCCTTTTTATTTTCAATTCACAAAACATCCCGATCTTTATGAGAATTGTTTTGGAACCCAAGATACAAGTTTGGTAAACAAATTTCTCTTGTAGAGAAGGTAAAGCTACGGCTGACGGTTGCATGTCGATTGGGAGTGTTCGAGGGTGTTCCTGGCTGAATTGGACTGCGTGTTTGTGTGGACTGCTGCGGTTGTTCCATTGATGACTCAAGGCTTCGTCTTTGTGGATTCTTGTGAGAGTTCATTGCATATTTCATTGTACTTATTGTAAGTTGTGATTTACAACTTTATAGTGAAATAAAGTTTTTGTTCGAAAGGGATTTTTCCTGAAATCTGTGAGTTAACAATATTATTTGTGATGGTTTGACACACACACACACACACACACGTAGTTGAATATTTAAGGGATGAATTAATTTGGTTTGATATTTGTCACCGATTAAATAAGTCTAAATTGGAAATTTGTGAATTTGGTTTAATCAGTATTGCGCACTCATATTTTTCAAATTGGTATCAGAGCCTCCATTTTTCTCAAAATTGTGTGATATTGATTTTTTTGAAAAATCTGTTTTCTGATTAATCGCAATTTTTCCGATGGAACACTTATGTAATTGGATGCCCCCCTTCTAACACACTGTAAATTCAAGATTCGTTAATTCAATAATATTTTTAGGATAAAAAGAATTTATTTTATTGGGAGGAATTAAATTTGTGATTTGGGAGAATTTTTAATTTGAGGAATTTATTTAATTTGGCGAATTGAGGATTAATTATTTGGAATATTTGGTGTCGCATTATGAGGTTAAAATTTAGGAGAATGTTATAGATTAATTCGGATGGCAATTCGGAGTGCATGGTTGAGTCCGAATGGGTAGAAATAGTTGGAAAAGACTGTACATAGGTATAATATGGGTTTCGGGACCTTTCTAGACATATTTGAGCTCCCAAATAAGTGTTTGGGCCCTTTTTATAACGCCCATAAGTCCAAAAACGGTATTTAAATTAATAACCCTAATTGAGAGAGGGTGTGGGAACTTTAATTCATTTTTTCGAAGACCAAATTAAGGAGAACCAAAGAAGGGAGCAACTAGAGGAGATTTTAAGAGATTAAACTAAGAAAAAGAGAAGAGACATTGAAGCAACCTACCATCTTCACCAAAGAATTTGATTCTAGAAAACTTAAGGCAAGTGGTTTAACTTACATTTGATTAATTGCATTTTTTCTACTCATATTATAGAAGGTGTGAATTGATTAATATGTTAGGGTCAATTCTACATTTGAATTTGGGGATTTTGATCCCCCCATTTTGTGTAAATGATGTAGTTAGATTGAGAAAATCAAATTGGTGGATTTAGGATGAATCTTGGAAGGTTTTGGGGTAAAATTAGTGCAGAAACGAAGGTTTAAAAGATGTAATGGCGGAAATGGATTTTCTAGGCAACGATGGAGGAAAGAGAACACTAGGGTCATTCGAACGACCTTGTGTCTCGTTCAAATGATAGCCAAAGTCGTTCGAACGACATGGTTGGTCGCTTAAACGACGTAGTTTAATTCTGACAGATTTCTCCCGTCCCTTGATTCAGACCTGATTGTTAATTTGTGATGAATTATTCCCATTCTTGGTGAATTTGAATTTTGGGGTTATAATTTAGGGTTTGAATTTGTAGAAATTTACCCATGGATTAGTAGAGGATAAATCAAAATAGAGAATTAAGGTTTATGATAAGTAATTGGAAGCCTGTAAATTAAGTGGGAAAACTTAATTAAAAGAAATTGAATAACGGATTGGGAATTTTGAATTTCGAGCCAAGCGAGGTAGTCCGGGTATATATGGTTGAGTGACACTAAGAGAATGAAATTAATTAGTGTATGATTAACTGTAATTTGGGTCGGATTATAGACTTGAATGTGTTAGGCTAGTGTTAGGGATATTGTACACTAGTAGCCTGGATTTAATATATATATATATATATATATATATATATATATATATATATATATATATATATATATATATATATATATATATATATATATATGCATGATGATGTGTAGTATATATATAAGATTTATAAATGTTTATGTGTATAATATTTATAATAAAGCATACCTATTTTAATGCTATCTTAGGAGGTTGCACGATGTGGGTGAATCCCCTGGCTAGTGAATGCAGGGAGAGTATAATCCTCAAGTCATATGTTTTTAGGGGTTAGCCGTCTTCGGTATGGGACGGTCACTTTCGGGGGGAACTATGGCCACCTCCTATACGATTGTGATAAATTTGGAGAATACCCGATGAGTGCCTACTCGGGAGGATAGTTATATATCTATGACATGTTGTAATATAATGATACGTATATATGATGCAGATTTATATACGAGTAAATACATGTTATGAACTATATAAATTATATAACTCATGAGAATATTATATGGCATCAAATGAGAAATGATTGAAATAAGTTAGTGTAATTAATAACTTATAAGCATGTATACTAAACTCACTTGGGAAAGAGTAGCGGTAAGAGTAGTATTTGTATATATAAATATGATAAGACTAGTTACGGGGTAGATAGCTAGATGGATCAGGTATAGGTACGTTAGGCGTGCACATTAGTCAAGGAGTGAGGTGTCCCCAAGAGAGTGCGCAACACTAACTTAAATATGAAGAGTATTCATTCATTTTAATTTACTGTAATTAAATTCACTTGCTAAATATTTTCAAAATGTTTTGGGTTCTAACCCTTTCTATAATATATTTTCAAAACCTTTTAGTTGTCCAGCCATAAGGACGCCAAAATTGTTCTATTCTAAGGTTACGCAGCTATGACACATGTGGATGTTGCAAGACTTTGACTTAGCCACTCCAGTCATTTTATTCTTAGAGTAGGATGCAATCAGTATTCCATTTGGGCATGTCGCCCTAGTTATTCCATTTTATTTCAATTAGATCATGTATTCAGTTATTCCTCTTATGGTTTATTTTTGGTATTTAATTTTGAAAGGAGTGCGTATGCGTTCAACTAAAGAAATTATTTAATTAAATTCAGTTTTCCCAAATTAAATCCTAAACATGTGATCTAGGTGTGATTGAATAAGATGAAATCATGCAAGAACATTCAAACACACACATGTGAGGAAAAATCCCCCAAAGGGGCAAAGCCTTTTATTTTCACTATAATTTTGTAAGATACGATTACATGGATTACAATGAAAATACAGTGACACAGAAATACCCACAGGTGTCGGTTCTATCATCGACGACTGAAATCTCCCTCGGGAACTCTAGGTAAGCAGCAATGAAGAAGAAAGACGGCTTCTCCAAAAAGGTTGAACAAACACAAGGTTGTGTTCTTGGGTTACAAAAGGATTCACAAAGGTTTGGTAATGATGTGTGAATCAAAACATGAGTCTTGGGACTCAAAAATATGAATACTAGAGTAATTAGAACTCTAAAAATCGTCTCTCCAAGTCTTCTGAAGAAACTCTCCCGAAGTTGGCTTTTATAGGAAACCAAAAGAAATTTCACGATTTTAAAACACTTGCCAGTGTGAGGTACCTCAAACCAGTCCGGGTGTAATGCCCCCCCCCCCCCCCCGGAATCGGTTTGGCCTTCAGTTCGCAAAAATTCGCTGGAACTTGGGGCTTAAACACTTAGCATTTTTCCAAGGATTTTTTCTCGGAATATTCTCCATTTTCAAAGGGCCATAACTTCTTCACCGTAGCTCGGATTGAGGTGTCGTTTCTTCCTGTATCTTCGTTGTGTCGAGCTCTTCAACTTTCCAGTTGATCGGACCTCCAAAAAGTCTCTAAAAAATTACTGAAATGACCTTGATCTTCCATATCTTACTTTCTTTCACTGTTTTGACTTTTCTTGCGTACCACTTGCATTAAGTCCCTAAAATCGTGGAACGTGAAGTCGTTAAAGCAGATGTGGGACACATGATGGAGATGTTGAATGCTTGATTCCCAAAATTCGGATTGAAGCCGTCGTGTGAGATCGTGTCGAGACGTACCAAATGTAGCGACGTACGACATACATAAATATAATATTTCGGACATGATAAAAATGTCCTTACAAATCTCCCCCTATGTCTATGCCGGTACATACATAAAAAAATCCAAATTATCAAATAACAAAATTGCCTATACAAATCTACCCTCCCATGAACCCAAAACTGGAAAGGTACAAATGAATAAGTCTTCATCGTTTTTTCTTCAAATCTTCAAACTTTTCTCATCAGAGTGTGTAACATATGATCATCAATGAAGTACCTACACACATGAGATAAAGCAAATACCAAGTGACATATCGAGTTTGAAATGAGATAAACATGAATACCGATTTATGATGAAAGCATGCGACAAATCTCAAAAACTCCCCCATCATACGATAATTCTTTCTCTCCCTTTTTATAATGTCCCCAAATAGACAGATAAGAGAAGCAAAAATAATTTACATGGAGAATGTCACAAGGAAATAAACTTCTATTTTTGAATTTTTCAAAATTTTTCACACAAAATATACAAACAAGAAAATCACACCATGAAAGAACACAAAAACAACCAAGTCGATGATAGCGTGAATGTAGGGGTGTGATCAAATTCGATAAGAAAATCAATGGATAAAAAACATGACATATGTGCACGATGAATATCGGATACTCCTAACGAATGAACTCAAAATCTTCCTTTGGTGTAAAAATGGAAATATGAGACATTGACTCAATCAAATCAACAAATCAAAGCTCAAATTGATTTCATGCTTTTTCAGGACTTTTAAGGAAGTGCAAACCCATTTAAATTCTCCAACCAAACTCCCTCAGATTTATATTTTGAATAGAGGTAATCTAAATTCTCAAACTTTGGAGAATTGATGGTGAAACCTAATGGCCCATATTTAGCATGTAGTTATTTTTATTGACTTTAAATTTTTTAGGCTATTTTAACCTCTAGGACCCCGGATAATAAAATTCCTCAATTATTTATGTCCATTTTAACGGTGGCTTAGTATTCGCAAAGGCTAAATGAACCTTACGCAACTCTTCCCCATTTTCAAATAAACACACAGTTTCACTAAACAGTTTTTACATGCATTCCAATCTTGTCAAGTTTTATCGCATATGGTTCGTTGTATAGACAGGATTGAGATGGAAACACTCAAGCCAATATCTGATAGACAAGTACAATAATCAAATATAATCGTGCATGTGTGAAATAAAGAAGATAAGGAGCCAAACATGTAGAAAGATATCACTAATCAAATCTCAAAGACTACAAACAGTGTAAAGCACATAGATGCAATGGTGTATCATCTCAAATCACTATCAAACAGTCACGTGGATAAATGGAATTAAATTTGACTCGACTATCTTAAATGCTCATCCATAAAAGGTGCAAATTGTGCTTTTCTAAACTTTTTATAAAAAGAAAATCTTTTTGGATTTTTCAAAAAAATAAAATAAAAGAAATAATATAAAATGATACAACCTAGGAATAGGAATCATATGATATGAACATGACAATGCATCATATCCTAGACATGAACCAACCCCTCAGTCAACTGTGCAAATCCCCAAAGACTTCCTAAGACTCTCAAATATAAGGGCATATAAAGGTTTCATGAATATATCGGCTAACTGAAGGTCGATGGGTACGAAACTCAGGGATACGACTTTCTCCTCAACTAACTGACGTATAAAGTGCTCGCGTATCTTGATGTGCTTTGTGCGCGAATGCTGGACTGGATTGTGGGATATGTGTATCACGCTCATGTTATCACAGGAAATGGTCATGGTGTCCTGTGAAATCATATAATCCTCCAGCATCTGCTTCATCCACAAGAGTTGCGTGCAACAACTCTCGACGGCGATGTGCTCAGCCTCCGGAGTGGACAAAGAGATGGAGTTTTGCTTCTTGATCAGCCAGGAGACAAGAGAAGAACCAAAATAGAAACACCCACCATAAGTGCTCCTACAACCATCTACATCCACGGCCCAATCGGCATCCGAATAGGCGAACAAACGATCATTGGTATCAAAGGAATACAAAATACTATATGAGAGAGTCCCACTCACGTATTTGATAATACGTTTTAGTGCGAGTAGGTGTGACTCTTTTGGGGACACCTGATATCCCTCACAGACTCCAACACTAAAGGCGATGTCGGGATTACTAGCAGTCAAGTATAGAAGACTACCTATCATATTTCGATACAAGGTTTACTTTACATCCTTGCCTGAAGTGTCCTTACTAAGCTTGATACAAGTACTCATAGGTGTACATGCATGCTTAGCGGAGTCTAAAACAAATTTCTTCACTAGGTCTCTAGCATACTTGGATTGGGAGATGAACATCCCATCCTCTAGCTGACGAACCTGGAGACCAAGGAAGAAAGTAAGCTTACCTACCATGCTCATCTCAAACTCACTTTTTATCTCCTCCTCAAAGTGGTGAGCATTCTAAGAGCACGTGGATCCAAAGACTATGTCGTCCACAAATACCTGGGCAACCAAAATACCACTGTCATCTCTACTGACAAATAACGTCATATCAACTCCCCCTCTCTTGAAACCACGGGCTAAGAGATAGGAAGTAATCCTCTCGTACTAAGCACGGGGTGCTTACGTCAAACCATATAAGGTTTTCCTCAGATAGTAGACGTGCTCGGAGTGCTTAGGGTCTTTAAACCCTTTTGTTTGTTCCACATAAACCCCCTCCTATAGAATGCCATTTAAAAAAGCAGTCTTGACATCCATCTGATATAACTTGAAATGCAGATGACATGCGATGGCAAGTAGTAAGCGGATGGACTCAAGCCTCGCAATATGAGAAAATGTCTCCCCAAAGTCTACACCCTCTATCTGCGTGAAGCCTTGAGCAACCAACTTAGCCTTGTTTCTGATTATGGTTCCATTTTCATCCATTTTATTCTTGAAAATCCGCCTAGTACCTATCACATTAGTCTCACTAAGTGGGGGGACTAGTTCCCAGACATTGTTCTTTTTAAACTGAAGCAACTCATCCTGCATAGCAGATATCCAGTGTTCATCCTTGAGTGCTTCTTTGTGATTCTTGGGCTCAACCTTGGATGTGTAGCAAAAGTGGCTAACGACGTTCTCTAACTGAGGACGAGTCTTGACCCCAAGAGTGGGATCGCCTACAATGGAGGCCCGGTCATGACTTTTGCGAACCCAAGCAGGTGTGTCCCCTAACACAGGAGTAGGATCCACAGAGTGTGGGTGAGGGACAAGTAAATCACTGTCAGAAAAGTCCTCATCCTCACACTGAAGGTTAGGATCAATAACCGTCGGGGGTTCGTCATCTTGCACGATGACGTTTATTGATTCCATAACCTTAGAGCTCTTCAGGTTAAAAACTCGGTAATATCTACTATTTAATGAATATCCTAGAACTATTCCCTCGTCTCTCAGGAAGTCAAACTTTCCTAATTGCTCTATATCCCGTAGGATATAGAATTTACTCCCAAAGACACGGAAATATGCAAGGTTGGGTTTCTTGCGAGTCCATAATTCATAAGGCATCTTAAGTGTGTGTGGACGCAGGTAAATCCTATTCACCGTGTGGGATGCAGTAGACACTACCTCTGCCCAAAATCTCTTAGAATTATTACGACCTAGAAGCATAGACCTATCCATTTCCTGGATCGTCCTATTCTTTCTCTCAATAATTCCATTTTGCTGAGGAGTCTTCATAGCAGAAAACTTATGTTTGATCCCAAGGCTATCACAGTAAAGATCTACCTTTGTTTCCTTAAATTCTGTGTCGTTGTCACTACGTATCCTATTAATAGTGACTCCGTGTTGATTTTGCAGGGCACGACACTTGGTCATTAAAAACTCTATAGCATCGAATTTCTCTCTCAAAAAACCAATCAAATATCTGGAGAAATCATCTACCATCACGAGGATATACCTCTTACCACCCAGACTCTTAGTACGAGTAGGACCTATAAGATCCATGTGAATCATCTCAAGTACACGGGAGGTGGTAATGGAATGCAACTACCTATGTGGGCTATAGATTTGCTTTCCCAACTGACAGGGTCCACAACCCATGGAAGTTGGCTTTTCAAGTGATGGTAAGCCACATACTAGGTCCTTTTTAACTAAACGAGTTAAATCTCTAACGTTCACGTGAACTAGACGTTGGTGCCACAGATCCATAGGAGTGATCGTGGAGCTATTGCAGATAAGTGAGGACTTGGGCTCAGTCCCATAGCAATTATCCTCTATACTCACCCCTCACACTAAAAGTTTATCAGCTTGATTAGAGACATTACACGCGTCTTGGTCAAACATTAGGGCGAAGTCAGCGTCACACAGTTGGCTAATGCTGAGAAGGTTTGCTTTCAAACCTTTGATGTACAAAACATTCTCTAGCTTAGGCAATCCTGGTAACTCTACAGTACCTCGTCATATAATGTTAGACTGGATCCCGTCTCCAAAGGTGACTCTACCATCCTTATAATCCTCAAGATAGGTAAAAAATGAGGCATTGCCTGTCATATGTCTGGAGTACCCACTATCAAAATAACACTGTGAGGTATTATGTTCTTTGAGAGTGACATGAAAAACAAGGGATTTCTTATCTTTCTTAGGTACCCAAGAAGTGGTAACCTTTTGTTTACCCTTGTTGTTTTTGGTTTTAGCCGGGATGTGAGAAGCATTCACTGACGGCAAAGACATCCGTCGGAATTCCTCCATCAAACTCTATGATTTGGAAGCTAAAAGCTCAACACGCTCTCTCAGATTGGCAAAATCATCAGTATGACGTGGTGGAGCAGTAGTACGTCGTGTCCGACCCAAACTATAGCAAAACTCCCTGAGGTGGCCTTTTCTTTTGCAATACGTATAAAAGAACACAGTCTTAGGCGGACCTTGGTTTTCTTTTCTTGGTCGAACTCTCCTTCGTGGTTTTTGACGATGGCCATACAGAGTTGTAATAAACTCAGGAACTAGTTCAAGTGAAATTTGGGATGTGGAGGCACCATCATAACCTATTCCCTGCCTATCACCAAAACCTAAAGCGGGGCCGAGGAGAATCTTTCCCATCTTCCTAGATCTGTCCTCGATTTGTACCTTGACTTCACGTGCTCATTCAAGATCATGAGTCAGCTGGGCAACCAGGGCTTCAAGTTTCTTCCGAGTCTCCAGGGAGGAATGGAGCTCACTCGTAAGATTAGCCACTTATTTTGTTAAGTCCCCTATCTCTTTCTCAAAACCACTCTCTCTCCAAACAGTCTCTCTCTCTCTTCTTTTAAATCTTCCTCTAATGCGGTGATCCTAAGAACTAATGATTTATTACACTTTTTGGCTTTAAATGACTCATTATATAACTCAGCGTAGGCGCGTTAAAGATTACTCTCGCTCTCACTTGCCTCATCCTCCCCCTCACTCACATCGCTCTCATTGTCGAGGTGTCCCTGTGAAATAGCATCCTCATCGTCGTGAGGTGCACTAGAAGTACTCATATGACTAGCCATGAATGCGATAAAGTTGCACTCATGCGATGACTCGTCTCCAGAATCCACCGAATCAACCTCACTGTCGTCATTAAGGGTAGCATTAAGGACAGCTTTGCCCTTTTCTCTGTTCAGCTTAGTAGCACACTCAAAAGCTCTATGACCCCTACCATCGCACTCATAGCATCTCTCACTCTTTTTCTTAGGAGGATCTTTAAAATCTTTTTCATTTTTCTTTTCAAACTTATTTTTCTCAAACTTCTTTTTATCTTTGAAATTACCATTTTTCCTAAATTTGAGAATTTTCTTGAAATTTTTAGCAAAGAGGGCCAAATCATCTAAATCAAAGTCACACTCAGAATCTAATGAATCTATATCTCTTTTTCTATATGACTCTCCCTTCTTTCTTGCCGACACCTCACTCTTTCTCTCCTAGGCATTAAGTGCAATTCCCTTATCTTTAGGCTTAGCAGATTTAGTAAACATATCAATTTCATATGTTTGCAAGTCTCTTACAAGTTCCTCTAATTTTAGCATATTTAATTTACCCATAGAGTTTAACATAGTGACTTTAGGGATAAAACGCTTAGGCAGTCATCTAAGAATCTTTTTAACAACTTTAGCATCAGGAATGTGTTCACCAAGATTAAACTAGTGTTAACAATATCAGACAGTCTAGCGTAAAATTCATCAAAACATCCAGACTCAAGCATGGTGATTTTTTCAAATTGAGTTGTTAAAATTTACAGTTTAGACTCTTTCACAGCATTAGTTCCTTCATGGGCAAGTTGCAAAATATCCTATGCCTCTTTTGACATGGCGCACGTCATTATCCGTTTGAACTCATCAGGTGTAACAGATCCAGAAATAGCACTTAAACCCTTAGAATTAAAAGATGACCATTTAAATTCTTCTTCAGTCCAAGTAGTGTCAGGTTTTAAACTAGTCACGTTACTAATAGTGACGGAGGGAGGAGTCCACCATCTTTCAACCAAAATCCAGACACGTTCATCAATGGCTTTTAATGCAGATCTCATGCAGGCTTTCCAGTATGCATAGATTGTCCTGTAAAAAACTGGCATTTTATTATATAACTTTTCCATTGAATACGCTATTTTTCAGAAATAAATTTTTTCAGAAAATTGATATCTTAGAAAAATTTTGCAAAAAATTACACGGTAAAGTTGTGTAATTGGCTCTGATACCAATTTGAAAGGAGTGCGCTTGCGTTCAACTAAAGACATTATTTAATTAAATTCTGTTTTCCCAATTTAAATCCTAAACATGCATCTAGGTGTGATTGAATAAGATGAAATCATGCAAGAACATTCAAACACACACATGTGAGGAAAAATCCACCAAACGGGCAAAATCTTTTATTTTCACTATAATTTTGTAAGATACGGTTACCCGGATTACAATGAAAATACATTAACACAGAAATACCCGCAAGTGTCGGTTCTATCATCGGCGACTGGAATCTCCCTCAGAAACTCCAGGTGAGCAGCAATGAAGAATAAAGGTGGCTTCTCCACAAAGGTTTGGCAATGATGTGTGAATCAAAACATGAGTCTTGGGACTCAAAAATATGAAGACTAGAACAATTAGAACTCTCAAAATCGTCTCTCCAAGTCTTCTGAAATAACTCCCCCGAAGTTGGCTTTTATAGGAAACCAAAAGGAATTTCATGATTTTAAAACACTTTCTAGCGTCAGGTACCTTGAACCGGTTCGGGCGTACCGCAAACCGATTCACCCCCCGAACGAGTTTGACCTTCGGTTCGCAAAAATTTGCTAGAACTTGGGGCTTAAACACTTAGCATTTTTCCAAGGATTTTTTCTCAGAATATTCTCCATTTTTTAAGCGCCATAACTTCTTCACCGTAGCTCGGATTGAGGCACCGTTTCTTCTAGTATCTTCATTATGTCAAGATCTTCAACTTTCCTGTTGACCGGACTTCCAGACGGTGCCTATAAAATTACCAAAATGCTATTAAACTACCATATCTTCCCTTCTTTCACTATTTTGACTTTTCTTGCGTACCACTTACATTAACTCCCTAAAATCATGGAACGTGAAGTCGTTGAGGAAGATGTGGGACACATGATGGAGATTTTGAATGCTTGACTTCCAGAATTCGAATTGAGGCCATCATGTGAGATCATGTAGAGACGTGCCAAATGTAGCGGCGTACGACATACATAAATGTAATATTTCGGACATGGTAAAAATGTCCTTACAAATTTACAACCGGTGGTTGTTTAGGCAAGGATTATATTTATTCCTTTTCTGTATTATTAAAATCAGTGATTGTGTTAATGGTTTATTATATATTCTTTCGCACATTGTTAGAGATGTTAATTAAAAATATAAAATTTGACACCATGTCTTTTGAATACTAGGTGGTTAGTAATTTTAAAAAAAAATTTGACTGTGATGCTAAGAATGATCCAGATGAGATTCTTATTTAATTTTATATAAGACTGATCACCCGATATATTTTTAGGCGGGGTGTCACGGATGGTATCAGAGCATCAGGTTCTAGTGTCATTAGGATATGTGCGACTTTTCACGTTTTAGCGTAGCATCCTTTGATATGGAGCCTTATTATAGGGTTGTTGTATTCCTTCACGTATGCGATTTATGTTCTCCTGCTATAGGGTATAGTTCATGTGATTCATATACGGTTTCGATCAAGCATGGAAGATCGAACATCATAGAACGACAAGTGTGGGATGCAGAAGGGTTTGCAAGAGGGAGGACTCAATAAAATCCATGGAATATTTTGGAAACAGTGACACGATATGGGCCACCATGATAATTGTTCGAACAATTAAAGTGGAGTATCCACTGGGACACAGTAGTTTCCCCAAGAACCGTCGTGAAGGATGATGGTGCAAGTTGAAACCCCAAGTGTAGACGACAAGGGGTAAGGGTATAAGAAGATTTTATTTCAGAAGAGAAATCCACTAGAATTCGAAGGAGGTGCGAAAAGGTGATTTACATATGGATGTGGATCTTCTAATTAGGATCACATATGGGAGAGTGTAGTAACACTCAATTCAAAATTTCGGGAAAATAAGTTTTCTTTTAGAAGCAGTATGGGGTGACAGGAGCCAGTCACCACATACATGGGGAGATATCGTGAATAACGAGAAACTTGGGGTGCGGATTATTACGAATCCTCTCACTACAGGTTAAATAGAGAGGCAAGGGAAATTTCAGTAATTTTCTAAAAAAAGGGGCAAACAGTGGCTGGATGTGAAGAAAAGTTGACAAAATTCACAAACTTAGTAACCGATGAGAGGGATACAAAGAATCAAGTAGGGTTGCAAGTTAATAATATACCTGTGGGAAGAATATACAAGCATGGATAAAAGATCTGTCTAGGATGACTGGTGTCACTGTCGTCAAGGTTTTACACTTACATTTGTATCAATTCACTCTCGAGAGGGGATCTAAGGAGGTTGGACAATCTATCAGAAGAGTGAGACTGGATTTTGTGCTAAGTGAGACACTAAGGGAAGAAATACCTAGTACATAACCCAAATTTATAATCGAGGCCAATAGAATTTCTACCAAGTGACGGTGGGTTCAGTTAGAGCCATCAAGGCCATCAACAAGTTCGAGGGGATCAGCGAATCAAAGTGATATAGGGGTAGCAATCAGGGTCAAGGCTACCCGGTCCGAGAAAAGGACAACCCCATCATGGTGGGGCCAGAGAAAGGGAAATAACACAAAGCGGTTTCTTATACATAAAAGAGTGAAAACACATGGGTGGATTTTATCCACGGTGAGTTAGGGGACAGGTGTTTAGTGCCTAGTAGGGGGGATCTCTTGGAAAAGTTTTTGGTTTGATTAGGACGAGGGTGTTATGTCCAGTAACCATTGAGTCGACGGTGTTATGGAAACTGAAACTATAAGTTTTATTTCGAGATGATTGGGGTCTATTTTGTATGATGCGAGAGGGTAATGGTAATGTATTAGAACTAGATTCGAGTGAGAAAAGGATTTAGTGGAGATATCATTAATATCACTAGTATGTGTATTTCTACCATAGAATAGAGGGGTACTCTTCGGTTCCACCTAAAAGGAATGGGTGAGTACAGTGAGACGATGTATTTCTTAAGGACTAGGTCCTTTGAGAGGTGATATTCGAGGTACGGTTTTATCTTGGGTATGGACGGGTTCATAATGGTGGGCGATCATAGCAAGGATATCGTGTTCGTTGTTTCAGTGCTGGATGTATATGCTTCTTGACATGTCTCACCTGGAAGAGGGTTGAGTCCACGACAATATCTTGTGAAGTAGACATCAGAGAGTATAATTGTCTAGTTATATTGAATTCGGGTGCGTAGGGACTCATATTGATGAGATTTAGGGGATGTAGGGTTGTCGTGGAGCGGAGAGATTTAGCTTGTTATTAATATTTAGCCCTAAGGGCTTAGTAATAGTGTGAGTGAAGAAAAATGCGACTCTTTTAGAGACACATGAGTCCATGATTATACTTGTGAGTATAGGGCCAAGGTTTGAGAGTCCCGGGAATATTCTTTGGGTTCTATAAAAAAAATCAAGGACGAAAAATGCTAAGGAATAGTGCATTAAGAAAAGTTCTTTTGGGCTTTGCTGGGAGGTGTTATACGCATCAGCCTTAATAAAATGCCGAAAGTGGGAAGACGTCATTAGATTCAAGGTCATCGAATTTATTGATAATTAGTGAACATGTGGAAAAAATATGTTGAGAAGGGAGTCACTAAGAGATAGGGCCAGTGGAGCCGGGAAGTGTTGCGAAAGAAGCACTGTAAAGTTTTGCACCCCAAGTTGATAGGTGGGGTAATATCGGGAAGAATTGAATAGTAATTAGTAAGGTCATCGTAAACATTTTGAGGATATAGTCACATCGAATATACAGGAGCGAAATGTGAGATAAATATGGTTACGTATGTGATTATCGGAGGGTTGTGCAAATATTCACGAGATATAGGGTGTAAGGGCACCCTGGGAGGAGCCAGAATCTCTACTGTTTAGATACTTAGCATATTCGGGGAGAAGATGCAAAGTTAATAATGTTGGGTATATTCCAGACAAATGGGAATAAGATGTTCCTCGGACTATGAAACGTTAAAGTGTGGGGGTGTGTTTGGAAGTGACCTTGAGTGTGTCACAACCTATGGTTTATTACCACTAGGATTCACGAGTTAGACGGATATTAGTGGATGTGCTGGCTGAAATAGCCATAGTTTATATATTTAAGTACCGTGGGATAGTGAGGTTCTTTGGTGTTAACCATAAAAGAGTGGAAGGTACACTAAGAGGAAGGTTGCATTATACGAGAGATATCTACTTTCGAGAATTATAGGAGTAACGCGGATGTCTTTCCAAGTTTCAATCGTGTAACTATAGTTTGGGCTATAGTGGATAGTTATAGTAAGACTGGGTGTTCGCGGTACCAAGGTATGAGTTATCATTGCTAGGTTTCACCTGAGATAGGGCCTAGCGTATATATACGGCTATGTATGTTAAATGTGTTACACATTAATGTATTAAAAATGTTAATTGAAATCCCTGGGAGTAGGCACATTTCTGATGTAATTCAGGGTGGTTGGACTTCTTGTCAAGCGGGGAGATATATCTTGTGATTTATTTTTTCGCAAGGAAACTAGTGATAGTAAGGGCGCGGTAGTGTATTTTGTCCTTTTAGCACAAGAGTTGATACATATACTTTTATGCCGAGAGAAGGGTATTTAGAATGTTATAACTATGAGATTGAAGTTATATTACGGTTTAAAGGATGGTAAAAGTCGGATTTTATTTCATGCGCTTAAGCACGGGTACAGGGCGTATGGGCTCTCTGGTTAATTACATTAGATTAAGAACTACTTGTAGAAATGCTAAGGGTAAGTGATTACGGAACTAGTTGAGACTGAGAATACTAGGCTTATCTGAATTTTGAGTACGAAATTCCATTGTAAGGGGGGAAGTATGTACTCCCATGTAAATTCAAGGACTTTTAATTCAATAATATTTTGGGAGAAAAAGAATTTATTTTATTGGGAGGAATTACATTCGTGATTTCAAATAATTTTTAATTTGAGGAATTTATTTAATTTGGCGAATTGAGGATTAATTATTTGAACTATTTAGTGTCGCATTTTGAGGTCAAAAATTTGGAGAATGTTATAGATTAATTCGGATGGTAATTCGGAGTGCACGATTGAGTCCGGATGGGTCGAAATAGTTGGAAAAGAGTGTCGATAGGTATAATATGGGTTTCGAAACCTTTCTAGACATCTTTGAGCTCCCAAATAAGTGTTTAGGCCCTTTTATAAGGCCCATAAGCCCAAAAACGGGATTTACATTAATAACCCTAATTGAGAGAGGGTGTGGGAACTTAAATTGATTTTTTAGAAGACCAAATTAAGGAGTGTCAAAGAAGGGAGCAACTAGAGGAGATTTTAAGAGATTAGACCAAGAACAAGAGAGGGGATAATTGAAGCAACCCATCATCGTCACTAAAGAATTTGATTCTACAAAACTTAAGGCAAGTGGTTTAACTTGCATTTGATTAATCCCATTTTTCCTACTCACATTATAGAAGGTGTGAATTGATTAATATGTTAGGGGTAGTTCTGCATTTGAATTTGGGGATTTTTATTTTCCAATTTGTGTAAATGATGTAGTTAGAGTGAGAAAATAAAATTGGTGGATTTAAGATGAATCTTGGAAGGTTTTGGGGTAAAATCTATGCAAAAACGAAGGTTTAAAAATTGTAATGGCAAAAATGGGTTTTCTGGGTAATGATGGAGGAAAGAGAACACTAGGGTCGTTCGAACGACCTGGTGTCTGGTTCAAACGATTGCCAGAGTCATTTGAACGACATGGTTGGTCGCTTAAACGACGTAGTTTAATTCTGACAGATTTATCCCCTCCCCTGCTTCAGACCTGATTGTTAATTTGTGATAAATTATTCATGTTCTAGATGAATCTGAATTTTGGGGTTATAATTTAGGGTTTGAATTTCTAGAAATTTATCCATGGATTAGTAGAGGATAAATCCAAATAGAGCATTAAGGTTTATGTTGAGTAATTGGAAACCTTGTAAATTAAGTAGGAAAACTTAATTGAAAGAAATTGAATAATAGATTGGGAATTTTGAATTTCGGGTCAAGCAAGATAGTCTGGGTATATATAGTTGAGTGACACCAGGAGAATAAAATTAATTAGTGCATGATTAATTTAAATTCGGGTCGAATTATAGACTTGAATGTGTTAGGCTAGTGTCACGGATATGGTACACCGGTAGCCTAGATTTAATATATATATATATATATATATATATATATATGCGATGATTTGTAGTATATATATATGATTTATAAACATTTCCGTGTATAATATTTATAATAAAGCATACCGATTCTAATGCTATCTTAGGAGGTTGCACGATGTGGATGAATCCACTAGCTAGTGAATACAGGGATAGTATAATCAACAGGTGAGAGTGTCTGTTTTCAGGGGTGAGTCATCTTTGGTATGGGATAGTCAGTTTCGGGGGGGACTATCGTTGACTCCTATGCGGTTATGATAGCATTTAGAGAATACCCGTGAGTGACTACTTGGGAGGATAATTATATATCTACGACATGTGTGTGAATGTTGTACTATAATGATACATATATATGGTGCAGATTTATATACGAGTAAATACATGTTGTGAACTGTACAAATTATATAACTCGTGGGAATGTTATATGGCATCAAATGAGAAATTATTTAAATAAGTTAGTGTGATTAATAACTTATAAACATATATACTAAACTCACTCGGGATAGAGTAGTGGGGAGAGTAGGATTTGTATATATAAATATGACAAGACTAGTTACGGGGTAGATAGATAGATGGGTCAGGTATAGGTACGTCTGGCATGCACATTAGTCAAGGGGTGAGGTGTCCTCAATAGAGTGTGCGGTACTAACTTAAATATGAAGATTATTCATGCATTTTAATTTCATGCAAATTAAATTCACTTGCTAAATATTTTCAAAAATGTTTTAGGTTCTAATCCTTGCTATAAAATATTTTCAAAACTTTTTAGGTGTCCAGTCACAGGGACACCAAATTTGTTCTATTCCAGGGTTACGGAGCTGTGACACATGTGGATATTGCAGGACTTTGACTTAGCCGCTTCAGTCATTTCATTCCAAGAGTAGGATGAAATCAGTATTCCATTTGATCATATCGCCCTAGTTATTCCATTTTACTTTAGTTAGATGATGTATTCAGTTATTCCTCATGTGCTTTATTTTTTATATTTGATTTGTAGACGGTAATTGTTTCGGCAAGGATTATATTTATTCCTTTTTTGTATTGTTGAAATCAATGATTGTGTTAATGGTTTATTATATATTCTTTCGC
This sequence comes from Sambucus nigra, assembly GCA_949130495.1. Taxonomy (NCBI): domain Eukaryota; kingdom Viridiplantae; phylum Streptophyta; class Magnoliopsida; order Dipsacales; family Adoxaceae; genus Sambucus; species Sambucus nigra. The sequence continues at coordinate 573,876 of CASBWL010000008.1, forward strand.
ATGTTGTTAGAGATGTTGAATAAAAAGATAAAATTTGACACCATGTCTTTTGAATACTAGGTGGTTAGTAAGTTTTAAAAAGTTTTCGACAATGACGCTAAGAATGATCCAAATGAGAATCCTGTTTAATTTGATATAGGACTGATCACCCGGTACTTTATAAGGCACGAGTCAGAGTTTGGATGATTTAAATAGTTTGAATTTGGCGTTTGCCAAAAGAATTGATTTTTTGGAAAAAGAAAATTATCGTTTTAAATTCGCTATGGATCTTTCGCAAACGGTTCAAAATCAAAGAGATTTTTATCTTGAGAAATTTATTTCTTTGGACCTTGACTTTAATGCTTTCAAATTGTCCAACAAGGAGAGTGGTGATAGATTCCTATTTTTAGGAAAATAATTTGAGGACTTAAAATTCTAGGATTTGTGTTTGTGGCAAAGTGGATAAAAGTATTTTACTCGATGAGTTTGTGGCAAGTGAGCAGACTCTTAGGGATAAGTGTGCGTATTTTAAGAACAAACGTGATAACCTTCGAGGAGTTATTAAAAATTTAAATAAGGAGTTACTAAAATTGAAAAAATCTAGTTATTTGCTTGATTTAAAAATTTTGGAGATAAAAAATAATTTGACAGAATCAAGTAGTGTTGGTTGTAATGGTAGTGGCTCGTCATGTTCTAATGTTTTGAGTATTAAATCTAAGACTATTATTTGTTTTAGAGGATTAATTAATCCGTAGGACATTAGAAAAGGTCTCACCATAGGTGTCGTTCCACCCGTTTACATATGTTCACATTATGGTAGGAAAGGTCACCTTAGGTGTTTTTGTTTTGATCTTCGAAAAGGTCCTAGGAAGTTGAAATCTCATGTTCCCTTAGTTCCCAAAACCCCTACGCGTCGTTGCACACCTATTTGGGTTAGAAAATCACTTTTAGAGGCACTAGATGTTAGACTAGTTGATTCTCGGGCACTTGCACATGATTCCTCACTTCCTATATCATATAGATTACTGTGTTCGCATGTTTGTCATACGCTAGTTGTGCTTCATGATATATTCTTGCCAGTGTTGTGATTTTTGTATTAGTTTTTATTTTTGAGAAAACCTTTGAAAAATACAAAAAAGATTTTATTTTGATAAATTTTTGGAAAAGACGAAAAGAGTTTTGTATTTTTTTTTACACCATATATGGATGGCTTTATAGGATGACCGAGTCACAATTTCATCTCATATCCATGTGATGATTTGATAGTGTTTTGATATGCGTCATCATTTCATTTATGTGCTTTACAATGTTTGGAGTCATTGAGATGTGATTAGTTGTTACTACCTACATGTTTGACTCATAAGTTCCTTTAATGCACTCTTGCACGGATTTGTTTGATTATTGTACTTGTTTATCACATATTGGTCGGAGTGTTGTCATCTCAATTCTGTCTTTAAAACAAACCACATGCGATAAAAATTGACAATAGAAGTAGTGCATATAAAAACCGTTTATTGTGAGTATTTAATTGCAACGAAATATGATGAGTGATCACGGGAAAGGGCTATGAGAGTTCAAAATTAACTCGTCGTTAAAGCCACCGTTTAAAAGAGCCCGAAAAAATTGAAAGGCAATAAAAAGGTAAATATGCCAAAAAGGGGACCACCTCAAAAGAAAATATAAATGATTATTATTTATGAGTGAGTTTGGATGGAAAGAAATGAAAAATGGGTTTGTACGTCTTGACAATGTTATGAAAAATCATTACATAGTTTTAGACATTATTGGTGTGGGAATCATTCTTGACTTTTATATGTTGATGAATTGAGTTGATGTCATATAAATTCAACACTTTCGACACCTAAGGGAGATTTTGAGATTCTTAGGAGTACACATATTCATCGTGCACATATATTATGTTTGATTGCTTTGATTTGCCTATCGAATATGTTCACACCCATTCATTCTGTTTCAATGATTTGGTTGTCTTAGTGTAAATTCATGGTGTGTGATTTTTGTAAAATTATTTTTGCATTTTTGTTTGAAAAACTTGAAAAATAAAAAAATTGTTTGTGGAAGCTTTTGAGTTACTCTTTGTATGAGCGTAGTTTGATTCATATTTGATATGCATATTTGTCGTGACAACTCCTTGTTATTTTGTTTATTCTTTTCCATATCTATTTCGAACAAATAAAAAGGGGGAGAACGAATTATGGGAGAGTTTTTGCATTATGGGGAAGATTTAATTATTGATCAATTTATTCTTATATCATTTCAAACTCGATGCATCACGAAGGTATTTGCTTTGTCTCATGTGTATAGGTACAAAATTGAAGATAATTATTTTGCACACCCTGATGAGAAAAGCTTAAAGATTTGAAGTTGAAGATTTTGAAGAAAAGTTTTTTTAGACTTACATGTTTAGTACCATTTTCAGTTTTGGGTTCATGGGAGGGTACTAGATTTGTATATGCATTTTGATTTGATAATTCAGATGTTTTTATTTCTTTATCGGCATAGGGGAGATTTGTAAGGACATTATTTTATTTTGTTCGTTCACAATTGAGTATGTCGTATATTGTTACACCGTCGAAGAATGTTCAAGATCTCATATGCAACAAGACGGATCCGAATATCAAGAATTCTTCAACAACAAGCCTCGACAGAATTAACTTTGGTAAGGTTGTGTTTTTAATCCCTTAATGATTCAGTATAAGTGTTGGGATATTTTTTCTAAAAAAATTTCGAAGTGTTGGAGCGGAGTTTTTCGTCAAAAGTTTTTTTTTTCATTTTGAGGCGGAATATTTTTTGGAAAAAAAATTATTTTTTATTTAATCTCGTTCGAGCGATAGGGGAGCTCGTTCGAGCGACAAAGCTATATCATGCGAAGCTCGTTCGAGCGACACGTGTCCACGTTTGAGCGAGATGATAGTTTCGTTCGAGCGATGAGTCGCCTTAATTTTTTTTTATATAAAGCGTGTTAAACAACTTTGTTTTCGTAGAGAAGACCGACGTTTTAATTTCTGCAAACATTGCAAATCGGCAAAACACTTTGTCTTCTTCGTTTAGGGTTTAATCCTTTTTGTTTTCAATACACAAAGCATCCCAATCTTTATATGAATTTTTTTGGAACCCAAGATACAACTTTGGTGAAGTTTTTTTTCTCTTGTAGAGAAGGTAAATCTACGGCTGATGGTTGCGTGTCGATTGGGAGTGCTTGAAGGTGTTCCCGGCTGAATTGGACTATGTATTCGTGTGGACTGTTGTGGTTGTTCCATTACTGACTCAAGATTGCATGCCATTATGGATTCTTGCGGGAGTTCATTGCAGATTTCATTGTAATAATTTTAAGTTGCGATTTACGTCTTTATAGTGAAATAAAGGTTTTACCCGAAAGGGATTTTTCCTCAAATATGTGAGTTAGCAATTTTATTTGTGATAGTTTGACACACACGTAGTTGCTTGTTTAGGGGTAGAATTAATTTGGTTTGATATTCGTCACCGATCAAATACGTCTAAATTGGAAATTTACGAATTCGGTTTAATCAGTATTGCGCACTCATATTTTTCAATTTTATTAAGATATTATTTTAATAATTATCAATTCATTTAATGAAGTGAACTTTATCATTTGAGATTTGGATTCAAAAAATACCTTTGTAATTGGAGAAGAGATAGTTGTATAACAAGTTGTACTTAATGAGTAAAGACACGTGGCAAAACCGAGTTTGGTGATTTCGTTTTTAATATATTAGATAATAGATGACACCAGGGTTGATTAATAAATAAGAAATGAAAAGGCTTGAAACTAAAATGAGTGTAAGCCAAATTTCTATGGAATTGTATCGTCATGGAGATTAACAAACCTAATAAGCAATTATTTGAGTGTTTTAAATAGTGGTACCCAATATTTGACATGTTTATAGCGTTTTTTGATTGGTAGTCTATGCTCCACAAATTTTCTCTATTGGTGAATCATCATATTCACAAACAAAACAATCCTTATACTGATGTAAAAGGTTTACGACCAACTGTCGGTCTTCTTTACTCAAGTTAGCACTGATGTAGGTAACTCTCTTGTTTTCTTCGGTTCTCAAATGGATATATATCAAGAGATCCGGTTGATTTACCGAAAAAAAAATTATATTCTATTAGTGAACTTATTAATTCACCACTGTCTTGAGGAACTTCATTCCTATATCTTCTTCAAAGACATAATCAACACGATTTATGGTATTTTATGTATCAATTTTTTGGTGCTCAATTCTAAATCTCTGAACTTATACAAAACTATGACCAATAAGTGGTTTGTTGAATGTCAATGGGTATACTATGCATTAAAATTATAATTCCACTACATCACACAACTCAATACTTTAGATTTAGCTACCACGAGATTTTTTTATTATTCATGTTTCAGTATATCGGGTTGGACTAAATACACTCCAAATAAGTATTTTAGGACTCCAAAATACTATATAGTGATACATTTATTGGTTTTTTATGATACTTTTAATATGTTTATGACAATTTTTTTAGTGCATTAGTACCCAATTGGAATGCATTTAATCAAACCCGTTATGAAACTACATAAAAAGAATAGTTTTTTTTGTAATTAGGAGCTTTTTATTTTAACCTCTAGCAAATTATAATTTTGATTCTAGTCCACCTACAATTTTTTTTATCGTTGATGCCACTCACCCGTACAAATTACAATATTGTTAAAAAAATGACAAAAAAATAATGTAAGAATTAAAAATAATAATATAGCCATTACTGAAAATCGTGAACACACGAATGGTGTCTTTAATCCCAAAAAAATCACCAACCACAGAGTTAGTAACTATGCATATTTTTTAAAATAATAATAAATTATGCATATTTTTTAAAATGATACTAAATTTTTGCATATTTATGTTTTAAGTTCTATTTTAAATATTTTTTAGTAAATATATATTTAATTTATTGAGGAGGGTTTTTCTGTAATTTATTGAAATTTAAAACAGTTTACAGAAACAGTAAAAACAAAGAAACTCGGCTGAAAGGACTACTCATAGTGTAAAGCTAGTTGTCAACAATTATAAGAGTTTTGGGCCATAGCGTATTATTGCTCCGGAGTTGTCTTCATTCTAATAATATAAGAACAGAGGCTCCACAATACTCTTTCGATGCTAAGTAAAAAAATATAATAAAACGTCCAGCTTTATGAGGTACAAAAATATTATTTTTTCATTCAAAATATTTTAGTAAATAAATTTTTTTAATGAATAAAAAATATGACGAAAAAAAACACAAAGGGCATTTTTTTAATAATAAAAATGGGACCAAAAAAAGAGCTAAAATTATATTATATTTTTATTAAATATAATTTTTTTAACATAAATAATTTCTTTATTGGTAGGAGAAAAACACTCTCATATGACATTTACAAGCGCTAAAGAAAAGAAAATTTAAGAAAATTTACGAAATCTAGACCGAGCAATAGGCCACCCAGCACTTAAGTATGGAAATGAATCAAGTTTCACTTTTTTCTTTATATTACTTCCTTCTACCTCAAAATTATTTGACTCTTCCATATTCCCTAAAACTTCAAAAGAATTACAAATTGGGATTTTGGACATTTGGTTTCCACATTTTCCGCCAACCGAGTCTTCAATAAGCACCCGAGCTTTTTTTAGATTTAGATGACTTTCCAAGATCAAATTTAGGATTCTTCACGTACAAATTTATTTCCGGGCCTTCCTTATCCTTAAAAGAATTTGACGAGTTTGGTATGGGCTCAAGAGGAGGCATTTCACCGTATGAGTTCTCATTATCCGAAATATCTCCCTAAGAATTATCCCAGATATTTTTTTTAATATAGCATTTTTTTTTCCTGCCAAGTCATAAAAAATGTCTCCCGAATTATTTTCCTCTTATCATTTTGTCGTATCATTTATTGTGTCGTATCATTTTTATTTGGGTATTTTAATTGAGTCATGTTCATATTTGGAAATAAAAAATATTTTGTATTGTTTCATGTAGTGTTGTGTCACCTTGTTTGGAATGTATTGGTGTTAAATAAAAAAAAATCAAGTCGCATCGCATTTGATTGGATCGTGTTCCTATTTGGTAACAAAAAGTGACACCCCATGAAATCTTGTTTACCAAATACGAACACAAAATGGGACACAAATTGTGTTCGAATTTGGTAAATAAGATTTCATGTTATGTCACTGTTTTTCGACAATACGAACACAACCAAATTAAATGCGTCATGACACAAAATTTTATATTTTTGATTTAACATCAATGCATTCAAAATAAACTGACACGACGCGACATGAAATGATACAATTTTTTTATTATTATCAAATACGAACATGACTCGATTGAAATGTAACACAACCTGAGTCAAAGATACAGAACACAAAATATTTTTTTGTTCTTTTTTTCATCCAGGTTTTTATTTGATAAAAACATAAATACATTTTCTTTCTCTTTTTGGTTCCATTTTTTATTATTAAAAAAATTGTGTTTTCTTTTTCTGTCATATTTTTTATTTATTTAAAAAAATTTGACTAAATAATTTAGTGGAAAAAAATTAGAAAATAATATATTTATTTTTTTGTCGTACAAAGCTGTAAGTTTTTTGTTTATCTTTTTTATTTTAATATTGAAACATTATTGTGGGTGCTTCATTTTTATTTTTATATTGGAAAGTGGGTATGTCGGTGTAATCATTCTATTATAGGGGTGTAAGCGGTACGGTTTGGCCGGTAAATAGTAGATACCAATACCAAAACCAAACTCTATATGGTAAAACCAAACCGTACCAGTTTACCACCCGGTACACTAAAATCAATACCAAAACCAAATCGGCTGGTATTTCGGTTTTTTTGGTAATTTCGATTTTTTTTCTGGTTTCGGTAAATTCTGATTTTTTCTGGCTTCTTCTGGTTTTTTCTGGTTTCGGAAAACAACACTAAAAGTCCCAAAAAACCAAAAACAAAACCAACCAACTTTTTTAAATATAAAACCAAAACCAACTTTTTTCTGGTTTTGGTAAATTCGGTACAGTAATTTTGGTAAATTAGGTACAATACGATAATTTCGGTACGATTTTTTTTTGTTTCAGTAAATTTGGTACGGTAATTTCGGTAAATCGATTTTTTAAATATTAAACCCAAAACCAACCAACTTTTTTGCGGTAATTTCGGTTTCGGTAAGACTGGTTTCTGGTATTTTAATATATGAAACCAAAACCATTTTTGAGAGTGCAGCTACAGCGGAAATATTGCGACTTCTCAAATAAAAAACCAATTTTAATTAATCCCAAATTTTAGTTAAACCCTAAGATATGCATCTAGATGATTTAACAAATAAAATATAGCATGCAGGATAAAAGCAACCAATTTCAGGAAAAATCCCCCAAAGGGGCAAAACCTTTTATTTTCACTATAATTTGTAAGAAAACGGCTTACAATCGGATTACAATGAAAATACAGTGACTAAGAATTACCCTCGGGTATCGGATTCTGTAGTCAGCGGCTGGAAATATCCCTTTCCAGGAGGGCAGCAATGAATTCACACGCAGCGAACCCACATGAACCTTAGTCCAATCAACAAAGGAAGAACCGCAGCACTCCTCAATGACACGCAGCCATAAAACTTTGTAGAGACTCCCTCAGCAATGACACGCAGCCCTTGGTTGCAAAGATCTCCCCACAAAGATTGAACAATAGCAAAGCTTGTGTTCTAGGGTTCCAAAAGATTCACAAAAGTAATTGGGATTTTTGGTGTGAATCAAAAAGATGTTTTGCACATCAAAAAGGTGAAGACTTAGAGTATTTAGGACTCTGAAAATCGTCTTTAAAAGTCTTAAAAAATAACTCCCCGAAGTTGGCTTTAAATAGGAAAACTTTGAGCCTAAAAAATCTCGAACAGATCTGGCCGAATTTATCCCAGACGGACCGGTCCGGCTTGGGGGCGCATCGGTCCGACCTCGGATCGGTTCTTTTAAATTTTGGCTTCTTCGGTTCGCAATCGGTCCGGGGTATACTGGATCTGCAACAAGCGGATCGGTCCGGTTGAGGGGCAGACCGGTCCGGTAGGGGGCGGACCGGTCCGATTTTCCCAGAAAAATAAAATCCTTTTAAAAGCCTCAATTTGCTTTAAAAACATTTTATAAAAAATTCCTTTTAAAAGTCTTATTTTTATAAAAAACATTTTATAAAAAATTCCCATTACTAAATATGAACTTTAAGGAACGTAAAAACAAAATTTTACCAAGTTCATTCTCGCAGAGGCTATGATGTTGAAGACGCTTTGATATTCGGATCCGTTGATGTAGAAGCGATCTTGAGTTTCTTCAACGGTGTAACGGCGTATGACGTACAAATTGATAATGGACAAAAATGTCCTTACAAATTTTTTCGGACCAAAACGATATGGTACGGTAAAAACCCGTACCGCTTCCACCCCTATTCTATTGTGAGTTGGTGAACCCTTCATTTCTGTTCTTTGGAGCCTTTTTGTTGTAAAAAAACAAAAGATAGTTTAAACCTATTTGGTTATAAAATTCCCAAACAAGATCACGTCTATCGAAGCGCATATTAAATAAATCATTTATTTGCAATATCATGGAAATCGAGCTATCTCAAATACATCCAAGTTTTTTTTTTTTTTTTTTGTTAAGAACAATTTTTTCATTAAAAATTAATTTTTATGTTAAACTGTTTTTATTTGGTTAATAGCTGTTTTATTATATCATTTTTTTAATTTTTTTTTTATATTAGGCCCTTCCATTATTGCTATAAAAAATCTACTTGTGTCACCTGAAAAATTAATGCTGTCCAAAATCATTATGTGTAAAATTATAGGATTTGCCCTACAAATTTTGTCATGAAAAAATTTGTCACCCAAACCATTTGTCTACATTTGTATCAAACTGACCTTAATAGTTTGAACTATATTTTTCCAAAACTTTCACATTTCACGTAAAATGAGTTTAGGTTATTATCAACCTAACTCGAAGCTATTTTATTTTAAGTTGATAGTTAAATTCTGCCAAGTTATATTGATCCCCTAAAGTATTTTGAATTGTTGTAATAAAATGTTGTACTGAAACAAAAATTTAGTACGGGTTGACAAACTATTAACCATATGGGCACGTTTGATATACTTTATTTATCATGACAAATGGTAGCAAATAAAGGATTTACACATAATTTTGTGTGTTTGATTGCCTTTTTCTACCATGAAATTTTTTTCATGCATACCCATGCCCATAGAAAAAAAATTCACCCTATTCTCAATTATTTTTGGTAAAATTTCCTAATGGCTTGACAAACTATTAACCACAAGGATTTGTTTGATACTCTATTTATCATGGCAAATGGTGGCAAATAAAGAATTTACCTACAATTTTGTGTGTTTGATTACCTTTTCTTGTGATGGAAAATTTTTTCATGGATAACCATGCCCACATGCAAATACGTCATCATATTCCCACTTCTATTGGTAAAAATTGCTTAAATATATCTAAATTTGTCATCCTTTCTAAGAAAGAAAAATTGAATAGTTTTGTTGTTTGCTAAAACGAGTTTTATTTTAGAAATGTTTTTTTCTTTTGCAAAAACAATTATTTTCACTAAAATTGTTTTATTTTGATAAAAACTTTTTTAAAACTTCTTTTTTAAAACTTTTTATTAATTAAACAAAAAGGCTTTTATATCTTTTCATGTCGTGTCGGGTAACTTTATAGGTAATGTATTGGTGCTAAATAAAAAAATAATTTTTTTTGTCGTGTCGCATTTAATTGGATCGTGTTCATATTTGTTAAAACGATTGTCTTAAAATGTTTTTGTTATTTTTTTCATCGAGTTTTTATTTAATAAAAATATAAATATATTTTTTTCCTCTTTTTTTGTTCCCATTTTTATTATTAAAAAAATTGTGGGTTCTTTTTTTGTCACATTTTTTATTTATTAAAAAAATATTTACTAAAATAATTTAGAGGAAAAAAATAAAAAAATAATATATTTATTTTTTTGTCCTACGAATCAGAAAGTTTTTTGTTTATCTTTCTTACTTTAATATTGGAAAAAAATCAGGAACATTTTGGCCCATGGATGTTAGTGCAACGAAATAGAAAATATGGGAACGAGAGAAACAAAGTGAGTTCAAATGGAACTAAGGACAATCTGGGAAGGAATAATAACAGGTTCGCTGTTCTCAACAGCGATGGAAATGACAAGTTACAAAGCCAAAATGTCAAAGCAAATGGAAAAGAAACTACAAGTACAAAAAGCCTGCACAGGAAGGGATCGATGGTGACACAGATAGCTAGCACTACTATAGCATTAAATGGTGCTGACGCAAGGAAAAGTAATGGTGGAAAAAATGGGACATTACGCGACTCGATGCCAAAAAGGAAAATAACATCACAAAATTTTGGGAATAGAAACAATACGTCACTGGTTCAGGACACCCAGATGGCCAGCGCCGACCTGACGGTAATTAGTGGCCCTAGGAAAAGCCAACTCGCCACGTCCACTAGCTACAATACACACAAGTCAGGGTCAAATTCATTAATTAAAAATATCCTTACGGTAGGAGTTCTACATAAAAAAGGTGCCTCTCAGTATGTTGAAACGCAGAATCAAAGTGTAAAAAATTCAAATAACAGTGTAGCATCAACAGAAACCATTGACGTTCAAGAGCAAAGACCGGCAATCCAAAATGAAAACAATCCTTCCCTTTCCCCTCGCCTTCTTAGGGGATGTGCAAATTCAAAACCTGTATCTATCATCGGGAGAAGATTTAACCAAGTTGATGGAGAATGTAGAGGAGGCAGCCATCTTCCAAGTGAATTGGAAAATATCCAAAACCAAGGTTATAATCAACAAATTGGACCAGACTTGGGGAACCGAGAAGATATTCACAGCGATTGTAGAAGAGAAGCACAAAGACACGCGCCTACACCAACAGACTGCTAGTATGTGTAAGTGGACGATCAACGATGTAGATTCACTCATTCAAAATATACCGTCAATGATTGCAATTTTTTGGAATTATCGTGGGGCTGGAAAACCCCTCTTTAAACCCACTCTTACTGAACTGAAAAAGATCTACAATCCAGATATTGTGGTTATCCTTGAAACACATATTCCTATTGGAAATCTGGTTGGGTTTTTCGACAGTCTTGGTTTTACTAACAGGGAAGTTTCTGAACCAGAAGGCAGGTCTGGGGGTATCTGGGTCACCTGGAACCCAAACTCTATAAAACTTGAAACTCTTTCCATATCTAGACAAGCCATTCACTTTTTGGTTACGAAAAGCAACTACGAGGAGTGGGTCTTGTCTGCGATCTATGCCAGCCTCCTCCCACGTCTGCGCAGAAAACTCTGGGACAACCTATTCGATATTTCTGAGAATATTAATCTTCCGTGGCTGGTTGCGGGTGATTTCAATGACCACGTGGATGACTCTGAAAAGAGAAGCTTTGGAAAGCAAAAGTCGGACAATAAAACCAATATTTTCCTGGAAAATATTAATAAATGTAATCTCACAGACCTGGGGTGCTCGGGACCAAAACTAACTTGGACAAACAACAGGAAGGGCTTGGCAAATACACTCATCAGGCTTGACAAAGGTCTGGCCAATGCGGAGTGGAACCTCAAATATCCCGACGCGAGTATTGAGAACATTCCCCGGACCGTATCAGATCACTGCCCTATATTAATCAGAATGGAAGGTATGACTAAACAACTCATTATACCTAAACCATTCAGACTTTTAGCTTGCTGGTTTGATAGGGATGACTTTAATGATCTTGTTAATAGTAATTGGAATAATACTTCACATCTCAATAGGAATATTCAGATATGCACGAAGAATATTAGAAACTGGAATGATAACATTTTTGGTAATATATTTAAAAATAAAAAGCGTATACTTAGACGTCTAAGTGGTATACAGAAGGCACAAGAGAAGTCTTACTCTCATAACCTTACCATACTTGAAAGTAATCTCCGTAATGAGTTTAACACTCTACTTAGACACGGGGATAGCTTATGGAAACAAAAGTCGAGAATTCAATGGCTCAATGAAGGTGATAAAAATACTAAATTCTTTCACGCTTCCACTATTATAAGAAAAAGGAGGAATTGTATTAAGAAATTACTTATTAATGGGGAATGGTTTGATAATGCTGATATCATCTCAAACCATATTAATAATTATTATAAGGAATTATTCAAAGCTGATTTTAATTATGATATTCAAAGCCAGTTGCGAAAATTAGAAAATTTGAGCTTAGTGGAAGATGATAACATGTTGTTAACTACCCCAATTTCAATGGGGGAGGCTAGGAAAGATACTTTTAGTATGGAAGCCCTTAAAGCGCCTGGACCGGATGGTGTCCAACCGCTTTTTTACCAACATTTTTGGAAGACCATTGCCACAAACCTTTTCGACTTTTGCAAAAAATGTTTTCGGGATAAGTACTTCCCAAATGATCTTAATAACAGTTATATTACACTTATCCCTAAAGTGGACAATCCAGAAAACATATCTCAGTTTAGACCTATTACTCTTTGCAATGTTTCTTATAAAATCCTCGCCAAAATTATTGTGGATAGACTTAGACCTATACTTTGCCGAAACATTAGCCCCCACCAAGTGAGCTTTCTCCCTGGGAGGCAAGCATCTGATAATGTTAGTGTCACCCAGGAAATTATTCACACCTTAATGAATGCTAAAGGCAACCTGGGGGGTTATATTCTCAAAATTGATCTGGAAAAAGCCTATGATAGAGTGGATTGGGACTTTCTTGAAGGATTCCTAAATTGGTTTAATATTGACAAAGACTTTTGCATCCTTATCATGAGTTGTGTCAAAAATACCACTACGTCTATCCTATGGAATGGCACCCCTCTCCCTAGTTTTAAACCGTCTAGAGGCCTCCGATAGGGAGACCCCCTTTCTCCTTATCTTTTCGTTATGTGCATGGAATACTTATCTTCTATGATATTAGATAAAGTTAAATGTAATAAGTGGTTGTGAATTAAGGCCTCACCTAGAGGCCCCCGCATCACCCACCTCTTGTTTGCCGACGACATAATTCTTTTCACGGATAATGATAACATATCCTGTCAAACGGTCGTTGATACACTCGAAGAATTTTGTCATGTTTCTGGACAAAAAATAAGTTACTCTAAATCTAAAGTGTTTGCGTCCCCCAATATATCTAAGGGGGGGGCATTAAATGTTAGCCATTTGTTCAGCATGTGCCTTACTAATGACTTAGGTACATACCTTGGTAATAGACTAATCCATGGTAGGAAAAAGGAATCGAACTTTAAAGATATCGTTAATAAAATCCAAAAAAGGCTATCGGGATGGAAATCTAAACTCCTCTCCGCCGCGGGTAGGAAAACTCTTATTCAAGCTGTTACCTCCACCATCCCAAATTATAACATGCAAAATGTCATGCTCCCGGTGAAGACTTGTAATGATATTGACAGAATTAATAGGAATTTTCTATGGGGAACTAATAATAATGAAAAGGGTAATGTCCACCTGGTTAACTGGAATAAAGTTTGTAGTCCCAAAATTAATGGGGGCCTTGGCCTAAGGAAGAGTACTTTAAATAACCAAGCTACTGTCATGAAACTAGGATGGAAAATTGTGAACAATGACAAGTCATTATGGGTTGAAGTATTAAGGAATAAATATAAAATTAATCAAAACCCTAGATTATGGAAGAAATGTAATACGTCATCACATACTTGGAGAAGTATTCTTAAATGTCGTGAAACACTTGTGAACAATATCAAATGGAATGTCGGGAATGGTAAGAGCATTAACATACGTAATGACTGGTGGGTGGGTAATAATATTATCAATCCTGTTGAGCACCCTGGAAATTTTAATAATGAAAATGTCGACACTCTTATTGGTGAGAATGGGAAATGGAAAGATACTACTATTGATAGCACCTTCAACTTAAACACTAAAAATGATATTTTAAATATCCCACTTCCTCGTACTGGCCCTCGTGATGACAAGCCGTCTTGGTCGTTAAGTAAAAAGGGAGTTTTCACAATTGGTTCGTGCTATCAATACCTAGTAAACAAACATATGGAAAACCAACCCTGGGAGGTTTGGAAAAAGTTATGGAAGTTAAATGTTCCACCGAAAATATGTACATTTTTGTGGACCATACTCCATGGAAAAATACTTACAAATGCGCAACGTATGCGGAGATGCATTACGACAAATGGTGACTGTCCACGTTGTGGACTGCTTGAAGACATCGAACATCTGTTTAGAGATTGCATCCACACTAGGGAGATTTGGCACACGTTTGGTTTCGAGCACACTTTTGACCTTAATCACTCAGGTAATGTTAATGATTGGATTATCCAAAACATTTGGGGTGACTCAAATAACAAAAGGTACATATGCTTCACTATTACCTTATGGTATATTTGGAAATCCAGGATTAATTACATTTTTAATAAAATTGATGATTCTCCGCAAACAGTTGCCCGCTTAGTTATGAATTTTACTAAATATCTTTTTGAAGCCTATAACTCCAAGCGAGCAAAGGTTAGTGGGGAAAACCATATTATACTAACTCCTGAACCGTGTTCTGTTGTAGGGAGTTACATCATTCATACTGACGGTGGCTTTGACCATGGGAGTGGTATGGGCTCATTCGGTGGATTGGTTAGAAATGAGGAGGGTGAATGGATACTAGGCTTTACGGGAAAACTTCAAGGCACCGCCAACCCTCTACGGGCGGAACTAGAAGGGATATTTCATGGTTGGAACCTTGCACTTAGAAAGAAATGGAAGAAAGTGTGTCTGAAAAATGATTGTCTTGAAGCCATAAATCTCATCAAAGAAGAGACTACTTACAACCACACATTGGCCAATATCATTGAGGATTGCAAGGAGATTGCGAAGGAATTGAAAGTCAATATCGTGCACATCCCAAGAGCAAGAAATTTTATGGCACACTTTATGGTGAAAGTTGCGAGAGAAGTGGATGAACTGTACAAGGAGTACGACCAAGCACCGGAAGAATTCCTTAGGATGATGGACGCGGAGATGGAGGAAGATGGGTTCTACTTTGTTTAGGACCTTTGGTTGTTGTTGTAGTTGCTTTCTACTTTTCTAATTTTCCTGTTTTCACCAAAAAAAAAAGAAAAATATTGTGGGCGCTTAATTTTTATTTTAATATTACAAAGTGGTTATGTCAGTGTAATCATTCTATTATGAGTTGGTGAATCATTCATTTCTGTTCTTTGGAGCCTTTTTCTTGTTAAAAAACAAAAGATAGTTTAAACCTATTTGGTTATAAAATTCCCAAACAAGATCACGTCTATCGAAGCGCATATTAAATAAATCATTTATTTGCAATATCGTGGAAATCGAGCTATCTCAAATACATGCAATTTTTTTTTTGTTAAGAACTATTTTTCCATTAAAAATTAATTTTTATGTTAAACTGTTTTTATTTGGTTAAAAGCTATTTTTTATATCATTTTATGATAAATTATTTTTAAATTTCTTTTTGATATTAGGCCCTTCCATTATTGCTATCAAAAATCAACTTTTGTCACCCGAAAAATTAACGCAGACGAAAAACATTATGTGAAAAATTATAGGATTTGCCCTACAAATTTTGTCATGAAAAAATTTGTCATCCAAACCATTGGTCAACATTTGTATCAAACGGACTTTAATAGCTTTAAACTATCTTTTTCCAAGACTTTCACATTTCACGTAAAATGAGTTTAGGTTATTTTCAACCGAACTCGAAGCTATTTTATTTTAAAATGGCAGTTAAATTCTGCCAAGTTATTTTAATCCCCTAAAGTACTTTGAATTGTTGTCGTAAAATGTTGTACTGAAATAAACATTTAGTACGGGTTGACAAACTATTAACCATATGGGTTCGTTTGATATACTTTATTTATCGTGGCAAATAGTAACAAATGAAGGATTTACCAACAATTTTGTGTGTTTGATTGCCTTTTTTCCGCCATGAAATTTTTTTCATGCATATCCATGCCCATAGGAAAAAATTTCACCCTATTCTCAATTTGTTTTGGGTAAAATTTCCTAATGGGTTGACAAACTATTAATCACAAGGATTTGTTTGATACTCTACTTAAGTGTAAATGGTGGCAAATGAAGAATTTATCCACAATTTTGTGTGTTTGATTACCTTTTTTTATCATGGCAAATGAAGGATTTGTTTGATACTCTACTTAAGTGCAAATGGTGGCAATGAAGAATTTACCCACAATTAAATGCGACATGACACAAAATTTTATATTTTTGATTTAACATCAATGTATTCGAAATAAAATGACACGACACGACATGAAATGATACAATTTTTTTTATTATTATCAAATACGAACATGACTCGATTAAAATATAACACAACCTAAGTGAAAGATACAGAACACAAAAAAAAATTTTGTTCTTTTTTTCATCAAGGTTTTTATTTAATAAAAATATAAATACAATTTTTTCCTCTTTTTCGTTCCATTTTTTATTATTAAAAAATTGTGTTTTCTTTTTTTGTCACATTTTTTATTTATTTTAAAAATATTGACTAAAATAATTTTGAGGAAAAAAATAAGAAAATAATATATTTATTTTTTGTCGTACAAAGGTGTAAGTTTTTTGTTTATCTTTTTTATTTTAATATTGGAAAAGTATTGTGGGCGCTTCATTTTTATTTTAATATTGGTAAGTGGATATGTCGGTGTAATCATTCTATTATGAGTTGGTGAACCCTTCATTTATGTTCTTTGGAGCCTTTTTTTTTTTGGAAAAAAACAAAGAATAATTATATAAGTACAAAAATTTCTCCCAAAATTTTTCTCAAATCTGATGTGGATTCCACTTACTCTCTCACCTCCTTATTAAGTATTGTCTTGTATTATGGGGTCCCGCCAGAGCACCATATTAATTGCTTTTTGAGGGAGTTTTGCGGGAGTTATTTGGGACTCATAGCATTACTTAAAAACAAAAGATAGTTTAAACCTATTTGGTTATAAAATTCCCAAACAAGATCACGTCTATCGAAGCGCATATTAAATAAATCATTTATTTGCAATATCATGGAAATCGAGCTATCTCAAATTCATGCAAGTTTTTTATTTTATTTTGTTAGGAACTATTTTTTCATTAAAAATTAATTTTTCTGTTAAACTGTTTTTATCTCTTCTTTACTAACTTAAAAGAGGGAATTTTCTCTTCAATGGTTATAAGACTAAACTACTATCATTAAATTTAAAATTTCTATTATACCCTTAATAATAGTCAACATATCTTTCCCCAATTCATTGGGTCCTACGAAATAATCAGGTTCATTTCATCCCATCTTTCTCATATTCATTCACACATACCAAGCATCGAAATACATTCAGGTTCCAACCATAGATTCAAATTCAGTTGCTTCAAATTTAATTCTCCAATTCACTCACATTTATGCATCTTATCTCTCTCCTATTCATTCACGCATATTAACCATCAAAATACATTCATCTTCCAACATTAGAAATTCATCTTTACAAATGGAAGATCAAACAACTATTTAATTGAAAGTCCATCGTTTCTTTACTTTTCTTTCCTTCGTTGCTATTATTTCTTCTGCCAAAATTAAGGTCAATACTCCTAATTTCGTCTATAATTTTTTATTATGTCAGCAAAGTATGCAATTGTTAATTTGAAGACGAAGACAATTACATAAATTTTATAATTATTTATATCTCATTGAAGAATTTTGTCTCTCATTTGTGATCAGAGTTTGTATTTTTCATTTTCATTTTTTTCATATTTTTATATATGTGTACTTATTACATATTCTAAATTAAATGTTAATTTTAAAACAATTATATACATTCACATATGCCTACTGTTTTAAATGTTAATAATTTTAAAATTATGCATACTGATATAAACTTTTTCAGTACTAAACATTGTGCTTATTTTTTGTAATTTTCTTCTACTTACAAAAATTTCACTCATGATAAAAAAAAATTTATTACTTTCGTAAGGTGGAAGTTCACTACTACAATAGTTGATGGCACTAAGACGAATACTTAATTTATGGTTTATTGTCATTCTTATATAATTTCTAATTACGAAAATTTCACTCACGGTAATAATTTTTTTTATTATTTTCACAAGGTGGAAGTTCAATATTTTGGTACTATAGGTAAGACAAGTACTTAAATTTATGGTATATTGTCATTCTTATATAATTTCTAATTACGGAAATTTCACTCATGATAACAATTTTTTTTTCGTAAGGTGGAAGTTCACTATTACATACATTAGTTGATGGCACTAAGACAACTATTTACTTTTTGGGTTTATTGTCATTCTTATATAATACGGCGTTCTTACTCTTTACAAGTATGTTAACAGTAGTAGGAATGTAATTTGATAGTTCGTAAGAAATTGTTATCATTTCACTTTTTCGTAAGTAATTGTTAATTGAAATATTATAGGATATTGTAAATATTGGTGGTACAAACTCGAATTGTGAATCTGAGAGTGAAGGAATTTTACTTTTGTTTACGTGGTATGTGAAGTACTTAATACCATATTGAAACTGTTTCGTATAATTTGTATTCGAGATGGTAATATATTTCGTTTGAATTTTTGTAGGATATTCTCAATATTTCTTATAGAAACTTGGACTTTCAATCTCATAGTGAAGGAATATCAATTTTATTTACGAGGTAATTACAATTGATTAATGTATGATTGCGAATTTACTTATCATTTTTTATTTAATTTACTGGCCATTATGAAACCAATTGAAGAAATATATAGATGAGCCAAAATATTTCATACGCTTTACAATTTGTAATTTGTAGATTTTTTTTCTTTGTTATGGAAAAGAAAAAAAATTAAAGAGTTAGAAAACAAATTACATCATATCAATTGAATTATATGAAACACAAACTACGCATGTATAACAAATTATAGAGTAGAACCAAGTAGATACCCAAATCTTTAAAATAATGAATAACATAATTATTTGGATAAATAAAATTAAGTCATTGCAATATACATATTTAACGTTTTGATATCATGATGAGTGAAACAACCTATGAACCAAAAGAATCAAAGAATGTGATGATTCATTATTTGGTGGGCTTTTTTGGAATAATTGGGTACTAGTGAGTGGAATTTTGGGACCACTAAATTTAAAATGACTTTGATGCAAGAACTTACGTATTCATACATAATTTTTTTTTATATTAGCCAAATATATATTTTTTTAACCTAATTTTTTCAAAATATTTTCGTTATATTTTTTTAACCTAAACTTACGTATTCATGTCTTTAATGTCATTCATTTGACATATCATCAAGCTGTAATTAGGTTTTATTGTTGTTGTTTTATTGATTTTGAAATGTGTACAAGGTGATAGGAAAAAGAATAAAGATACTAATCTACTTGAAAATTTCAGAAAAAAATTATAGACCTTCCCTAAATTAAATTCATACTTCTTGGAGTCCTAATTTAAGATGGATCTCAGTCCTATAGGTGAACTATCAATATAGAAGTTGACTCCAAGGATATGTTACTGGCATTAGCTGACTCAAATGAAGTACAAATTTCTTGCATTCCCTATCCAATAGTATTTAAGGCCAATTGGAAACCAATCGACGAAAAACTGATCTATATAAGATTGTCCTATGTGTGACACCCCGACAAATTAAATACCGGGTAGCTACTCCTTTATTCAAATTAATACAAAATGTCAAGTTGGTTCAGTTCATAGCATCACTGTCGAAAAACATTTTTACAATTACTATCCACCTAATATTTAAAAAGTGAGTTGTCAATTTTAATTAATTTAGATTAACATACAACCAAATTAAATTATGAAATACTAATACCACAACCACATCACACTCGCAATAGAATAACAATCTAATAGACTGAATCTGGAGGAATACTCCTTAGAATAAATCAAATACTGAATACAACCAAATACAAAATCTGAATTACTAATTAATTAAATCCAAAACTGAAATAGAATTGAGTAAATAAGATGTCTCTAAAAGAAAAGGGGCGACATGCCCTAAAGATGAATAAATATGAAATGGAGTCAGAGTAGAAAGTGGAAGCGTCTATGATCGAGATCCTGTAACTTCCACAGTAGCTACAGTACATCACCGGAATGTAACTTCTAAGCTTGGTGTCCTTGTGGCTGGGCACCTAAAAGGTTTTTACAAGAAAAGTGGATTTGAAAGCAAACGGGTCAGAGCCCGATTATGAAAACAGTTTAAAATACAGCAAGTGTTTAATATCATTAAACAGTGAATATAAAATACATGATAGCGCGTGCACTCACATGAGTTTCTCACCTCTCAAATAATTGTGCACTCCTATGTACCCGTACCCGTTCTAGTTATTTCACTATCTAGCTAGTCTAATTCTATATATGATTTTACTATACTATTCATGGTTAAATTCCCGACATCTTAAAATAAACTGAGAGTTTTACCATTATTCAACATAATTAGTTACAAAAATTAATAAGAGTTTTCCCATTTTTAACTCTACGAAAATGTTACATTTATTCACACTTGTACATATATAAATAGTCCAATTCAATTTTTCAGTATATCAATCTCATCATAAATATAAAATAATGGCACCCCTAGACTAAGCTGCGGTGCGCACATACTCTGCTATCAAATCCTGGTGCATCACGTACATAAGGACCACGTATTTCGAATCTTTCAGGAATCATTTCGATAAGTAACAATCACACATAATGGAGGCGAACATAGTTCACATCCCACGGGTCACGCACATACCTACGCTCCCATGGTCAGCAGACTTATTAACTCCTCAATAAGTCATTCTCTGACCTATGTCCTCGAGGTAACAATCTAAATCCCCCCCGTAGGCACACAAAGATTAGATGGCCCTGATCGAATGCCGACCTCCCGTGATAGCAAGTATGGTAGGTATGTTATACACAGATAACCACATATACTAAGCATTCACACATCTTAGATATCTTATAATATTAATAGAGGTATATTTACATTCTTATACCATCATTCAATGTTTCACACTTACAAGTCCCAGAATAATATACATCATAGATTGTCAAGTCTTCTCACATCACAAATTCAAGTACTTATATCCTAACCCATAGTAGTCACCCGCTTTATTATAAAATTCTAAGCTTTAATCCTCAACGTACTCCAATCTCACGACTATACCCACTAATCAATAAGGGAAGATTAACACTCCATTAAATAAGTCTACGAAAAGTTCGAAACTAAAATCAGGCCTAAAAAGTCCATTCTGTGAACTCGTTAGAAGTCACTAAAATCTCGTTCGAACGAGGTCGTTCGAACGAGGTCGTTTGAACGAATGGCTTCGAACGAACTATGAACTCGTTATAAGGGACACTGGAATCTCGTTAGAAGCTCGTTCGAATGAGGTCGTTCGAACGACCTGGGTTGGTCTTATAACGAGATGGTAGAGAATGCCCAGAATTTCCCCAACTTCGTTTTTCACCAAATTCCTATCTCCAAATCCATCCTAAGTTCGTACCAATTAAGTTTTTATGTTTCTAAACTACTCTAAGTCACCCTAGGTCACTTCTTAACATATCTTTGGGGTCAATTCTTACTAATCAACATCTAATAACCATAAATTTCCAAGTCTTGCCCCAAACCCGATGAACGTGAACTCATAATTTAATTGCATACGAATACTCCTTGTAAATCCATTTTTAAATCATCAAAAGTTATACTTTGGGTATTAAATTCGTTCCTAACCATTCTACATGCAATCCCCATCCAAAAATCATGAGTTCCACAACAATCCCATTGGGTTTTCATCAAAACTTTCAAGGCATATAAAGTTTCTACACTAAACATGGAGGAAATATTCATTGAAATTAATAACATCAAATCACTTGCCTTAGGTTTGTTCTTCAGATTTGTTGTCGGTGATTATAGGCTGATTATCTCCTCTTCCTTGTCACAAATCCTTCCAGAATGGTGGTGATGGTTGATGGCTTGGTTTGGACCTCTTGTAACCTCTCTCCAACTTCTCTCAAAACCCCCGTAGCCCACTCTCTTGCTTCTGGCTGATAATGGCCTTAGTGGCCTCTCTAATAATATCTAATTTAACTCTAAAATTCGTGGGTTTTAATCCCTTAATTTTGAAAATTACCAAAATACCGTTCTGGGTTCCCGGTTTGACCTGAAAGTGTCCCGGGACCCAAACTAAACCTCCAGCTAGTGTTTTCTGACTATCTCGACCCTTCCGGACACGTTGGCACACTCAAAAAGCTCATACGGATGACATAAAAATAAAATACTTTTAAATCCATTAAATTGGGTCTTGAAACGACTGACACGTGCGTCCCAACTAAATTACCGAAACTGCCGTATTTTCAACTCACGATAATTTTAATAAATTCAATGATCATATATTACCATAATCACTCAGTAATATTCAACAACATAATAATAACCAAATAATAACTCTCGTCTCGCTAGCATTTATATCCGAATGGATTTTCCAATTAATTATCCTAAATTAATTTAATAAATCCCAGAATTAAAAGGTTTTCCATTTAATTAACCTCATAATTAAAATCCATAGAAATACGGGGTATTACATACTTCGCCCCTAATAACGGAATTTCGTCCCGAAATTCGAAAAAGTAAGGCATACCTGGAAAAATTTAGGTATCCTTCGGTACTCAAACAAAATATAAGGAAAGGCCCAATCACTAAAGCTCTCGCTTCACAACAAGCTTGTTTAACAGACTTGATACTTTATCAGAATACACTTCAATAAATGCACATCACATTGTGCTCTTATTAAATAACATTCGAATAAAAATAGCCTATACATCATTAGCCGCATTATTTCAATATTATTATGAGTCCGTACCTCACTACGCATTAACTCCCGCGTTTAGAAACACATCAAACTCCCATCCTGGAAGAAATCAATAACACATCTGACTACTCTTACCCATTCTTTGAATTCTCTGTTCCCGGCATTGTGACCTTTACACAAGTGAAAACTACTTCACTCGGGTGGTGTTACACAAAACAATTGTAAGCACCTTGTCCACTATAAAATACATACAGGTGCTCTCAACCAACTCTACCATTAGGTAATATCTTCACCCCATTACCACAATGTACCAGACTTACTAGTTTTACCCGATTTAGAAATGAAAAGATCTCAATGAATCCAAAATTTCTTTTATACAATCCACCAGTCGTCAATCACCTTGTGCCTACACCTCGGGCTATAGGTAATACAACCTTCTCCAAACGAAATATATTTCCACTACTTCTTGGTACCCCACGTTGAAGGTGGATTTCGGGGATCTCCTCTTAGTCCTGAATAATACTGCGTCGAACCACGTATCGGCGTGTTCACTATCTAATAGTGTAAATCACCCAAGTATATAACAATTTCTCTCCTTCTGGACAACATGTCCCACATATTCGAAGGAACTCGTTACCCCTCAAGGAGTTTACTAACTTGATTCTTCCATCCCTGGAATTATCGGTTGGATACAAAATTAATTGGTTGATCATCTAACACCCAACCATTCTACTACTTACTACGCCCCTTTCAATGCTGACTTTCGCGTAAATATTCCTTCCCGTTAAGTGATACTTAACGATCCTCTTATTTTCTTGGCATATACCAAAAGTTTCGACCCTTACACTTTTTCACCAATTTGTGCACATCCGGACTCTTCATACCTTACTGACATTCTCAACCTATTTACTCTTGAGTCACCCACAACATTCGATTAGTCGTAACTCTACTCCAAATTGCCCATAATAATTAAATATTTGCCTTCTCAAGAGATATCCCCTTATTAAATGGCTTTCCACTGCCTTTTCACTAAATTCGGACGTGCTACACTGATTACACACGAGTATACTCATTAACACCTTCTCTTACGATGCTAAATCCCATAAGTAATAATTTCACCCATCTATATCCCTTCTTCTGACGATACTACTTTAGTCAACCAAGATATCTACACCCCTGATAACCCATGCATACGGTGTTACACATCATATACGCTTCATACATATTCCAAACTCTTTATTGCTCTTGCATTTGTAACGTGACTATACCACTTAGGCGTTCTCAATCACCACAGACTAGAACTTCTAAGTCCTCCTTAACCTCAATGCATCCTTCAACCTGTCGTAACCAAAACCAACATTATCAGTATTTCTGTACTAACAACTGGCTCTACTGGCCTTACATCACAATTTACCCCTTGTTAATTTCTAGTTATAACTACTTACTTCCATAATGACCGAGGTATCCAATTTATGGACGAATGGTCAAACGTATCCCTACTACCAACCTTACGTTAAGTTTCATGCGTGGGATGTCTCGCAAAGTGAAATCCAAACAAGGAACCCCCCGATACACTACTACCTAACATTGTCGGTCATCGGGATCCGTTACACCCTCAGTCCATAACATATACCCCTATATTCCCGTCTCTTTACAATAAGGTTACATCTCCTTCCTCAATGACATTTAAAAAAGGAACTCCTTCCGAAAGACACTTTCTCTTGACATTGATGGTAATCACATTCCATATACACCCTTTAAATATAATCGGGGCTCTCAAAATCTTTCCCCAGACACATAACTAGGAGTATAAACTCCCAAATTTCTAAAGGGCGATAAAGCAATGCACTCTACTTATTACGACATCCTGAGCGTTAATTAATAATAACCAGTTAGACCTTTTCGCTGACTAGTAAACAATTTACACACGAATCATATCAATTTAAATCCCTACGCATACTGGGATCAAATATCCGAGACTATTATACCTTTTTGAAATCATCACTATATATATATATATATATATATATATATATATATATATATATATACATATATATATATATATATATATATATACACATATATACAAAAGTAAAATTTTGAGTCCGGCCCTCTCATAGATGGGGTCTCGCAAGAACAAAATATTCTACCCCAAGGTAGTAACCCCGATAAGCTTACAATACCAGCACACTATCGGTACAATCATATATAAAATCATAATTAGGATAATATCACACTCGTATAACACAGCACTAAAACGAGTAATTTTAATAAAGTATATACCGCTATCAATATACTGATTCATCCTCCGCGAATGACAATAAAGGGAGTCCCACACTATCAGGGAAAAATATTCATATAGGTAGTAAAAATTGCCGATACTCACTAAACTCGACTCTCAAGAAAAAATAACCTTAATAACAAATGTAGCAGCTTGTTCATGCCACAAACAACATGCAACATCATCTGAGGATATAACTCATATTTCTATTTGTAATACCCCAGTATTTTCATGGCTTTTAAATTTAAGGATTTATTAAATTTAATTGAGATAAATTAATTTAATTTTAATCCGAAATGTTGTTTTAAATATTTACTAGCGTGACAAGAGTTAGTAATTATTGGGAATATATTATTTGTTGCATATTACTGGATGAGGATAGTAATATATGAGATTTATTTTTATAATATTGTCACGTGTGAACAAAATGACAATTGTGGAAATTTAAGTCGGGACGCGCCTGTGTCGTGTCGGGACTAAATGTGGATTAATAAAAGTGAATATTTTATAGGTTGTTCGTTTGGTCGTTTTGAGTGCGCCAACGCGTCCGGAAGGGTCGAGATAGTCAAAAAAGTATACCCGGGGGTTTGATTTGGGTCTCGGGGCGTTTTTAGGCCTAATTAGTACCCCGGGAGGGCATTTTAGTCATTTTGTATTTTTGGGTAATTAAACCCACGAAAATTAAAGGGGTTATATCAGATGTTTAGGTTATCTCCTAGGGTTAGATAAATCAAAACACTAGAACGGCCATTGGAGAGGAGAGGAGAGAGCTCTCAAGGCATTCCAAGGCTCAAAACTCAACCGTTTGCACCGCCGCCACCGCCAACGCGTAGATCGTGAGACGGGGAACGCAACCACGCCAAATTCAACACCAAACCAGATTTCTGAAAATCCCAGGCAAGTGTTTATCTTGCTTATTTCTTTGATGCATCATCCATATTAGTTTAAGAGTTATTAGGATGAGATTTATGGAAGAAAAACCCAATTTGAGATGGGAAATTTTCATGTAGTGATGATTTATATGATATTATGGAAACCCTTTGTCATGTAAAGGATTAAGAGTTTGATTAAGAAAAGAGTTATAATCAGATACAAACACTAAAAAACTTATTTCGGATGATCGGACCATTGGAATCGCTTGAAATTTTAGTATATTGTAGCGAACGGCGAGACAGGACTGCTGACAAAAATTCAGCTTGATCAGACGGTCGGATTTCTAAAACTGTTATTTTTACTAGAAAGTTTTATGTTTTGAGGACTCTTAGAGAGTTTTATATTTTGAGGACTCTTCTAAGTAATAAAAAAAAATTCAATTAAAACTACATTTTAATTCCGATTTCTAAACCGTTTGAAATTCTCATCTTTGAAAATAAAATTCAAAATCCTTTATTGTAAGGCGAAATCTATATTTTTGGGATATTTTGCATAAGGGATAATGTAAGTATATATTAAAGGGGAGAGACACGTAAGAGAGAGTTACGTTGGAACATAAATGGATATCAATTGAATTGTACATTTGGAAGAATAGAGTCCATGAGGGTTACATAGTAAGTTGGAAAAACCCTTCGAATTACAGTTAGAAACGAACCATTATACTTCGAATTAAAGTTAGAAACGAACCATTATACTTGATAAATAATAATGGGAAAATAAGGATAAATGTTGTGAATGTGGGTTATTGGATAAACCTAAATTGATATAATAAAAGTGGTATATTTATATGATTGTGTATGCATATATTATATACTTGTGAAAATCATGCCCGCGCTACTTGCTATCCCTGAGGTTACCGCGCTGGGACGATCTTATCTCGTGTGCCTTATGGGTGATATAGACGCTTACCCTAGAAGATAAGAATCCTAGGTACAGGCTATCGAATCGGTAGTCACGGTCCTAAGAGACGTGAGGGTATGTACTGACCTCTTGGACTTGGAAACTATGCTTCGCCTCAATATTGTTTGTGCATGTATTTATACAGTTCGAGAGTGATTCCGAACTTGTATTCCCTTTAGTACGATTGATACGGGGATTGGATAGCAGAGTATGCCCGCACCATAGTTTTTATGTGGGGTGCTGTTATGATATATATATTATACAAGTAGTTAATATATATATGAAATTCTGAAATCCGGAACTGCCTATTGTGATTTGATATGTAGGACATGGTTGATGACTCAAATTATAAATAATTGTTTTGAGAAAGTATAATATGACACTGGAAAACTTTATTGATTAATAAAGTTAAAAGGAGAACCTTGGTTACAAATTGAAATCTTACGTTTTAAATACTTGTGTTGTTCAGTTGTAAATCCTGCGATAACCTAAGATAAGTTAAATCATTGGGGAAAGATAGTGTGGTATATGACGAGATAGACCATTGGGAAGGTTAGTGCGATACGTGTGCACATTAGAAGAGAGGTGAGAATTTCTCAAGAGAGTGTCGCACTAATATGTTGTTGCATTGGCCTGTATCAATTTAAATACTTGCTAAACGAATTTTTAAATCATATACACTATCGGGCTCTGACCCGTTTCTATTTCCTTTTCTCTCTTGTATATATATGTATGTATTACAGGTGCCCAGCCACAGGGGCATCTTACTTAGGATCCTTTGGAAGAAATGTGCTGCAGCTTAGGTGGGAGTTGCAGGCCTGTCGTTTAGACGACTTCATCCATTTGATTCTACTCCTAGTTCAGTTTTATCCAACAGGGGCATGTGTCGCCCTCTTTCTATTATTTAGTTGGTATAGTCAGAGATTGAAATTTTTACTTTCAGTACCTTTATTTCGGGATTTATTACTGTCAGGATGTTTTCCTTTAGTGTTGTAAATGTTGGGATTTATTATTGATGATTAAATTCGTGTATGTTCAATTCTATTTTATTCTTAATGTGTGACTCTTTAGATGTTAATGGTTTAAGGTTTTATAACCGGATTTAATAAAATGAGAATAAGGTTTTAAATGGTTTTGACACTTAGCTTAATTATTTAGGGTGTTTAAATTGGAAAAGTATTTTTACGACAGTGATGCTAAGAATGAACCAACTGTTCACCTTGATTTTAATTTAATAAAGGAGTGATCGCCCGATATTTAATTAGGCGGGGTGTCACAGGTGGTATCAGAGCATCAGGTTCTAGTGTCCTTAGGATCTGTACGGCTTATTATGCTTTCAGCGTTGCTTTGTTTGTTATAGATCCCTATGTTTAGGATTTTCGATTCCTTTGACGAGATTTCGTTCTCCTGCTATAATGTGTATACACTAGTGAATTCTAATTTCGTTCGGATGTGTGCGTGTGCCGAGCGATGACGGATGTCAGAAGAGGACCGTTAAGCGTACATCAGGAGGCAGGGCTCAGTTGAGATTATGAAATATATCCGAGGATGATGACCGTAGTCGAGGTCACCTCCATTATGGCACGAGAAGCCACGACTAGAAAGGCAACTAAGGTGCAACAATGATTTTCAATTGCTGTTATAGTCAAATGAGGTGCGAGGGTAAAGTTACCCAACGTATTACAAAAATGTGTAGAGACTGTCAATGGGAAATTTTAGAAACGCGAAAATTGTATGTGTTTACCAAAGGAGGTAAAGTATCCAAAGGCTTAAATATAGGACGGAGTGTGGCAAACTGAAAGTGAAAATTTATAGAAAATTTTCTTGGCTTTCGGGATAAAATTATAATGGTTGGAGTCAACCACCAATTTTAGAAGTGGAATGCTATAACTATAGGAGAACCTTAGGTACAGTGTTGACCGTATGTTCCTTCCTCAACTGTTCAGGATGAGAAGCAAACGTGGTTCTGAACTCATCGCAGGAGGGCATGACAGATTTCCAATTTTGGATATGAATCCTAATCGTTAGCAAATTTTGTATCGAAAGAGGTAGATACTAGTGGAGGAAACGACTCTAAGTGGGAGACTAACTTGTAATAATAGTTGATAATACTCGAGGAGGAAATTCTGATGGACTACCGATTCAGAGGTTGACAATGTCATATTTTGTCAATATAGATGATAACGCTTCTTTGTGGGGGAAGTTAAAGGAATCGAAGAATTTAGTCGAGAATAAGACTGAATACAACGGTGGTGGTATAGCACCACAAAAGGATGTGGATACACATCAGGAAAACCATTTAAATGCTTCAGATAGTTAAATTCTTACCAAGTGATGGTAAATTCAGTAAGTACTATTATAGATAGTAACATGGTCTTTATGGCCTAAAAAGCTAAGGGAACAACCGAGATGGCTAGCAGGAATCGAGTCTACTAAAGTCCGAGAGAAGGACAATCCTAACCTGGTTAGTAGGACAGGTGGTAAGTGGATTATGTGTTGAGGTATATTGTGCGGAGTGAGATCGCTCACGATAATATGTTCCAAAATGAGAAAAAGCACAAGAATACGGTGCCTAGTAAAAGGCAATGATTAAAATAATTTTATTTTGGTTTAGGCAGCCGAAAACCATTTATGCAGTCAAGACGATTGCCAGGATGGAAGTATAAGTTGTATCCTTAGAGGATGCAGCGTGTTTATGTGACACAAGCGAGTCACCATATTTTGTTCATTACTAGATTAGCATGTGAGACAAGTTTAATGCATATCATTATAAATGTTACCATTATGTGAATATTTTTCCTTAGTATAGCGGGATTTTTATTTGGTGCTATCCGCGGGGGATGAATGAGTATATTAACAGTGTTTTATACTTTATTGAGGCTACTCGTTGTAGTGATGCGATACACGAGTATGATATTATCTTTGTTAAAATGTTATAGAAATGGGTAGTATGATAGTGGGCATTTATTGCAAGGCTATCGGAGGAGTTACATTAGTGCAACACATTTTGTTTTGGCGAGGCTTTACCTGTAAGAAGGTTGGACTCGCACTTATATTATCTGTCCTAGAGACTTCGGAGGAGATAGTGGGCTCGAGATATTCGATACCAATGTATGTATAGACTTTGTCAGTATGATTAAGTATGTACCGGGATTTACCGTTGAGCAAAAAGACTTGACTCGGTATTATGTTTATCACTCCGGACTTAGTGATAGGAAGAGTGCAGTGTTATATTTATCCTTAAGAGATGAGGGAGTTAAGAGTTATACCCCTAATGTTAGAAAAAGGAAATTTAGAGAATTTCGATCGTATGTATCCGAGGTTTATAGAATGTAATTACCATCAACCAATACAAGACGATAGTGAAATTGGTGAAACGTTCTTTGTTAAGCATAATTACGGGAGAAATTGTAACTTTTCTGTCAAGGGACGGAATAAAGGGGTATATACTATGGACGGAGGACCTAACAGATTTTGATAACCGACAATGCTAGGTAGTAGTGTATCGGGGGTTTCCTTGTTTGGATTTCACTTTGCGAGACATCCCACGCATGAAACTTAGCGTAAGGTTGGAAATAGGGAGACGTTTGGTCACTATTCCATGAGTTCGGTAGCCTGGTCGAAATGGGATCAAGTAATTATCTATGTAAGTTGGAAGTTGAATTTTGTTTTAAGGTCATTGGAGCCGGATTTTTGTGGTAGGAAAGCATTGAAAGTTATCCCCACGAGTTGAGGGGTGGAACGATGATAAGGAGAATTTAAGAATTTTGATTTCTAGGGTGATTGAGAGTACCCAAATGTCATAACCGCGTACAGAACACAAGGTGAATAAAGAGTTGGAATGATTTTTAGCATGCATTATCTGGAATGAACTTTATATTATACAAAAGAGATGACCTGTAATTATTTTGATGAATAGAGCGTTAGTGATTTATTTTGGTTTTTGTATCTATTTGGGAAAATTGTTGTACTTAGCTGAGGAAGGTTGAGAATTATTATTCGTCTTTTATTGTCATGGAATTTGAATGCCCTATTCCTTCTATTCCGTTGAATTTAGTTAGTCCTACAGATGAGTAGCACGTCGTTCGCTCTCCCAAGGCGGTCGGAGTGTTGCAAAAATGTGGGCATCTTTGTTAACTACAGTTAAAATAGTCTGAGTCGAAGGGACGTGGTAATAGACGTGTGAAATATATGTTTGTGGGACTAGTATAAGGAAGTGGAAGTGATATAGTGGATTAAACGTCACATGAGGGGAGATAATCCATACATAAGTGTGCAATTAGAATAGCACGCCCTAACTTGATTGGAAGGCTGTGGGAAGCCATTCAAGAATTGGAATTCCTTGAATAGAGTAGAATTTAATTGTTATGAAGCACACCCGGAGCGGAGTTGTTATTAGTCAAGTGTGAGAGAGACTTGCGCATACAAAGAGTAATGATGTTAGTATAGTATAAGAGATCCAGAAGTGCACTTCGTGGAGAGAACAGCACGGGTCGAAACTTTCGGCATACTCCAAGGAAGGAAGGGGAGTATTACGTGTCACTTAATGTGAGACATTTCAAGGGAAGAATCGATGTTTAACGAGACGTAGTGAGTATTCTCTACATGGACTGCCCATAGGTAAGGTTTGGTTGAAAGAGGAGAATCAACCAAAGAATTTTGTGTTTATAAAAAATTCCTGAAATTGGAAAAGGTTGGTAAAGTCGGTAAAGTTCTTGGATGGGTTGTCATCCTCAAAACAAGATCAAGGGTTTATCCCGAACATGTGAATTAAGTCGCCGAGAAGGAAGTGATTGATATTCCTTTGGGCTGGCTTACAATATTAACTAGTATTCCCCAGACTTTCTTCGAAAGGAAGGATCGCGCCAGTGCATCGTCCGACGCAGTATAAATTTTTGAATCAGGATGAGATTGGTGAATCCCACCTTTGATATGGGATTTCAGGAACCAGCGGAGATAAGATTTCGTTTCGAGTAGGATGTATCACCCTTAGCCAGGGAATAAGCGCATGGTGATTAAAGATTAGTGGAGCCACGTGAAGGAGATTTTGGAATCTTGGTACGATGATTTCAAGAATGCTCTGTAGAAGCACTCGTACCTGTTTGTCGCGTACGAGGTACTTATTAAGGTTTTGTTATGGAACAACCTCGACTATTCTCCTTCCGTATGTTTATAGGAGAGTAGATAATCAGAATTTTTGGATCGGTCGAGAAAATATCCGATAACTATGGTGGAATTCCACGACTGTTTTAGGCAGTCAAGCGTGGTCAAATGTTCGTATGATCTTCTCAGAATGGGAATTTTGTGTATGAATAAATCCGAGTAGTTGTCATGTAGTGAGGTGCGGCCTCCTAATGATAGTGAGATAATGGAATTTATAACGTATAGACGTAACCTATTCAAATGTTGTCAGTTGGGAGTGAAATGTGAAGTGTCTCCAATGAGAATGTAAAACAATGTTGTTGTGAGGAAAAAGCTATAGTGATTGAGCGTCGTACTATGTAGATAGTTTCCGTACTGACAAGGATATCCAGAATTGTGCTACCTGGTAGGCCTTATTTTCCGAATTTCGGGACGAAATTCCGTTATTAGGGGGGAAGTATGTAATACCCCGTATTTTCATGGCTTTTAAATTTAAGGATTTATTAAATTTAATTGAGATAAATTAATTTAATTTTAATCCGAAATGTTGTTTTAAATATTTACTAGCATGATAAGAGTTAGTAATTATTGGGAATATATTATTTGTTGCATATTACTGGATGAGGATAGTAATATATGAGATTTATTTTTATAATATTGTCACGTGTATTTAAAATGACAATTGTGGAAATTTAAGTCGGGACGCGCCTGTGTCGTGTCGGGACTAAATGTGGATTAATAAAAGTGAATATTTTATAGGTTGTTCGTATGGTCATTTTGAGTGCGCCAACGCATTCGGAAGGGTCGAGATAGTCAAAAAAGTATACCCGGGGGTTTGATTTGGGTCTCGGGGCGTTTTTAGGCCTAATTAGTACCCCGGGAGGGCATTTTAGTCATTTTGTATTTTTGGGTAATTAAACCCACGAAAATTAAAGGGGTTATATCAGATGTTTAGGTTATCTCCTAGGGTTAGATAACTCAAAACACTCAAACGGCCATTGGAGAGGAGAGGAGAGAGCTCTCAAGGCATTCCAAGGCTCAAAACTCAACCGTTTGCACCGCCGCCACCGCCAACGCGTAGATCGCGACACGAGGAACGCAACCACACCAAATTCAACACCAAACCAGATTTCTGAAAATCCCAGGCAAGTGTTTATCTAGCTTATTTCGTTGATGCATCATCCATATTAGTTTAGGAGTTATTAGGATGAGATTTATGGAAGAAAAACCCAATTTGAGATGGGAAATTTTCATGTAGTGATGATTTATATGATATTATGGAAACCCTTTGTCATGTAAAGGATTAAGAGTTTGATTAAGAAAAGATTTCTAATCAGATACAAACACTAAAAAAATTATTTTGGATGATCGGACCATTGGAATCGCTTGAAATTTTAGTATGTTGTAGCGAACGGCGAGACAGGACTGGTGACAAAAATTCAACTTGATTAGACGGTCGGATTTCTAAAACTATTATTTTTACTAAAAAGTTTTATGTTTTGAGGAATCTTAGAGAGTTTTATATTTTGAGAACTCTTCTAAGTAATAAAAAAAAATTCAATTAAAACTCCATTTTAATTCCGATTTCGAAACCGTTTGAAATTCTCATCTTTGAAAATAAAATTCAAAATCCTTTAATGTAAGGCGAAATCTATATTTTTGGGATATTTTGCATAAGGGATAATGTAAGTATATATTAAAGGGGAGAGACACGTAAGAGAGAGTTACGTTGGAACATAAATGGATATCTACTGAATTGTACATTTGGAAGAATAGAGTCCATGAGGGTTACATAGTAAGTTGGAAAAACGCTTCGAATTAAAGTTAGAAACGAACCATTATACTTCGAATTAAAGTTAGAAACGAACCATTATACTTGATAAATAATAATGGGAAAATAAGGATAAATGTTGTGAATGTGGGTTATTGGATAAACCTAAATTGATATAATAAAAGTGGTATATTTATATGATTGTGTATGCATATATTATATACTTGTGAAAATCATGTCCGCGCTACTTGCTATCCCTGAGGTTACCGCGCTGGGACGATCTTATCTCGTGTGCCTTATGGGGGATATTGACTCGTACCCTAGAAGATAGGAATCCTAGGTACAGGCTATCGAATCGGTAGTCACGGTCCTAAGAGACGTGAGGGTATGTACTGACCTCTTGGACTTGGAAACTATGCTTCGCCTCAATATTGTTTGTGTATGTATTTATACAGTTCGAGAGTGATTCCGAACTTGTATTCCCTTTAGTACGATTGATACGGGGATTGGATAGCAGAGTATGCCCGCACCATAGTTTTTATGTGGGGTGCTGTTATGATATATATATTATACGAGTAGTTAATATATATATGAAATTCTGAAATCTGGAACTGCCTACTGTGATTTGATATGTAGGACATGGTTGATGACTCAAATTATAAATAATTGTTTTGAGAAAGTATAATATGCCACTGGACAACTTTATAGATTAATAAAGTTAAAAGGAGAACCTTGGTTACAAATTAAAATCTTACATTTTAAATACTTGTATTGTTCAGTTGTAAATCCTGCGAATAACCTAAGATAATTTAAATCATTGGGGAAAGATAGTGTTGTATATGACGAGATAGACCATTGGGAAGGTTAGTGCGATATGTGTGCACATTAGAAGAGAGGTGAGAATTTCTCAAGAGAGTGTCGCACTAATATGTTATTGCATTGGCCTGTATCAATTTAAATACTTGCTAAACGAATTTTTAAATCATATACACTATCGGGCTCTGACCCGTTTCTATTTCCTTTTCTCTCTTGTATATATATGTATGTATTACAGGTGCCCAGCCACAGGGGCGTCTTACTTAGGATCCTTTGGAAGAAACGTGCTGCAGCTTAGGTGGGAGTTGCAGGCCTGTCGTTTAGACGACTTCATCCATTTGATTCTACTCCTAGTTTAGTTTTATCCAGCAGAGGCATATGTCGCCCTCTTTCTATTATTTAGTTGGTATAGTCAGAGATTGAAATTTTTACTTTCAGTACCTTTATTTCGGGATTTATTACTGTCAGGATGTTTTCCTTTAGTGTTGTAAATGTTGGGATTTATTATTGATGATTAAATTCGTGTATGTTCAATTCTATTTTATTCTTAATATGTGACTCTTTAGATGTTAATGGTTTAAGGTTTTATAACCGGATTTAATAAAATGAGAATAAGGTTTTAAATGGTTTTGACACTTAGCTTAATTATTTAGGGTGTTTAAATTGGAAAAGTATTTTTACGACAATTATGCTAAGAATGAACCAACTGTTCACCTTGATTTTAATTTAATAAAGGAGTGATCGCACGGTATTTAATTAGGCGGGGTGTCACACTATCCTGACAATCATCCTGACTTGTTCAAATGGTTCCTGGACTTAACACACCCGTCCGTACCAAACCGAATCTTTCAATAACTGATGCCCTTGCTAGGAACACCTTTATCCTTACGCTTGCATCGAAAAACATATATAATGCACGGGTTTCACTTTAAACAAAATACCTCTATACATACTCCACTTATCTTTGGTCACACTGACCATGTTAAGGTGGTCCTTCTCTCAGACGTTAGTAGTCTCAACTCTGTTGACTACCTCCATTGTTCCCTTAGCTTAACGAACCTAAGGAACACGCTACTAATTTCTACATCTCTTACTGAAATCACCATTTCTCGGTAATAATTCAGCTATTCGAATTATTTTAACGAGTTCCCCATTGAGTCTTCCCCTTGTGGTGCTTCTCTAACGCCATTTTCCCAATTTTACTCTATAAAGATCCTCGATTCTTGCATCTCCCTCACCCAAGGAAACGTTTACCTCCAAATTAACACTACGCAACATTATTACCATCTGCATTGTCCGTCCAAACAGAATTCCCCAGAAGAGTTAACAATTCTTTTTTGTATGTAATTTCTCCCTTAATAACCTCTTCTCCTTTTAACCTACTTCTCCTGGTGTAAGGTTCGCTAAATAATTAAATTTCTTCTCACAAAGTGACCTCTGTCCAGCCCTCTTGTGTGAGTTCAGAACAACATTCGCCTTTCACCTTGATTATCTGGTGAAGGAACTTATGGTCAAACCATACTTGTACGCCTTCTTTCGACGTCACATTCCACTTCTTAGTGTGGTGATTGCCTCTCACCGTTGAAATTTCGTTCTTACGAGCCAACAAAAATTTACCCCAAATTTTCACTCCCGATTTCCATACCCCGACATATGTCTAAGCCTTTGAATATATTATTAGTTTAGCTAGCATCTGCCATCTCTGTATTTCGAGTATTTTCATTGCTGGTTCTCTTCAATGTTTCACCTAACTCTTTCTCTCCCATTCCTACTTTGTTGGGTGAGTCTCATTTGACCCCACTCCTACTATAGTTGTACCTAGAAGTCTCAAATCGCGCCTTAGCCGTCTATACCATCCTGGACTTCCGTGCCATAATATGGGTGACTTCAACTACGATCGTCCTTCATTAATAAGTTTAAATAACCTCAACTAATCTTTGCCTCCTGTTGTCCGCCCAACAGTCTTCGCCTGACGTACTACATTGTTCGGCACCCGAACACCCCTGAATGTAATTAAGATTCACTATCGTATATGTCATAGCAGGAGAACGAAATCTCGTCAAAGGAATCGACAATCCTAAACATAGGGATCTATAACAAACAAAGCAACGCTGAAAGCATAATAAGCCGTACAGATCCTAAGGACACTAGAACCTGATGCTCTGATACCACCTGTGACACCCCGACTAATTAAATACCGGGGAGCTACTCCTTTATTCAAATTAATACAAAATGTCAAGTTGGTTCAGTTCATAGCATCACTGTCGAAAAATATTTTTACAATTACCTAATATTTAAAAAGTGAGTTGTCAATTTTAATTAAATTAGATTAACATACAACCAAATTAAATTATGAAATACTAATACCACAACCACATCACACTCGCAATAGAATAACAGTGTAATAGACTGAATCTGGAGGAATACTCCTCAGAATAAATCAAATACTGAATACAACGAAATACAAAATCTGAATTACTAATTAATTAAATCCAAAACTGAAATAGAATTGAGTAAATAAGATGTCTCTAAAAGAAAAGGGACGACATGCCCTAAAGATGAATAAATATGAAATGGAGTCCGAGTAGAAAGTGGAAGCGTCTATGATCGAGATCCTATAACTTGCACAGCAGCTACAGCACGTCACCGGAATGGAACTTCTAAGCTTGGTGTCCTTGTGGCTGGGCACCTAAAAGGTTTTTACAAGAAAAGTGGATTTGAAAGAAAACGGGTCAGAGCCCGATTGTGAAAACAGTTTCAAATACAGCAAGTGTTTAATATCATTAAACAATGAATATAAAATACATGATAGCGCGTGCACTCACATGAGTTTCTCACCTCTCAACTAAGTGTGCACTCCTACGTACCCGTACCCGTTCTAGTTATTTCACTATCTAGCTAGTCTAATTCTATATCTGATTTTACTATACTATTCATGGTTAAATTCTCGACATCTTAATATAAACTGAGATTTTTACCTTTATTCCTCATAATTAGTTACAAAAATGAATAAGAGTTTTCCCATTTTTAACTCTACAAAAATGTTACATTTATTCACACTTGTACATATATAAATAGTCCAATTCAATTTTTCAGTATATCAATCTCATCATAAATATACAATAATGGCACCCCTAGACTATGCTGTGGTGCGCACATACTCTGCTATCAAATCCCGGTACATCACGTACATAAGGACCACGTATTCCGGATCTCTCAGGAACCGTTTCGATAAGTAACAATCACACATAATGAAGGCGAACATAGTTCACATCCCATGGGTCACGCACATACCTACGCTCCCATGGTCAGCAGACTTATTAACTCCCCAATAAGTCATTCTCTGACCTATGTCCACGAGGTACCAATCTAAATCTCCCCCGTAGGCACACAAAGATTAGATGGCCCTGATCGAACGCCGACCTCCCGTGATAGCAAGTATGGTAGGTATGTTATCCACAGATAACCACATATACTAAGCATTCACACATATTAGATATCTTATAATATTAATAGAGGTAAATTTACATTCTTATACCATCATTCAATGTTTCACACTTACAAGTCCCCGAATAATATTCATCATAGATTGTCAACTCTTCTCACGTCGTAAATTCAAGTACTTATATCCTAACCCATAGTAGTCACCCGATTTATTATAAAATTCTAATTTTTAATACTCAACGTACTCCAATCTCATGACTATACCCACTAATCAATAAGGGAATATTAACACTCAATTAAATAAGTCTACGAAAAGTTCGAAACTAAAATCGAGCCTAAAACGTCCATTCTGTGAACTCGTTAGAAGTCACTGAAATCTCGTTCGAATGAGGTCGTTCGAACGAATGGTTTCGAATGAACTATGAACTCGTTAGAAGGGACACTGGAATCTCGTTAGAATCTAGTTCGAACGAGGACGTTCGAACGACCTGGGTTGGTCTTCTAACGAGGTGGCAGAGAATGCCCTGAATTTCCCCAACTTCGTTTTTCACCAAATTCCTATCTCCAAATCCATCCTAAGTTCGTACCAATTAAGTTTTTATGTTTCTAAACTACTCTAAGTCACCCTAGGTCACTTCTTAACATATCTTTGGGGTCAATTCTTACTAATCAACATGTAATAACCATAAATTCCCAAGTCTTGCCCCAAACCCTATGAATGTGAACCCAGGATTTAATTGCATACAAAGACGGCTTATAAATCCATTTTTAAATCATCAAAAGTTATACTTTGGGTATTAAATTCGTTCCTAACTGTTCTACATGCAATCCCCATCCAAAAATCATGAGTTCCACAACAATCCCATTGAGTTTTCATCAAAACTTTCAAGGCATGTAAAGTTTCTACACTAAACATGGAGGAAATATTCATTGAAATTAATAACATCAAATCACTTGCCTTAGGTTTGTTCTTCAGATTTGTTGTCGGTGATTATAGGTTGATTCTCTCCTCTTCCTTGTCATAAATCCTGCCAGAATGGTGGTGATGGTTGATGGTTTGGTTTGGACCTCTTGTAACCTCTCTCCAACTTCTCTCAAAACCCTCGTAGCCCACTCTCTTGCTTTTGGCTGATAATGGACTTAGTGGCCTCTCTAATAATATCTAATTTAACTCTAAAATTCGTGGGTTTTAATCCCTCAATTTATAAAATTACCAAAATGCCCTTCTGGGTTGCCGGTTTGGCCTAAAAGTGTCCCGGGACCCAAACTAAACCCCCGGCTAGTGTTTTCTGACTATCTCGACCCTTCCGGACACGTTGGCACACTCAAAAAGCTCATATGGATGACATAAAAGTAAAATAATTTTAAATCCATTAAATTGGGTCTTGACACGATTGACACGCGTGTCTCAACTAAATTACCAAAACTGTCGTATTTTCAACTCACGATAATTTTAATAAATTCAATGATCATATATTACCATAATCACTCAGTAATATTCAACAACATAACAATAACCAAATACTAACTCTCGTCTCACTAGCATTTATATCCGAATGGATTTTCTAATTAATTATCCAAAATTAATTTAATAAATCCCAGAATTAAAATTAATTGCATTTAATTAACCTCATAATTAAAAGCCATAGAAATACGGGGTATTACATTATGTTCCCAAAAATAAAAAAGAAAGGTTTGACGGTGTTGTTTTATGGGCTAGAATAGGCATTCACCTCCTTGTCCTAAGCCAAATAATTTAGATAGTTTTTCTTATATAGGATTCGGTAAAACTATGTGTCAATGACTAGATTATAGTAGAAAAAATTCATCATAGGTCATCAAAAACTATTGTAACGTAAATGTGACGAATCACATTCATTAAAATTTTGTACTTAATTCGAAATGTATAATGAGGTGAGCATAAACCATGCTTCAGCCTACCGCCTACGGCCGCAAGGCATAGGCCTTAATGAAGGAGCCTCGTCCGATTTGAGGCGAATCGCAACATATGAAGCTTTGTTAGATGTGGGCCTGGGCATACCTTGGACAAATTCAATACTCCATCAGTTTTCCCCTGGTTTGAGATCTCTCTAATCTTATATACTCCACCTTTTTATTTATTGTATGGATAAACGAAGAAAGAAATGAAAGCTTGATCTTCTTAACCTTAGTTTTAAAAAATCCTTAAATGAAGAAATAAATCCCAACCAAAATTCCATGAAGTCTAGCTTGATTAGTATGAATTCAGTTTATAATTTCTGGTTGCAATTACTAATAACTATACTAAATTAACTTATGAACTATGCTATTATAGTTTTATATAAATCAATGTAACATGTAGTTTCCCATTTGGTCATATCTGTACTTATTGTGTTGAAATACTCAACTGGTTTATGAGTGTTCAAAGTTGAGTTTATAGGGTCAATGTGGACTGCTTCATTCCCATTGTTTTTTTTTTGTTTTTTTTGCTGTATTAGATCAGATTTCGGTTCTATAACATTAGCCTCCAACTGTTTGAGGATGACAATGCTCAATATAGGTGAAATTTTTCCCCCTCCTATTAAAATGGAGATAACATCCACTGAATTTGGATATGTAGTGGCTCCATTATGTCGAACAGTAGCTGTAGATGTTACTGCTTGGTTCGTGGATGTCACTGCTACATTTAGTAACAAATATAGTAACCAATATTCTCCACCTATCATATAACACACATTTGGAACTACGTTCACTGCCCATGCCTTTATTCTTTTATATTTGTATCCTCTCTTAAGCTAATATTTAGAACTTGAAACAAATAAATCAACATACTTTGAATAGTAGGGTATGATAATAGTAGTAAACAAGAAAACAAAACAATTAAGAATATTAAAGAAACATAAGTTGTCCTCTAGAGTTCCCTTGACCACTTCATTCGGGACTCAATTTCATTATTAAGATTTGGTGAAATAATCTCTGCTGAAGTGTTTGGGAGGAACTCCCAAACACATCTGATAAATATACATACTGCTAAGCATGATGAGATTCTTAGTAGTGATCTGCCTACAATAAAGATTTTAAGTCTTATATTTATAGAGTAACTACATTTATTTACTTTAATATGTATAATGAATATTAAATTGTA
Source organism: Sambucus nigra (assembly GCA_949130495.1). NCBI lineage: Eukaryota > Viridiplantae > Streptophyta > Magnoliopsida > Dipsacales > Adoxaceae > Sambucus > Sambucus nigra. Next base: position 615,181 of record CASBWL010000008.1, read on the forward strand.
ATTTCAGTTCCACATATTTTTGTTAATGACAACATAATCATAATTTTATTTATGATCTTTCTTGCAATACACCTTATTGATAAATAAAATAATCTTTAAATATCACAAATGAACTAAAGTAAACAAAATAATAAAGTGATGAATAATTATATAATCAAGATTAGTCACAATATACTTCAAACTATGAGAATCAAACAATTAAATTCAAGTAATCACCACAACCAACTATTCATAAAATATATTTATAGATAAAACTCCATTCTTGATTTGCGAACATTCTAATAAGTCTTTCCTCCAACCACTCCCCATTTTTCAGCCCTCTGTATCATGTAAATTCATAGCCTTAAAATCGAGATCAATTAGTTTACATATGTTAATCACCTCTCTAGAATTGCGAACCTGTCAAATCAAATATCTGGAATCAGCCACACGTGCAACGCACGTGGGCACAACTAGTTTGGTTAAAGGCTGTTCTTTATATCATTTTTGATAAATTTTTTTTTGATATTAGGCCCTTTCATTATTGCTATAAAAAATATACATTTGTTAGCTGAAAAATTAAAGCTGCCAAAAAACATTATGTGAAAAATTATAGGATTTGCCCTACAAATTTTGTTATGAAAAAAATTATCACCCAAACCATTGGTCTCCATTTGTATCAAACCGACCTTAATAGCTTTAAACTATATTTTTCCAAGACTTTCACATTTCACGTAAAATAAGTTTATGTTATTTTCAACCTAACTCGAAGCTATTTTATTTTAAAATGACAGTTAAATTCTACCAAGTTATTTTAATCCCCTAAAGTACTTCGAATTGTTGTCATAAAATGTTGTACTGAAACAAAAATTTAGTACGGGTTGACAAACTATTAACCATATGGGCTCGTTTGATATACTTTATTTATCATGGCAAATGGTAACAAATGAAAGATTTATCCACAATTTTGTGTGTTTGATTGCCTTTTTCTGCCATGAAATTTTTTTCATGCATACCCATGCCCAGAGGAAAAAATTTCACCCTATTCTCAATTATTTTTGGTAAAATTTCCTAATGGGTTGACAAACTATTAACCACAAGGATATGTTTGATACTCTATTTATCATGGCAAATGGTGACAAATGAAGAATTTACCTACAATTTTGTGTGTTTGATTAACTTTTTTTGTCATGAAATATTTTTTCATGGATACCCATGCCCACATGCAAATATGTCATCATATTCCCACTTCCCTTGGTAAAAATTGCTTACATATATAACAAAAAAAGGTTTTTCCCTAAATTTGTCACCCTTTCTATATAAAAAAAATTGAATAGTTTTGTTGTTTGTTAAAACTAGTTTTATTTTAGAAATTTTTTATTTTTTGCAAAAACAATTATTTTCACTAAAATTGTTTTATTCTGATAAAAAAAAATTTTAAACTTCTTTTTTAAAACTATTTATTAATTAAAAAAAAGGCTTTTGTATCGTTTCATGTCGTGTCGGGTAACTTTATAGAGAATGTATTGGTGTTAAATAAAAAAAAAAATTATCGTGTCCCATTTAATTGGGTCATGTTCATATTTGTTAAAACGAGTGTCTTAAAATGTTTTCGTTCTTTTTTTCATCCAGGTTTTTATTTAATAAAAATACATATATATTTTTTTCACTTTTTGGTTCCCATTTTTATTATTAAAAAAAATAGTGTGTTCTTTTTTTGACACTTTTTTTATTTATTAAAATAATATTTACTAAAATAATTTAGAGGAAAAAAATAAGAAAATAATATATTTATTTTTTCATCGTACGATGCTGTAAGTTTTTTGTTTATCTTTTTTATTTTAATATTGGAAAAGTATTGTGGGCACTTCATTTTTATTTTAATATTGGAACGTGGGTACCAATTTGAGTTGGTGAACCCTTCATTTCTGTTCTTTGGAGCCTTTTTCTTGTAAAAAAACAAAAGATAGTGTAAACCTATTTGGTTATTGAATTCCCAAACAAGATCACGTCTATCGAAGTGCATATTAAATAAATCATTTGTTTGGAATATCATGGAAATCGAGCTAGCTCAAATACATGCGAGTTTTTTTTATTTTGTTAAGAACTATTTTTTCATTAAAAATTAATTTTTATGTTTAACTGTTTTTATTTGGTTAAAGGTTGTTTTTTATATCATTTTTTCATAATTTTTTTTTTATTTTGGCCCTTCCATTATTGCTATCAAAAATCTACTTTTGTCATCTGAAAAATTAACGCTACCAAAAAACTTTATGTGAAAAATGATAGGATTTGCCCTACAACTTTTGTCATGAAAAAATTTGTCACCCAAACCATTGGTCTACTTTTGTATCAAAGTGACCTTAATAGCTATAAACTATATTTTTCCAAGACTTTCACATTTCACATAAAATGAGTTTAGGTAATTTTCAATCGAACTCGAAGACATTTTATTTTAAAATGACAGTTAAATTCTACCAAGTTATTTTAATCCCCTAAAGTACTTTTAATTGTTGTAATAAAATGTTGTAGTACAGGTTGACAAACTATTAACCATATGGGCTCGTTTGATATACTTTATTTATCGTGACAAATGGTAACAATTGAAGGATTTACCCATAATTTTGTGTGTCTGATTGCCTTTTTCTGCCATGAAATTTTTTTCATGCATACCCATAGGAAAACATTTCACCCTATTCTCAATTTTTTTTGGTGAGATTTGCTTTTGGGTTGACAAACTATTAACCACAAGGATTTGCTTGATGCTCTATTTATCATGGCAAATGATGGCAAATGAAGAATTTACCCACAATTTTGTGTGTTTGATTACCTTTTTTGTCATGGAAAATTTCTCATGGATACCCATGCCTACATGCAAATATGTCATCCTATTCCCATTTATGTTGGTAAAAATTGCTTACATATATAACAAAAAAAGGTTTCCCCCTAAATTTGTCATCCTTTCTAAAAAATAAATTTGAATAGGTTTGTTGTTTGTTAAAACGAGTTTTATTTTAGAAATGTTTTATTTTTGCAAAAAACAATTGTTTTCACTAAAATTGTTTTATTTTGATAAAAACTTTTTTTAAACTTCTTTTTTAAAACTTTTTATCAATAAAAAAAAAGTTTTTGTATCGTTTCATGTCCTATCGGGTAACTTTTTTTTGGAATGTACTGGTGTTAATAAAAAATAAAATTTTGTGTCATGTAGCATTTAATTGGATCGTGTTCATATTTGTTAAAAAAATGTGACACGACATAAAATCTTAGTTACCAAATACAAACACAAAAAAGTGAAACGACACGAAAAATCTGGCACGAGTTGTGTTCGTATTTGATAAATTAGATTTCGTACTGTATCACTTTTTTTGTGTTCATATTTGATAAATAAGTTTTGTGCCGTGTAGGGTTGTTTGTGTTACGGCAAGAACCCATACCGTACCGTTTTGTACCGATAAAAAGTGGTAATGATTACCTTTTTGCTTACCAAAAATTGAAACTACTGAAACTGAAATTACTGAATTTTTTGTGGTTGGTTTTGATTCACACATCTAAAAAATCGATTTAGCGAAATTATCAAGGTTAAATACCGAAATTACCACCCAAAATGCCATATTGTAACATTGAAAAAGGGGTAGATAATAATGTTATAGTTTATTGTTTGGGTAAAGTGAAAATGTTGTCATTAATTCGTACAATGTTATAGATAGAGTTGGGGCAAAGTAATTTGAAATGGATACGTAGGCTCTTAAACATATCACTATTCATGGAACGGATTAAAAGATAAATTTTGTTAAAATAGTAAAAACAATAATTTTGAGGTGAATTATTTTTTTATGGGTTCTTAACATTTAAGGGTACCCCTATAAAAAGTATGACTTCAAAATGATGTTTTTTGCTATTTTAAAAAAAATAGGTATAACAACTATAAGATTATAAGAGGTTATAAATTGACTATTTTCGGCCTATTTTTTTAAAATAGCAAAACAGTTTATTTTAGGGTCAATTATTAAATAGTCCCTACTATAAATATATATTTTTTAAAAAGGACACATATTTTTAGTTTAACCCATTTAGTCCCTCAAGCACTCAATATCCTCTTATTTTTAGAGGTCCGCGCCAGCGGCACTCCCTCTCCAAAATATGTGGCAAAGGACTTTTTGAGGAAAATAAAAAGTTTGGGCTAAATGGGTATTAAAAAATGTCCGAGGGACTATTTGGTATATGTCCCTTTATTTTACCCATAAAAGAAATATTCAAATCAAAATTATTATTTTTGCTATTTTAAAATAAATCATCCGTTAATCCCTTTTGGAGAATTCTCCTCGAGATTGTCACTCGCATAATTGTATGCATTTAAAAATCGATAGAGTCCCACATTGGAAAAGTGACTAAAATTGATGGGAGTTAAGGTCTATACTCAAGTTTAAGTTATAGTATTTTGTAAGCTTTTAGCTTGCATTTTGATTGGTGGACATTATTTTGGCCAATTTTTTTTTTTGACTAAATAAAAGGTGTTGCAACCTTTTTTTTTTAAATTTAATATTTTGTGTTGAACTAGCGGTAAAGAGAAGGTTTAATGGTGGAAATTCAAAATTTAATGTTACTTGAAATTTTTGAAGTTGTACCGAAAAAAATTGATTTTATCGCGATTTACCGCAAAAGGTGTGGTACGGTTTTGGTTCAAGTCAGGTTGTATGGGATGGTATAAATGGTAATTTCATTTTTAATCTATTAAAACTGGCTTGGTACTAGTATGTTCAATTTACCGAATAAACATAACGAAAGTTAGGCTTGGTGTTGGTCTTTTTTTTTACCAAATATGAACACGATCCAATTAAACGCGACACGATATGATATTTTGTATTTTTGATTTAACACCAATACATCTCAAATAAAGTAACATGACACAACATGCAACGATACAAAATATTATTTTATTACCAAATATGAACATGGCTCAATTAAAATACCCCAGTAAAAATAACACAACACAAAATATTATTTTGTTCATTTTTCATTCAAGTTTTTATTTAATAAAAATATAAATATTTTTTTGTCCTTTTTTTCATCACAGTTTTAATTATTAAAAAAATGTTGTTTTGTGATGTCTTTTCATCACACTTTTTATTTACAAAAAAAAGGTATTTACTAAGAAAATTGGGAGGGAAAAAAAAGAAGAAAACAATAGTTTTTTTTTTGCGCCACAAAATTGTAAGTTTCATTTATCTTTTTTTTTAAGTTAACGTTGGAAGAGTACTATGAACCCTCTATTTTTGTCCTATTTGGTGGGTAGGAAAGTGGTACCGTAGTATTGATGAAAAAAATTGTTCTCCCTTAACATTACTATAATGAAAAAGTCGCCAATGGATAAAGGGTATGGCCACCCCTTTGCTTTGTATAAATACCCTGCATGACTTGATGTTTTGCAATATGCCTGTAGACAGAAAAGCAAGTGGTCATAAGCATGGGAGAAATAGCACCAGCATATGATAGAAAAATAGAACTAAAAAACTTTGATGAGGCAAGAACCGGTGTAAAGGGTCTTATAGATGCCGGGGTCACAAAAATTCCTCGCATATTTCATATTGACCCATCTATCGTGAAAAACAATTCAGGCTTTCCCGACACAAAAATTTGTGTTCCCACAATTGACCTCAAAGACGTTGAAAAAGATGGAGCCACGCGCCTTCATATCATCGACAAAATTAGAGATGCTAGTGACAAGTGGGGCTTTTTTCAGTTGGTCAATCATGGTATACCACAAAGTACCATGGATGGTATGATTGAAGGGGTCCGGATGTTTCACGAACAAGACACCGCGGTGAAAAACCAATTCTTCACGCGTGATCACAAGAAAACGTTTGTTTACAATACAAACTTTGATTTTCATCAAGCACCTACGGCTAACTGGAGGGACACCTTGTTGGAAATTGATGTTAAGTGACGAAATTAATTATTTAATTTCAATTTTATTGAATTTCGAATTTCTCATTTATGTGGTTTTAATAAATGTCAGATAATTAATTAGGAATGTGATAAATAAAGATATTAAAAGATTTGGGTAAACCTTATCCGTTAGTCACATGATGGTTAGTGGCATTAGTGGGAGACTTGAAAGAGTCCCACCTTGACTAGGATTCCGGCCCTCTTCCCCTTATAAATAGAGACCTCTACACCATCTAGAGTCATCTCATAACACACTATTTCTGAGGTGGGAGAGAAACTCCGAGATTCCATTAGAGTGCATTTTTTTCCAAGAAGGCAGATTGATGGAGCAATTAATCAAGATTGATCTTTGATCAAGGTATGTCTTATTTTCTATCTTCTAGACGTATTTTGTGAAAACATGAAGATCTAAGATCCTTTTATTAAGAACAATTGTATGTTAAACATTAATCATATTAATGTGTTCATGATTAATATTAGGGTGTTCTTAAGAATGATTTTATATGTGGTATCAGAGCTAAAGTTTTAGATCTCGTGATTTTCCTTATTGATGTTCGTCTATAATGATATATGTGCCTGAGAGTTTCTGCGACATTTTTATTTATGTCATTAAATTGCTTTTGTGCCTGAGACCTTCTGCGACGTCTTATTTCTGTCATTAAATCTGCTCTTAAAGTGTGTCTGAGATTTTCTGTGACGTTTTTCTTCTGTCGCCAATAATCACTGGTGAGAATGAAAGGTCAAAACTTGCTCGGAATTTTATGAAAATGACATGGTCGACTGGAAACGTCGAAATAAACAAAACCCATTGTTTACAATGGGCACCATCTTACCTTTGCGTTTTGACGTCGTTAAGACCCTTAAAATTGCGTTTTTGCCGTTTTTGGTAATAATGTTGACGTCAATATCTCACTCCAGAAAATTGATTTTTGAATTCCGCAAATTGTTTTGAGATCCTGGAGTAATTATCTACATCTCTGTGGCGCTAACTCAAATTTTCTATTTTTGGCAAAAATCACGATTTTTTCCAAATATTATGTATTTTTTTTTACCACGGGGGATGTTTTTCTTTATGTTCATGGTTGTTCTAATATTCATGTTATGTATTATTTTGTATTGATGAAAGGGTTCAATATAAAATTTTGAATATTAGATGTATGATTATGTGTTTGACAATAACATTTCGATATATTAGGTTATTGTGCATAATCTATAATTGGTTGCCCAAAGGTCCTAATGTAATTATGAATTGATGTTTCGACAATAATATTTATATGATGTTGGATGGAGAAGACATAAAAGTATCTTAATCTATAATTGTAAATATTAGATTATTGTGTATGCATTTATATTTGGACCATTAATTATACATTAAGTTTTGAGTATAATATTTTTGGCGCATTGATTTTACATAAATAATGTTTATGACTTCCAGAAAAATTATGTTTTTGAGGCATTCGAGCTACTATTGGTATCTTTGTGATTACTGATAGATTACATATTATAGTTAATATTAATGCATGATTAACTATATTTAAGTTGAGACATGTAAACAATTATTCATTTGAGTTAAGTCAAAGGCCAAACACAGGCTGAGACTGCATGTACGAATAATATACTTACATTCATTAAAGACTTATTCTAATGTTAGTTATAAAATTGGATTGAGGCGCAACACATGTTAATATCTGAATTGAACAACATTAGAACCAGTTTTGTAAAAACATAATAGTTGACATTAAGTCCATTAATCATGGCATTAAATGAATTAGGCAACAAACACAGATGCCAAAATTATGGGACCATGATAAATGAATTATAGGGTAATATATCTTTACAATCTGAATATTATGTGATGATTAACACAGATTCCGTGATATTCGGAATGTAGATGAAATATACCAAAATTTTAGTCAACAATTCAATATTCGACCCTTGCAATTTTTGTTGTGTGTGAAAATTTAAGTTTTCCCATATTTCATGTATGTTTTATCTAGAACTGTGATAAAACCTTGCTCTAATGATCCTTTTTAGTTGAATATTCGTGCGAAACACATGCCAACATATTTCATATGGTCGGATATTAGACTTGTGTTATTGTTAATATTCATATTTTGATGAATCCCGTGCCAAACACAGGCCAATGATTCATATTGTTGAATATTATGATATTAATGTTTTAATGAGTCTCGTGCCAAACACAGGCCAACGATTCATGTGGTTGAAAATCAGAATTATTGTTTATTTTAAGGCTAGTACTCCCATTAAGTTGAATTAAATGCCAAACACAGGCTACAATTCATATGTGCGGATACTAGATTTATTCGTTGCATGCATGCATATTTGAATGCATGACTTGCAAATTTTGAGACTCATAAGTAGGTATTCGTTCAGTTTAATCAAATGCCAAATACAGGCTAAGATTACATGTGAATATACTATACTTGTAGTCATTTCAGATTATCCTAATGTTTGTTATAAGGTTAAATTGAAGCGCAACACATGCTGAAATTTGAATCAAATAAACATTGGAATTTTTGTAAATGTTAAATAATTGGCATCAATGTTAAAAAGTCATATTTACATATGTCACTAGTATGATAATTGTGATTATAACCATATTGTGCATTAGTATGACCATGAATGATTTAGGTCAATATTTCTGATTTGTTACTCATACATAAGTGATGAAGCGAAAGTAAATGATTTATGTCTTCCATTTACTATTATTTGTGTAATATCTCATGTAAACTCTTTGTCTATTTGATTTTCACATTATGTTTAATTTTTCGTGAATTTCAAATTAAGGAATAGACAATAATATAATTATTCATGTATTACGGGTATTTTGCACATGTATGCGTATCTCTTATATTTATATAATATATGGTTTGGTGTTCATTAAAATGCTCCATTCCAGAAGATATAAATATTGGACTAATGCATTAATATCATGCATATTCTGGTTGCCTACGGGTCCATGTATGATATTGAATGCTATGATGATGATACTTTATGATGTTTCATACATATTATTGTTTATTCATTTATTGTGATTACAATAATTGAACAAAATGTTAGTGGTGATATATATTTTGGGAAGGTAATAATGGTCGTCAAACACAGATGCCATAGTTTATTTCACTATCATATCACCAATTAAGGTTATGAAAACCATAAACATGAATAATTTAGCGTATTGATCATGCGATATATAATGAAAATAAGTGAAAAATTTATTGACTTGTGTATGTAAGTCTTTACGTAATGTAATATTCATATTATGAAATGTTTGGTAGTCACTACAGTGACCCGACTAGAATTGCAATGAATATTAAATGTAAAGATGATGGTAGTAGTAACTCATGATGCTTATAATTGTAAAGATATTAATGGGGTATATTGAGTTCATTTCTTCAAGCAAGGTTATTCCTTACAGGGAATCAATTTTGAATGATTGAATGAACATCATAGATCACATACATTATTATAGTATGTGAAAATAAGTTGTGCACAAATGTCGTGTACAATATAATGAAATAACATTATACCCAATAAAGTAATCTACAAACATCATATAATCGATATTTCACGGTTACTACTGACAAAAACTCACGGTTATGCACTCAATTTATCATGTAATCGATGTGTGTGTTGTTAAATCAAAGCATTAATGAAGTGAGCAATTTATCTCATTATCTTATCACATATTATTGTATCCCATTTTATTTCTCTAAAATTTCATATTTAATTTGGTTAAACAAATTAAGTTTGTTTACATATTGCACACTCGGACTAATAATGATAAAGATAATATGTATCTTTTATGATTTGAAATGAGTTTTTCATCTCAGTAGAGTTTTCAAGTTATACTTACTATGTTATAGAAAGTATTTACTTTTGATGAAAGGATTTCTTACAAAACAAACTAGAAATGCTAATAAGATTCTTTTCTTTTGTTCTTGGGGAATCAAATCGCCATTTGTTTTCATAAACCCTTAATTTCTTTTGAAAAATATTTGTCTAAACTTGATCGTGAGGGATATGTTCTAAAGAATCTTTTGATGTATATTTTTTCAAGGGTTATGATTTTAGTTTTGATGTTTTGTACAAAATAAAGTTTGGACATAGTTCTTTAAAGATTTGTTTGATCCTGCATCATAATCGTAGCGTTTTTTATGAAACTCTTTAAATCTTGTACCAAAATAAATCTAGACTCTTTTTCATAATTTTCGTGGACAAGATTTTTGTAATGTCTCTTACAAATTTTGATAGTCGAGTTGTGCTCTTAAGGTATTACGATGTCTAATATAAGGATGACCTATGTGGCCCAAGTGGGAGATTATGAGAAACTTCCCTTAAAGTGGACCTACATAGATCATATAATTGTCATTGACACGTATTTATTGCATTAAAGTCAAATTCATTATGAAAGGTGAAATTAGTGGTAGTAGAAAATCATGAAATATGGTTATAAAGGAAGGTAGGGTACTTATCCCATTATCGATAACCTTCTTGAGGTTATAAAGGAAGGTAGGGTACTTATCCCATTAACGATAACCTTCTTGAATCCTTGTTCTTTTAGTTGTTAGATTGTCTAAACAACAAAGAACAAATAAGTGGTCAACCACTAAATGATAGTATTGTCACCGTGAGAGAAATGTAGATGAAATCATAAGGAATAGTATTAAGAAGATCCTAAAAGGTCTACTATCCTAAATGATTATGTGGGGTATCTGCATGAACATGAATTTGGTGAAGGAATAAATAATGACATGATTTTATTTTCAAAAGTCATAAGAAGTGAAACTAATGGACTACAACTAAGGTTGAAATCTCGTTGAATTACATAATTGATGCACCAAAGTCGGGTATAAGGGGGTCATCAAGACCAAACGCGACACTAACGGTAGTTAAACGAGATAAAGCTAAATTGTAGTAAAATATTTCACTATTAATGAAGAAAAGGTTATAAATGAACCTTCTCAATTATATGTAAGGACATGTAATTCTTATGACATTAGTAGCTCATTATGATTGAGAGTTACATAAAGTGGATGTGAAAATTATTTTTTTGAATTCTAATAAACCATGCGTATATGTTTAGGAGATCATTTTATAAACATAAGTTTCCCACATGAGGCATTTTAAGAAATAATATCATTATTTTTTTTTTAATCGTTGTATATTTGTATACACCTTAAGATCAGTGGGAGTAAGTTTATATATTTTCTCTATATACAAGCACGGATTTAGAAAGTAGAGAATCAAAATAATTTTATGGGTTTAAAAGTTGTGTATGAAGTAATGAGATACTTAAAGGACTATATGCTCACATTTATGATATATGTGTTCATTTAAATATGAACAATTATTGTGACTCAGATTTACTATTTGTACGGATGGTATGAAGTTCACTCTTGCTTAAGAATATTTGTTTTGGTTTATCAACCAATATAATGAAGGAGTGCAACACAATCCATCCATTAAGTATTGTGAAAGCTGAGTTTGTAGTATGCTTGATGCTACAACTTATGTATTTTGGCAGCGTGACTTCATTTCGGGACTTGGAGTTGTCGACACTATTATCAAGTCGCTGAAATATTATGATAATGTCGCTGCAATCTTCTTTATGAAGAAATGCTAGGTATTCCTAAAGTAACTAAGCACGTTGAATGAAATACCTATTAGTTAAAGAAGAAATTCAGAAACAAAAAGTGTCAATTGATCACATTAGTACGAGTGATAACATAGCAGATCCTATTACGAAAGGACTATCTCCAAAAGACCTTATGGAACGTGTCAAAGAGATGGATCTCGATTAGTAAAATTATGATTGCTATTTGGCTTAGTTGTTTGACACTATTACTTGAATTCAATAAAAGTGTTTCTAATTTCAATTATTTATGTCCTTTGTGAATGCATGCAATTATGAAGTGTTGTTGACAGAAATAGTCCTTATTCCAAAGGACATTATGAGGCCATTATGATACCCAATATTAAAGGCTTAGTTGAATGAAACATTGGTGTTGTGGTACATGGAAGGAACCATGCTCTTGAATAGTATGGAACCGCTATGACTCGCATCCGTGAATCATTTGATTCAGCAAAAAAAATTTATCAATGATTGTGCACCTTATGATACCTAATCTAATTATGCGAATTATTAAGACCAAGTGGGAGACTGTTGGAAATTGATGTTAAGTGACGAAATTAATTATTTAATTTCAATTGTATTAAATTCCGAATTTCCCATTTATGTGGTTTTAATAAATGTCAGATAATTAATTAGGAATGTGATAAATAAAGATATTAAAAGATTTGGGTAAACCTTATCCGTTAGTCACATGATGGTTAGTGGCATTAGTGGGAGACTTGAAAGAGTCCCACCTTGACTAGGATTCCGGCCCTCTTCCCCTTATAAATAGAGACCTCTACACCATCTAGAGTCATCTCATAACACACTATTTCTGAGGTGGGAGAGAAACTCCGAGATTCCATTAGAGTGCATTTTTTTTCAAGAAGGCAGATTGATGGAGCAATTAATCAAGATTGATCTTTGATCAAGGTATGTCTTATTTTCTATCTTCTAGACATATTTTGTGAAAACGTGAAGATCTAAGATCCTTTTATTAAGAACAATTGTATGTTAAACATTAATCATATTAATGTGTTCATGATTAATATTAGGGTGTTCTTAAGAATGATTTTATACACCTTTGTTTGTACAATGGCTCCCCTTCCGCCCGATCCCAATGAATTGCCCATGGTCTGCAGGTATTTTATATTTTATTATGATATTACGTCTCATTTGAATTTGTGATAGGTTATTGCAAATTTACTAGAAGAAATTTGTTGATCGTATTCAAAAGTTAACGTGACATTCAAATATTATTGGTTGAAACGTAAATGATTCAGCACGAAATCTATAATTTTTAATGCATTGTTCACATTACATCTAATCCCAGAGTGACCCATTTTGATGCTTTCAGTGTTAGATTTTGGTAAGTGTATATGGATTATATCAAGAAGGAAACAAAAATGAAAAATAAGCATACACATGCTAATTTGAACTAATTTTGATTGGTGGGCACACCGGAAGCTGTTAATTTTCACACAATAAAAGAGTCTTACAAAATTTAAGTGTAAACATAAATGAATGTCTATTAGAGGTGCTGGATATAGTACATTGTTGAGCTGGGCAATAATTATTTTTAGATTTTCTAATAAAATTCAATAAAATCCATTCATGATGTTGTTTTGAATCCATAATCAAATATCACTAATATGTTCGTTAAAATCATCATCTAAACTATTACATATAACTTGGCATGTACTCTTTTATTTATTTATTTATTTTATGAGATTTTGTAAATTTAAAACCTATTGTAATATGTATTTTGGAAATAGGACAACAAATATTTTATTTATTGTTCTAGTCCCTATTTTTTAATAAAGCCGATGGCGCGAACCAATATTCATAAAACGTCAATCAATCACAGCATGCCACATGCCCCTTTAATTTGAAAATAGGAATTAAAAATGGAAACGAAATGTTTATTGTCCTATATCCATAATCAATATTATTTTAAGTTCTAAAATTACATAATCTATTATTTTATGTAGTACATATAATTTAGTCTCATCAATCACAAGAACTAACCAAGATCTCTTTGAATATTGGAATAACTGTTTACAGCAACATGGATGTTGAAAAGATGGGAAGCCTTCTTAGAGTGATTGGAACGGTTAAATTCTTATAATTTAAACTTTTTTTTTTTAATTTTTTCGTAAAAATAGATATTTACCATGCTAGATATAAACTAAAAAAATGAAAGTAAAAATGAATTACTTAAAGAAACTTGAATCAACAACAAACTTTATAAATATCTAAAAGGAGTATTGTTAGAGAACCTCTCATCAGAACATTAGGTAACCAAATTTGGGATTTTGATACGTTAAGAAATGGTAAAAAAAACAGGTCAAAGTTTAAGGGATGTTTTTTAACCTTTTTTTGAAAATTTTGACTTTTATTCGTAAATTTTTTTAGCTATGATTGTATCTTTTTGTTCAACGTGCAGAGATATAACACTGGAGTTTTCAAACTATATCATGAAATTGGGGATCACCCTCTTCGAATTATTGTCGGAGGCTCTTGGGTTAAATCGTAGTCACCTGAAAGACCTAGCATGTGCTGAAGGTCTTTTCATCAAAGGCCATTACTACCCTGCTTGTCCTGAACCAGATTTGACTTTGGGCACTAGCAACCATACTGATAGCGGCTTCCTTACCTTAGTTATTCAAGACCAAATGGGTGGCCTCCAAGTCCTCCATGAAAATCAATGGGTTGATGTTGTTCCCATACCGGGAGCTATTGTAGTAAATATTGCGGACCTTTTACAGGCAAGTTTATAACATTGCAAGGACAATAATTAATTAGTTGGTCATGAGCAATTCTAGGTGTTAGAAACATATTCGGCTTTAGTGTATCAATTAGGTAATTCAATGTGATCCCGATAATTAATTGCATTATATTTTTTTAAACATGTGAACAAAAAATCGGATATCTTACTACTCCTATGTCAAATACATATTCTTGTCATTAATGTCATAATTATTCAAAATATCAAACTCATTTAAGAGCTTCTTACTACTATTCATATCCATCAACCAAAAGAACAATTACTTTAGATATTAAGGTAATGACACAAATATCTTAACTTCTTGTATAACAACATTAGGTGATTTGATATTCCTACTAATTTCACCATTCTTTAAAGAATTTGGCATTTTAAATTTTAGTAGTATTTAGAGTACCCTCTTGAAAGTATAGGTAAAGTAAATTTATATAATACACTTTTACCCATATATATTCAAAAAAATTCTCAGCCAATGTTTGGAATTCAAACATATTTTTGGTAAATATACGTGCGAATAACTCTTGTGGTGACATTGACACTCTCCGATTTGGCTTGTTATTTTATAATGATATGATCTATGCAGATTCACTTTCCAAGGACTATAATCTTCTACTTTGGCCACCTAGATCATTCAAAATTGTAAAACCTTAATAGCTCAAACGTGAGTATGAAGATTCATAAGTGATAACCCCAAGATAATTTAGCTATGAAATCATTAAAGGAAGTCTAGATTTAAAAGATTCTCATATTCAATTGTGCAAAAGATTGAAGAGTTTTAATAATAAAGCCACTTTTAAGTTCAATATTATGATGATCAAAATCATTTTTCTTGTAAAATTTTTATCAAAAACATAATTGTACAAACCACCAATGAGTATACCACAATTAAGAAAAATACAAGCTGAAAATTCTTTTGCGTACTCAAGATAAGTCCGTCACGATGAAATTTAAATAAATATTTTGAAATGTCATCAAACGGTTTTTGAAATGATTCCAAAATAACATAAGAAAAGCAATCCAATAATTTATGATTTGTTTTATATTTTGTCTTGGAAGATTCCTCATATCGTACTAGAACTATTTTTCATAGAACACTATTTTTGAAAAATAAAATAAATTATTATCACTCTTATCGAGTGACACATTATGATTCACACAATATAGCTTTAAAATATGTACTGATATTTTAGTCTCTAACTTTATGAGACTTTGCATAAACTTGACGGTAAATTTTTCAAATTTTTTAAAGGACTGTCTCACGCTAATATTGCAATTAATAGCGGCTTCATTAAGTAAAACTGAATTATAATGATTTGGCACTTTTAAGTGAAACTCAACTTCTTCACTTTATTCTAAGAAGTCAGTCTCAAAAGCATTAAAATGAATAAAATTTATAAGTTTAGAGAAATAAAATGATATACAATTAATAAGATAAATAGCTCACTACATTGAAGCAATAAAATGACAACACGTACATTAATAACATTTTAAAAATGTGGGTTTTCTTTTAGTATAACTTTGCATATTTATTATGACTCTATTGGGTACTCTATTATTTAATTTAGATAGACGTGTTATCTAGAATAATCTTTCACCACCTAATTGCGTAATTCCTTAATATTTATTTTAGTTATTCAAAATTCATTTCCTTCACAAAATTATCTTGCTTGGCGAAATAAACCAAATATACTGCCATTAAATTCTTTACATATATAAGCATGATGAGTTATTACTATCACTTTTATCTTTAAATTTAATATTGATAATCATTCTAGTTAGTCACTTTGGTAACTACCAAACTGTTCATTACATGAACATTACATTATTTTATGGATTGTATAATAATTTGAATGAGCATTAATATTTTTGAAAAGCATAAATAGACAATGTACGTATAAATTAAGGAAGGATATGGACTCTGTGGAGTAATTGATACCAATCTTAATAAATAAATATATTGCCCCTTAATATCAACTTTACTATTGCAACTGGACTGTTCGGAGTAACTAAATCATAATGGCTTAATCATAATGAAATCATTAGTAATTCGAATACTCAAATTCATATTTGGACTCTTTGGAGCAACCAAAACATAGTTTTTGAATGTATCCAAAAAACACAACATTTACTGTTTATTAGAATAGACCACTTTTGTGGAATCGTAAACTAATTATGATATAGATACTGAGATAAAAATATTAAGGCATTATTTTAATATTTCGTAACTCATATCAGACTTAATAAGCGTACACATTAATTTAATATTTATAGTTTTGGAGCATTTTTTTAGCACTTAATTAAACTTCATGTAAATAAAAGTTCTATGGAAAAATATAAATCCTTCAAGGTTAAATTGATGAAAAAAAATTACTCAACAATGTTCATTTAAAAAAGGTAATAGTACATTTGGGTAATCTTATAATGGACAAGTCACATCACCACCACATTAACAACCTAACGTTCATAATTATATTCGGACCTTCGGATCACCAATTTGAGTAATTATTATAAAGGTGTTAAGAAAAACTTTTAAAAAACTCTTCAATCGTCATTTTATCTCAACCGTCCATCATGGTAGATATTTAAGAGACTTTTTGACCATTGGTGTGATTGTGTGTACTCATATCATAACGTTGAGTTTGTGAAACTGCTCCCCATTTTGGAATTAGAAAATGTCATCATTCCCATTGGCTGCCATATTTTTTCTGAAAAAATTATTTTTAAAAGATTTTTTAAAACTAGTCACGGTAGTTTAGGATCAGTTTGAAAATTCTAATATTTCAAAAAGTGATCATGGGAAGATGTGTAAAAAAAATTCAACTGGCCATAAATTGTGGATTGTATTTGAAAAGCTTTTAGATGTGCATATTTTCTGGTCTAACATGTTATAGCTGGATTGTTTTGACATTGGCTCATCGAGAACTACTCCTATAGTTTTACTTCACTTGTTGATTAATGCAGTAATCCCAACAAATATTGCCTATTGAACAATAATTCCTTGTCCATGTTTGTGCAGCTCATCACCAACGAGAAGTTCAAAAGCGTTAAGCATAGAGTAGTGGTGAAAAACGTAGGTCCGAGAATTTCAATCACATGTTTCTTTAGAACACATTTTCAAGAAGGGATTGCTTCGAGAGTTTACGCACCAATCAAAGAGCTGTTATCAGAAGGCGAGGCCCCGAAGTACAGGGAGTTAACCATAAAGGAGTTCATAACACTCGTCTATGCCAGAGGGTTCGATGGAACCTCTGCGCTATCACATTTTAAAATAGCATGAGTTGCTATGGTGATTTGGAGGTCAGCTTTCAAGGCTCAGAAATTAAGTTGTGGCTGATCTATAAAAGTATTATTATAAATCTTTAATTTTATGGTGCAAATAAGGGAATGACCTTGAGGGTTGTGTGGAGCTTTCCTTCTAGCGCGTTCCTAGATTCTAAATAAAGTACCCACCTGTGTTGGGTGTGCGGATGTTGTGTTTGTATGTTGTGTGTTTGCCACATGTGTTGGCTTATGTTTTCTGTTGTAGGACTGCCCCCTGTTGGTGGCAGTTGGTTTTCTTAATGAAATAAGATCTTGATATGTTTAAAAAACCCTAAGAGTTTCATATCTAATAGAATAACACTACACACACACACACGGTTTCATACCCATTTCCTTACCCACTAACAAGACAAATAAGAGATGATCCATCACAAAGCAAAACAAGCTCCAAAGCTATTTTTGTTTTAATTTTTAAATTGTTGTTTCCTCAAAGTTACACTTTAAATAAAATTTAAAACTACCCAAGTGTACCAAAAATATTTTTTTAAAAGGAGATTTTAAAAAACAAATTGACTTCAAAAATAAGGAGTGCCACTGACACGAACTTCAAAAATAAAAGAATATTGAATAAACTATTTTTCCACGTTAGTTCGTCGCTGAAGATAATAAATTTTTTTGTGACACACTGACGTGTGAAAACATTTTTTGACTGTTAACCCAACCTCCACGATTCCAGGAACCTCCAACCAAACCCATATCTGCTATCCCTCAATCTCGGCAACAACCTACATCTGATCTCCTATTCTCTCGGCAACAGCAGCAGCCTCAACTGCATTTGAATCAGTCTAGTCAACAACCACCACCATAGAAATAGGTCTCGTTACTCTCTGATATATCTGATACTTTTGTATATAAACAATACCCGGATGTACTTTGAATATATAGAAAACAAATAAGTCTTCAATAAAGCTCTTATGGTATCAGAGCTAACATGGCCACCTCCTCAAACTCTGATATTTCTACATCATCACCATCAACAGTTCTCAACACTGCTCATCACCACATTTCATTGAAACTAGATAACAACAATTATTTATTCTCGAAAACACAAATGGAACCCTTCCTTGCTGGACAAAACCTCTTTCAATTTATTGATGGAACCTTTCAATGTCCATCTGATGTAGCGTCGGCTGCACTATGGCAGCAGCAGGATAAGCTGATAATGAGTATCCTACTCTCATCTCTCTCACAAGAAATTTTTCCTCTAGTCATTAGTCTCCCAACATCTCAAGCTATCTGGAAATCTCTTCAAGATTCTCTTGCCTCTCCATCTGAAACCCGAATTCTCAATCTCCATCTGCATCTGCACAAACTTTCTCAAGGTGATGATTCAGCCTCAACCTATCTTCAAAAGGCTAAACTAATTTCCGATCAATTAAGCGCTGCAGGACACCCTCTATCTCCAGCAGAATTTAATATTCATATTTTTAAAGGACTCCGTACAGAGTTTAAAGACCTGGTCACTACCCTCACTGCTCGTCCCACTCCCGTCACTTTCTCTGAACTACACTCTCTGCTCCTGAGTCATGAATTCATCAATCATGAACACCTCTCTTCCTTAACTATCCAACCTACATCAGAATCCTTCTCTACCCCTCCAACCGCCCATAACACCACACCTCATCCTCAACAAAATTCTCATACCTACCAACACCAATCCAGATTCTCTCATTATAACAACACCAGAGGGCGCTTTGGTCGTGGTCGTGGTCGTGGACGAGGACGCTCTTCCTTTTCTCGCCCCCACTATCAATCACGCTGTCAACTCTGTAATGACTTCAACCACATAGCAACCTCCTGTCCTCATCGCTTCACCGTGCCTCACTCATCATTTCCCGCTGCCCACTACACCCACACCCTCTCTTCCCAACCTGGTCTACTTCCAACTCCAACTACACCCCTTACCACATGGCTTCCCAACACTGGTGCTTCTCACCATGTAACTCCCGACCTTACTAATCTTCAACATCCGTACCCGTACAGTGGTTCCGAAACTCTTCATGTTGGAAAGGGTAAGGGTCTCTCTATCACTGACATTGGTCAATCATCCATTCCTACTCTAACATCCACTCTTGCTCTTAATAATGTTTTACACGTTCCTACAATATATAAATCTCTTCTTTCTGTCCAACAATTTACTCGTGATAATGATGTTTACTTTGAATTTCATCCTAACTTTTGTGTTGTCAAGGATCGCCGTACCCAGAAGCCCCTACTCCAAGGCACGAGTAAGCATGGTCTCTACACTCTGTCACCACCGCCTCTGTCTTCTCCTCCTCAGGTCTATCATGCAACCAAAGCTACCACAACATGTTGGCATCAACGTCTCGGTCATCCTCATTCTCAAGTCCTTCATCAGATTCTTCATCAAAATCACTTACCAGTTGCACCTTCATCTCCAACCACTGTCTGTGTCGCCTGTCAAATGGGAAAATCATCAAGGCAACCTTTGATGCGTCGTGAAAAATCATCTTCCTCTGTTTTGCATTTAATTTTTAGTCGTGTTTGGGGACCATCTCCCACCATGTCATGTAATGGTCATAAATACTTTGTTATTTTTGTGGATCATTTTTCAAACTTTATCTGGTTTTATCCCATGATGCAAAAATCTGATGTTTATTCCATATTCTCTACATTCCAAAAAATGGTGGAACGACAATTTAACACTAAAATTAAAAATGTTCAAACAGATTGGGGTGGTGAATTTCGCAAATTAGACCCATTTTTTAAAACATGTGGTATTCATCACCGTTATTCCTGCCCTCACACTCACGAACAAGCAGGTTTCGTTGAGCGTCGCCATCGGCATATTGTTGAAACGGGCCTTACTCTTATGGCTCAAGCCTCCATTCCTCAAAAATACTGGCACTTCGCTTTTGAATGTGCTGTTCTTCTCATCAATTATATGCCTACCAGAACTCTTTCTAATAAGTCTCCATTCCATGTTCTTTACTCCAAATTCCCTGATTACACGTTCCTGAAAATATTTGGATGTCTCTGCTTTCCTTTCTTACGTCCCTATAATTCTCACAAAATGGATTATAGGTCCTATCCTTGTATTTTTCTTGGGTATAGCTCAAATCAACATGGGTATCGTTGCTTACATCCTGCTACTGGACGCATTTACTATGCACGTCATGTCAAGTTTGATGAACAGGTCTTTCCCTTTGCTCATAACCGCCCCTCCCTACCAGCTTCACATTCCACATCCACCCCTTGGGATTTTGCACCCAATACAATTCCTCTTTCCCATCCCTTATCTCCTACAACGATGTACAACTCCAACTCATTTTGTGCGACGCACTGACGTGTCGCGTCGTTATTGCTTCATTTTTGGGTCCTGACGGGAGTCACACCATAGGACCTTCAAATGAAC
Source organism: Sambucus nigra (assembly GCA_949130495.1). NCBI lineage: Eukaryota > Viridiplantae > Streptophyta > Magnoliopsida > Dipsacales > Adoxaceae > Sambucus > Sambucus nigra. The sequence continues at coordinate 636,226 of CASBWL010000008.1, forward strand.
CAATGTAGATACGACACGTTAGTGAGTCGCACGAAATAAGTCGGGTTAGTAATCCTAAAATAAATCATAACTCTAATTATTTATTAATTTAAAAATAAATTAAAAATAGTAAGAGAATATTTTTTACTTTTGTTTTGGCACTTTATTAATTGATAAAATGCATTGTGTTTTAAAAAAACACGACATGACACGATATAAATTTTTTCGATAATAATATTTTCTTGCTAAAATCAGTTCTATATCTTTTTTTGGTTTTATTTTTTGTTGATAAAATCAGTTCTATGTCCTATCTAATGTCAATTAAATTGTGTTAGATAAGACACGATACGAGTTTTTTTGGTTGAAAAAATCAGTTTAAAAAAAGAATGATTCTACATAGCCCGCCTGGGAACCACATTCACCCTCATTTTTTTTTCTTACTTTCTTATTCTTTTGTGTTTAACAATTGATATAAAAATAGTTTTTCATATAGAAAAACAGTTTTTCTATTAATATAAAAAAATAAAAAAAAATTATTGAAAGTAAATTTTTTATTAAAATTAATAATTTTTTTTATGAATAAAAAAAATCATGTTTTTGACATGATATCGCGATTGATTAGTACCGCTGGCGCGGACCCATAAAATATCGCCATTAATTAGTGCCAATGGCCCGTACCCACATTCAACAAATAATGTGTATTCGGGAATGTGGGTCCACGCCAGCGGTACTAATTAATCGCGATATTTTTTATAGAAAATATATCGCGATTAATTAATGCTGCTGGCGCGGACCTGCACTCAACAATTGATTTGGGTCGGGAATGTGTGTCCGCGCCAGTAGTACTAAGATATTTTTTATTGAAAAAATATCGTGATTAATTAGTGTCGTTGGCGCGGATCCACATTCAACAAATGATTTGGGTCCGGGAATGTGAGTCCGCACCAGCAGTACTAATTAATCGCGATACTTTTTATTGAAAAAATATCGCAATTAATTAGTGCCGCTGGCGTGGACCCATAATATTGAATGTGACTATAATTGTTTTTTCTTTATGATTTTTTTGAATTTTAATAAAAAAACTGCTTACTTCAAAAAATAAAACCTTTTTTTTTATATTAATAGGAAACTGTTTTTTTTTGTATAAAAACAATTTTTATATTAATTGTTATAAACAAAACAATAAGAAACTTAAGAAAAAGAAAAAAGAAAAATGGGATGCGGTCGCTAGGCGGTTTGGACATGCGGTTCATATAAACTTTCCCTTAAAATAAACTGTTTAATTTGATGTTTTAGATTCGCGATTAATTAGTGCCACATTTAACAAATGATGTTGATTCGTATTGTTGACGCGGACCGACATTTAATATAAAGTTCATTTCATTTTAAAATAAATCATAACTCTAGTTATTTATCAACCTAAAATAAATTTTCAAAAAGTTATAAGAATAAATTATAACTCTCATATGTATAATGCATTGTTTTTGAAAAATAGATTAAAGGTGAAGATTGTTTTGACATTTAAATAAGAAATAATATTGTTTTTAATTATTTTTAACGCATTTAGTCCCTCAAATTTTTCCTTATGAATGATTTATCCATGTGACAAAGTCAATGTCTGGGCCCTCTGAATTAAAAGCTTTTTCTCTGTATACGTTTAGGTATTTTCATCTTAGTTGAAATTTATCATTATTATTGTTCCCAAACTTTATTTTATTTCTTCTTTATGTTTTGTCTCTCAGATCATTTTATATTGAAGCTTCTCGCCAGTAGGTTGTAAGAACACATGGAACTGTGTAGTGAGTACTTGGCCAAGAAAATATACAAACTCTCTGCATCATCCAAAGCCATATGTTGTTGTGTGGGTCAGTTGAGGTGTTCTCATTTGTTTGCTTGGGTTCTCTTGATAATAATAAAATTATCATAAAATGTTAATATTTTCATCGTTCTTCTCATTTTGCTGACCCCTGCTCACTTTGCTATCTACTTGCAAGTGCTTGAGATTATAGTTAAATTTTTAACAACGAGATGTGGAATTGTTTCTTATCTATTTAAAAAATCAAGATGCTAATTTTTTTTAAAATTATATAAAACATTATTAAATAATAGTACCTAACAGTTGTTTGATAAAATGTTTTAGGAAAAAATGAACCAATTGTACTTTTATTGAAACAGTATATAAAATGTTTTTTTAAGTGGTTACTTTTACTAATAATATTTATTGAAATAATATATTGATAATATAAACATCTAATTTATAAATATTATTAGTAAGTGATCAAATTTCAATCTTTTCATAATTGGTATTGCATTGTTATGCTTATAATACCGTTTACATATATGCAAATATGTGTAAAATGATATATATTCAAGTTTTGGTATTAAAGTTGGGCTTTCTTATTATCAATTACATGGTGATGTAGGTCCTATAATTTTTATTATACATAACTCTTTAATTTTATTTCTCTTCAACAATTCACCGCTACATCTCACGGGTTTGCAACAACTAACATGACTTTCAGAGAACCCGTGCATCGCGCGGGGCTAAAAACTAGTTACTTTGGAATGATAAGATTTCTTCTATTAAATGTAAGCCTACAAGTTCATACTAGTGTCATAAAAGCGCGCTCTTGAAAGATGCATTTTTTCTTTTCCTTTTTTAAATAAAAGGAAATTGTAAGGTAGTTTGTGTTTAATTAGAAAACTATGTTTTTAAAAAGTAAATTTTAATGTGTTTGATAATTGAAAATCTAATGTAGGTCACAATTTTATTTTGAAGCATTTATTCATTGATAATCAAAGCTTATATATATATATATATATATATAAATCAATGTTATAACCCAAAATTAGAGTTTACTAAAGGAATTTTCCAAATCAAGGGTCTTGTTTCAAAGAGAAAGTAGTATACTTTTGTCTACTTGAATTAATTGAACATCCCCTTCAAGTTTCATTTGAAAGACAAAACACTTTTTAAAGTTTCTAACATTTAAATAGAGAGTCTTTGTTTGGAATGTAGGTATTTAGTTATGTGATTTATAGAATATCATTAAATTTAAACTTTTATAATTATTTCAATGTTAGAAAAATAATTTAATTGCATTCATATACTTATCATGTGATTTATATGATAATGATTCATTAGTAACAAGCTGGCTGTGATGGCTAGTGAAACTATTTCCTCGTCTGGAAATGGGTGCGGGGTGTTGCAAGATAATCTGTTGCCGGTTAGACAGGGAGTAAGGGGGAGTGGTTCGAGTATTGAGGATTTAAATAATTCTCGCCTGTGGGTGGACATTGTGATCCCGGAGCAAGAAGGTGAGGATAGGGTAAATGAGCAAGAAGTATGGGACGAGGACCCGGTGGGATGGAAAGAGGACATATTGGAAGATATTAATAAAGACTCGGGGGTCACTTTCGAGGGATTCGAGAGGGAAGCATGGGCTTTATTCGAGAAAATTGAGAGAGGGAGTGAGGACGGGGACAGGGAGAAAGATAATGAGGTGGACTTAGTTTAAAGTATTATTATTCAATGAACCTTCGTATTACTTCGTGGAATGTTAGGGGGATGAACGACAGAGGCAAGAGAGGGGTGATTGGGGGGGCCATTGCCAGGTGGAGTTCCGATATTTTGTGTCTTCAGGAGACTAAGATGTGCCATATGGATGCTTGTTGTATCAGCTCCATCTGGGGCGGGAGGGGGGGTTAAATGGGTAAACTTAGATGCTGATGGTGCTTCGGGAGGGGTGTTGATTTTGTGGAATTCGGCAGTGGTTGACTTGATTGAGGCAATGAAGGGTGAATGGACCCTTTCTTGCCTTTTTAAAAATATTGAGGCTGGGTTCATCTCGAGCTTCTCGGGTATTTATGGTCTAGTGGAGGATGCAAGTAGATGGGAATTGTGGGAAGAATTGGCAGGGGTGAGTAGGGTGTGGGATGTACCCGTTTGTATGGGGGGGGGGGGGGGATTTCAATGTGGTGAGGTTCTTAGGGGAAAAAAGTGGTGGAGGAAGAATCGATAGGTATATGCGTGATTTCTCTGATTTTATAGATGACTTGGAGCTGATGGATCTTCCGTTGGTGGGTGCGCTTTTTACTTGGTCTAGCTTTCGGGATAGGCCTGCCATGTCTTGCCTGGATCGTTTCCTTGTTTCCAAGGAGTGGGAGGAGCACTTTCCTGGGGGGGTACAGTCGTGCTTGCCTAGGGTGACCTCGGATCATTTTCCCATCTTATTAGAGTGTGGGGGTCGGAGGGAGGGTAGTTCGCCGTTTCGATTTGAGAATATGTGGCTTAAGGAGTCTGATTTCGTGGAGAGAGTTGGAGGATGGTGGTCTAGTTATGTGGTGGAGGGGAATGCTAGTTTTAGGTTGGTCTCTAAATTGGGCTTTCTTAAGGAAGATTTGAAAAGGTGGAATAAAGAGGTGTTTGGGAATGTCCGTCTGGGTACTACTAGTTTATTGGAGGAGGTCAGGAGGCTCGATGAGAAAGAGGGGAGATTGGGACTCTCGGAGGAGGAAAAAAGAGTTAGGGAGGGGAAAAAAGGGGAGATTGGGAAGAGGCTCATTCAGGAAGAAATTAGCTGGAGACAAAAATCTAGAGCGCTGTGGTTGAAAGAAGGTGATTTAAATACCAAGTTCTTCCATAAGGTGGCCAATTCGCATAGGCGCGGTAATCATATTCGAAGCATCCAAGTGGGGGGAGTGGTATTTGAAGAGGATAGAGAGGTTAGGGGGGCCATCTCTCAGTTCTTCGAGGGGTTGTTCAAGGAAGAACAGGGGTGGCGGCCCTCTCTGGATGGGGCTGAGTTTGCGCGTATTTCCTCTTCTGAGTCGAATGGTTTAAAGGGTCATTTTACCGAAGAGGAGGTGGGGAGAGTATTGAATTCGATGAGTGGGGATAAGGCATCGGGTCCCGACGGCTTCTCGATGGCGTTTTTTCAGCATTGTTGGACTGTGATCAAGGGGGATGTGATGGAGTTTTTCCATGAATTCCACCACAAAGGTTACTTTGTGCCGAGGTTGAATGCGACTTTTATCACCTTGATCTCCAAAAAGGGGGGATCGATTGATATCAGGGATTTCAGGCCTATTAGCTTGATTGGTGGCATTTACAAGCTTCTTGCTAAGGTGTTGTCAGTTAGGCTCAGAAAGGTTATTGATCCTCTTATTTCTGAGTCTCAAAACGCGTTTGTGGGAGGCAGACAGATTCTTGATGCTGTTTTGGTAGCTAATGAGTGCGTGGAATCCAGAATTAGAAGTGGACCTCCGGGCTTAGCATTCAAGCTTGGCATCGAAAAGGCGTATGATCATGTCAATTGGGACTTCCTTATGTATTGGTTATGTATTAGTTATAATTTACTCTCATCAATCCAAGAACTAACTACGATCTCTATGAATATTGGAATAACTGTTTACAGCAACATGGATGTTGAAAAGAAGGAAAGCCTTCTTGGAGTGATTCGAACAGTTAAATTCTTATAAATTTTTTTAAAAAGTATTTACCATGCTAGATATATACTAAAAACTCAAAGTAAAAATGAATTACTTAAGAAACTTGAATCGACAACAAACTTCATAAATATCTAAAAGGAGAATTGTTCGAGACCCTCTCATCAGAACATTAGGTAACCAAATTTTTCATTTTGATACATCAAGAAATGGTAATAAAAAGCAGGTCAAAGCTTAAGGGATGTTTTTTAACCTTTGTTGAAAATTTTGACTTCTATTCATAAAATGAAGACTAGTTACATGGACCTTTTTAGCTATGATTGTATCTTTTTATTCAACGTGCAGAGATATAATACTGGAGTTTTCAAACTATATCATGAAATTGGGGATCACCCTGTTCAAATTATTGTTGGAGGCTCGTAATCACCTGAAAAACATGGTGTTTGTTGAAGGGCTTTTCCTCGACGGTCATTAATACCTTACTTGTCCTGAACCATATTTCACTTTGGGCACTAGAAAGCATACTGATAGCGGCATCCTTACCTTAGTTATTCAAGACCAGATGGGTGGCCTCCAAGTCCGCCACAGAAATCAATGGGTTGATGTACTTACCTTATCAGGAGCTATTGTAGTAAATATTGCAGACCTTTTACAGGAAAGCTTATGCCATTGCTATGACAATAATTAATAAGTTGGTCATGAGCAATTGTTGGTGTTAGAAATACACTCAAATTTAGTGTTCAATTAGGTAATTCAATGTGATCCTGAAGTTCATTTTGGTCAATTAATTGCATGATAATTTTTACAACATGTGAACATAAAATTGGATATTTTATTACTCCCATGTCACGTTCATATTCTTGTCATTAATCTCGCAATCATTCAGAATATTAAACTCATTTAAGAGCTTCTGAAGACTATTCATATCCACCAACCAAAAGAACAATTACTTTGGATGTTAAGATATTGACACAAAATCTTAACTTCTTTTATAACCATATTAGGTGATTAAACACTCCCACCAATTTCACTATTCTGTAAAGAATTTGATATTTTAAATTTTAGTAGTATTTAGAGTACCCTCTTGAAATTCTAGGTAAACCAAAATTTATATAATACACTTTTACCCATATCTATATTCAAAAGATTTTCTCAACCAATGTTTGGAATACAAACATTTTTTTGGTAAATATACGTGTGAATAACTCTTGTTGTGAGATCGACACTTGTGCGTTTGGCTTGTTGTTTTCTAATGATATGGTCTATGTAGGTCCACTATCCAAGGACTATAATCTTCCACCTGGGCCACCTAGATCGTTCTAAAATTGTAAAAACTTAAGAGCTCATACGTGATTATGAAGATTCATAAGTGACAACCTCAAGGCAATCTAGTCTATTAAATAATCAAAGTAAGTCTAGATTTAAAAGATTGTCATATTCAGTTGTGCCATAAGATTGAAGAGTTTTAATAATAAATATACTTGTAAGTTCAATATTATTGTTGATGTAAGAAATTAGATTATATCTAATTATTTAATCACAGATAAAATAAATGAGACAAAGAAGTTTTAAAGTGGTTCAGCCTTATAAGAATGGCCTACGTCCACGGTTTCTGTTATTGATGACTGTTTGGGAATTCTCGATTACAAGTTTTTCAAGAAATTCCGGTCCCCTTCCAATGAGGGTAATACAATGTATTTATAGCCCTAAGGCTGTAATGTGAAAGGGTAATACATTCAATGCTGTACATGTGAAAGGGTAATACATTTAATGCCCCTTAAGTGTATACATCTGAATGATAAGCATTTAATGAACAGTCAAACTGCTGGTTATCCTTCTATTAATGCTTTGTTCGAGGTGCAGCGAGGACCGCCTAAGGTCCTTGGTAATCAAAAGTTCCTCGGTACTCAAAAGTTCCTCGGAGAGTTCTTGTAGGTCGGAGCGTCTGAGTTCCTCGGGGAAGCAGTGTTCCTCGTTGTAGTATGGTTCCTCAGAGCGTCTGAGTTCCTCGAAAGTGTTTGTTGTTTCCACGTATATTGCCACGTGTCTTCACTCGATTGAGCCATGTCAGCAGACTAAATTTGGTATCAACATAAGCCCCCAATGTTTCATAGTTCAAAATTTGAGGAGTGTGGAACATTCTTTCTCGAAATATGGTAGTTTTAAATGGTCCTCCTGATTTTTAGGAGTGTTTCCTTTGTATTTATTTTTCCTTCCAAATTCGTAGAATCAGGCTTTTTTGAATTTTTATAACTGCCTCGATCTCCGCGTACTTTTTTTCCTTCTAGCCGCCGGTAGCGTAATCGTTTCCTTTTGTAATCATTAACTTTATCATTTCCCAAGATAAGGTATTTAAGCATCACAGACCATCCCATCGTCTTCTACTTTTTCAAATTTGTATCTTCGAGTTTTCCATTGTCTTACTCTCTTGTGCGTTCGTCCTTTACATCGTTCGTTGTCAACAGATCCACTCTTTTTCTGTAAGATCTTCTTCCTTCTTCTTCATTTCCTTTATTCATCATGGTTTACCCTGTTGAATTTCTTGATAAATTTCGTTTGGATTTTTCTATTCCTTCATGGGTTGTTCTGGAGGAACTTTCTGAATCTTCCGATTATTTCCGTTTGGCTGAGGGACATTGGTTCCCCAGTCTCTTTATTGCTGAATGTGGCTTTTCTTTTTCGCCAAATCCTTTATGTCTGGAATTCTGTCAATATTTTGACGTTGTTCCTGCAAGAATAGCTCCCAGTACATGGAGAATAGTTAATGGGGTTCATAGACTAAATCAAATTCATGGAACTCGCATAGGAATTCCAGAAATCATGTTTTGTTATAGATGGGCTGTAGGCGATAATACTTTTTATTTAAAAACTAGATTTTTAAATAGGGCTTTAGTGATCAATCTCCCAGATGCCAATATGGACTATTTTGAGCACGGGGTCGTTATAAAAAATTGGCAACATGCTCCTTTATCTGGAGATGAAGTGTATCAGGGTCCCAGATGCCCTCTCTATGGCAATGGGATAGGTTATTTTTATTTCATTTTATTTATTTTGAGATTATGCTTCCTTTATGTTTGATAAAATGTGCCACTGATATTTTAATTTTGATTTATTTGGAGTTGATAACAAAAGAAAGTGTCCAACAGAGGCAGACGTTAATATAAGGCACTTGAAACTTATCTGGAGTTTGCATCAGACTGCTGCCGACGAGCACATTAGGTCAGCTTCATATTTCCTGCAGTATAAGAGTTACACCTCCTCTTTCACTGCTCGTCCGGTGATAAGCGACGCAGAATCAATACCAGCCTCTACAAGTTCTTTGTCTGAATCACATATTCCTTTGAGTGAAAGGATGAAGAAAAGAAGACCTCCCACCCTTTTTGAGAAACCTTCCTCTGGTGCTGGAGAGGCAAAAAGAAGTAAACATGATGTCCCAGAAGGGACAAAGAAAATTGATGCAGTCCCTCCGGCTGCTCCTGTGAAGGTTGTCGAAAAGTGATTGTCATATCACCGACTAAGAGTTCCTCCTTGGTCGAAACTATTCATGTTCCCCCGAGGAAGCTGAAGAAAACCTCCTCGGTCAATTTGGCAGAAACCATCTCTCAGCCCCCAACTACTGGAGCTGGTGTTCCTACTTTTGTTCCCCCGAGCTCTGCCATGAGCTCAGTGAAGATTTGGATCATTCCCGAGATCCAAGGTATTGAAGAAAACCTTTCTCGGGACATGGTTACCTCATTGGCTGCTCGCCATATTGCTTCTGTAAGTCTTATTGTTTTGATGTTTTGAACTTTTCATCTTTCCCTTGTTATATCTATCTCTGACTTGCTTTCATTTTCTTTTCACAGTTGGTGAGATGCTTTACTACAATTTTGAAGAAAGATGAAGCTATTAAAGCTTCAAGCTCCTCATCTGGTGTGGAGGAAGCTCTGATGGGTCTGACGCGGTCTTTGGAAGATTCTCGTCAGAAGCATGATGCTGACAAGGATGCTTGGGAGAATAAACTTACCTCAACCGAGCAGGAGAAGGCTCAAGTTTTTAAAGTCTCCAAGGGGTTGGAGAAAAAAATAAATGATTTGGAGAAGAAGAATAAAGAGCTCGAAGGGAAGCTCAAAAATACTGGGGAGCTTGAAAATAAGCTCAAGGTTGCTGAGGAGGAGTTGGGTCAACTTCGGGAAGTAAGTCGGCAGAAGGAGGAAGTTGAGAATAAATTGAAGGCTGCTAAAAATCTTCTGTCCGAGAAGCTTTCCTCAGAGAAGTTAAAGAGGAAATTGGCTGTGAAGAAATCTTTCAGCGTTGGCTGGGATAAAGGGTGGAACAAAGGCTTGCCTGCCATGATGTCGCAAGTAGAATATGGCAGCCTCAAATACTTTAGAGATGGGTGCGTCGTTGCTCTACAAGATATGAAAGTTGATGAAACTTCTTAACTATTTCAGCGGCACATCCCTGGTCCCCCTCCAACTCCTGAAGACGAAGAAGAGGACAAAGATGCCTCTGAAGAGTCTTCCATGGTGATCGGAGATTAAGTTTCTCATCCCCCAGCCATCCAGCCTACTAATGAGGAACTTCAGCAACTCGTTACTTCATCCAAGCAACTGCCAGCGCTCCCCGAGCAACTTTATGTTCCCTCCGAGCAACCTACCTCCTCGTCCCAGCCTCCCGAGAAAGTTTTGGGAGACAAGGAAAAGGTGTAGAGTTGTTCGGGTTTCTCTCTATTTTATTTTTCTTTGTCAAATGTAACCCTGAACATGTAACTCTGATCTTTGTGATATAATAAAATTTGAACTTTTGTTTATGCATACTATTGTTTCTCCTCTTCATGCTCTGTTGGTACTCTTATTGATTATTGCTTTTTCTTCCTCTACTAGTTTCTGGCCAGGATGGAATTATTGTCTGCTCATGATACAAAGTTGTTACGGCGATGCAATGAATATTTTAAGGCTGGTCACACAGATCTTAGTGCAGCACAAATCGTCGACATCCTCGGCCAAGATGCTTCGGAACAGGCAATTAAAGCTTACCAATATTTGAAGTGTCTGCTTGATCGTGTAGTAGACAATAATGTAGCTTATTATGATATGATTGAGGATCTCCAAGGCACTCTTGAAGAGCTTCAGTAACAATATAAAGAACCCACTGCCCTTTTGCACGAGGGGTACGAGAAGAAGTATCAGCAAATCATTGCCGACAAGGGATATGATAAACGATTTTTTGCTTACGATGTGAGGGAAAGAACTTTGAAAGCCGAGGTCGAGGAGCACAGGCAGATAGCCGAGTTGTTGGAGCAAGAAAATAACAACTTGCAAAGAGAAGTATCTCAATTAAAATATGTTGCCTCCACCTCAAATGCTTTGATCCAAGTGACTGACGAGGGATTCTTATTCTTAGAGGTCGAGAACGCCAACCTGAGGGATGATTTGGAAACCTTGAAAAGAGCTGGCCTTTCTACATATTCTCATGGACGAGCAAGAGCTGCTCGGATTCCTGTCGAGGAACAGAGGACTCAATCTGCTTTAGAGAACCAGGCCTTCCAACTGATGGCGAAGAACCAGGCATTGGCTGAGATGTCTGAGAAGATCAGGGACCTGTAAGAGCAGCTTTCTGCGTGGAAGTCTATCTTGGAGAATCAAGAACTTTTTATCAAAAATCTCCATGAGCAGCTGGAAATATTGACATATCAATTCCACAAGCAGCCCAGGGAGTTCTGGATGGCTGGCTACAATGAGGCTCTCTACCACTTGGACGATCGTATCCAGAATGCAAATAATAAGGGCTACAAACAGGGATGGCTGAATGCCTTAGGTGTGCTGCAACTCGAACAGGGTCATTACCTGTGGGATTACCATAATCCTGGGTTGCTCGACCTACCAGTGCCACCATTCAAACTTGATATGAGTTGGATCCCTACTCGGGCCATCCCTTGGTGTTTGATTTCCAAATACCTCGGCGATTACAATCTCCATTCTAATGTTAAGATATCTCGTCCCGAGCATCTACTAGATCGACCATCCCTGATGAATATCAGGATGCTAAAAGATCTTAACTTTATAAATTCTCCTCTTGCTTTAAATGATCCACCTGCTGGCGAGGAACCTGTTTTAAAAGCAGAGGGGAAGAAACCAATAGAATAGGAATATTGATGTAATAAATTTGTATTTCATTCCTGATGTATTTTGTTCTACATTTAATGAAATAATTTTATTTGCAAATCTTGACTGCTATTGTCTTGTAACACTTTACATTTGTACATGTGTATCTGTTAAAAAGATAACAATATTGTGTTATTTGTCGATCAACTTATTGTCAACTAGTTTGAATTTGTGGTAATCATTTGGCAAAAATGATGTTTTTTTTCTCTACCAACTTAGTAGTAATTTAAAAAGTTACGAGTATCAAAAATTTTGCTCGATCACTTTCTCGTATTCATAAAATGTTTCCGACCAACCAAGGTTGGTAAATTTTCCTTTTCGACCAATTACAGTTAGTGGGTTTTTATTCCCGACCAGCCATAGTTAGTGGATTTTTTTTAACGAGCAACTTTGGCCCTTTCTAGAATAATTTTACCTCCCGACCAACTTTAGTTGGCGTTTTCGAGAATACATTTACTTCCTAACCAACATAAGTTGGCATTTTTAGGAATACTTTTACTTCCCGAGGAATACATTTACTTCCTAACCAACATAAGTCGGCATTTTTAGGAATACATTTCCTAACCAACATAAGTTGGCATTTTTAGGAATAGTTTTACTTCCCGTAGGAATACATTTACTTCCTAACCAACATAAGTCGGAATTTTTAGGAATACATTTCCTAACCAACATAAGTTGGCATTTTTAGGAATAGTTTTACTTCCCGTAGGAATACATTTACTTCCTAACCAACATAAGTCGGCATTTTTAGGAATACATTTCCTAACCAACATAAGTTGGCATTTTTAGGAATACTTTTACTTCCCGAGGAATACATTTACTTCCTAACCAACATAAGTTGGCATTTTTAGGAATAGTTTTACTTCTCGTAGGAATACATTTACTTCCTAACCAACATAAGTCGGCATTTTTAGGAATACATTTGTTTCCCGACCAACCTTAGTTGGCGTTTTTGGGTTTCCCGAGCAACCTTAGTTGGCGTTTTCGAGAATAGATTTACGTAGTTCGAGTTTGGCTGAGTAGTGTGTAGCACTACTATTCCGCAAAAAAATTCCAAAAAAAGGAAAGAACTGGGCAGAACGTTGTCACTTTATTCATACTGATGAAACTGCATTACATGAGAGTTTACATTACTGATAATATTTGCGCAAGTGTTCTGCATTCCATGCATTCTTAAACTCCTCCCCCTCTAAAGATTTATTCTGTATGTCCCTGGTCGAACAACTTCTTTAACTCGGTAGGGTCCATGCCAGTTTTCTTCCAGTTTGTTGTGCTTTTGAATCACCTTCTTTAGCACATAGTCTCCTTCTTTCAAGTCACACTTCTTCACTCTCTTGTTGTAGAACAAAGTTGTTCGCTGCTGGTAAGCAGCATTTCTAATGGTTGCTTCTTCTCTAACCTCCTCGAGCATGTCCAAGTCTAACCTTCTCATTAAATTGCTGATAGGGGAATTGAAATTCAGTATTCTGTGTGTTAGGAGACCCAATACGGCGGGTATAACAGCTTCACTTCCAAATGCTAGCATATATGGAGACTTCCCTGTTGCTACTCGGGGAGTAATTCGGTAAGCCCATAGTACTGATTGTAGCTCGTTGATCCAATTTGCTTTCGCATCATCCAGTATTTTCTTCAATCCATTCAGCAGCGTTCTGTTTGTCACTTCAGTTTGTCCATTTCTTTAAGGATGGCCTGGTGCTGAGTGGACCTTCAAAATATTTGACTGATGACAATAGGCTGCGAACTCCTCGTTGTCAAATTGTGTTCCATGGTCTGTGATGAAGGCATGAGGAAGACCATATCGACAAATGATGTTCTTCCAAATAAATTGGTACACCTTGTCGTACGTCATATCAATGAGAGGCTCAGATTCATCCCATTTAGTAAAATAATCCACAGTGACCACGAGATACTTAAATCTGCCCCTGGTCGTCGACAGTGGCCCGACCAAATCTATTCCCCATATGGAAATGGCCAAGGGGAAGTAATGGGTGTCAATAATGCTTGGGGAGTTCTTCGAATGGAAGAGAAGCGCTGACACTTGTCACATTTTTTAGCATAGGCTATACAATCAGCCCTCATCGTTGGCCAGTAGTATCCTTGCGTCATCACCCTTTGCAAAAGAGTCCGACCTGCTACATGGGCTCCACAGGACCCTTCATGAATCTCTTCAATTAAATCTTTCACCTTGGTGGGATGCACACATCTCTGCAAACCTGCTATAATTCCTCGTCTGTATAGAATACCGTTGGTCAGTACATAACGAGCATCCGTAAACTTCAGTTTCTTGGCTGCAAGTTTGTCAATTGGTAATTCCCCTTTCTCAATATATGCCCTGATGGGATCCATCCATGATGATCCTAAATCGAGGGTAATAAAGTTCATCGTCAGATCTTCATCTATACTCCGACTAGCTAAAACTTCAATTGGGATTGTTCTTCGTAGCTCAGTACGAGTAGCTGATGCTAATCGAGCTAGGGCGTCTGCTCTCGCATTCTCCATTCTTCGTATTCTGACCAGCTGAATAGCAGCAAATTCCGACACCAATTCCTTTGCCTTTGCATGATATCTGATCATTAATTCTCCTTTGGGTGAATATAATCCCATCATTTAATTTATGACCAATTGCGAGTCACTAAAAACAATAACTTGTTCTGCCCCCATGGTTTTTACCAAACTAAGACCTGCAATCATGGCTTCATATTCAGCCTCATTATTGGAAGCTTTGAATTGGAAGCGTAGGGCGTATTCCATGTCGACCTCGTCCGGACTGTTCAAAACTATTCCTGCGCCACATCCGGTAGTGCAAGATGAACCATCCACATACAGACTCCATATAGGTAACTCGTCTTCAAATTTCTGATCTGATAGAGTTCCTCGGTGGAAAATTTGTTGCTTCCTTTCACCATCTCCTGATTTTTCTTGTTGTTTGTCGATCATCTTTTCTTGCCCTTTTACCAACCTAAGCTGGTCTGGGCTTGAATTTGATGATCTTGTAACATCTACTTGCCCTTTTACCAAGCTAAGTTGGTCTGGGATTGCATTTGATGATCCTGTAACATCCACAGGTTGATCAGCGAGCAACTTTTGCTCCTCGGGGGTATCAGGATAGGTGAACTCTGCTATAAAATCTGCTACCGCTTGCCCTTTTAGCGATGATCTGGGTTCATAAACTATATCATATTCACTGAGTTCAATTGCCCATCACATCAATCTTCCTGACTTTTTTGGTTTATGAAGGGCTTGCCTCAATGACATATCAGTATATACTACTATGGTATGAGCCTGGAAGTATGGCTTCATTCTTCTACTTGCCTCGATCAATGCTAAGGCCAATTTTTCCAGCCTTGGATATTTGATCTCTCCTCCTCAAAAGGCCTTACTTGTGTAGTAGATCGGTTTTTGTACTCCATTCTCCACTCTTATCAATGCCGAACAGACTGCATTCTCGGACACTGCCAGATATAAGTATAATTTTTCTCCCATCACTGGCCTAGATAACAGTGGAAGTGCTCCCAAATATTTCTTCAAGTCTTGGAAAGCCTTCTCACATTCATCATTCCACTCAAAAGTTTTTATGAGCGTCTTGAAGAATGGAAGACATCGATCAGTTGCTCGCGATACAAATCTGTTGAGTGCTGATACTCGTCCTGTAAGACTCTGAACCTCTTTCTTCGTCGTTGGGGATCGCAGCCCTAACAGAGCTTTGATCTTTTCAGGGTTAGCTACAATGCCTCGCTGATTGACAATGTACCCGAGAAACATGCCTTCTCGTACTCCAAATATGCACTTCGTCGGGTTCAACTTCATTTGATATTTATCCAGTTGATCAAAGGTCTGGCCTAAGTCAACTAGATGATCGACAGCTTTCTTGCTCTTTGTCAGCATATCGTCAACATAGACTTCCATATTACAACTGATTTGTTCTGCAAACACTTTGTTCATCAGCCGCTGATATGTTGCATCTGCATTTTTCAAACCAAAAGGCATAACATTATAACAATAAGTTCCCCTAGGGGTAATGAAAGAAGTACTCTCCCTGTCTTCAGGTTTCATTTTAATCTGATTGTAACCAGAATAAGCATCTATGAAGCTCAACAGCTCGTGTCCCGAGGTAGCATCCACTAGTTGATGAATTAGGGGCAGCGGAAAGTGATCCTTTGGGCATGCTTTATTGAGTTCGGTGAAGTCTACACACATCCTCCACTTGTTGTTCTTCTTTTTCACCATCACCACATTTGCTAACCAGTCTGGATATTTAACATCTTCAATAAAACAAGATTTATGGAGTTTCTCGACTTCCTCTTGTATAGCTTGATTCTTCTCGGGACTAAATACTCTTCCTCTCTGCTTTAGAGGCTTGATTTCCTTATTCACATTGAGTTTGTGACATAAGAAATTTGGATCTATTCCGGGCATATCCACATGACTCCACGCAAAAGTTTGCTTTCTGCTTCTTAGGAAAGTTATCAATTCCTATTTTAGTGAGGCTTCCAACGATGAACCTACTTGAGTAGTTCGCTCAGGGTGCTCGTTGTCCAGAATGATGTTTTCAGTAGCTTCCACCACTTGACCCTTCACGAGTTGCGACTCATCTCTAGGATCCAATGTTTTAATTTCTGCACCTTCATCCACTTGATAGGTAGTAGTCTTTTTCCTTGATTCCTCCAGTTCCTCTTGCTCGACGGATGAATAATAGCATTCCCGAGCTACTTTCTGATCACCTTTCACAACTCCTACTCTAAAATTTGTTGGAAATGTTAGGCATTGATGTACCGTAGATGGTACAGCCTTGAACTTCTTTAATCCTACTCTTCCCATGATGATATTGTATGATGATTGAACATTCTTATCCATCACGAAGAAGCGTATTCTTTCTGTTCGACAAGCAGTCCATGTACCAATGAATATATCCAACTTGATCGTCCCAAGTGGAAATACTTTCTCGCCAGCAAAACCGAGGAGGGGTTTATGATAAGGCTCCAGTTGAGATAGCTTTAGATTTAAACTGTCGAAGAACGAGTAGAACATAATGTCTACCGAGCTACCATTGTCTACCAGTACTCTTGAAATCATTACCTCCTTCATCCTCATTTCGATCACCAATGGGTCATCATGAGGATATAGAACACCTGCAAGGTCGTTCTTTGAGAAACCAATGACCAATTTCTCTTTTTTCACCTTTCTTGGGCGATCCTCCTCAGCTAAATTTATTCGTTGAATGTATGAGCAAGCTAGAGCCTCATTGAGGTAAGCTTTTCTCTTGGCAGTAAGGTCTCCTCCTCCTGCATCTCCACCTGTAATAACATTATAGTCAAATGACCCAAAACGTATTGAAAATACCTCACGTTCTGGATGCCTTGGTCTCTTGGGAAGATCGGGGTCGTCTTCTGGATCAACTTCATGGTCTCTCTTCTTATTCTCCTCTGCTCGACGAGGAGATCTAGACCTCTCTCTTGCTCGGTCGTTGTTTCTTCTATCATTCCTCCGATCAACATACTTTGCCAGTTTTCCTCATCTGATGAGTGTTTCAATCTCATTCTGAAGAGCTATGCAATTTTTACTCATATGGCCATGATTTTTGTGAAACTCGCAATATTTTTCCTTATTTCTCCTTTCGGGGTCTGCCTTCATTTTCTCTGGCCAATTTAATTCCTCGTTGTTCTTGATTTCTTCTCGAACGTGGTTGATGTCTTTCTTCAAAGGAGTATAATTATCAAATTTTTTCAATACTTCCCATGACGACCTTGTTCTTGAATGTTTGTCACTACCATTGTTCTTATGCTCTTTCTTCTTAGCTTTATCACCTTCCACCTTAGTTTCTTTGGCATCCATATTCTTCTTCGCAGCCATAGCCTCCTTGACATTCATGATCTTGGCCGCTTTTCCCATCAGATCTGACATGGTTCTAGGTGGATCTTTGGCCAAAGTGTAGTACAACTTGTCGGGCAGTAGTCCACTCATCAAGGCGGTAATCGCTGTCTTTTCCTCATAATCAATGACTTCGAGTTTCTCGTTATTAAAATGAGTTATATAATCTCTGGTGCTTTCACCAGCTTTTTGTCTAACACTTAACAAATGCGCTACTCGTTTAACTGGCTTTGCCCCAAAATAGAAATTCCCAATGAATAACTCGGCCAGTTAAAATAAAGTTGAGATCTTACCCCGAGGAAGATTATTATACCATATTTGATCAGATCCGATAAGAGTTCCCAAGAATGCTCTGCATCTCATCTCATCTGGAACAGCATAGATGTCGGCTGCAGCTTGGTATTGTTCTATATGAAGGACAGGGTCGGTCTTTCCATCATATTTGGGGGTCACAACAGGTGCTTTGAACTTTGATGGTGTTGGAAAATCTATAATGGCATGGACAACAGGTGTTCCTCGAATAAAAGTTCGTTGTAGAGGGTTCTTGGCTTTAGCCATTTCCCCTAATCTATCCTCCAGCCTCTGAATAGAGCCTTTCCATGCATCATTTCCTTCCTCGGGCCTGTTGGTTCGAGCAACTGATCGAGTTGATGTGGCTTCCTGGGATCTATCTTGACGAGCAGCTGGTCGCGACTAGGCAGATCCTTCCCTTAAATCTGATGGTCGTCGAAAACTCCTCGATACGACTTTAGGAGGACTTATACTCCTTCTAGGTCCTAATCAATCAAAAGGTGATACTCTGCTCAACCTCTCTAACGCACTAGTCCTTTCAGGAGAGAGAGTGATACGTTGTTCAGTATCTGTGGCTCGCACTGACGAAGTTCGTCCAGGTTGATAAGAAAAATCTTCAGACTCCTCAGTACGATAGGAATTGGTACGCCTAGTACGTGAAGAAGGTAAACGGGTATTTCTTTAAATACTTCGCGATTTTGAATAGGTTGGTGCACCGCCATGGAGAGTTCGTACGAGTTGTCGCATCGTTTCTTGCATGACTGTTTGGACCTGAGCCAGATTTGTTATTATTCCAGCCAGATCTGGAATATTTGGAGGAGCAGATGGATTTGGAGGGCTTCCAGCGTTTCAATTGCTGGATTCTGGAATATCAGCCATTTGTGATGAATTATTTTTGATGAAAAACGATATTACCAGTCGCTTCCCACAGACGGCGCCAATCTGTTGATGTAAAAAATTATATTATATCTAATTATTTAATCACAGATAAAATAAATGAGATAAAGAAGTTTTAAAGTGGTTCAGCCTTATAAGAATGGCCTACATCCATTGTTTCTATTATTGATGACTGTTTGGGAATTCTCGATTACAAGTTTTTCAAGAAATTCTGGTCCCCTTCCAATGGGGGTAATACAATGTATTTATAGCCCTAAGGCTGTAATGTGAAAGGGTAATACATTGAATGTTGTACATATGAAAGGGTAATACATTTAATGCCCCTTAAGTGTATACATCTGAATGATAAGCATTTAATGAATAGTCAAACTGTTGGTTATCCTGCTATTAATTCTTTGTTCGAGGTGCAGCGAGGACCGCCTAAGCTGCTCGGACCGCCTAAGGTCCTCGGTAATCAAAAGTTCCTCGGTACTCAAAAGTTCCTCGAAGAGTTCTTGTAGGTCGGAGCGTTTGAGTTCCTCGGGGAAGCAGTGTTCCTCGTTGTAGTATGGTTCCTCAGAGCGTCTGAGTTCCTCGAAAGTGTTTGTTGTTGCCACGTAGATTGCCACGTGTCTTCACTCGATTGAGCCATATCAGCAGACTAAATTTGGTATCAACAATTATGATGATCAAAATAATTTTTCTTGTAAATTTTTTATCAAAAACATAATTGTACAAACCACCAATGAGTGTACCATAATCAAGGAAAATATATTCTCATATATTCTTAGAAATATTTTGTGTACTCAAAATAAGTCCTTCACTATCAAACTTAAACAAATATTTTGAAATGTCATCGAACAATTTTTGAAATGATTCAAAAATAACATAAGAAAAGGATATAACTATTTTTCATAGCACTATACTTTTGAAAAATAAAATGAATATCACTCCAATCGAATGACACATTATAATTCACACAATATGTCTTAAAAATATGTATGTTACGTAATGGGTACTCATATTTTAGTCTTTAACATTATGAGACTTTGCATAAACTTATGCTTAATCCGTTTAGGAATTTTTCAAAAATTTTAAAGGAGGATCACACGCTAACATAATAATTAATAGTAATTTCATTAAGTAAAACTGAATTATAACGATTTAGCACTTTTAACTGAAACTTATCTTCTTGACTTCATTTTAAGAAGTCAGTCTCAAAAGCATTAAAATGGATAAAACATATAATTTTGGAGAAATAAAATGATATACAAATAATGAGATAACTAACTCACTACATTGTGTAATACCCCGTAATTTTAATGACTTTTAATATGTGTTAAATTAAAAGTTAATGGGCCTAATGAATGGGGATTAGTTGGAATTAATTATAAAAAATTAATTGGGATTAATCCGAATTGAATATTACTAGAGATTAAAATAATATATAATTTTTAATATATGATTTTGAATATTACTTAGTGATATAAAAGTAATATGTGAATATAATAATTATTCTCGGGAGCTACAAATACGGTATTAATGAAAATTAAGTCGGGACACGCTTATGAGTCGTATCGGGACTAAAGTTGGGAAATAAAAGGAGATTTATTTTTACATCATTTGGATGATCATTATGAGTGAGTCGTTGTGTCCGGAAGGGTCAAAATAGGCAGAAAAGTCTACCCAGGGGTTTGATTTGGGTCTCGGGTCAATTGGAAGATGAAAGGGCACCTAAAGGGAAATTTTAGTCATTTTGCCTGGGAGATGAATAGTACCTACATTTTTTTTGCCTTTTACCTAACCTTTTAGAGTTTTTATATATGTGAGTTTTTATTGTTCGTAATTCATCAAAATATAAAGTGAGGTCTTTTGAGAGAGTGTGAAAAGACTTAAGAGAGAAAGTGAAAGGTTATCTAGAGGAGAGGAAGAGTTACTTGGAAAGGAAGAGTCACCTAGGGCAAATTAAGGGGACAATCACCATCTCTACACCTTGCACCATCACCGGATAGTCACCGAAAAAAGGAAGAGGAGGTACCAAACACTTGTCTTCTCTAATGGTTGAGACCTACACATAAGGCAAGTGTAATTATTGCTCTATTTTTATGCTTATATTATCCATGTTAGAATAGGATTTTCTTTTGGATTGATGAACTTATGAATTTGGGATTAAAATGATTAATAAATCAAGTTTAATGGATAAGCAAATTCATGTAGTTGGAGATTTATACATGTAGAGGCTATGAACATGAAAATGGATAGGTTTTACATGTAGAAGATATATATATATATATATATATATATATATATATATATATATATATATATATATATTGAAGATATGAAAATTATGATAGGTATTTCATGTAGATGAATCCTACTTATGTTGAATATGGAAATTTGATGGTTTACATATGAAATGATAGTTATAAATTTTGGGTTTTTAAGAGGTATAAAAATGGAGGATTTAGATGAATTGAAATTTTAAGAATTTAATGGGTTTCATGATGATACCCTTATGAACATATGGATTTGATGTTGCTCTTATGTAAAAATCACCCTTGAACATGTTAGAAAAATATTAGAATATCTGGGTTTTAGGAAGAATATAATACATGAGGCTTTGGGTGTAAAAACATGAAGAAAAATGCAGAAAACTGAGGTTGAAGACGAACTGGAATAACGCTGATCTCGTTCGAATTAGACATATTGTCATTCGAACGAGATGCCGTCTCATTTGAATGAGAATTCTGGGTTTCTGACGAGATTCCAGAAATTTTGTTTTAGCCTTGAAAAGTTTAGAGAATTATATTTCAACCCACAGTATGTTCTGAATAATTTTGGTACATTAACAAAGAGTAAGAGACTTGGGTTAATGTTGAGAAATTAAATATTGAATTAAGGATAGAAAATTATGTGAGTGATAACTACATAATAAAATACGATGAATAATGTTTGAATAACTTTGGTATATTAGCAAGGAGTGAGAGACTTGGGTTAATTTTTGAAAATTATACTCAAGTAAAAAAGACATTACGTATGTGATAACTACATAATAAAGTATGATAAAGAGAATAATCGTAATTAATAAATACGGGTAGTATTGATAAATACAACGGGTACTTGGGATAGGATAAATTCCTATTATGATATATACAGGTCGAGTGTGTGCCGATTACTGTATAGGATGAGTATATAACAATTGATTGATAATTTGTGTATATGACATACTTATGCTTCTTGCTACCGACGGGAGGTTTGTGCGTAGAGGGCAGTCATATCCTGATGAGCCTTAAGGGGGATCTTTGACTTGTTGCCTCAAAACATAGAACTTAGGTTGGATTGCCATTAGTGAGAACAATGGTATTGAACGATCTCTTGGGTTCGTAGGTATATGCGCAGCCCAAAGGCTTAGGACTATGTTCGCATCCATTGTTTGTGATTTGTTAATTATGGTTCATGGGATATACTGAACCTATGGTCCTTTATACAGTTACGAGATGTAGTGGGACATGATATCAGAGTACGCATGCACCGTCGATGTGCCTCGGGGTGCAGTATTGTATATATATAATAGAGTGAATGTGTATATATACTTGTGATAGTGCTTACTGAGTGAATTAAGTAGACATGATAGATAATGTAATCTGAAATGAATTAAGTAAATACTTAATTGTATAGAATTGGAAAAAAGGTCTCATCCATGTTAAAGAGAAATCGAATATATATGTATTACCTGTATTGCGAGAGAAATACGTGGGAAAGATATGGGCTATGGTTAGTTGGCACTGATATGGACTAGTTAACATGGGAATAGTAACTAGTATAGTTTTAAGTTATGTTAGGTGTGCACTCTGGATGAGATGTGAGTATTTGAAGACAAATTTCGATAATCTAACATGTGTATAATAATTGTTCAATATAGCATTCATTCAGTTGCTGTTTTCTAAACTATTTTTACATATGGCTCAAACATGTTTTATTGCATATAAGGTATCCAGCCGCAGGGATGCCAACCATGGAGGAATAAGATTTTTTACGAGCTATGGATGCTATGGAGTTTTGGACTTTGTTTAAATGCTTTCATATTCATTGATTCATACTCTGTACTTGATCTTTCATTTAGGGCATGTCGCCCAAGAGGATTCTAGTTATTTCTTTTTTGTCTTAGACGGATTAAGTTCTTATGTCGGTTTTGATACATTTAATTTTTAAAGGGATTATTGTATTGAGATATTTAAACTGGAGAGTTTTATTCCAGTTGCATTTAATTTAGTTTTGATATTACTCGGTTGTTATTCATTATGTGAATGGATCGTGTTAAATGGTTTATGTTTTAAAAAGTTAAATTTTTAATTATATTGAAATTTGAAAATCTTAACACCTGTTTAATTGGATATTAGGTGATTAAAAAAATATTTTTCGACAGTGATGCAAAGAATAAACTAACTGTAAATTCTGTTTTAATTGGGTATAGGACTGATCACCCAGTATTTAATTGGGCAGGGTGTTACACATTGAAGCTATGAAATGGCAACACGTACATTAATAACATTTTATAAATGTGGGCTTTCTATCATAATGACTTTGCATATTTATATATGACTTTATTGGGTACTATATTATGTAATTTAGATAGAAATGTTATCTAGGATAATCTTTCGCCACCTAATTGCATAATTTCTCAATATTTATTTCAGTTATTCAAAATCAATTTGCTTTAGAAAATTATCTTGCTTGAGAAAATAAACCAAATATAACCCATTAAAAACTTTACATATATAAGCATGATAATTTATTACTACCACTTTTATCTTTAAATTTAATATTCATAAGCATTCTAGTTAGTCACTTTGGTGACTACCAAACTATTCATTATATGAATATTAAATTATTTTATGGATTGTATAATAATTTCAATAAGCATTAATGTTTTGAAAAAGTATAAATGGGCAGTGTGCTTATAAATTAAGGAAGGATATGGACTCTTTGGAGTAACTAATACCAATCTTAATAAGTAAACATAGTGCCCCTTAATATTAACTTCACCGTTGCAACTGGACTCTTTGGAGTAGCCAAATCATAATGGCTTAATCATAATGAAATCATTAATAATTTGAACAAACAAATCCATATTCTGACTCTTTGGAGCAACCAAAACATAGTTTTTGAATGTATCCACAAAATATAACATTTACTGTTTAATATATTAGACCACTTTTGTGGAATCGTAAACTAATGATGATATAAATGTTGAGATGAAAATATTAAGGCATTATTTTATTATTTCATAACTCATATTAGACATAATAAGCATACACATTGATTTATTTATAATTTTGGAGCATTTTTAGCCCTTAATTAACCATCATGTAAATATTAGTTCTATGAAAAAAATATAATTCCTTTGATGTTAAATTGATGAAAAAAATTACTCAATAATTTTCATTTAATAAATGTAATAGTACCTTTGGGTAATTTTATAATGGACAAGTGACATCAACACCGCATCAACAACTTAACACTCATAATTATATATGGACCTTTAAACAACAAAATTTATACACGATAATTAAATATGTACAATTATAAACTAGAACACTTCGATTGACCCATAATCTAACATAATCTAAATATTAATGTCAAAACCTTAACCATAAATATAATATTAATAATAATATTTGGTGTATACTAAAAACATCACAAATACGATAAGACAACTTATGTAGTTATTATTCAAACACATAAAATGGATAAATCCAAAATTTTCAATGACGGGAAAACTTGAGTAATTACTATAAAGGTGTTAAGAAAAACTTTTGTAACACTCTCCAATCATCACTTTATCTCAACCCTCCATTAGGGTAGATACCCAAGAGTCCTTTTGACCATTGGTGTGATTGTGTGAACTCATATCCAATAATTTCAGTGTTATTGATATGTGTGATTGTGTGAACTCATATCATAACATTGAGTTTGTGAAACTGCTCCTCATTTTGGAATTAGAAAGTGTCATAATTCCCATTGGCAACCATATTTTTTCCTAAAAAAAATGTTTTCAAAGATTTTCCAAACCCAGTCACGGTAATCTTGGATCAATTAAAAAATTCTAATATTTCAAGAATTGATCATGGGAAGATATGTAATTTTTTTTAATTGGCCGTAAATTATGGATTATATTTGAAAAGCTTTTAGATGTGGATATTTTTTGGTCTAACATGTTGTAGGTGGATTGTTTTGACATTACCTCATCGAGAACTATTCCTATAGTTTTACTTCACTTTTTTATTAATGCAGTAATGCCAACAAATATTGCCTATTGAACAAAAATTCTTTGTCCATGTTTGTGAAGCTAATCACTAACGAGAATTCAGAAGTGTTAATCACAGAGTACTGGTAAAAAATGTAGGTCCGAGAATTTCAATCGTATGTTTCTTTAGAACACATTTTCAAGTAGGGATTGCTTTGAGAGTTTACGCCCCAATGAAAGAGCTATTATCAGAAGGCGAGACCCCCAAGTACAGGTAGTTAATCATAAAGGAGTTCATAACACTCGTCTATGCCAGAGGGTTCGATGGAACCTCTGAGCTATCACATTTTAAAATATCTTGAGTAGCTATGGTGATTTGGAGGTAAACTTTTAAGCCTCAGAAATTAAGTTATGGTTGATCTATAAAAGTATTATTATAAATCTTTAATTTTATGGTGCAAATAAGGGAATGACCTTGAGGGTTGTGTGGAGGTTTCCTTCTTACGTGTTCCTAAATTCTAAATAAAGTACCCACTTGTGTTGGGTGTCACTACACCAAAAACAGCATTTTGGCACACCCTGATATTAAAAATCTGGCATAGTTTAAAACTGTGCCAGATTTTGGCACGGTTTAATGACAATTTGGCACACTTTAAAACAGTGCTAAAATTTGGCACTGTCTTGACTAGAATATAAAATGCCTTAAATTTTTGACACACTTTAGTTTCCCTCTTCTCTCTCCTCCCTCGTCTTCTCCCCCGCTCCCCCCTCCCTTTCTCGACCAAAAACCCTACCCTCTCTCTCCGAGATCAGCTCACCGACAAGGACGCTCTAATCGCCGACCTTCAATCCCAGCTTCACTCCCTTGACTCATCTCTCTCCGGCACCACTGATAAGCTCGCTCAAGCCGACCGCGAAAAGGTTCATCCCAATCCCCTCCCTCTCTCTCTCACACACACTAACAGACATAATATTGGTTGTTGTTTTTTGAGCCCAGGAGAGGTTGTTGAAAGAGAACGAATTTCTCTCCAACACTGTAAAGAAGCTCAATCGCGATGTTGCTCAAACGACCTTCAATTAATCAAACGACCTTCAATTCTCATGGCAACCAAAACCTAAGTTGTACCAATTTTCTGTCACACCCTTTAAATCGATTCTAGATGAATTCATACCCAACACTGTAATTTCAAGGTATATATGATTTTTTTTCTTTTATCATATTGCATCTTCTTTCGATATATTGCATTTTCTATATAGGTTTGATTAATTTTGGTGTTCTGATTCTGCATTTCCTATCGATTGCGTCTGGTCGTTTGTTCCCTCTGTTTGTTTTGAATTTATTTCTTGAAACACCTTTGAAAATTTAATTTGGATTTCAGAAAGTGTTGTGAGTTTCTGCAATATAGCTACGTGACAATATGTAGCATGGAGTAATAGCGAGGGATTAAAACATTCTCAAACTGTTCCATTCTATTTTAATGAAAGTGATGAGGTTTGTTTGAAGCATTGTTATTTGAGTTACATTTAGGATTTCTTATGGTTTCGTAGTAAGCATATATGTTTGAAATGTTTAGAATTATAACATTTGCAAATATGCCATCAGTTATACATTTATTTCGTACCATATGTGCTGCTTTTCAGAATGTCACCTCATTTTTTCGTTTTAAAATTCTATCGTCCAACTCACTTGATAAAGAGTTACTTCATATTTTACCCACCTCCATTGGGACTGTACATGATGCTACTTAAATTTTACTAGTTTTTGTTACAAAAATAATGTGCACAAATTCTGAACATACAGAAATTCAAAATGCACAAGAAAATTCAATCAACTTATTTGTAGGCTGCTAAACATTTAAACTTGTCGCAACTCTCCAAAAAAACATTCCTCCTCTCATTTAAACTTGTCGCAACACTCTAAAAAATTTTGACGCATCTTTGTTTTGAAATTCCTCCTCTCATTCTTCGAAGTCGCATGTGTTCGATGATCACATCGGCGTCCTCGTCGCCATTGCCATCGCCGATCTCACCGCCGACGGCCGCTCCCCCTCCCCGTCGGCCGACTCGTTGTTCAGAGTGGTGATTCGCGGAGCACTCGGCTGCTGAGTTGATGGTGAGTTTTGATTTAGGGTTTTGGTTTAGTTGGTTTTGAATTTTTGTTGTGGTGTTTAGAACATACATGTTCATTACTCTCTCAGTCCCAAATTAAGAGTCAGACCACTATTCTCTTTTGGTTCGTACTCTACTTTTCCTTTTTGGACATAATTAACGTACCAAATTTCATCGTTGTGAACGAATTTTGACCTTACCAATTGATTTAGAGTATCCTTAATCTATACGAAAAAAGGATAAGGACTCTTAATTTGGGACGGAAGGAGTACTTAGGGTGTGTTTGGGAAACCCAATACCGTGCTTTGGAATTGGAATCGGAATTGGTAAATTTTTTAACTTGGACTGAATATTTTTCATCCATGGCATGGAATTTAAATTATGATCATGGTTGATTTTTGTGGATTCTGGTGTGTAGGATGATAAAGCTTCTTTGCTTAACTTGCCTTGTTTTGGAGGGTACGAGGTGTTAGTGTCTATTTGTATATAATCATTTCAGTTTAACTACTAGAGTACATGTATTCTTATTCTTGAGTAACATTGACCATATGTGTTTTTGCAGCCATAGGGAATGGCTAGATTTAATTACCTGATTCAGTATTCCCTTTCAATTGTAAGTAATTAATTATATGAATATCATTAATTTATTTAGGTTTTATTATACATTTACCCCTCATCTTTTTATCTACTTTAGATTGCAGCTGAAAGTGTTAAAATGTATGTAGCAATTACCGACGGAAATCTCAATTTGGTTGACAAGGTAACATTTGATTTTATCTATTTGACACAATCAAATTGGTCTCATTCGTATCATCTTATAAAAATAGCATTCACTTTGTGTTCTGTAACAGTTTTTTGAGATGCAACGCCATGATGCCGTTAGAGCACTTGAAATTTATAAGAAATCAGAAGATCGGGTATATATATGATATGTGTTTTATTTGTGTCTTGTTAGAGCATTCATAATGGGTTTCCAAACAGAAGGGACCGGATAGCTTAAATGTGTCATATCCCTGTCGCAGCAGCATAATGGTGGAGGATAGGATAGATAATAAATGACCCCAGAATACACACAATCGTCCTGATATTAAGATGTTCAAGCAGATGACTGTTAACCATCCCAGGTTGGATAGTTCAAACTAGTGACAGTCAACCGTCCCAACTTTTATCCACTACTCACCCATCCCACTTTGTTGTTTTACTCACCAAGTTAACAGTCCCAACTTTTAATACTGCAGCTGATTATTACTTGTTCATGCGATAATCCAGTACCTAATCCCCCTAAACGGAAAAAAATTCTTGTCATTGATATCCACTTTTGAGTTCCTCCCTCCCCCCCCCCCCCCCCTCCGTATAACAATCTATGGTGCCTCTCTTATACTGAATTGTTTGCATAAGGCTTGTCTACCCTGTTAAGATGTTATATTGTCCTGTATTTAAAAGCATAGAACTGCTGAACATTATGGATTTTCATGGAGTATCAATGACATGCAAGTTGTATCCTTGTTTTGTTACAAGTCATGATATTTGCCAAGTCCTTATCTCATTCAAAGAAAGCATTTATAAATTTATAAATGAAGACGCAACATGTATAATTTTCTGGTCGTAATTACATATTTTCTTTATCTTTATTGTATTTTCCTTGTCAGCGAAAGATTTCAGAATTTGTAGACATTGTTGGACCAAATGGGATACTTTAGAGAAGTTATGGTGCGAAGAGTTCATCGGGTGGCTATCAAAATACAAATGAAATCTGGTTAGTCTCAAAATCTCTTTGAATGTTGCAGCATTAAATAAAAAATATCCTGAAATAGCGGTGACAAGTAGCCAAACGTAAAATGGCTTACTTTATGAGCTTATTTAGTTAAATTGGTGGAAGGGATTTGCTGGTGGTTTGGTTTTGGAATTTGCTGCTGCTGTTGAGTTTTCTTTAAAGGTTAAAACATGTTGGATTTAACGAATAAACAAATGAAACTATGTCAAAATTTTCTAAAATCAATAACGTTCTAAATTGATTAAAAACATATCGTTATAGGATAAAAACCCAATGTAACTTGTAGGAACTGACCGCGTAGTCCCGGGTCTCCCGGTTTGAGAGTATGATGATAATTTGCAAAAATCACACTTAGACTTAAAAACAAGCCGTTAAAGGGTGAAAACCAAAACCAGCCCCCAAACGACCCCATAGGAGGCACGAACACCTAGCACGGGACCAATGCAACTTGTAGGAGCTGACCGCGTAGTCCCGGGTGTCCCGTTTTGAGAGTATGATGATAATTTGCAAAAATCACACTTGGACTTAAAAACTAGCGGTTAAGGGGTGAAAACCCAAACCAGTCCCCAAACGACCCCGTAGGAGGCACGAACACCTCGCACGGGACCAATGCAACTTGTAGGAACTGACCGCGTAGTCCCGGGTGTCCCGGTTTGAGAGTATGACGATAATTTGAAAAACTCACACTTAGACTTACAAACATGCCGTTAAACGGTGAAAACCCAAACCGGCCCCCAAACGACCCCGTAGGAGGTACGAACCTCGCACGGGACCAATGTAACTTGTAGGAACTGACAGCGTAGTCCCGGGTCTCCCGGTTTGTGAATAGGACGATAATTTGCAAAAATCAACACTTAAACTTAAAAACATGTCGTTAAAGGGTGAAAACCCAAATCGGCCACGAAACGACCCCATAGGAGGCCCGAACACCTCGCATGGGACCAATATAACTTTCAGGAATTGACCGCATAATCCCGGGTCTCCCGGTTTGAGAGTATGACGATAATTTGCAAAAATTACACTTAGTTAAAAACATGCCGTTAAAGGGTGAAAACCCAAACCGGCCCCCAAACGACCCCGTAGGAGGCACGAACACCTCGCACGGGACCAATGTAACTTGTAGGAACTGATCGCGTAGTCCCGGGTCTCCCAGGTTGAGAGTATGACGATAATTTGCAAAAATCACACTTAGAGTTAAAAACATGTCGTTAAAGGGTGAAAACCCAAACCGGCCCCCAAACGACCCCGTAGGAGGCACGAACACCTTGCACGGGACCAATACGACTTGTAGGAACTGACCGCATAATCCCGGATCTCCCAATTTGAGAGTATGACGATAATTTGCAAAAATCACACTTAGACTTAAAAATAAGCTGTTAAAGGGTGAAAACCCAAACCAGCCCCCAAACGAACCCGTAGGAGACACGAACACCTCGTACGGGACCAATGCAACTTGTAGGAACTGACCGCGTAGTCCTGGGTGTCCCGGTTTGAGAGTATGACGATAATTTGAAAAAATCACACTTAGACTTAAAAACAAGCCGTTAAAGGGTGAAAACCCAAACCAGCCCCCAAACGGCCCCGTTGGAGGTACTAACACCTCGCACGGGACCAATGTAACTTGTAGAAACTGACCGCGTAGTCCCGGGTCTCCCAATTTGAGAGTACGACGATAATTTGCAAAAAGCACACTTAAACTTAAAAACTAGCCATTAAGGGGTGAAAACCCAAACCAGCCACCAAACGACCCCGTAGGAGGCACGAACATCTCGCATGGGACCAATGCAACTTGCAGGAACTGACCGCGTAGTACCGGCTGTCTCGGTTTGAGAGTATGACGATAATTTGCAAAAATCACACTTAGACTTAAAAACTAGCCGTTAAGGGGTGAAAACCCAAACCAACCCCCAAACGGCCCCGTAGGAGGCACGAACACCTCGCACGGGACCAATGCAACTTGTAGGAATTGACCGCGTAGTCCCGGGTGTCCCGGTTTGAGAGTATGACGATAATTTGCAAAAATCACACTTAGACGTAAAAACAAGCCGTTAAAGGGTCAAAACCCAAACCATCCCCCAAACGACCCCGTAGGAGGTACGAACACCTCGCACGGGACCAATGTAACTTTTAAGAACTGACCGCGTAGTCCCGGGTCTTCCGATTTGAGAGTACGACGATAATTTATAAAAATCACACTTAGACTTAAAAACTAGCCGTTAAGGGGTGAAAACCCAAACCAGCCCCCAAATGACCCCGTAGGACGCACGAACACCTCGCACGGGACCAATGCAACTTGTAGGAACTGACCGCGTAGTACCGGGTGTCCCAGTTTAAGAGTATGACGATAATTTGCAAAAATCACACTTAGACTTAAAACTAGCCGTTGAGGGGTGAAAACCCAAACCGGCCCCCAAATGACCCCGTAGGAGGCACGAACACCTCGCACGGGACCAATGTAACTTGTAGTAACTGACCGCGTAGCCCCGGGTCTCCCGATTTGTAAATAGGACGATAATTTGTAAAAATCACATGTAAACTTAAAAACAGACCGTTAAAGGGTGAAAACCCAAATTGGCCCCCAAACGACCCCGTAGGAGGCACGAACACCTCGCACGGGACCAATGTAACTTGTAGGAACTGAACGCAAAGTCCCGGGTCTCCCGGTTTGAGAGTATGATGATAATTTGTAAAAATCATACTTAGAGTTAAAAACATGCCGTTAAAGAGTGAAAACCCAAATCGGCCCCCAAACGACCCCGTAGGAGGCACGAACACCTCGTATGGAACCGATGTAACTTGTAGGAACTGACTGCGTAGTCTCGATTCTCCCGATTTGAGAGTATGAGGATAATTTTCAAAAATCACACTTAGAGTTAAAAACAGGCCGTTAAAGGGTGAAAACCCAAACCGTCCCCCAAACGACCTCGTAGGAGGCACCAACACCTCGCACGGAACCAATGTAACTTGTAGTAACTGACCGCGTACTCCCGGGTCTTCCGGTTTGTGAATAGCACGATAATTTGCAAAAATCATACTTAAACTTAAAAACATGTCGTTAAAGGGTGAAAACCCAAACCGGCCCCCAAACGACCCCGTAAGAGGCACGAACACCTCGCACGGGACCCATGTAACTTGTAGGAACTGGCAGTGTAGTCCCGGATCTCCCGGTTTGTAAGTATGGCGATAATTTTCAAAACTCAACACTTAAACTTAAAAACATGTCGTTAAAGGGTGAAAAACCAAACCGGCACCCAAACGACCCCGTAGGAGGCACGAACACCTCGCACGGGACCAATGTAACTTGTAGGAACTGACCGCGTAGTACCGGGTCTCTCGTTTTGAGAGTATGAAGATAATTTGCAAAAATCACACTTAGTTGAAAACATGTCGTTAAAGGGTGAAAACCCAAACCGGCCCCCAAACGACCCCGTAGGAGGCACGAACACCTCGCACGACACCAATGTAACCTGTAGGAACTGACCGCGTAGTCCCGGGTCTCCCGGTTTGAGAGTATGATGATAATTTTCCAAAATAGCACTTAGTTAAAAACATGGCGTTAAAGGGTGAAAACCCAAACCGGCCCCCAAACGACCCCGTAGGAGGCACGAACACCTCGCACGGGACTAATGTAACTTGTAGGAACTGACCGTGTAGTCCCGGATCCCCCGATTTGTAACTATGATGATAATTTCCACTCATATATGTAATTTTTTTGTTTTGGGTATTTTTTTTTTGTAAATTATTGCGTTACTGATATCGTAATTTTTTTGTATTCTATTTTTTTTGCAGGATAACAGTTTATCGTTGGCTTTTATTCACGTGGAACACACAAAGAACTCAATGGTTTACAACAAGGGGTTTATTAATGATTCCATTTTTTTGTGTCATGACCGTACGGTCTTTTGTTATTTTATTATTGACTTTTATGGCCATGAGGGCTTTTGTAAGTTAATTGTTATATTTTGTGGTCGTGCGGGCTTTATGTTAGGCAGGTTTTGTATTAACAGGTTTTGGAATGTCCAGAAAATAGAGGAAACTCTGCCCAATTTTTTTTGTACCTGTGAGTTGTTAAAGATTTGTAATATTTTGAAGTTTGTATGTACATTAGTTTATTAATAACGCGCAATATTATTAATTTGTCAATTTTGTGCTTTCAAATATTTTTTTTTATTAAAAAAAAATTGACACATTTCAAAACCGTGGAAAAAGTGTATCATATTTTGGCACAGTTTTGAACTATGTCAAAAAATTTTAAACTGTGCTGAATCTGGCACAGTTAAAAACTGTTCCAAAAGTGTGCCAGAAATATCAAATTCTGGCACGGTTGAAAAGTGTGCCAGAAGTGTTCCTATTTTGCTGAATCTGGCACAGTTAAAAACTGTGCCAAAAGTGTGCCAGAAATATCAAATTCTGGCACGGTTTAAAAGTGTGCCAGAAGTGTTCCTATTTTGCTGAATCTGGCACAGTTAAAAACTGTGCCAAAAGTGTGCCAGAAATATCAAATTCTGGTACGGTTTAAAAGTGTGCCAGAAGTATTCCTGTTTGGCTGAATCTGGCACACTTTTGAGCCGTGCCAGAAAAAAAATCCCATTTTGGAACACCTGATTCTGGCACAGTTCAAAACCGTGCCAGATTTGATCTGGCACAGTTTTAAACCGTGCCAGATTCCTGTTTTTGGTGTAGTGTGTACGCGTGTTATGTTTATATGTTATGTGTTTGCCACATGTGTTAGCTTCTGTTGTGGAACTGCCACCTGTTGGTGGTAGTTGGTTTGCTTAATGAAATAAGATCTTTATATGTTTAAAAAAATTCTAAAAGTTCCATATTACTTTGGAATGATAAGATTCCTTCTATTAAATGTAGGCCTACAAGTTCATACTACTGTCATAAAAGCGCGTTCTTAAAAGATGCATTTTTTCTTTTCTATTTTTAAATAAAAGGAAATTGTAATGTTGCTTGTGTTTAATTAGAAAAATATGCTTTTAAAAAGTAAATTTTAATGTTTTTGATAATTGAAAATCCTTTAAAGGTAAAGTAGGTCACCATTTGATTTTGAAGCATTATATATATATATATATATATATATATATATATATATATATATATATATATATTTCAATGTTATAGCCTAAAATTAGAGTCTACTAAAGGAATTTTCCGAATCAAGAGTCTTGTTTATAAGAGAAAATAGTATAATTTTATCTATTTGAATTAATTCAACGTCACCTTCAAGTTTAATTTGAAAAAAAAAATACTTTTTATAGTTTATAACATTTAAGTATAGAATCATTATTTGGGATGTAGGTATTTAGTTATGTGATTTATAGAATATGTAACAACCCCCATTTTCTCACGTAAAGGCTATCTAGGCAAGATACGCCGAAGATGAGGCTTATCTGTCAATTAATACCACTCTTAGTACCAACGTAAAATAAATTATATATTAAAGGCCCGTCAATGGTCTTTAAATGAACATTGATAGAATAAGTATATAAAATCAAACCAACATAAAGTGAATGATAAGTCTGCCATAAGAGTAAGTATCACAACCCAACTTAATGTAAATAAATAAATCTCGGGCTTATGCCCTTACAAGTGTCTCAAATAAATAACTATAACTAGAAAAGCAACTAGGCTAGAGTCAATAATCTAAAAAGATGATAAGAACGAGAGATCGCAAGACTGGTACAGCAACAGCCCCGCTATCCCTGTCTAGAAATAACCTTGGGGGGGGACATTTAAATTTGGGTCAGAGCCCTGGGTGTGCAAGAATTAACTTATTTAATTTAAGATGCAATAATATAGTTGATGCAAAAATGAATAATCCCCTTCGTCACTCGCATGCGTTTACACCTTACCCCTCATCTAAGTGCGATAATATCTGTATCCCAAAAAGTCCCCAAATGACAATGTGTCAAATTAACAAGAATGGATTTGTTGATAAATTAAATGCTTAAGTGTACCGAATACATTTAATTACCAATGACCATAGTATCCCAGTCTCATAAGTTACACATCAAGGGCATAAACATCTATGATGCATTATAGAATAAAAGTAGTAGTTTATGTCCACATTCTTAGACATTTTCAATTTATCACATATAAAGTCCGGGTAATTATATATATATGTCCTTCATATATTTGACGCACAAAGGTATCTATCGCTGGTGTCTAGTTCGTACTCTATCTAGAAGTCGGGAGGAATCTCTTATCCTGATCGCACATCCCAAAATACAGATAAGTTGGGGGCGGTCCCTACGCTGGATACCTATTCATGGACCATACCCAGTGGTGACACAGGATGGGTCAGCATCAAAATCTACCTCGCCTCCACGTAGTACATATATGCCCTACAAAACGTCAAGCCCATATGTGCCAACGCATGGTACCAGGTCCGAACGCACGAACCCCCGAGCCAATATGACAGTACACGAATATTGGTATGTCCACACAAATACATATATGTACATATTATTATCTCATACAATATGTATAGGTAACTACTCCATAATTACCATAGAAAGCCCACCTAAAGTCCACAACATTTTGCATTTATTAATAATTTCCCATTTAGTGAATTATTAATTTCATTCCATATAATAAGTTCTTAGCTATATAGTTAAGTGTAAGTTTTTCCCAAATTAAATGTGGGCATATTCGTAATTCTAATAAATTTCTTGTTAACTCATATACGGTCCCATTAATTCGTATGGTATCCAAATTATATCATTAACTAAAACCTCAGTCCAAATTATAAAAGAAACAAATTTCCAAACACCCCTTAACGTCGCTCAAACGACATCTGGGGTCATTCGCGAAACATCTCGTGTTAGTCAAACGAGGGCCCACGTTGTTCGAATGACCTTTTCGTCTTCTCCACCCTACTTTACCATCTATATTCTTCCTAGAATAACACTCAAAACCCAAAAAAACAGTATACTCCAAACTTAGAAACCAAACCCAGAAAACAATATGCTCAAACCCAAAATTTATATTTGTTAAGGATTTTAAAGATTTCAAAACATAATCCCGGAAACAGTATATTCTAAACCAAACGTAATATTTGTTAAGGATTTTAACGATTGAAACATTCTCCGAGTTCCAACCCTATTTAACTCACAATAAGAGGCATCTGCCATGTGATCTATAATGAATATTCAGTCCGTGAATCAACAGTAATATCCTCTGCATCAAATAGTCAAAATATCTATAATTATTATCAAAACCTTAAAGGATCTACCCTAAATTTGCAAGATTTCGATACCCAATTTTTTGGACTAATTCTACATTAAATTAAGTCCTCGATATGACTATAATATTTAATCATCGTTAATTTATTCATATCAAACCTAAATCCCAGAAATTTTAAGTGGATATCATCATGAATCAAGAAAATACATTGAAAAACTTAAATTAAGAAAGAGAATTCTTTCCTCAGAAATTTGTGGAAGAAAGCCCCTTTGATTCCTCCTTAATTCCTTGCCCTTTTTCCCTCTTTTGGTTCTTCTCCTTTACTCTCCTATTAACAATTGTGTTTAGGTCTTTTATCAATAGTAGTGGGGAAGTGGTTTATCGCAACTTAAATACTAATTAAATCTAATCCCGAGTTGGGCTTAAAACCTAACTTTTGGACCTCCAAATGGAACCGAATCCACATTCAAACTAGCCCAATCCAAGATAGTAGCGATTTATGCCGGTCCTACTGCTTGTGCGAATTAAGGTGGCTCCTGTTTCAACTCCTGCTGGACCCCTCCTCTACAGTTGGTGTAGTGTCATGCCTCAGTCTGCCTCTCCTACCATTTGCCATTTGAAAACAAACGAGGTAGTATTAGTAACTAATTGTAAATAATACAACGATTCCTAAACATATGGCTCTATACATCAAAGAACGCAATGCAAAATGTAATGAGATTAAATACACATCCTAAGGACACTAGAACTGTGCTCTGATACCAACTGTAACAACCCCCATTTTTTCCCTTAAAGGTTGGCCAAAACGATACACCGAATATGGAGCATGTCTGTCAATGAATACCATTCTCAGCACCAACGTAAAATAAATTCTATATTAAAAGCCCATCATTGGATTTCAAATCAACATTTCTAGAATAAGTATATAAAACCAAATGAACATATAGTGCATGATAAGTTTGACATAAAAGTAAGTATCAAAACCTAACTTAATGTAAATAAATAAATCTCGAGCTTATGCCCTTACAAGTGTTTCAAATAAACTACTATGACTGGAAAAAAAATTAGGCTAGAGTCAATAATCTGAAAAGTTGATAAGCACGAGAAATCGCAAGGCTGGTAAAGCAACAGTTCAGCGATCCCTATCTAAAAACAACCTGGGGGTGGGAACATTTAAATTTGGGTCAGATCCCTAGGTGTGAAAGAATTAACTTATTTACTTTAATATGTAATAATACAGTCGATGCAAAAATGAATAATCCCCTT
Source organism: Sambucus nigra (assembly GCA_949130495.1). Classification (NCBI taxonomy): domain Eukaryota; kingdom Viridiplantae; phylum Streptophyta; class Magnoliopsida; order Dipsacales; family Adoxaceae; genus Sambucus; species Sambucus nigra. The sequence goes on from CASBWL010000008.1 coordinate 673,424, forward strand.
CGTCACTCGCATGCGTTTAATACCTCACTCCTCATCTAAGTGTGATAATATATGTATCCCGAAAAGTCCCCAAATGAAAATTATGACAATATGGAAAATTAATAATAATGGATTTGTTGATAAATTAAATGCTTAAGTGTACTAACTACATTTAATTACCCATGCCCATAATATCCCAATCTCATAAGTTACACATCAAGGGCATAAACATATATTATGCAATAAAGAATCAAAGTAGTAGTTTATATCCACATTCTTAGACATTTCCAATTTATCCCATATAAAGTCTGGCTATATATATATATATATATATATATATATATATATATATATATATATATATATATATATATATATATATATATATATATATATACATATATTTGACACAAAAAGGCATCTACCGTTGGTGTCTAGTTCTTACTCTGTCGACAAGTCAGTAGGAATCTCTTATCCTAAGCGGATATCACAAAACACACATAAGTTAGGAGCGGTCCCTATGCATGAAACCTATTCATGGCCCATACCGAGTGGTGACACAGGTTGGGTCCGTGTCAAAACCTACATCTTCTATATGGCGCCTCCTCGTAGTACCTATATGACCTACACAACGTCAAGCCAAGTTGTGCTGACGTGTGGTACCCGGTCCGAATGCACGAACCCCCAAGCCGATAGGACAGTCAACGAATATTGTTATGTCCAAACAAATATATATATATGAGTACATATTGTTAGCTCATATAATATTTATAGGTAACTACTCTATAATTCCCATAGAAACCCAACCTAAATTCCACAACATTTTCATTTATTAATAATTTACCATCTAGTGAATTATTAATTTCATTCCATAGAATAAGTTCTTAGCCATATAGTTAAGTGTAAATTTTTCCCAAATTAAATGTGGGCATATTCGTAATTTTACAAAATTCCCCGTTAACTCATACACGGTCCCATTAATTCTCATGGTCTCCTAATTATATACTTATCTAAAATGCCAACCCCAATGACAACAGAAAAGAATCGCCAAACACCCCTTAACGTTGCTCAATTGACATATGGGGTTGTTCGTGCGACATCTCATGTCGCTCGAACAAGGGCCCACGTCGTTCGAACGACCTCTTCGTCTTCTCCACCCTACTTCACCACATATGTTCTTTTCAGTATCAAACTCAAAACCTAGAAAAATAGTATACTCCAAACCCAGAAAACAATATGCTCAAACCCCAAATTTATATTTTTTATAGGATTTTAATGAAATCAAAACTCAATCTCAAAAGCAGTATATTCTTACGCAAACATAATATTTGTTTAGGATTTTAACGATTGAAACATTCTCCAAGTTCCAACCATATTTAATTAATAATAAGAGGCATCTTTCGTGGGATCTACATTAAATATTCAATTCGTGAAACAACATTGTTATCATCTGCATCAAATAGTCAAAATATCTCCAATTACTATCAAACACTACACGAAACTAGGAGAATGGTCACGAATTTTATCCATGACCATTGGACGTGGGTCGTGGATTTGGTTCATGACCAAATCGGGTATGACCATATCCGCTGATCACAACCCATATCCTTGACCACAGTACTGGTCACAGATTCTATGGGTCACAGACTGCGGTCGTGAATACTAGCTGTGACCCCATCTCAGACTTGGCCACAGCCCAATACCATGACCCAATGTTCAACTTACGTGAATATTCACGGACAGGGTCATGGCTCAAATTTGTGACCCATAATTCAACATATCAAAATAGTCACAGATGTTGTCACGATCATGAATCGTGAGCCATACTGTCATATACTCAGGTTAGTCGCGTCCCAGAGTCGTGACCCCATTCATGTGTAATAAAAAAAAATATAGCGCTAGTGATGGACTTTATCCGTTACCATGTTTAAATATTTTTTTAAAAAAATGGGCAGAACTTCATCTATTTTTCAGATGTTCTAAAACTTGCGTAATGTATACCCCGCACAGCCATAATGCGAAACAATAAATTATAAAACCTCACGTAGTCACGAGACCCCCGATTTGAGAGCACGACGATATTTTAAAATTTGGCCCCTGATCTCAAATCGTGGGTCCCATGGCCATGCGGTCAGTTTTTATGAGCTACGCTGGTCCCGTGGGGCCGTTTGGAGGGTGGTTCGTGGTTCCCCCCTCTGACAGGACGTTTTCAGGCCTAAGTGTGGATATTCTCAAAATTGGGTCATACTCTCAAACTGTGGGTCCCATGGCCACGCGATCGGTTCCTACGAAATACGTTGGTCCTAAGGGAGGTGTTGGCGCCGCTCGTGGGGCCGTTTATGGGGTTCTTAATGGTTTCGCCCTCTAAAGACACATTTTTAAGCCAAAGTGTAAATATTTTAAAATTTGGGTCGTGCTTTCAAACTGCGGGTCCTATGGCCACACAGTCAGTTCTTACAAGGTGTTGGCGCCACTCATGGGGCGGTTTGTGGTTTTGCCATCTGACGGAGCATTTTTAGGCCTAAGTATAGATATTATGAAATTTGGCCCGTGATCTCAAACGTGGGTCCCATGCCCACACGGTCGGTTCCTACGAGCTACGTTGGTCCCGTGCGAGGTGTTAGCACTTTTCACTGGGCCGTTTGGTGGGTATTATAGGGTTTTACCTTCGGAATAAGATACACCCTGACATGTTCTAATCAGATGTTTTGCAATATTCTTCTGTGTGTGCATCACATCAATTACATGCCTTACACGATGATCTTTCCAATATAGTAAATAAAAAAATATTGATCACCTGGACCATGGTTTTGCCTTACTAAGGTCGTTAGGATCCCCCCTTTCTTTATGCTTTAGGTTTACAAACTTGGTGTGTTTTCCTACGTACATATTCCCTGTAGTCGCAGCCATCGCCTTCTCCTCGATCCACTGACTAGAAAGACGGGCTGGTGGCATCCGACTCTCATGACCAATAGGATAAAAGTTAAACTTATCATTCCTTAAAGGATGACTCATCAGAAGAAATCTACGATGACTCATGTAATTCATCTTACTACTATATTGTAGCAAACTGGCTTCAGTTTCCTCCCCATATACGGGATATTCATAATAACCATGAACATTACAATCGAATAAGGTCCCATACGCTGGAAGTTCATGGATCGCCCACATCACCATTGCTTTAAGTGTGAACTCTTCACCCTTATGAGAGTCGAACGTTGTCACCCCTTTATCCCATAACTCTTTAAGTTCTTTGATTAATGGGGCTAAGTTTATATCAATATCATCGCTTGGACCCTTCGTCCCGGGTATCAACAAAGTTAACAATGTGAACTCCTTTCTCATGCACAGTGTATGAGGGAGACTTAAAGGCTCCATGAGAACTCGCCAATAACTCTCACTAGTACTTAAATTATCGAAAGGGTTAAACCCATTGGTTGAGATTGCAAGACAAATGTTGCGCGGTCCTTTTGAAAATTCATGGCGTCGCGCATTTGAATTTTCCAGATGATTGGATTAACGGGATAAAGCATTAGATTGCCACCCACCTTGCATCGAGCGTGCCATATCAGGGCCTCCGCTATCCATGGTATAGTAAAAATTCATTTTAACTATGGACCAAGTGGAAAATCCTTCAAAACCTTTTGTACGAGTTACGATCACTTTTGATATTTTGCAGGTTTGTCTTTTCCCTTCTCACAAATGACGTATCTATGCTCATTGAATACTAGACATTCATCCTTCTCCCCGTGCTCGTTGTGATACAATATGCAATCCTACTTTCATTCATGAATAGATTTGTATTTCAATCCCAAACCTTTCAAGCTCTTCTTTATGGTAGGATAATTTTTTGGTAACACTCTCTCCTTTGGGAGAATTTCTTTAACCCACTTAAGAATTCCGGTTATGCTGTTCCAAGACAACTAAAATGACTCTTCAAATTTTGCAAACTAATCATTGCATATAGTACCGAGTGATCTTCATCACAATCTTTATACAACGGTTTAGTCGCATTGACTTTCAACCGTATATATTCTCGGTCTTCTGGTAGTTCAGTATCAAATTGTACATTGTGCGCATTATTTGTCTCCATAGGTTGGTGATTTTGGTCATGGTGGACTCCTTAATCATCGTCAATTAGGTCGATCAATGGACGATGTGTTGGTGAATCATTTATCACTTCCACTCCTTGGTGTTCTGTTATGCGGTCGGTTACTGATAATTCTTCAGGAACATAAGGTACATGTTTTTCACCATGGTATGTCCATTTGTTATAATCTTGACAAATTCCCCACTGTATTAAATGTAACTCAACATCTTCTAAAGATTTATATTTTCCACTGATACAATTGGTTCACGGATACGATGTCTTCTCACTTTTAGTGTTCTTAAAAGCGTAGCGAATAAATTTATGAACGCCTCTAATATAACTATTAGTTATTCAGTCTGTCTCCCCCATCCACTATTTGTATTGTAAAAAATCCATTTAATAATCTTCAAATTGCAGTCCTGTGTTAACATGATAAAATAAATATTATGTTGCATAAATATAGTGTCAACAATGTAGTAATATAGTATCAACAACGCACTAATCAATCAAACTATACAATAACTAAATTACAAGAACACACCAATCAACGATACTACACAACCACTTAAACTCAAATTAAACAAATTTGTCTAGTGATATTATTACAACATAAGAAAAATAATACTACATCTTCATCAAACAATAAACTAGCCAAGTGGTAAAATAGTATAAATAATTTTTCAACAAATTCCCTTATCCTCTCTCGACGTACACAAGAGCATCTTCGCAACCAATAAATACTTTATCAACCAGGATCTGACACTTACCCTCCTGCAAAGGCCGATTATGTACTAAGGTCCCTACTTGATTAGAGATGAGCGTGCACACCCTAATAACAAATTTTTCGCTCAAGTCCTTTATATAGTATTTCTCACCATAATCAGTGTGGGTTGTTGACGAGGATCCAAGACCTGTGGCATGCTGAGGCACTAAGAAGGGGAATATTGAATGAGGAATCGAGATTTATGGGGGGAATATTGAAGGAGGAATCGGTATCTGTGAGGGGAATGGAGAAGGAGCTAAATTTTGAGGAGGTAATGGGTAACCGGGATGCATTAGGGGCGATAAGGGCATACGATCGATTATAAGGGACACAATCTGTGAAAGTTTATCATTCACGCCTCCCAATTCATTTTGAAGCCCCATTATATCCCCTTCAGTCTTAGAATGTCGTTCATCATTGGACGAGAAATGCTTATTAATAGAAGAAAGACCGTCCATGGGAGGGGTGGCGTGTTTGAATCTTATTTTTGACATATGCAACCCCAAACCACTCGTCCTCCCTCTATGGTCCTTCCCCAAGGTTTGTGCGAGGGCATCATCTTCAATGTCATCAAATGGGCTTGAAGCTAACTGACTACTGATCGACTCAATTGATTCTAGAGTCTTGGCTAAGTGAGGAGGGATGTTATTATCTTTGTCTCATCTTACATGCACGTATAAGTTATCCCTATTCGGTCTCTTTTTTTCATCTGGGCCTTTTGTCTTGGTCGACCACTCGTTCTTCAAATCTTCATAAGATTTCAATCCAAGCCGGTGGACATCAATTTTTTTGCCCCTATTCTGCTTATTTTTCTCCCTTTGCAGCATTTTCGAGTCCTTCCCCTCATTTTCTAGAAAAATTATTCTATTGACCGATTGGCATCTCAATGTTTGAAGGGACTTTGTCTTTGAGTGCCAAAATGTCGGAGCCCGATGCTCCCTTAGGGAAATGCTTTTGCCTAAGGTTTCTCTAATATATTCGGAGTTGTTCAGCAACCTGAGAAAGAACCTTATTTTTTGAGTTTGCTGAAAATAAAAACCGTTTATTGAGCTGCTCATAGATGTCATCTTTAATATATTTATCTACGAAGTTCCAATTTTCATCCCCTGCCACTCCCATATTCATTTTTTCCCAGGACAAACACTAGGCTTCAAATTGTTGAACGTGATTCTTATCCCTTGTGGGTTATTTCCCAATAGAGAGAACCCAATAGGCTTCTTGTCAACTGACTCGGCAATTTCAGGAGCATTGGGTGCACCTGTTGGATTAATGGGAGTAACTTGTCTACTATAACTTGGAGTAGTGGAGTGTATTTCTAGTGGAGATGTGTATTAGTCACCAATTAGTGATGCGAATTATCCTTGTGGTTGTGTCACGTCCTCGGTTGGAGCGTTGTTTCCATTACCGCCCGACATTATCTAAGAAAATAATAAAAATTCAATGTGTATCTATAATAATAGATGCATAATTTCAAAGTTCAATATGAAATTATAACTAACAAAATAAATTATTTGACCCTATATTATTATCTACCGGTTCATGGTAAGACTTTAATAGAAATTCAATATATCTGATCTCCATCCAGTCGGGATTTATTTTTAAAAACCTATGGATTTTTGCACATGTCCAATTAGGAGGAAGCGTATCTATAATGGATTCATAGATGTCAATGACATGAACTTGAAATCTCATCCTCTTCAGCCTACTGGCAAGATTGAGTTTGATGTGTACATGTTGCGAGACATCACAGTCTTCAGCAATGCTCTTTGTACGTAATTTTATCCACAAAGGGGAATTTTTTTTCTGCCTTCTCTAATAGTGTAAGCAAGGTCAGTTCTCTAATGGGATTATGTACGCGAAATACATATTATATAGCTTCATCCCAGCATTCTAGTAGGGAAAATAGAATACGATTGAACAAGTACTCTTCTTGGAGATGAACTCCATGATTTATAAGGTAGTTAAATTGTTCGATCTTCCTATTCCCATACCAATAGACCAGACTACCCACTGAATGAGGCTCATTAATGAAAGATGTATGAGTGCATTCTAATTGCAAACTTTCTCACTCTTGTTACAATTTATTAGCATCGTGAATCATTTTTCCTGAGAAAAATGAACGAGGCCGTGATTATGACTCTTATAAATAATGGCTCTAATGAATCATTTACTAGTTAATATGAACTATAATTTGAATCCCATGCACACATACACACATAAATACACACACGGATATACACACAAACACACTTAAAGATATATGAATGCAATTGTGGAGTCACTTCGAGTCAAAAATTCTGTAAATGACATAGCTTGTAATTGAAGTAGAGAACGGTACGGCCCAGGTCACGAAAACTTTGTGACCCAGCCTTTGATTTCCTTCACACAACAGTTATTTTCTAGCTCATATTAAGTCTTCATTTTATAATGGAAATTCCCGCCAACAATATGAGATTTGAGAAGGAGAGCGTGGGAGAAAACTATAGTTCCATAACAAGCCTTACTTCCCCTCACTCAAAAAAATCGAACTCCGCCATCTAAAATAGGTAGTGGGAACACTTGCTATATTTGTAAAAAGCCAGAGCACTGGTTCAAATAATGTCCAGACAAAACCCCAAATAAACTAGCAGAGCCACGTAGTCTCCCACGAGTGAATCTCGTGTATGTGTGTGTATCTCACCATTAATTTATTAAGTTTTGAATACCTACTTTTGTCATTTAAGACAACAATCTCTAAAATAAATCCTAACATCAACCTTAAAATTAACTCTTACAAACATTAGTCGTAAAATTAACCTTTATAAACATTAGTCATAAAATTAATCCCTTACAAACATTACCCCTAAAATTAATCCTGAATTTAGCATCAATATTAAACTTAAACGAACATTAGTCATATGTTTTTTATATTTTTTTTAGCATCAAAATTAAAGGATACACATTTTATTTTATGTTTCATTCTTAAACCTAAACCAACATTAGTCATGTATTTTTTTCTAGAATACAAACACATACATTATACATACACATACACACACATATACAATATACACACATACATACATACACATACATATGTACCCATCAAAATACACACACATAAATACACACACATACACATACATACACAAACACGCACACACACATACATACATACATACATACATACATACATACATACATACATACATACATACATACATACACTGAAATACAGACACAGAAATACACTGAGATTGACATATTACCTTAGAGATTGAAAGAGAGATTGAGGGCCGAAATCGCTGGACAAGCGCACAAAATCGCACGAGAGATGGAAATTTTGGAGGGTTTAGGAATTTTTGAGAGAAATGAAAAGTTCGTCTGGGAATTAAGTATAAAGACCCTGGTCACGATTTAAGGTCAAGACCACATGTCCTGATCACATTAATTTTTACACATCAGTATGTGAATCAAAAACTGGTCACGATCAAAAGCCGTGACTCGATTCCCATAATGGTCACGGTCAGAAGCTGTGACTATATCAGTGTGGCTTTGGTTTGTGGTCATGGTCTAAGGCCGTGACCCTATCCGAGATCAAATTTTATGGGAAACTTGGTGCCAAAATGGTCACAGCTGGATCATGGCTCATATATGTGACTCACACGAGTCATGGCTATTATCCGTGACCACATCCGAGACGATTCATTACCATACTATATCATGGACTTCGTCTCGCCTATTTTGAGTTTGGTCATGGCTATGGGCCTTTACCCCTTTCCGTGACTATTCGCCCAGTTCGGTGTAGTGAAAACCCTAAGGGATCTACCCTAAATTTTCTAGATTTCGATACACAACTTTCTGGGACTGATTCTACATTAAATTTAGTCCTCTACATGAATATAATATTTAATCATCATTAATTTATTCATATCAAACCTAAATTCCCAAAATTTTAAGGGGTTATCATCATGCATCAAGAAAATATATTGAAAAACTTAAATTAAGCATGAGAATTATTGCCCTGGAAATTTGTGGAAGAACTTTGATTCCTTACCCTTTCCCCTTCTTTTGGTTCTTCTCCTTTCCTCTCCCGTTAACAGTTGTGTTTAGGACTTCTTTGAATAGTAGTGGGGAAGTGGTTTACCCCCACTTAAACTCTAATTAAACCTAATTTCGAGTTGGGCTTAAAACCCAACTTTTGGACCCCCAAATGGACTCGAATCCACATTCAAACTAGACCAAAAGTTTCCCAACTCACCCATGAACATTTCTAAATATTTAAAACACTTAACGGAGCCTCTACCGCTTCTCAAAATGCATCCCAATTATTTCTATTTTACTTAGATATTTTTATTATATTTAAACAACGCATCCGTAAATTTATTTATGTGTGATTTATTTTTCACTAGCAAGCCCACTATGTCCAATTGAGTTTTATATTTGCCTAATCAAGAATAATTGTTTATTTAAAGTTTAAAAATTTTACGCATTTAGTTTAAATCCTCCCGATTTGATTTATTCTCAAAATAAATTAGAAATTATTAAATTTATTTTGGTTGTAATATTTTATTCTGAAATTATAGGGTATTACACAATATCATTAAATTTAAACTTTTATCATTATTATAATGTTAGAAATATTAATAATTTAATTGCATTCATTTATATACTTATCATGTGATTTATATGAGAATAATAATTTTGTGAGGTATTAGAATCATGAATTTATCAAGGGCAAGTATCCTGACTAATGAGGATTCATCGGGAAGGTTGTGACAACCCTCCAAGTTTAATACCAAGTGGTCAATCATCTACTAAAAAAATTGAAATCCGGTATGGTTTCATTCTCAGCTTCACTCTCACATGTGCAATATAAGTATAATATGGATAAAATCCATACAACTAGATGAACAAAATGAATCAACATGCCTAAGTAAATAAATGTGAACCGAATACACCATCGGTCATAATAGTAATCATCCAACTGAAATAAAAACTAATTATTAAAAGTTATTTGACATCAAATAAAGTATTATAAAAACTACAGGCAACATGCCCTAAATGAAAATTAGCATAAAGGATCGTATCTAGATAGAATGAACTGAGGTGCTTAAATAATTCTTGTAGCGTCCACAACTACTACAATGGTAACAGGAATCTATTCATGTTGTCCTGGCTGCTGCTGCTTACCTGGGTTTAAAAAAGAAAATAAGAAAATTAATTGGCCCTCGGGTCAAGGCAAAAAAAGTTTAAAAATATTTTTTAAGTAATTAAATGTTTTAAATCGATAAAACATGTAGTGTATTAATTTCATAATTAATTAACCAGTCACACTCAAATGGTATAAAACCTCATCTCTCATTTACAGTGCGCACCTAAGACATTCATTTTATTACCCTAACAACACTACCCAATCTAACTAGGACAAAGACCACTATCTAAGCCTAACCCCGCTAATAGTCACCATTAGCTAAGTATATACTTCCCTCACAAGGTGTTTGTTAATGAATAATATCATGGGGGGCACACGTGCTAGAATTAAGTTTGAATATAATAAAGTACCGTATCTACACTCGTGCTATAAATATAAATATGCACATTATACCATATAAACATACATATATATCATTCGCTATATACGTATAACAATATCCCCAAATCTTGGACCCCGTGGATACATCATTTGCCTGCTATCAGGCCCCAAGAATTACGCATCACAGTGAGACACCGGTGTAACAACCCTCGCTTTTAAGAGACACATTTTATATTAATTTACTGCATGAAGTAATTATATAAAATGTTGGAACTGGAGTAAATATTAATTGAGTGAGTTGAAAGTTAATATTTACTAGATTGTTGTATATTTACTGTATGTGTAAGTAAATATCCTTATGTTGTATGTTTTATAGTGTCATGTGTTTTAAGTAACATTATGGTTTAAATGAAAGCGAAACTTGACATAATTTATAAAAATTTATGGATGCCAGTTTAGGGGCGTAGTTAGTCTCGGAATGTGCGAGATAGTCGAAATAAGTGCATATTGCGTTTTTATGTTTCGGGCACTTTTGACTGGTTTTGACTTAAATGCGTATTTGCGAGTCATTTTAATGTGGTATTAACCACTTAAGTTGGGAATTTTAGACTTAAGCCACGATTTAAGTCTTGCTCTTCCTTTCAATTCTTAAGTGTATTATCAAACCTATAGGGTTAGAGAGAGGAAGAGAACTTGGGAGAAAAGAGGAGAAAGAAGAGAGAATTGGAGATTGAAGATTGGGGTTGATTCCACCACAAAGAAATCTGAGATTTATACCTCAAGGAAAGTTTTTTACTTGCTAATATATGATGTAAGATGAGTAAATTGTGTGATAGTTGTGTATTAGCTTTTATGGATCAAAATAGAAATTTTGGTGTTTGAACCCTAATCTTAGTTTTTGATGATGAAATTGTCGGTTATAGTAGTTCATAATCATGTAGGTTGATTTGGAGTAGCTTAATGATGATGGATGTATGTAAAAATTTGAAGAGATTTGAGGTTTGGGGAAGTTAGGGTTCATAACTCTTCAACCCATACTTGGCAAATTCGCAGGGGCGAATCGATTCGGCCCTTGGAAGAATCGATTCCCATAGGGTCAGTTTCTAGGTCTTCTTGGACCGAATCGATTCGGCAGGTTACAGAATCCCAGGTTTCCTTGTCCGAACCGATTCGCTTTTTGGGCGAATCGATTCGTTTTCTTGATGTTTTTGAGTTAATTTTATAACTCAATCCTAATTCCTTATCTTTAGGTTTAGGGCATAGGAACCTTCTTGTATGAAGTAAACTTAGAGTTCTAGAGTCCTAGCTGAGTTGGGTAACTACCCTCGAATAGAAATGAATTATATGGGGTTATTTTGGGGGTATGCCAATTGAAGTTAGGGCATTCTTTTCTTTTAGTTGATTATAATGAGACAAGAATAGGAGTTGTAGTGTTATGTTTGGGAGACTTTAGAAGCTCAATTGAGTTATGATAGTCTTGATGGTTTATATAACACCAAAAAAGAATGTTGGGAGAATAAATTGAAAGTTTATTCATTTATTGAGGTTACAATGGTGAGATGTTTTAGGTATGGATCCGGATAAAATATAATGTAGCTTACAAAAATGTAAATGATTATGGTTTCATACAAACGGAACATACATATGAAAAATGGGAATGAAAATGAAATGAAATAGTAATGATGATGGGAATGATTATGGTTTCTGATAAAATGAAACATACCTATGTAAAAAAATAGAAAATGGAAAATGGAATCGAAAATGATAAGAGTAAATGATAATTTACTTAATCATGATATGGTAAATTTATGGATACACACCCTCTCTAAATGACATCATAAGGGAAGTTCGCGCGTGAGGTGAAGCCCCCTGGCTAGTGAATGCGGGGTGGATATAGTCCTAGACCATATGAGCATTTATGGTATGTTTCTGCGATGGTTAGGTAATTCCGGGTGTGTTTATGACTAGGCCGCAGTCATATGGCCACTTCCCGATGTCTTGCGTTGTAGGTCCCCAGGTGTCGTAATTAATAGGCCCTGGAAGATGATGGTCATTTAGGGGCGCTCCCAGTGGGGAAACTCGGAGGGGCGATCTTAGAATCGTTATATGTGTATATAAATATAACAATTCTTAATCAAGTGGGACTTGATGTATGAGAAGTTCCATAAAGAGCACGATGAAATGACACAAAGAGCATATGATGATGATTATATTCCTGATAAGGAATGGAAAGCCACAAGTGCATAATTGAAGTAAAATGCCACAAAGAGCATAAAATTGTGATTATATTTCATGATAAGGAATGGAACTATGAAATGAATTAGTGTTCATGATGAAAGTTTTTAAATTAATGTTAATCATCCTTATTCTTCTGCTTAACTAAACTGAATCTATGATTAATTAAATTGCCCTATCTTGGGCATTGAATTGTCTCGGTAGATCCTTATTATCATTAGTCATGATTTACAGTTCATAACTGCCATACTTTTTATTCATCTGGTGATCATATAAAATCGGGCCCTGACCCGTTCATATTTCTTGTTGTGCATGAATCTTGTATCCGCTCGACGCCCTTTCTGATTTTCCTATTCCGGTGAATCTTGGGGAGCCGTGGTACTTTGTGGATATTACGGGATATATTGTTATAGACGCTTTCATTTTTGTACTCTAGTTATGATCGGGTCTTTTACTCGGGCGTGTGGCCCCAAACTGTTGTATTTGCTTATTGTAATGTATTATGTAATTTACATTAAAATGTTGTATAACGTGGTATGTACCTGTTGACCGACAGTATATTAGGTCCTCTTATTGTATACTTATTGTTGTTGTAATATATGTTCTTGAGGGTTTCCACTTTCTTTTCAGTATTGGGTTGTTGAAAATGCTTTCTTCAAATTATAAAACAAAATTTTTGGCAACCCGTTTTCTGAAATAATGGGTGGTTATCCCGCATACTTATTTTATTGTTGTGATGCTGAGAATGATTCCATCCATGATTCCTGTTATATTGGAGTATCGGGCTGGCCACCCCATATTTTGGTGAGAGGGTTGTCACAGATGGTATCAGAGCATCAGGTTCTAGAGTCCCTAGGACTCTGTGTGGACGCCTTACATTTTCAGTGTTGCTTTTGATTTGATATAGAGCCTTAGGATTAAGATCATTGATTTCTGTTGTGAGATTTCGTTCTCCTGCCACGAGGTAGAGCCCATAGAATCTTTTACGCGTTCTGTGAAATTCGTAGGTCGATTGAAGAAGGGCGCCAGGGAAGGTCGTTGTGAAAGCGTCATTAGATGGAATTACTAAGAACTATAAATTATGGTCGGTTATGAGCACTGCTTTGGAGGTCGCTCCCTTTTTGTGGCATTTTCTTATACTAATTACAGTAGATGTAGTTTTCCAAGTACCGCGAGATGTAGAGAGTGGTACTATGCTTGGGATTTCAAGCAACGTTAAATTGAAGTTGAGAGGAGCCCATGATAAGGACCATATGATGAAGTAAGAGGGAGGAGATGCGTCCTCATTTGGTGGATGCATAAGGTCCAGGAGCTTTGGCCTAGAGAGGGGTATAGAAGTGCCTAGATGAAAAAGACGAAGGAAAATCCTTCACCCATAGGAGTAGTGTTGCAATGGTGGGAATGTAGTCACAATTTGTGGGTGCATGAAGTTTTGCCCATGGAGAAGCCCGATGGACACTTGCAACAACGAGTTTCACTGGGATAACTGGACTGATGAAAAGATGGATTCTTAAATGTTCACACGAGGTTCAATCAGAGGCCGAAAGTGAATAAGGAGTTATACGGTTAGGGAGGTCGTACACCAAAGCCCTTCAGTGGAATGATAGGCTCCAGAATAAGTGTTGTTAGCACTTCTGAAGGAACAGTGTTCATGAAACCCCATACGGTGGACATCCGCCCGAGGAGGATTCATTGAACTTAAGAAGAGAAGGCCAGTAACGTATTCTCTTTTATTGAGGATACTGGGCAATTATTTGACAGTCAGGGTCGGAATAATGGCTATGACTTGGAGTGTAGAACCACCCATTTTGATTCTGTTGATATGGAGGACAAGGGAAAAGATAAAGTGACTAGTTGGGGAGTTGATGAAAGTAATATTGGTTCGGATAATACTCGAGTACTGTGTCTGAGAACCATTAGTATTAACCCGGGGTGATTGGCATGAATATTTGTTGGAATTCCACCTTAGTAGTGGGTGGTGCATCCCCCATGATAGGATAGAGTAGCATTGTGTTTACTCTAGATTTGTGTGTGTATATCGAGCTTGTGGTAGTATTGACGCTATTATAAAAAGGGTAACTATATGACTTCCGTGGTACAAAAGTTCTATCTTCTCCTTCACTCGTTATAAGGCGAGTGATGATATTTTTAAAGAGTATTATGTGTGTTATGTGCTACTTGTATTATGTGTATGATGAAAATAAAGATATTTTGGTTTGATTGGGGTGATAGCAAGCAAATAAATTGCAAGGCTATCCTACTTCTAGTTTCAGGATGGAACTAGTTATTCTATAATTTCTCTCCTGGATATAGGTTGAGGCTTTATTGAGGTGGTTTGAGGTAAGTAGGAGATTTTCATTACTTGTTGTGTTATCTTGTTTGAGTGTCTAACTATTTATTTCCTTTGTTTGTGATTGTTATGTCTTATCTCCTCGACCAACAAGTTAAGTAGGCATGTGTCGGAGGGGTTCCTTATTTGGATTTCGCTTTACGAGACACTCCGCGCATGAACACTTAACGACGTTGGGAGGGGAGAGATGATATTTTATTTCTTTCTCTTATTTTCTCTTTTTTCGTTGGTTGGGAGTTGGGTTGAGAGGTTTAGCCGAGAATCACGTGAATGAGTGATTAAAGGTCTACTAAAGTGAGAGATAGAATCACTAAATATAGTTCTCTCCACTTATTGATGCGAGGGAGACTGAGTTATGAAGTCGAATTGAGACTTCTGGTTATGCCTTGATGATAAGGCCATTTAGTAAGATGTGTATATAGTGGGATAAATATTTGTAAGACTTTATAGAAATTAAATGTTCGATTTGTTGAAATCCTCAATTATTAGAATGGTAAGACATGGAAGTAGAATCTTATTAGTAGGGTTGCGAGTTAGAATTTTAGGGGTCCCGATCATGTGTCTTAGACCGTTATATCTTGATGACCTACGATGCGAGGTAGTAGTGTAACGGGAGGGTTCCTTATTTGGATTTTGCTTCGGCGAGACGTCCCACGTATGAAACCGAGCGAATGTCGGAAGTTGAGAAAGGTCTTGGGCACTAGGGATATACTTAGTATCATATATATACGACTTAGATGGGATATATATATATATATATATATATATATATATATATATATATATATATATATATATATATATATATATATATATATATATATAGAGAGAGAGAGAGAGAGAGAGAGAGAGAGAGAGATCGACTTTAAGATTATTAGGACGTAAGGCCTTTAGGGCATGTGACGTTGATTTAGGAAGGTTGTAAGGAGTTGACCACGTATAGGTTGTGGGTTAAATCTAAGAGGGATTAGGTCCCTAGGAACGAGAAGTATGGAATCTTGAGAGGTTTGGAAGGTTAGGCCGAAGGAGATGAGGCCTCTCTTAGATAGAGTGTTACGTTGGTAACTTAACTTTCGGGGAGTTAAAAGGATGAGTTAATTTTTACTCCTAAGCCCATGTTGTTAAGCTCGAGGGTGGATTTAATGAATAAGTCTCTGTCAGGAATGGGGAGTAATAATACTGGAGCATGGACCCATTGTTTATGCGTCTCACAAGCTTAAACTTTGTGGGAAGTATTATTCCATGCCTGATTTAAAATTCATTACGGTAGTGATCGCCTTAAAGAAATGAGGCACTACTTCCTAGGCAAGAAATTTGGTCTTTCTCGCGAGCAACAAGTTGTTGCAACATGTTGTGGGAGGAATCGAGTTGGTGTATGAAGTTCATAAAGGACTATCATTTAGAAATTTCCTTTCACTAAGGGAATGTGATTAGGGCAGTAGATGCGTCGAGTAGAAAACCCGTCGGAAAATTTATGAAGGCATGGAAAGCCAAGTAGAACGAGCATAACTAGGAAGACTTTGTAGCAAGAGCATTCATGTCTATGACTAACCATTTCACCTACTCGTGTGAAGAAGAGTAGTAGTGTAACGAAGAAAGTTATATTCATAGACGTCTTTATTGAATTGCCGGCACCGAACTGGTCATGATCCTATTTAAGAAAATTGTTGATCGTTCGACCAAATCGTTGCTTTTTCGGCCATTTTGGGCAGACTATATGTAGAGGAGTACGCTCCGCTCTTTATGGAGGAATGGTTGAACTGTATGAAGTGTCTATCAAAGTAGTGGTGGACTGAGTTTAGACATTAGTGTCGAAGGTTGGATAAGGCTTCCAGGAAGAAATGGGAACCGTATGAAAATGGAGTACATCTTACCACCCTAAAGTGGATGAATGAAATGGAGGAAGTTAACCTAATGATGAAAGGCATACCTCGAATGTGCGCCTTAGGCTAAATGGATAGAGGAGAGCAGTAGCTAGTATGGATCGAAATTCCCGTACAATAATTCGAATCATTTTTTATGATATGGCGCCGTGAATGTCCATGTGTAGCCGGTTGAGTAATTCGCATACTCGTTGGATGGAACCAGCGGACAATATGTTCCTTGGACTTGGAGTGGTCTCAGAACATTTCTTTAAGGATTGGGCTTTTTGAGCCATATGCTTTGAAGGGCTACGCCTATGTAAGGAGAAGTTGAGTAGTGTTGGGGTTAAACAATTTAGCGATGGTGTAGGTACCCCCGAGGTGGGATGTGACGTAATTTCGAACATAAGGCAATTTATGCCGAGTTATGTGGGTATCTTTTTTTGCCGTAGGATGGTAGGATCGATAGTTCATGATGAACGATTTGGTGCTATACTAGAGCACAAAGAATGCAGACTGAGATCGACAGTGACGACCTTAGTCCGAGTCCATTTGGGACGCCACAATAACGAGGGGTTTATTAAGAGTGATAGAACGATAGTTTATAATAGTATACCCTTTATATGATTAGGGTACGCCTGAATTTTGAGGGCAAAATTCCCTCTTAAGGGGGGAGTATGTAAAAACCCTCGCTTTTAAGAGACACATTTTATATTAATTTACGGCATGAAGTAATTATATAAAATGTTGGAACTGGAGTAAATATTAATTGAGTGAGTTGAAAGTTAATATTTACTAGATTGTTGTATATTTACTGTATCTGTAAGTAAATATCCTTCTGTTGTATGTTTTATAGTGTCATGTGTTTTAAGTAACATTATGGTTTAAATGAAACCGAAACTTGACATAATTTATAAAAATTGTCGGATGCCAGTTTAGGGGCGTAGTTAGTCTCGGAATGTGCGAGATAGTCGAAATAAGTGCATATTGTGTTTTTATGTTTTGGGCACTTTTGACTGGTTTTGACTTAAATGCGTATTTGCGAGTCATTTTAATGTGGTATTAACCACTTAAGTTGGGAATTTTAGACTTAAGCCACGATTTAAGTCTTGCTCTTCCTTTCAATTCTTATGTGTATTATCAAACCTAGAGAGTTAGAGAGAGGAAGAGAACTTGGGAGAAAAGAGGAGAAAGAAGAGAGAATTGGAGATTGAAGATTGGGGTTGATTCCACCACAAAGAAATCTGAGATTTATACCTCAAGGCAAGTTTTCTACTTGCTAATATATGATTTAAGATGAGTAAATTGTGTGATAGTTGTGTATTAGCTTTTATGGATCAAAATAAAAATTTTGGTGTTTGAACCCTAATCTTAGTTTTTGATGATAAAATTGTGGATTATAGTAGTTCATAATCATGTAGGTTGATTTGGAGTAGCTTAATGATGATGGATATGTGTAAAAATTTGAAGAGATTTGAGGTTTGTGAAAGTTAGGGTTCATAACTCTTCAACCCATACTTGGCTAATTCTCAGGGGAGAATCGATTCGCATAGGGTCAGTTTCCATTTCTGCTTGGACCGAATCAATTCAGCCAAGCCGAATTGATTCGGCAGGTTACAGAATCCCTGTTTTCCTTGTCCGAATCGATTCTCTTTTTGGGCGAATCGATTCACTAGGGCGAATCGATTCGGCCCTTGGGAGAATCGATTTGTTTTCTTGCTATTTTTGAGTTAATTTTATAACTCAATACTAATTCCTTATCTTTAGGTTTAGGTCCTAGGAACCTTCTTGTATGAAGTAGACTTAGAGTTCTAGAATCCTAGATTAGTTGGGTAACTACCCTGGAATAGAAATGAATTATATGGGGTTGTTTTGGGGGTATACCAATTGAAGTTAAGGCATTCTTTTCTTTTAGTTGATTATTATGAGACTAGGATAGGAGTTGTAGTGTTATGTTTGGGAGACTTTAGAAGCTCAATTGAGTTATGATAGTCTTGATGGTTTATATAACACCACAAAAGAATGTTGGGAGAATAAATTGAAAGTTTATTCATTTATTGAGGTTACAATGGTGAGATGTTTTAGGTATGGCTCCGGATAAAATGTAATGTTGTTTACAAAAATGTAAATGATTATGGTTTCATACAAATGGAATATACATATGAAAATTGGGAATGAAAATGAAATGAAATGGTAATGATGATGGTAAGTATTATAGTTTCTGATAAAAATGAAACATACCTATGTAAAAAAAAATGGAAAATGGAATCAAAAATGAATAGAGTAAATGATAATTTACATAATCATGATATGGTAAATAATTTATGGAAACACACCCTCTCTAAATGACATCATAAGGGAAGTTCGCGCGTGAGGTGAAGCCTCCTGGCTAGTGAATGCAGGGTGGATATAGTCCTAGGCCATATGAGCGTTTATGGTATGTTTTTGCGATGGTTAGGTAATTTTGAGTGTGGTTATGACTAGCTCGCAGGCATATGGCCGCTTCCCGACGTCTTGCATTGTAGGTCCCCAGGTGTCATAATTTATAGGCCCTAGAAGATGATGGTCATTTAGGGGCGCGCCTAGTGGGGAAACTCGGAGGGGAGATCTTAGAATCGTTATATGTGTATATAAATGTAACAATTCTTAATCAAGTGGGACTTGATGTATGAGAAGTTCCATAAAGAGCACGATGAAATGCCACAAAGAGCATATGATGATGATTATATTCCTGATAAGGAATGGAAAGCCACAAGTGCATAATTGAAGTAAAATGCCACAAAGAGCATAAAATTGTGATTATATTTCCTGATAAGGAATGGAACTATGAAATGAATTAGTGTTCATGATGAAAGTTTTTAAATTAATGTTAATCATCCTTATTCTTCTGCTTAATTAAACTGAATCTATGATTAATTAAATTGTCCTAGCTTGTGAATTGAATTGTCTAGGTAGATCCTTATTATCATTAGTCATGATTTACTGTTCATAACTGTCATACTTTTTATTCATCTGGTGATCATATAAAATCGGGCCCTGACCCGTTCATATTTCTCGTTGTGAATGAATCTTGTATCCGCTCAGGTTCTCCTCCGCAAGGACGTCCGTTCTGATTTTCCTATTCCAGTGAATCTTGGGGAGCCGTGGTACTTTGCGGATATTACGGGATATATTGTTATAGACGCTTTCATTTTTGTACTCTAGTTATGATCGGGTCTTTTACTCGGGCGTGTGGCCCCAAACTGTTGTATTTGCTTATTGTAATGTATTATGTAATTTACATTGAAATGTTGTATCACGTGGTATGTACCTGTTGACCGACATCATATTCGGTCCTCTTATTGTATACTTATTATCGTTGTAATATATGTTCTTGAGGGTTTCCACTTTCTTTTCAGTATTGGGTTGTTTAAAATGCTTTCTTTAAATTATAAAACAAAATTTTTGGCAACCCATTTTCTGAAATAATGGGTGGTTATCCCGCATACTTATTTTATTGTTGTGATGCTGAGAATGATTCCATCCATGATTCCTGTTATATTGGAGTATCGAGCTGGCCACCCCATATTTTGGTGAGCGGGTTGTCACAACCGGGTCTTAATCTCACCACCAAACCGAAACATAAATACCTTCAACGGAGGTACCCATAAACATACATCAAGGTGTCGCGATTATACCACATTGCACTCAACCAGTAACCAAACCAACACCTATCCTCACACATGGATAATGGTCATGCAACAGTACTATAATCTAGGGAATCAATCCAACACTTGTTGCTCAACGCCAGGGTGGATTTCCCACTACACGCAACCTTGTAACGATAGCACTATCGAGTAGGTATGTTCAATATAAAACATAGCGCGCACACGAACACACACACACACACACACACACATAAACACACACACACACACACACACACACACACACACACACACATAAACACACACACACACACACACACACACACACACACACACACACACACATATATATATATATATATATATATACAAATCCCCAAATACGTTTATATATATTACTGACCTCGTACGCAATCACAAAATGTACTAGTCTCGTAAATCCCAAAGTTTGAACCGACTTCCCAATTGTACATCTGAGTGTTCATTCACTTGAATTATGGGTTCTCCTATCCCGAACCCATATATCCATTGGCCTATCACACGTACCAAAGGTTGAAAAGCATTCCCCGGTGGTCCCACTCAACCCTGGAAGCCCCTATAGTCATTCCCTAAGCTCTAACGGGTCAAAACAACATACAAATAAAAACTAGGCATGCTAACAAATCGAACGAATTAGCTTGGAAGGCCAAACCGGTTCGATCCAGTGAACCGATTCTCTCACCCAAGAAACTGGTTCGGTTTACTGGGGTGTTAAATATCTTCTTCCACAGGTTTTCTCCTCCAAGACCCTCTAATAGAGGTCTAAAGCCTCCCCAAACATAAAATTAACATCCTTTATCATTTTACTAACATGCCAAAAGTATTATAACATTGAATTAGCCCCAAATCCATCATCAAAACCTTAGGATTCAAAATCAAAATTCAATTCAATAAAATTCAGAATGAATCCAATTTGAGTTTTCATAATTTCAATCATCCTAACAATGTTCTACATGCTCATCATTATAAACCCAGATTTAATTACAAAATTTCGACAAAATCATCTGCAATTAATTATCAATTACAAACCTTTATTAATTATGAGCTGAAACCATTACTTAATTTCTCAGAGTTTCAACCTTTAAATAACAGATTTTATCCCCATTAAGTATGAAAGTAATTAACTACATCAACATGAAATTTAAAATAAGTAACTAATTGTCTTTGAAGATCAGAATCAAAAGTCACAACTATTGGGATGGATTGAATCTAGAGATAGCCTTTTCTCTTCTCTTCTCCAATTCTTATTCGTCTTCTTCTTCTTCTTCTTCTTCTTCTTCTTCTTCTTTAACTTTCACTAACTCAAAATTGGGCAGAAGGTTAAAGGTGGGCTGCAATCCAATTCCCCTACCCTTAAATACCTTCAAATTTCACCCTAATCCCATTTTCCATTATCCCTAGATGTAAAAAGACCACCCTGCCCTAATACGGGTCCTATCATATCTAAAAAGCCCTCGAAACGCAATCATATTACTCAAGTATCTATTACGGGCTATTTTGACCCATTACGGATCATTAGGGCACTAAAAAGGGTCATCCGGGTTACCCAACTATAAATACATCCAAATCTCATTAATTGGTCCCGACAAGTGCGTACAGTATGTGTCGCCCATAAAATATATCGATCTGTTTATGTAACTCTCTATCGCCATATAATAATAAACCATCACTTTCCACTCATATGCGACCTTTAATTGTTGAAATATTTGGCCCCCAAATTTTTTAAAAAAAAATCTCTTTACTTCACAAAAAGATTAATTTCCTTTTATATAGATGCGGAAGCGTGAGATGGTTCAAATAAAACAAATTAACAAATTTTAATTTCTCTTTCAAAATTAAAATTAATCCAAGTGAAATAATATTAAACACACACTTAAGTTAATTTCACTTAAACCAATTTAATTAATCCAAGTCCTAGAAATTTGCCTAAGTCATATTTTTCAATTTTACCAAATTAGGCCAAACCAATTTTATCAAATTAAATTAATGACTTGAATTAACTACACATTACCCAATATTTAAATTAGCACCAAATTAAATAAGTAGTGATTAAACCAAATTTTATCTTTTTACCTAAGCATGCGTTCTAGGTGATTTTGCAAGATAAAATAAACAACGAATCACTACGCCGCGATGTATGAGGAAAAACCCATAACGGGAAAAAACCTCGGACGGCACTAGCCTTAAGTCCACTAAGTATGGTTTTACAATTACAAGACAGATGACTTACTTCCTCGACTCGATCACTTTCAAGCCTTGACGCGTCTTCTTGTAAACACCTCCGCCTAGTAGACAACCCCGGAGCTCCACCGGAATCTCGGACTCACCAATGAGACATAGGTACACCGCCAACCACGCATGGTGCCTTTCCCCACATGAGAATGCCGCAGCAAAACAAACTCTTCTTCTTTGAGGGATTTAGAAGAAAACCTAAACGAACTCGTCAATAGGTAGAGTAAACCGGTGCCAAACTCCAAGCAAAGTATATATATAGATGAACTTGGATAAACAAACTTTGGGTGTAAAACAAGTGTTTAAAAGATTTTTCTTGAAAAATAACAACACTTAAACAATGAACTTTTTCTTTGGAATTATGCTCTAAAACTCTCTCTTAGAGATAAAATAGTATGAAAATTTTAAGTTAAAAAACTTGGTTACTGCGCTTACATATTCACGTAAAAAGGTAGTGGGAAAAGAAGTGGGAAAGTGGGAAAAAATTGCTCAAACTGCCAAATAAACTGTTCCCGCCAAAACTCGTTCGAATGAGATTTTCATTCGAACGAAGGCTCATTCGAACGAGCTTTCTAACGAAGCTCCAGTGTATTAAAAAATGAACTCGTTAGAAATCTCGTTGAAATTCTCGTTCGAACAGCGTTGTTCGTTCGAACGACAATTCGAACGATGTTCCAGTGGCCAGATAGGGAACTCATTGGCAGACACGTTTGAACGACATTCTCATTCGAACGAAAAACTCGTTCGAATGACAATTCAAACGAACATCCAGAAAGTGTAAATTTCTATTTTTAGCCTAGAAACTTTATATGCTTTATTTTAATGTTTTAATAAAATCTTTCTGAAAAATAAACAACAGTTCTGAAATAAAATTTCACCCAATATAAAATGTTATAAGCTCCCATATAGATATATTCAATTGCATTCATACCTTAGGAGCAATGGAACCATGTTGATGACGTAGAAACGAGGTACAACAAACTCGGCACTATGATGAAGCTTTATACTCTTAGCCGCTACGCCTTCAACAAACACGTTATAGGCTTGAAGGATGGTCAATAACTCTATCCTATGACTCAAAGATTTTTTTCCGGAATTGAGCCAAAACTACAAATGACTCAATTGGAAATTTGTGTCCTTACAAATCTCCCCCTTTGGCTATTCCGGAACAAAAAATAACAAAAATACTACAGGGCCATCAAGCTCTACTAAACTGACAAAAATTGTCCCACCCAAAATAAAAATACAATGCTTGACTCAAACAACCCAAGGATCAATATCTTTGCCAAGTGGTGAACTTTGCCACTTAGAAGAATTTTTGCACACTTAAGCAAATTATCAAACGCATCGGGAATATCAAGAATATTAAATGCATAAAATAAATACTCCCCTAAATTAATTCTCCCCTTTATCAACCGTGATCTACCTAAGAAGGTCGCGACTTCCCCTAAGTTAAATATCCTAAACTTAGATATGATAATAATAGGATTAGATGCCATTTCTCCCCCTATCATTCTCTCCCTTTTTTTTCAGGAATAGGCAAAGGCTAAAGTATCAAAGCTTAACTTATCTACCCTAATTAAAGCATATACACCCCTTAAACTAAACAAGGAATAAATAAAATTGGATAACAAGCTAAAAACATGAATTGTGCATAAAGTGATGAGAACATTAAAGCACATGGGCAACAAAATCATAACTAATCCAACAAATAATAACGGATACTAACTAAGATGCAAGAAAATGATACCAATATGATACATAAAGTATTAAGTATGTGATATCAACAAAGAATGCAATAAGATAGATACCAATTATGAATTAAAGCATAGATGGACTAGAAAGCAAAGCAAAGACTAAATAAACATATCATATATATGTATACACAATAGATTCAAACTAAGCATAAGTACACACATATAGATATAAACACACAAATGACACAAAATAAGATAAGCTTTTCACACTCGTATGGCAAAAATGTTTCATGTGAAACGGAAGTGATGGGGTGTGAACTAGAAACAATTAAATTTAGACCCAAACACTTAAAACATGTTCACGGAGTTCTCAATTGATTGCAAACTTCATCACATTTGAATATAACCACATGTGACAATATAATATGAACTCAATGAATAAACATACACAATGCATACAAGCCTAGTATGTTGATGATTCTATAAACCAATAGAGTCATGACATTGAAAACACAACTAGGATAAACAGAAATTATGCAAACCGTTGATATACCATCCAATCTCCCTCAATAAGCATATATATTTGAATGAATACATCAAACAAAAATAGGCCTTGACAATTATTTTTCTTTTTAATGCCATAATTCTATTTTTAGGCCTTTGGACCACGTATTTCTTTTAGGTCCAAACAAACGGTGGCTTACTATTCGCAAAGGATAATAAATCCGTTCGGAGCCCTTCCCCGTGCACATTTATATTTATCATTTTTTATTTCTCACAAATCTCACGTGCAACGGATTTTGACATGCACTAGTCCTCCTAGGTCACAAATATGTAGATGACAAGATTGGAAGGATAACACCTCACAAAGCTCACGTATACATATGAAGTTAAAATTTCAAATGAGCTCGTGCATGTGTATATTGAGGCATATAAAAATAGAATCCATTTAAATCAACACAAAATCCAACTACTCCATGTAAGCATGGTAAAGAACATAATAATGATTGACAATCTAAACCAAAAGTTCTAGCCACATGGAAGCGAAAAAGATGGGATTCTAACACAAGAATATGCCACATAAAGTGTGTCAAACTAAAATACACACAAAAAATAAAAATTCGTTTTGAGTTTTTGAAATTTTTAACCAATAATAAAACATATTTACTCAAACGACACACAAAAATCAGTTGTATTTTTCACTAATCATGAATTACTAAAAGGGAAAACAAAAATGATAAACAAAATCTTTTTGTATTTTTCATTTAATGCAAACAAAAATGAAGGAAATATAATACAAAAGATAAACAAAAATCATTATTCTAGCATGTGATTAAGTATGGAACATAGACTATAAAATGACTAAACAAGCATACATTTAGCATAATAATATAGCATGAAGTACAAAATCTAAAGTATGCAAATAAAACTAACACATTCAACCTTTAGATTTTGCAAGGGAGGAAGCATGTGAAAGCAAGTGAGAATAAAAAACCCTATCTTGTAAAGATACCAAGTCGGATCTCCTAACCCAAATTAAAGATGAATGACAATCTCGGGGCATAGGAATCTTGGCTACCTTGGTTGCCTTACGTTGGGTTTTTCTAGAATCCCGTTTAAGATCAAAACAAAATTTTCTAAGATGACCTTTTCGACCACAATGTGCACAAGTAAAAACACGTCGAAAATTGGTACCTAAGGATTGATCTATAACGGTTTTCCTAGGTGATTCTCCTAAAACATGGATTTTGGTTTTATGAGTAGATTCATTGCAAGTATCGAAGCCTAAACCACAAGTGTCATTTTTAATTTGGACCTTTCCTAAACTTTTGTCTAGTTTCTCCAAACGACACTCCAAATCAAATTTGACTTTCCTAGAGTCTTTTAATTTATTTTGTAATTCTAAAATGTTAGACTCTAATAAAATATTTCTCTCTTCAAACTCGAGAAGTTCATTTTTCATTGACTCCATTAAACCTCTAAGGCTATCTCTCTTGCCTTGTATATATTCAAGTTTCTCACAAAAATCTCTCTTTCGTGTCCCAAGGTCTTCCACTAACGCACTATCATCAACGACCTTGGCACGCTCTCTTAAACTCGCTTCTAACTTTAAATTTGCTCTTTTTAATTTAATAGATTCTTCATATAATTCTTGAAAATCATTTTGAAGTTCACTTACATCAACCTCTTCTTCATTTTCACTCTCTCTTTCTTCTTCACATTCACTACCATCAAACACAAGGGAATCATAAACTATGACCTTGGAAGTGTCATGTGCTAAAATTTCATCAGTAGAAGATTGGTTACTATCACTCACATGACTAGCCATAAAAGCCACAAAGTTGGGCTCAGTGGGGGAATCGGGTCCCTCTTCATTAAAAGAAATTGGTTGCTTACCCTCTCTCCTTAGTTTAATGGGGCACTCAGAAGTCCTATGGCCATACCCTTCACAATCAAAACACCTATTTGACTCATCCCTATTTAAATGTTCATTAATAGGTTTAGGGATCCTCTCGGCTTTGTCATGCGTAGATTTTTCAAACTTCTTAAAATCATTTTTAAATTTATCTTTGTTAAATTTAAGAAATTTTCAAAACTTTCTAGCAAACATAGACATATTTTCTAAGTCGCTATCACTTTCACTCTATACTACTTGCTTTTCCTCTTTTTAGGCTTTTAAAGCAACACCCTTTTCTATTTTCTTTTCAGTTTTAGAGGGAAACATGTCCAGTTCATAGGTTTGTAAATAACCTACGAGCTCTTCTAATTTCGTAGAGGCTAAAGTTGGTAAAGAATTTAAAACGGTCACTTTTGGAATAAATCTATCGGGAAGGGACCTTAAAATTTTATTTACTACTTGTTTGTCGGGTATTTTCTCTCCCAAGTTAAAAAATGAATTAAAAATATCGGAAAGTCTAGCATAAAATTCATAAAAAGTTTCTTTATCGTTCATATTGATGGTTTCAAATTGAGTGGTGAGGTTTTGGAGTTTTGAAGCTTTTACGACACTTGTATCTTCATGAGTGATTTGTAAAATATCCCACGCTTCTTTAGCGGTCTCACACGTCATAATGCGTCGGAATTCATCCGGTGTGACAGCGCTAAACAAGGTGTTTAAACCTCGGGAATTAAAATTTGAAAGTTTAAACTGATTCTCACTCCATTTATCGATCGGTTTGGGAACACGTTCATTATCTACTAAATGAGTTGGTGGAGACCACCCATTAACTATAGATAACAAAACCCTCTCGTCGATAGATTTTAGTGCCGATTTCATACGCGCTTTCCAGTACGCGAAATTAGAACCATCGAAAATAGGAAATTTTGAGAATGGAGAAAATTTCATTTTAGCCAAAAATATTTAAAGGATCTTAAACGCAATAATTTAGCAATCCCGTTCTGATACCGCTTGTTGGAATATTAGGCCCATAAATTTTGGAAAAAAAATCATTTTACTTCACAAAAGATTAATTTCCTTTCATATAGATGTGGAACCGTGAGATAGTTAAAATAAAACAAATTAACAAATTTTAATTTCTCTTTCAAAATTAAAATTAAACCAAGTGAAATAAGATTAAACACACACTTATGTGAATTTAATTAATCCAAGTCCTAGAAATTTGCCTAAGTCATATTATTCAATTTTACCAAATTAGGCCAAACCAATTTTATCAAATTAAATTAATGACTTGAATTAACTACACATTAACCAATATTTAAATTAGCACCAAATTAAACAAGTAGTGATTAAAACAAATTTTATTTTTTTACCTAAGCATGCGTTCTAGGTGATTTTGCAAGATAAAATAAACAACGAATCACTACGTCGCGATGTATGAGGAAAAACCCATAACGGGAAAAAACCTCGGACGGCACTAGCCTTAAGTCCACTAAGTATGGTTTTACAATTACAAGACAGATGACTTACTTCCTCGACTCGACCCCTTTCAAGTCTTGACGTGTCTTCTTGTAAACACCTCTGCCTAGTAGACAACCCTGGAGATCCACCGAAATCTCGGACTCACCAATGAGACACGGGTACACCGTCAACCACACATGGTGCCTTTCACCACATGAGAATGCCGCAGCAAAACAAACTCTTCTTCTTTGAGGGATTTAGAAGAAAACCCAAACGAACTCGTCAATAGGTAGAGGAAACCAGTGCCAAACTCCAAGCAAAGTATATATATAGATGAACTTGGATAAACAAACTTTGGGTGTAAAACAAGTGTTTAAAAGTTTTTTCTTGAAAAACAACAACACTTAAACAATGAACTTTTTCTTTGGAATTATGCTCTAAAACTCTCTCTTAGAGATAGAATAGTATGAAAAATTTAAGTTAAAAAACTTGGTTCCTGCACTTACATATTCACGTAAAAAGTTAGTGGGAAAAGAAGTGGGAAAGTGGGAAAAAACTGCTCAAAGTGCCAAATAAACTGTTCCCGCCAAAACTCGTTCGAACGAGATTTTCATTCGAATGAAGTCTAATGAAGTTCAAGTGTATTAAAAAATGAACTCGTTAGAAATCTCGTTGGAATTCTCGTTCAAACAGCATTGTTTGTTCGAACGATAATTCGAACAATGTTCTAGTGGCCAGATAGGGAACTCATTGGCAGACACGTTCGAACAAAATTCTCATTCGAACGAAAAACTCATTCAAACGACAATTCGAACGAACTTACAGAAACTTTATATTTTTTATTTTAAAGTTTTAATAAAATCTTTCTGAAAAATAAACAAAAGTTTTAAAATAAAATTTCTGTAATACCCCGTAATTTTATTGATTTTTATTTAATGGATTAATTAATTAAATGAGAATTAATTGGAAATTAATCCGGATTTAAATACTAGCGAGACGCGAGTTGGTATATGATTATGATGATAATATTGAATATTACTGGGTATATATGGTAATATATGAGTATTGAAAGTATTAAAATTGTCTAGAGTTAAATACGACAATTTGGGAAATTAAGTTGTGACTCGCGTGTCAGTCGCGTCAGAAATCAGTTTAATTAGATTTAAAAAGTAAATTATATTTTTATCAACCGTATGCTCATTTTGAGTGCGCCAACGTGTACAGAAGGGTCGAGATAGTAAAAAAACACTAGCCGGTGATTTAGTTTGGGTCCCGGAGCATTTTTAGGTCAAATCGGCAACCCGGAAGGGTATTTCGGTAATTTTAAAAATTAAGGAATTAAGACCCATGAATTTTAGGGTTTATTTATATATTATTAGAAAATACATTAAGGCCACTATCATCCAAAAACAAGAAAGTGGGCTACGAAAGTTAGAGAGAAGTTCCAAAAGGTTTCCAAACCAAAACCGCCACCCACCACCACCATTTTGGACGGAATTGTGATCGAAAAGAAGAGGGAACCAGCCCTTGAACACCAGTAACGATTCAGAACATCAAACTTAAGGTAAGTGATTTGGTTTCATTAGTTCAATGAATATTTCCTCCATGCTTAGTGTAGAAATTAAAGATTGTCTTGAAAGCTTTGATGAAAAACCCAATGAATTTGATGTACATCTCTAAAATTTGGTTAGGAATTATATGTAGATCTATTCTGGATGAATTCAGTATCCCGAACATAACTTTTTATGATTTAAAAATGAGTTTAAGAGAAGATTTACCATTGTTCTTGAAAAAATAGAAAACTAGGGTTTTTATTGAAGTTTTTATCCATATAAGACAAAAGATTAATGACTAAAAGGTTTTGGAACGTTAACAATGATGTATTTTGGTTGTATGATGATCTGATAATGTTAGATTAGATTTTCATACCTTGTAATGAAGTTTTGGGATGAATTTTGGATTGAAAAATGAAGCAGGCAATAGCCTATCTGGTGCGTTCGATCGATCGACACTCCCAGTTCGATCGATCGATCGACACTCCCAGGTCGATCGATCGACCTTCCCAGAATCGGTTATATTTTTCCTTTGTTGGATTCTTAACAATTTCGACCCTAGAAAATTATTGGTGGGGACTTTGTGAATACTATTAGATTAAAAGAAGACCAGTAGGCATATTTGTGAGACTCGATTCATAATTAAAAGTCAAATTGGGAATTATATTAAACTGTATAAGGCTCGACGAGTGTGATACTATTTGTGACTGATAGTTTATGAATAAGTTTTAGATAGTTGGATGATATAAGGTTAGTGGCATAAATGAGGACCTTAAGAATAGTGGATGTAAATGTGGGAATAATAGGAGACTTGCTAACCTTTGTGGGTTAGGAGTTAAGTACATGAAACTACGACGTGAGATGTGTCGGAGGTCTATATTATATATTATTCGGAGACTTAAATTTGTACAAATCGGGATAACGGTATAGGAATGTAGAATATACCTTATTTAATATTTTAAGATGTCTAAGTGGTGTGATTGCTTAGTAGATGGACTTATGTGTATAACATACCTACCATGCTTGCTATCACCGGAGGTCGGCTTTCGAATTGGGCCATCTAATCCTTGTGTGCCTACTGGGGGATTTAGATTTGTAGCTTAAGGACATAGGGCTGTGAATGACTTATTTGTGAGTTAATAAGTTAGTTGACCATGGGAGCATAGGTATGTGCCTGACCCATGGGTATGTGAACTATGTTCGCCTCCATTATGTGTGATTTTTGCTTGTTGAGATGGTTCCTGAGAGATTCTGAACACGTGGTCCTTATGTACGTGATGTACCGGGATTCGATAGCAGAGTATGTGTGCACCGTAGCATAGCCTAGGGTTTCCCTAATTGTATATTTATGATGAGATTAATATACTTTTAATTGAAATGGACTCTTTATTTAAGTGTAAGTGTGAATACTTGTGACATTTTTAGTGGAGTTAAAAGGGAAATTTCACATAATAATTATTGTAAGGAAATCTGAGAAATAAAAAGGATGTCACGCACAGCTTATATTAGAATGTCTTATTTTGACTCTCATATTATAACGTAAAGTCAGGTCGTGAATTAAACTAGTTAGTTAGGGGCATAACTAGGACGGGTTACATATACATTAGATGTGCACAATTAGTTGAGAGGTGAGTAACTCATGTGAGTGCACGCAACTAACATGTATTTTATATTCACTGTTTTATGTTATTAAACACTTGCTATATTTTAAACTTTTTTCACATTGGGCTCTAACCTGTTTGCTTCCTAATCTATTTCTTGTAAAAACCTTTTAGGTACCCAACCACAAGGACACCAAACTTAGGAGTTCCATTCGAGTGACGAGCTGTAGCTGCTGTGGAAGTTACAGGACCTCGATAGTAGACGCCTCCACTTTCTACATTGACTCCACTTCATATTTATTCATCTGTAGGGCATGTCGCCCCTTTTTCTTTAGAGACCGCTTTATCATATTCAGTTCCATCTCAATTTTGGGTTTTAATTAATTAATTATTCAGACTTTATATTAGGT
This sequence comes from Sambucus nigra, assembly GCA_949130495.1. Lineage (NCBI taxonomy): Eukaryota > Viridiplantae > Streptophyta > Magnoliopsida > Dipsacales > Adoxaceae > Sambucus > Sambucus nigra. The sequence continues at coordinate 705,256 of CASBWL010000008.1, forward strand.
ATTATTCAGTATTTGGATTGTTCAGGGGAGTGTTACTCCAGACTCAATTTTTATGCCATCATTTTACATTGTGACTGTAATGTAATTGTGATTTCTATAGTTAATAATTTATTTGGATGCATGTTAATTTAATTTAATAAAATTGGACAACTCACTTTTTAAATATTAGGTGGCTAGAAATTTTAAATAAATGTTTTCGACAGTGATGCTATGAATTGAACCAACTTGACATTTTGTATTAATTTGAATAAAGGAGTAGCTACCCGGTATTTAATCAGTCGGGGTGTCACAGATGGTATCAGAGCATCGAGTTCTCGTGTCCTTAGTATCTGTACGGCTTATTATGTTTCCGCGTAGCGTTCTTTGATATAGAGCCCTATATTTTTGGACTGTTGTACTCTTTTGTGTATTTTTCGCTCTTCAGCTATTTTGAGATAGTAACTGTGAACTTATAAGATGTCTCCCTCATTTCAGATGCCTCCACGACGTGCACAGAGAGTTCCCAGGGATGCTCAGCCCTAGCCACAGCCTGCACCAGTTCAGGGTTCCATGAATGCCGCAGAGGTTGTAGCCATTATAGCCCAGCGGTAAATGCCTCTTTAGCAGTTGTGCAGCAGGCACCACCTCAGGTGCCGGTGGTAGCCCCGGTCCAGGCTTATGCATTCTCGTCTTCTTGGGAACGTGTTCGTGATGCCTTTCAGAAGGTACACCCTCCAGAGTTTGCAGGTAGCTCCCACGTAATTATGTCCAGCCAGTGGAAGAAAGACATCCAAAGACACTTGAGGATGTATGAGTGTACATACGTGCAGAGATAGATATTGGCTACTTTTAAGCTGGTAGGGTCAGCATTGCAGTGGTGGGAGTCCATTACCACTGCGGAGGAGAGAGATGTTCTTACCATTCAGGAGTTCTGGGTGCGGTTTGATCGCAAGTACTTTCCTTCAGCAGTTCATATCGAGATGAGGAGGAAGTTTATGAACCTCAAGAAAGAGGGGAAGACAGTGGCAGAGTATGAGTTCGAGTTCACCAAACTTCTGAACATCGTTCCCGATGAGATTTCGACCGAAGAGAAGAAAATACAGAAATTCATGGATGGGTTAACTTAGAGGATCCGTCAGTACTTTCTAGGAAATCTCTCATTGGCCACTTATTCTGATGTGGTTAACGCAACACTGCTTCACTGCCAGGACCACCATTTTCACTTGTCAGAGGGTAAATGATCAGGAGGGTCCAACCATCAGGGCAGGACAGGGGGGGAATGGTGCTAGCGGGTCACAGTCAGCTCAGGGTTAGCACAGGTAGAGTGATCAGAGTTCCCAGCAGGGGGATTCTAAGAGATTTCGATCTGGAGGTTTTAAAAATGGTCATGGAGGTTTTCGTCATGGCCAACAGGGTCAGCACGGCCATCAAGGTCAGCACGGCCAACCAGGCCAACAACAACATTTTCAGCAGGGCCAGGGGAGGAATGGCAATGGCCACCAGGGCCGTGGGCAGCAGGTTCAGAGAGGGGGAAACTTTGTGGGAAAATGTTTTATTTGTGGAAAGATTGTCCACAAATGCCAGGAGCATCCTGAAAGGGGTAGGGCCCCACAGCAGCAGCAGGGTGCTCGACACAATCCCCAGAGACCTATGTTTCCCGCCACCCTCCCAGCACCACCACAGATGCCATCTTTACCACCCATCCTATCAGTCCCAGTCCAGCAGGGACAGCTTCAGTTCGAGTGAGTTTATCAGCTCCAGCAGGCCGCAAGCCCACAGGATCCACCCGCTATTGAGGGTATATTCTCTATTCAGGGGACTATGGGGCCTATTTTATTTGATACGGGTGCCACACACTGTTTTATTTCCACGAGATTTGCACGCACTATAGGGTTGTTAGACACTGCAGAGAGCACAGTTGCTTGCGTAGATTCACCATTGAGTAGGGGTTTTATGATTTCCCTTATATGTAGAAGTGTGTGTATCGAGATCGGGAGGTTTACTTTACCTCATGATATGTTAGTGTTAGATATGACTGAGTACGATGCTATCGTTGGCATGGATTGGCTAGTTGTGTATCGAGCCATGATTGATTATTTCAGTAGGAGTATTATTTTTTCCATACCCGGGCAAGAGATGTTCTTAGTGGCGATGCCTTGTCCTAAGGGAGGATCGTCCACTCACTTGTATTACATAGAGGAGGAGACCTCTAAGGAAGTGGTGATACCACTTGATTCGATTCCACTTGTTAGGGAGTTTGCTGATGTATTCCAGGATATTCCAGGATTACCTCCTAGTAGAGAGATATACTTTGTTATCAATTTGACGTCGGGCACTCGACCTATAGCCCGCGCACCTTACCGTATGTCTCCAGCGGAGATGAGAGAGCTACGGGATCGTATAGAGAAGCTGTTGGGTCAGGGGTTTATCCGTAGGAGTACTTCGCTATGGGATGTTCATGTGTTGTTCATAAAGAAGAGGGATAGATCTTTGAGGTTATGTGTAGATTATCGGGAGTTGAATAAAGTCACTATATGGAATAAGTATCCGTTGCCTCGAATCGATGATTTATTCTACCAGTTGAGAGGAGATTCCTTCTTCTCAAAGATCGACTTGCGATCGGGATACCATCAGTTGCGTATCAGGGAAGAGGACGTCTCGAAGACTGCTTTCTTGACGAGATATGGTTCCTATGAGTTTCGAGTTATGACTTTTGGCCTAACCAATGGCCCAGCCATGTTTATGGACTTGATGAATAGGGTATTTAGAGAGTTCCTAGACCCGTTCGTCATCGTCTTCATTGATGACATTCTGGTTTACTCCCAGATAGAGGAGGAACACACCGAGCACTTGAGGCAGGTTTTGCAGACGCTACGTCAGAACGAGCTATATACAAAGTACGAGAAATGTGGATTTTGGCTAAAGGAGGTTCAGTTTTTGGGGCATTTCATTTCAGACAGAGGGATATCTGTTGATCCGGGGAAGTATCCGCGGTGAGGGAGTGGGAACAGCCCACGACACCAACTGAGATTCATAGTTTCCTGGGCCTGGCAGTATACTACAGAAGGTTTATTCGGGGTTTCTCAAAGATAGCGGGTCCTTTGACACATCTGACTCGCAAAGGTGTGCCATTCATTTGGAGCGATGCCTGTCAGTTGGCATTCGATGAGTTGAAGGACAAGTTGACCTCAGTGCCAGTGTTAGCATTGCCCAGACCGAGAGTCGAGTATCTAGTGTACACTGATGCATCCTTACAAGGACTTGGAGGTGTACTGCAATAGGAGAGTCAGGCCATAGCATATGCTTCCCGTAAGCTTAAGCCTCACGAGAAGAATTACCCCACCCACGACTTGGAGTTAACAGCAGTTGTATTTGCTCTTCGGATTTGGAGACATTATCTCCTGGGGGAGAAATTCCATTTATTCATGGACCACAAGTTCCTACAATACCTCTTCACGCAGAAAGAATTAAATATGCGTCAATGTAGGTGGCTTGAGTTCGTGAAGGATTATCAATTCGATATCCAGTACCACCCAAGAAAGTCTAACGTGGTAGCAGACGCATTGAGCCGTAGGCCAGTAGGTGAGGTGGCCGAAGTGTGGAGAGCAAAGTGGAAGGAGTTGGGACACCAGGACGCAGTGGCCCAATCATTCATGTCGGTAATGACCGTTACGCCCCAGGTTGTTACGAGAGTGATACAGGCCCAGACAAAAGACTCATTTTATCAAGAGTAGATAGTTTGTTTACTAGCAGAGGGAGTTGGGTCCTATACCGTTAGTCAATACGGGGGCTTACGCTTCAATGGGAGACTGGTTGTTCCTGAAGTGAAAGACTTGCGACACGAGGATATGATAGAGTCGCACGGTTCGCGGTACATCCTGATGGGGATAAGATGTACCAGGATATGAGTCGACAGTACTGGAGGAGCGGGATGAAGAGAGAAATTACCGAGTTCGTTTCTAAATGTGCCACTTTTCAGCTGGTAAAGGTGGACCATCAGAGACCGGCAGGACTTCTACAGCCGTTAGAGGTTCCTATGTGGAAATGGGAGAGCATTTCCATGGACTTTATCATGGGGTTACCTACTTTGCAGAGGGGTCATGACTCCATATGGGTAATCGTGGATAGATTGACCAAAGTAGCTCATTTCCTACCAGCCCGGACAGACTACACTAGGGACAGTATGCCCATATTTTCATAGCGAAGATAGTGAGACTCCATGGGATGCCTCTCAATATCGTGTCTGATAGAGACAAGATTTTTATTTCGCTATTTTAGGAGAGTTTCCCGGAAGCCATGGGTACGGAGTTGCAGCTGAGTACGACATATCACCCGCAGACAGATGGGTAAATCGAGCGGATGAATCAGATGTTGGAGGACATGTTGTGCCTGTTCATACTAGATTTTGGAGGTGGTTGGGAGCAGTACCTTCCCCTGGTGGAGTTTGCTTATAATAACTCCTATCAATTCACTATTGGCATGGCTCCATTCGAGACGTTATATGGTAGACCTTTTCGTTCCCAAGCATGTTGGCTAGAGGTGGGGGATAACAAGCTTCTTGGACCGGAGGTGATTCAGGATACCTCGGAGAGGATAAAGATGATACGGAGCCATATTCGGGTGGCTCAAGACCGTCAAAAAAGTTATGCCGATGCCAATAGATTCTTTAGAGAGTTCAAGGTGGGGGACCAGGTGCTACTCAGAGTATATACGATGAAGGGGATTATGTGTTTCGGAAAGAAGGGGAAATTGGCACCTAGATACGTGGGCCCATTTCCTATCATCGAGCGGATTGGGCCAGTAGCGTATAGACTTAGGTTACCGGAACACTTGCATAGGATTCATGACGTATTCCATATTTCCTCGCTAAGGAAATATGATAGATACTGTTTGGCCCATACCCATATTACTTTAAAGGACATCGATCTTCAGCCTGATAATTCCTACGAGGAGGGGCCGATTGCTATTCTGGACCACAGCGAGAGGAAACTGAGGTAAAAGATAGTACCATTAGTACGTGTTCAGTGGCGGCATCATAATGCCGAGGAGTCCACATGGGAGCGCGAGGATGAGATGTACGAGCGTTATCTAGAGTTATTTTTGCCAGGTACACTTTATTTCCAAATTTCGGGATGAAATTCTGTTATTAGGGGGAAAGTATGTAATACCCCGTAATTTTATTGATTTTTATTTAATGGATTAATTAATTAAGTGAGAATTAATTGGAAATTAATACGGATTTAAATACTACCGAGACGCGAGTTGGTATATGATTATGATGATAATATTGAATATTATTGGGTATATATGGTAATATATGAGTATTGAAAGTATTAAAATTCTCAAGAGTTAAATACGATAATTTGGAAAATTAAGTTGGGACGCGCGTGTCAGTCGCGTCAGAAATCAGTTTAATTAGATTTTAAAAGTAAATTATATTTTTATCAATCGTATGGTCATTTTGAGTGCGCCAACGTGTCCAAAAGGATTGAGATAGTTAAAAAATACTAGCCAGAGGTTTAGTTTGGGTCCCGGGACATTTTTAGGCTAAATCGGCAACCAGGACGGGTATTTCGGTAATTTTAAAAATTAAGGAATTAACACCCACGAATTTTAGGGTTTATTTATATATTATTAGAAAATCCATTACGGCCATTATCAGCTAAAAATAAGAAAGTGGGCGACGGGAGTTAGAGAGAAGTTCCAAAAGGGTTCCAAACCAAAACTGCCACCCACCACCACCGTTTTGGACTGAATTGTGACCGGAAATAAGAGAGAACCAGCCCTTGAACATCAGCAACAATTCAGAACATCAAGCTTAAGGCAAGTGATTTGGTTTCATTAGTTCAATGAATATTTCCTCCATGCTTAGTGTAAAAATTAAAGATTGTCTTGAAAGATTTGATGAAAAACCCAATGAATTTGATATACAACTGTAAACTTTGGTTAGGAATTATATGTAGATCTGTTCTGGACGAATTCATTATCCCAAACATAACTGTTGATGATTTAAAAACGAGTTTAAGAGAAGATTTACCATTGTTCTTGAAAAAAATAGAAAACTAGGGTTTTTATTGAAGTTTTTATCTATATAAGACAAATGATTGATGACTAAAAGGTTTTGGAACGTTAATAATGATGTATTTTGGTTGTATGATGATCCTATAACGTTAGATTAGATTTTCATACCTTGTAACGAAGTTTTGGGACGAATTTTGGATTGAAAAATGAAGCAAGCCGTAGCCTACGTGGTGCGTTCGATCGATCGACACTCCCAGTTCGATCGATCGACCACCATCGATTGATCGACACTCCCAGGTTGATCGATCGACCTTCCCAGAATCGATTATATTTTTCCTTTGTTGGATTTTTAACAATTTCGACCCTAGAAAATTATTGGTGGGGACTTTGTTAATACTATTAGATTAAAGGAAGACTACTAGGCATATTTGTGAGACTCGATTCATAATTAAAAGTCAAATTGGGAATTATATTAAACTGTATAAGGCTCGACGAGTGTGATACTATTTGAGACTGAGAGTTGATGAATAAGTTTTAGATAGTTGGATAATATAAGGTTAGTGGCAGGAATGAGGACCTTAAGAATAGTGGATGTAAATGTGGGAATAATAGGAGACTTGGTAACCTTTGTGGGTTAGGAGTTAATTACTTGAAACTACGACGTGAGATGTGTCGGCGGTCTATATTATATATTATTCGGAGACTTAAATTTGTACAAATCGGGATAATGGTATAGGAATGTAGAATATACCTTATTTAATATCTTAAGATGTCTAAGTGGTGTGATTGCTTAGTATATGGACTTATGTGTATAACATACCTACCATGCTTTCTATCACCGGAGGTCGGCTTTCGAATTGGGCCATCTAATCCTTGTGTGCCTACAGGGGGATTTAGATTGGTACCTTAAGGACATAGGGTTGTGAATGACTTATTTGTGAGTTAATAAGTCAGCTGACCATGGGAGCGTAGGTATGTGCCTGACCCATGGGTATGTGAACTATGTTCGCCTCCATTATGTGTGATTTTTGCTTGTTGAGATGGTTCCTGAGAGATTCGAAACACGTGGTCCTTATGTACGTGATGTACCGGGATTCGATAGCAGAGTATGTGTGCACCGCAGCATAGCCTAGGGGTTCCCTAATTGTATATTTATGATGAGATTAATATAGTTATAATTGAAATGGACTCTTTATTTAAGTGTAAGTGTGAATACTTGTGACATTTTTAGTGGAGTTAAAAGGGAAATTTCACATAATATTTATTGTAAGGAAATATGAGAAATAAAAAGGACTTCACGCACAGGTTATATTAGGATGTCTTGAGTAACACCCCGTATTTTTGTACTTTTAATATTTAATTAATTCGAGAATTTTAAATTACTGGTGTGTTGTAATTTTAATTGAATTAATTATGGCAATATATATATTTAAATATTAATCGGGGAGTGAATGGTTAATGTTTAAAAAAATTTATTTACTAAGCGAATAGTAATAATTTAATTACGTCATTTTGGGTATTAATGACGGGTATGCACTTATCCCAGTCGGGAGTCGGTATAGACTAAAGTGGGTGTGAGGTAAGGATTTTTATAAATTAATTTGGATGCCAATTATGAGTGCGCGGTTGAGTCCATATGGGTCGAGATAGTCAGAAAAGAGTACCCGGGCGTAGTAATTGGGTCTCGGGGCATTTTTGGGCATAGCCGGGCCCACACGGGGTGATTTGGGCTATTTTAATTTAGCCCATTAGGCTAAAAACGGTATTAAGGGTTTTTAACCTAATTGGGAGATTAAGGAATAGCAGCCAACATAACTCTAAACCTAGGGTTTGAGAGGGGATTTGGGGGAAAGCAAATCAAGAGCAAGTTGGAGGTTATTGGAGCCAAATTAAGGGACATCAATGACGGATCAGACACCACGAACAATCCAGGCAAGTCGTTAACTATTGTGATTTCTAAAATTATGATAATCAATTCATATCATAGTGATGTGTATATGAAAATTCGTTTTTGGTGTGTCACCAAAATCTAAATTGGGTTTTTGTAAATTTAATATACCTTAATGGGATTAAGGGTAAGATTTATGGTGTTTATGACTCTAGAATGTAGAGTAATGAATCGTGTGTTAAAAACCAGTGAGAACAATTGGTTAATTACTGATAAAATGAATGAAATTCATATTGGGGATTTGAGACCCGGATAATACCCAAATCGGGAAAACCTTGGAATTTATGGATATTGATGATGAATTTAGGTCTGTGGGATGTTTAGACCCTTTCCTTATATGGAGGATGTGTTATTTGTATTTGGGTAAGGGCTTAGGTTGAGAATTTAAGCTTAAAGTTTTGTCCATAGCTGTCAGTGGTTGGAGAAGACGAATACTGGAACGATCGATCGATCGACCAGGGGGGATCGATCGATCGATGATGGCGAAATCTGGGCAGTTCGGCCAGTTTGTTTATATAAAGGGAAAATTTAGTAAAAGTTAAGTTTCATACATTAATAAGTGATAAATAATTATGAAACAAATATTCCTAGAAATTATGGGAGGAAGTAATTGGGACTAGGATAAATTTATGTGGGGCACTTAATGGATGAAATTGAGAGGTTTTATTCCAAAATGGGGAAAATACGGATCAAGTGAGCAAATCCGGGTATATTGGTCAAGCGACCCCAAGATATTGAATTAAGTTGGAGATAAACTATTTAATTTAGAGTCGGGATATAGACTCGGTAAATAATTAATTTCGGGCCAAGTGAATCGAGTCCGGGTATGTTAATAATTATAGGCAAATATAATTGGGGAAATTATGGAGATGAATGTGTGACACATTGTGGGCAAATATGTGAGGACGAAATTATGAGATGTAAAATGGACCAAGTGAGTGAGTCCGGTTATGTTGGTTAAGTGACACCAAAGTATTTAATTAATTATTGAGAGAGAGTAATTAATGTGGAGTCGGTATATAGACTTGGGAAATATTAAGGTATGGGCCAAGTGAGCGAGTCCGGGGATAATGGTTGGGTGACACTAAGTTATTAAATTAATAAGTGTGATAATTAATTTAATTGGAGTCGGATTGTAGACTCGGGTAGGATTAAATTAATAGGTGTGATAATTAATTTAATCAGAGTCGGATTATAGATTCGGGAAGGTATTGAATTAATAAGTGTGTTAACTAATTTTATTAGAGTCGGACCACAGACTCGGATTGGGGTAAATTAATTAATGTGTAAATTGATTATATTAGAGTCGGACCACAGACTCGGATTTGTGTTGATTAATTAATGGGTAAATTAATTAAATTAGAGTCGGACGATAGACTCGAGGAGGTATTAAATTAATAAGTGTGTTAATTAATTTAATTAGATTCGGACGATAGACTCGAGGCGGTATTAAATTAATGGGTGAGTTAATTAATTTTATTAGAGTCGGACCACAGACTCGGATTGGTGTAAATTAATTAATGTGTAAATTGATTATATTAGAGTCGGACCACAGAGTCGGATTTGTGTTGATTAATTAATGGGTAAATTAATTGAATTAGAGTCGGACGATAGACTCGGGGAGGTATTAAATTAATAAGTGTGTTAATTAATTTAATTAGAGTCGGACGATAGACTCAGGGCGGTATTAAATTAATGGGTGAGTTAATTAATTTAATTAGAGTCGGATCATGGACTCGGAAAAAGTATTATATTATTTGAGGCGTGAATAAATTATTAGAGTCGGACCATAGACTCGGGAAGATGATAAATTATTAAATGAGAAAATTAATTACGTTGAGTCAGGCCACAGACTCAGGGGATTACAGGCAGTGTACGGGATTTGTAGTACATGGTAAAGTTGGGGTTTATAATATATATATATATATATATATATATATATATATATATATATATATATATATATATATATATATATATATATACGTGTATATATTGTGTGTGATATTAAATTACAGGCAGTGTACGGGATTTTGAGTACACGGTAAAGTCGGGGTTTATATTATATATATACGGTGAAGTGATAGTATATATATATGTGTATATATTGTGTGTGATATTAAATACTAGCGACTGGATATTTATTCAATTTATATACTCTAATGCTATCAAGGGAGGTTGCGCGATGTGGGTGAATCCCCTAGCTTGAGGAGTAGGGCGAGTATATCCCCAGGTCATAGCGTCCGGTATATATGGGTGGGGGATTTATATCACTTTCAGGGAAGGAATATGACCGCCTCCACTACGTTGATATTTTGGGCCAGGTTGGTGAGCGATTCCAACTTGGGGAACTAGGTCTTGTGAGCGCACCTAGTGAGATAGCATTTTAGAGGGAATCATCTAGCGAGGGTATACTCGAAGGGATGGATATAAGTATGTTATATGTGTGGATTTTGTGGCAAAGGTACGTATATAATGGTAGTAAATATTATATACGGGTAATAATACAGTGTGTGATGTACTTTCTTTATATAACTTGTGACATGGCTATATCCTACTATTTAAGAGGAATTAATTAAGTTAATTGTGAAATAACTTATAATTCAAGAATCATTATACTCGGGTTAGAGTAGTATGGCAAGGGAAGGTTATACCAGGACTAATTGGATGGGGTAGTACAACTAAGTGGGGTTAAGGTAACCGGTAGGTGTGCACAATAGTGGAGGGGTGAGAATGTCCACAAGGGAGTGCGACACTAACTTAAATATGAAGCGCATTCATGCATTTTAAATTACTGCAGTTAATTCACTTGCTAAATATTTTCAAAATGTTTTGGGTTCTAACTCTTGCAATAAAACTATTTTCAAAACCTTTTAGGTGTCCAGCCACAGGGACGCCGGGATTGATATTCTATTCCAGGAACACAGAGTTGCAGCATATGTGGATGCTAACAGGAGTTTGGATTAGACGCATCATTCATTCATTCCTAGAGTAGGAATCTTGTATCAGTTTCAGTTATATTTAGGGCTTGTCGCCCAGACTTCTCAGTACAGTTTTCAGGTGTAATTTATTCAGGTGTTGAATATTTGTATTGGATTATTTCTTTGGTGGTCGTTGATTTATTCGACAAGTTGTGTAATTATAATTCAGTTTATTTTCATTCAGATGTCTGAATGGTTTATACTTTAATTCCGCATGTACTGTTTTGTTTAATTAAAAAAGTTATAATTGGCACCAGTTTTTGGAATACTAGGTGGTTAGTAAGTTTAAAAAAAAAGTTTTCGACAGTGATGCTAAGGATGATCCAACTGGGATTCCTATTTTAATTTGGTATAGGACTGATCACCCGGTATTTTATTAGGCGGGGTGTCACATCTTGTTTTGACTCTCATATTATAACGTAAAGTCAGGTCGTGAATTAAACTAGTTAGTTAGAGGCATAACTAGGACGGGTTACGGATACGTTAGATGTGTACAATTAGTTGAGAGGTGAGGACCACATGTGAGTGCACGCAACTAACATGTATTTTATATTCACTGTTTAATGTTATTAAACACTTGCTATATTTTAAACTGTTTTCACATCGGGCTCTGACCCGTTTGCTTCCCAATCTATTTCTTGTAAAAACCTTTTAGGTGCCCAGCCACAGGGACGCCAAGCTTAGGAGTTCCATTCCAGTGACGTATTGTAGCTGCTGTGCAAGTTACAGGACCTCGATAGTAGACGCCTCCACTTTCTACATTGACTCCACTTCAGATTTATTCATCTGTAGGGCATGTCGCCCCTTTTTCTTTAGAGACAGATTTATCATATTCAGTTTCGGGTTTTATTCAGTATTTGGATTTGGTTTTATTCAGTATCATTTCAGTTTTATCATATTCAGTATCATTTCAGTTTCGGGTTTTAATTAATTAATTATTCAGACTTTGTATTTGGTTTTATTCAGTATTTGGATTGTTCAGGGAAGTGTTACTCCAGACTCAATTTTTATTCCAGCATTTTACATTGTGACTATAATGAAATTGTGATTTATTTAGTTAATAATTTGTTTGGATGCATGTTAATTTAATTTAATAAAATTGGACAACTCACTTTTTAAATACTAGGTGGCTAGAAATTTTAAATAAATGTTTTTCGATAGTGATGCTATGAACTGAACAAACTTGACATTTTGTATTAATTTGAATAAAGTAGTAGCTACCCGGTATTTAATTAGTTGGGGTGTCACAATTTCACCCAATATAAAATGTTCCAAGCTCCCATATATATATATATTCAATTGCATTCATACCTTAGGAGGATTGGAACCATGTTGATGACGTAGAAACTCGGCACAACAAACTCGGCACTATGATGAAGCTTTATACTCTTGGCCGCTACGTCTTCAACAAACACGTCATAGGCTTGAAGGATGGTCAATAACTCTATTCTATGACTCAAACGTTTTTGTTCGGAATTGAGCCAAAACTACGAAAGACTCAATTGGAAATTTATGTCCTTACATTAATAAATCACATATCTATTTACTTATCATTCTAAAGTAAATAATTGTAAATGAGGTGGTGTGAATTTGACGCAAAAAGCTTTGATACTAAGTTAAGAGTGCAGTGCAGCGGAATAAAGTGTTCTTAAATTAAACCAAATTAATTTATACCAAATTTTAGTTAAACCCTAAATCATGCATCTAAGTGATTTGAAAACATTAAATCAGGAAGCATGTAAAGGAAACCAATTTTCAGGAAAAAAAACCCCAAAGGACAAACACCTTTTTATTTCACTAATAATTTGTAAATCAAAACTTACAAGATTACAAGCAAAATATGCAATGAATATCCACAGATACCCACAAGGCCACAACCTAAATCAGTAATGGACTCCCGCAGCGAATCTGTAATAGAGTAAGGAACAGCCGCAAGCACTCCCAATGACCGCAGTCGTAGTCATCCCAGTACCTCCTTCAAGCGGTACCTAGTCAGCCAGCTCGTCCCTTAAGAGCTACCAAGATCAGTCGTAGATTTACCCTCTCTACAAGAGAAAACTTCAATAAGATTGTATCTTGGGTTCTAAAATAATTCACTAAAAGATTAGGATGTTTTGATAAATGAAAACAAGGTTTTAAACCCTAAAAGGAGAAGATTAAATGATTCTGCAGATTGTAGTTTTCGTAGAACTGTAAAACTCAGGTCTCCTCTGGGAAAAAGTCGCGTTTAACACGCTCTTTATATAAAAAAAACTTAAGGTAGCGCGTCGCTCGAACGAGGTCAAAACTCACTCGAACGAAATGTAAGTGTCGCTCGAACGACATTTCTCGCAACAAGGCTATGACGCTTGAACGACAGTAGCCTATCGCTCGAACGACTAGGAGAGAAGAAATAAAAAAAAAATTCATTAAAAACTCTGCCTACACATTTTAGAAAAATATCCCAACATTTTTAAATGAACCATTAAGGGATACAAATACAACCTTACCAAAATTAATCGTGTGTAGGCTTGAACGTTGAAGAACTTTGATATTCGGATCCGTCTTCATGTATCTTCAAACTTGAACTTATTCTTCGACGATTTGTAGCGGTAGACGACAAACACTAATGTAAACAGGACTTACAAAATATGTCCTTATAATAATAATAATAATAAATATTAATTTGTATCTCGCTAATTAATATTTACTAAAACCCAATTTAATCTTCACTAATTAAATTAATAATTTAAATGCACACGAAAATTAAATAATCATAAAAGTGCAGGGTAAAAGAATTTGTTTCATATTATATTTGTGAATCTGCAAATCAATGAAAGAATTATTTAATTAATTTGGATAATACAAATTCAATTGATGACATGTGTCCCAATAATTCTTCCTCTAAGTGTGTATTCACTTTCAGGATCACAAAAATTGTTATATGACGATGGTTAAAGACAGTTTCTACTCAAGTCAAAGGCTACATGCATTCCAACACGAAAAACACAATCATTGAAGAAACATACAATATAAGAACATTCATCGAGAAGTTTAATAGCATGTCAATAAGAGCAAAACAATCATTAAGAAAGTGGAAGATTCTCAATAATGACTCAAGTGAAAGAATTCTAATTCAAAGACCAAAAACATTCACAAGGCTACAAGCATCATAAAAGCTCTATCAACATCTCAATACGAACTCGTATGTCTTCATCAAACACACATTGAGATCAATACATAAATAAACTTTGGTTTTTAGAGTGTTGTTACTACATTTAAGTCATAAACTCTATCAAGTGATATGACTTGGTCGTCAAAGGAACTCTCTCACTTTCTCTCTCGCTCTCTTTCACACACACACAAAACACAAACTTTTGGGACTTTAAAAAAAAATTAAAATCTTCAAAAGCATTGTTTCAAAGAAAAAAATATTTCCATTAACAAAATAAGTTGAATCGAACTCAAATAATTCAACCAAGTATGTGTTTTCGAATTAAATAAAAATTTGAATAAAATCTAAGAGTTCTATTCTACTCAAAGTTAAAAAGACTCAACTATAACTAAGATTCTACTCTTTTATCACTGAGTCGAATATTTTAAAATATATCCACATATTATAGGCTATTAATGACTAATTGTCAAAATACCTTTTCTAATTTTACAATAGCACCCTTAAACAATTAGTATATTCAGAGAATTATATATACACCCTTTAACTTCTAATAAAATGAACATGGAGAATTCAAATACACACCAAGTGTATAGAACACTATAAATTAATATCACCTTAAAGTTCATTAACAAAATATTTTAGTCAAATCAATGAAGAGTGAAATAAAAAATATGGAAGAGAGAAAATTAATATTCCTCCACGAGAAGACCACATGAAGACTTGGGTTCACTGAATCATTTAACAAATTACCATCCATAATGTAAACGAAAAATGAACATATAATTAATCAAAAATAATATTAGTACAAAAACCACCGTCAAATTCAAGTCCCACACGTTAAACCACCGTCATATTTTATTAATTACTTTGAGGTGACTCAACATCACCTCAAAGTTCATTTATAACAACTCTTATTTTCTCACGTAAAGGTTGGCCAGATACGATGCACCGACGAAGATGGAGCATACTCAACAACTTATACCATTCTTAGCATCGGCCGTAATAAACATTCATATAATAAACCACATTTGAATTTAAAACTGATTAAATTAAATAACAAGAAGTAATAATAAATCTAACATCCACATCCAACAAAATAAAAATCGACATGAACATAACTATCTCGACTAATGAACCAAATGACTTCGGGCTTATGCCCATACAATAATCCAAAATAAATAAAGATAGGATGAAGTAGCAACCTAAACTAGAATTAATAAATTGATCATTGGGAAGCAACACGTGACAGTAAGTCTGATATTCTTCAGTCCCGCTATCACTGTCTAAACGAACCGGGGTGGAAAAACATTTATAATTTAGGTTAGCACCCCAAAGTGTTCAAGAATTACTTAATGAAATTGAAATGCAAGATTACAGTTAATGTAAATAAGAGTCTCCCATCAATAGTCTCATGAGATAATTTCCTCACCTCTCACCTAGGTGCACTACTAATTGTATCCTACCCACAGGACCAAAATGCAATATCGATAATAAGAGCATTATTAAACATGTGATATGTATCGCATAATTTACGTGCTGAAATCAAATTATCTACATTCGTATTATATTTTTCGATTAACCCAATAATGACTATATTAAATTGTCTACATTCGTAAACCTGTGGGTTTGACGTCTCAAAGTGGTGTCTCTTCTCCACTTTATTTTTCTAGTACCCCCTATGGTCTTGGCAATGCAGTCAGACAGTATTCACCATCTGGTTATTTGTAGCAAAAGTCGAATTCCCCAATACTGACTCTCTTATGTGTCGGCATGTCCCCGATAAGAACTTCTCCATTTTTCTGTGCTATATATTTTCCATCTCCCTAGTAAAATGGGA
Organism: Sambucus nigra; assembly: GCA_949130495.1. Classification (NCBI taxonomy): domain Eukaryota; kingdom Viridiplantae; phylum Streptophyta; class Magnoliopsida; order Dipsacales; family Adoxaceae; genus Sambucus; species Sambucus nigra. The sequence goes on from CASBWL010000008.1 coordinate 721,176, forward strand.
AAGAGCAGTAAACTCTTACTCATATTCTGCCATAGTGAGACCCTCTTGCATGGGGTCTATTAATTTCCTTTGCATTTCTGATTGCATCGCGTGAGGAAAGTACTTCCCCTCAAATTTCTCTCAAAACTCATCTATGGTCAAACTATCCCTCTCTGATTCCAAAGCGATGGACTCCCACCACTGAAGTGTTGCCCCTACAAGTCGAAATTAGGCCAACATCTACCTCTGAATGGATGTACACTGAACCATCTGTAAGTGACACTGAATGTTCCTCTTCTATTGGCTTAGCACTAAACTATCCAAACTGGCAGCTAACTTTGGTGGTTCGTCCTTAGTGAAGGCCTCCCTAGCTCTGTCGCAGATCAATCCAGGCATCGGGACTGGTAGCACGGCTTGTTGTGGGGGTGGGGGTGGGAAATTCCTTAACATTGCTACCATTATGGTGGATACCGCCTCAATCGAGATTTTGGCAATCTCAGTCGGTCCAACCATAGGTGGGGTTGGTAGTGCAGTGGCTGCTGCTGTGGCCCCGGATGTGCCCCCTCATCTGTAGTTGGCGCGGTAAAATGTCTCGGTATGCCTCTCCTACAATTTGTCATCTGAAAGAAAACGAGGTTCGCATTAGTAATGGATAATAAAGAATAAAATTATCCCTAAACATAGGACTCTATACATCAAAGAACGCAAAGCATAATGTAATGAGCACAACACAAATCTTAAGGACAATAGAACCTGGATGCTCTCATACCAACTATAACAACCCTCATTTCTTCACGTAAAGGTTAGACATATACGATACGCCGAAGATGGGGGCTCGCTTGATAATTTATATCATTCTTAGCATCGACCGTAATTAATATTCATATAATAAACCACATTTGAATTTAAAACTGGATTAAATTACATAACAAGAAGTAATAATTAATCCAACATCCACGTCCAACAAAAAAAAACAATTTGAACATAACTATCTCGACTAATAAACCAAATAACTTTGGGATAATGAACAAGTAATAATCCAAAATAAATAAAGAAGGGAAAATGTAGCAACCCCAAGTAGATGAAAAAAGTGAGTTTCTCTGAATCAATGCTCTGATACCAATTTGATGAGGAATAGGCCCCCCAATTTTTAAAGACTTTACACAAAAAGTAATTTCAATTTCCTTGTAAAGTGATGCGGAAGCGAGATGGTTCAATTAAACAAATTAACTAATTTTAATTTCTTTCCAATTAAAATTAAACAAGTTCAAATTGAAAGAAAATTATACAAAAAATATTTTTCACTTAAACCAATTTAACCCTAGTCCTAGAAATTTGCCTAACAAAATATTTAGTTCAATTTTGCAAATTAGGCCAAACCAAATTTTATCAAATTAAAGTATGACTTGAATTCAATTAACATATACCCAAATTTAAATTAGCACTAATTTAAGTAAGTAGTGATTTAAACCAATTTTATCTTTTATCCCTAAGCATGCATTCTAGGTGAGTTTTGCAAAAGATAAAATAAACAATGAACCACTACGCCATGATGTACGAGGAAAAATCCACAACAGGAAACAACCTCGGACGACCCTAGCCTCAAATCCACTAAGTACGAAATTTACAATTACAAGCAAGATGACTTACAACACTCGACTCGAATCCTTCAAGCCCCGACGCGTATTCTTGTAACTACCTCTACCAAGAGAATAACCACGAAACTCCACCGCGGTCTCATAATCCACTGATCGAACTTTTTCGATCACCGCTTCCCAAACAAGGAACCTTTCTCCAAGTGGGTATGTCACAGCAAACAAGCTTCTTCTTTGTGGGATGTAGAAGCAAACCCAAACACTCTTTTACGGTACAGATGAATCCGGTTCCAAACAAACTCTCCAAGCAAGATGTATATATAGATAGATAGAGACTTGGATTAAAACAATGTTTATTGGGTGCAAACTTGGTTTTGTTCTTTGAATAAATCAATTTGACTAAAAAACACTAAGGGAACTTTTTATGAAAGGATTAAGATCTCAAAACCTCTCTAGGAGATGGAAAAAGTTCTTAGAAAAATTCTGCTCCCCAAGTCATTAAATTCTGTGAAAGAATAGTGGGACAAAGTAGTGCGAAAGTGCCAAAAAACTGCCAAAAAAAGTTCCCGCCGAAATCTCGTTCGAATGACATTTCGTTCGAATGAACTATCAAACGAAGTTCAAATGGCAAGTCGTTGGCAAACCTCATTGGAACAAAATTCTTGTTCAAACGAAAAACTCATCCGAACGACAATTTCGAACAACAAAACAGAAAGCTTAAAATTTTCATTTTTAGCCAAGAAACTTTATTTTAAAGTTTTAAAGAAACCTTTTGAAAATAAACTTTAGTTTAAAATAAAAGTACACCCAATACAAACTTATTCCAAGTCTCCCTATATAGATATAGAAATACATTCATACCTTTGGAGACTATGGAATATGATGTTGATGACGTAGAAACATAGCACTTGAAACTCGGCAATAATGAACCTTTATAAGTCTTGGCCGCTACGTCGTCACCTCTAGTATGTCATAGGTTTGAAAGATGGACAAGTATTCTATCCTATGACTCAAACGTTTTTGTCCGGAAGTGAGCCAAAACAACGGGACTTAATTGGAAATTTGTGTCCTTGCAAATCTCCCCCTTTGGCTATTCCGGGACAAAAACCAAACAAAAATCCTAAAGGGCAGTCAACTCACTAGACTCAAAAAACATCCCACCCAAAAATAAAGAGTAAAATGCTTGACTTGAATACCACTTTAGAATTAAACGCTTTGCCGACGATGAAAGTTGCCATTTAGAAGAATTCCTGCACACTTAAGCAAACTATCAAACGCATAGGGAATATTAAAATATTAAATGCAATATAAATAAAGCCCCTTAATTGATTCCCCCCTTTAGCAAACAAATGACCTACTTAGAAAAGACGTCTCCCCCCTAAGATAAATCCCCCCCAAACTAAGATATGATTATAATAGGAATAGATACCATTTCTCCCCCTATCATTCTCCCCTTTTTTTTTCAAGAATAGACAAAGGATAAAGAATCAAAAATTAACTTATCTCCCCCAATTAAAGCATATACACACCCTAAACTAAACAAGGGATAAATAGAATGGGATAACAAGTTAAAAACATGCAATTGTGCATAAAGTGATGAGAACATTAAAGCACATGGACAACTAAAATTCAACCAATCCATATAAAGATATGAATATCAACTATGATACGATAACAAAAGATATCAATTGATTGTAGTAATCTAAGCATGTGATATCGAAACAAAATTCGCAACAAGATAGATACCAAAAATGAAGTGCAAACATAAATGAACTAGCTAAACATGGCAAAGACTCAAAAACAAACAAAATATCATATATATGTACACACAATAGATACAAACTAAGCATAAGTACACACATATAGATATAAATGCCAAAATGACACAAAACTAAATAACATAGATTTTTCCACTCTTATAGCATAAATGTGTCATATGGAAACGAAAGTGAATGGGTGTGAACAAGATACTAATGAATTAAAACCCAATCATTTAAAAGTGTTCATGTAGTTCACATTTGATTGCAAAACTTTATCAAGTAGAATTTTGCCTTTATGTGACAGGATAAAGTGAACTAATGAACAAACAAACACAATGCATACAAGCCTAGCATGTTGATGATTCTACAAACCAATAGAGTCATGACATTAAAAGCGCAATTAGGATAAACGGACATTGTGCAAACCGTTGATATATCATCCAAACTCCCTCAATACGCATATATATTATTCGTTTGAATGAATAAATAAACTAAACAAATTAGGCCTTGGCAAATGATTTTTCTTTTAATTCCATATTTTTTTAGGCCTTTGGACCACGTATTTCTTTTAGGTCCATTCCAACCGGTGGCTTACTCGCAAAGGATAATATTTTCCATTTTAGATCCCTTCCCCGTGCACATTTATACATATGATTTTTTTATATCTCACAAATCTCACGTGCAACGGATTTCGACATGCACTAGTCCTCCTAGGTCAGAGTGTGTAGATGACTAGATTGATAGGAGAACACCTCACAAAGCTCAAATATAACATAACATGTGACGTAACGGGTATAGTATTATAGTAAAAATGAATTTTTTCTAACTTTAGTGGGAGGTTAACATAGTTAATATAGAAGTTGGCGTTGTAAATTAGAGTAAAATGTCATTTAGGGATTCTGATCTGGAAGTGGCCCAATTTGGGGCGGTGAATCAAGCACTGCGTGAGAATACACCATTATTCCCCAAACGAAACATCAAGTTTCATGGGATATTTTTAATATGTTTTAAAAATTCAAATTTAGCCTAACGACTACTTTAAAACGGTCATTAGATTATACCCCTATATATATATATATATATATATATATATATATTGTTTATTATTTTTAAAAAAATCACAGTATATTCGCAATCCAACAAAATTCATTTGGGATATCTTTATTGTTGAAGTTGGATTGGTATTTGATTTATAAGGTTGGATGTTAATTAAATGGTAAGGGTTGAAATATAACTATGAGTTGTCGGGTGGTAAACGTGAATAAGTACAAACCTCCCCCGAAATATCAATGTTTAGCATGTAAATAATCTCACGCGATGCTTTGATGTTCCGTATCAGTTTCAAATGGTTTCATATTGAGCATGTTTTTTTCTTTTTTTTCTTTTTACAACCTCATATACCAAATGTACTATATACCTACTAAAGTATTTTGCTGACTCACCCACTAAATATAACACGAAATATGTACTTTTACTCTACCAATTAGGGATGCCCTTACAAAGATAAGTTTATATACAAGTTTTAACAAGAAATGAGTAATACCAAGTATATACCCAAAAATAAGTCCACTAATGTGTTTTTAGAGAAATGCTAGATCGACATAAAAATGCATCACAAAATCGTATACATTAATATGTTGCATGCGTATTGACTTGTGTTTTACCATAATAATGAAGTTCGAACACAAGGCAATATAGTTCTGATATGTCAATTATGTTTCATTATTATGGTGCCTATCATTTTCCCTTTTGTAATTCTAAAATAGGAAAATACTTTTTGTGAGTACAGAAATGTAAGTTTTAGCTAAGTTGTTGTTGTTTTTTCAAAAGAGGAAAGCTCCCCGAGTTATCTTAAGAAATAGAGAAAAATAGCCTTTCTCTGGGGGCTTACAAAGAAATACATGAAATAGAAAAATCATAAATAAAGGAAAGAATAAATCTAGAATAAGGCCCTTTATATGGCCTAGCTTTGAAAGATATAATAATGCCTTAATGAATCTCATAATTTATCGACTTATAATTCACATGTTTGTCTTCAAATGTAGCCTTGTTTCTAGCACACCAAATCTTCCAACAGATGAAGCTTGGAAGTAACTTAAAAAGAGTGGCCCTGATGTTGTTCCTATTAGAATTAATCCACCACAAAATTAGACGAGATATAAATCCAGGATTATGAAATTTGAAACCCATAAGGTTTTCAAAATGATTCCAAACTTAGATAGCCATATCACTGGAGCTAAATAAGTGAGAGATAATTTCCTCTTGATAAACACTGCAACATGGACAACTCGAAACAAAAAGGAATATTAATAGCTTAAAGACTATCATCTAGAGGAATAACATTATGAAGGGTATGCCACATGAATGTTGAAACTTTCGGAGGTAATCTAGGATCCCAAATCATGAAGAAGGAAAATTAAACCCCGTGTTTATTTCACACAGCTTTCCAAGATTTTTATAAAGTAAAACCATGAGAAAGCCAACCTTGGTAAAAAGCATCAAAAACATTATCGTCAATAACATCATACACCGCTTGCATTCCTTTCCACGTCCCACTTGCAAAGGAAGGTGTTCATCTAAAATTCACATGAACTAGCTTTTTATATTTGAAATTTAAAAAATTATCCCATAAAGAATTGTTATGAAGAAAATGAATCCAAATTTTGCATGAGAAAACCAAACACACATCAATGATCTTACGAACACCAAGTCCACCTTCATATTTAAGTCTAGAAATAGCATCCCATGAAACCTAATGATGTTTGTGAGTCTCATTGGAATTACACCAGAATAAATTAACACAAACCTTATTAAAATCTCGTATGAATGCCATTGTAGGAAATAAAGCGGAAAAGACATGCATTCCTAACATCGTGAGAACCACCTGGATCAAAGTCAATTTACTTGCCTGCCAATGCTTAATACGGCTTATATATTTATCAGTTATAGGCAAAAATATATGGCTTTTATCCAGCCCTAATACAGGGGAACGCCAAGATAATTAACCGGTAAAGATTTAATAGGAGAACTTGTTCAAGATGATATGTTCTTCCGCTGCCAAACTGTGTATCTGGGGGCTGCTATTAAATATCTTTTACATGTGTTAATGTTTTGACCAGATTGGAATTAATATGCAGAAATAAACTGCATGAAGTTACTGATAGACCAAAGGTTACCATTCTGAAAAAATATAATATCATCAGCGAAAGAAATGAACAATATTAGCGGGTAGCCCTTGGTCATGTTTTAGTTCACTATAGACATTGCTAATATCTAGTTGTGGACACCTCTAGTAAGAAATTCTACCATAATAATGAAAAAACAGGGGATAAGGGATCACCTTGACGCACCCCACGCCCTGATGAAAAATAATCACACGACTTGCCATTAATGATAATAGAACACCAATAATTAGATAAAATTCTCCAGACCATATCAAAACATGTTTCGGATAACCCAAAAGTTCATAGAACCTTTAAGATAAAGTGATACGAGATAATTTCATACGCCTTTGCCATATCGACTTTGATCACAACATTGGAACTGCGAATCTTCTTATTGAGATTTTAAGATAATTATTGAGCAAGAAGAGTATTATATGTGGCGTGGCGACCTTGGATAAAACCAGTTTGGGATGGCAAAATAATTTTGGGAAGCAAACAACCTAAACGGTTAGACAAAATTTTAGAAATAATATTGTTTGAAAAGTTGCAAAGGCTTATGGGTCTAAAATTAGAACAATTTATAGGATTGTCCACTTTTGGAATAAGAATAATGTTAGTAGAAGACCAACTCTTGGTAATTTCATGCCCGAGAAAAGAAGATTGAATAGCAAGAACTAAATCCTCCTTGATGATGTCCCAATGAGCTTGAAAAAAAACATTAAATCAATTTGGCCCCGCCACACTCTCCTTATCCACAGAAAAAACAACCAAATGAATTTCTTCCAAAGATGGCACATTAGTGAGCATAGAATTGTCAGAAGCATCAACCAATTTAGGAATATGCTGAAAAATGCTAAGATTGTTATCATTGAAGGTAGCCTCTTGAAGAATATTTTGAAAGGGAGAGATAACATATTTTTCAACCTCATTAGAATCAGAGAGCCACGAGCCATCGTCATCCTTAACCTTGTGAATGAACAATTTGTTATTCTTCTTCCAAAACATGGAATTAAAATTTTTTGAATTAAAATCTCCATGATTTGCCCAGTTAACTCTAGCCTTTTGCTTCTTATGAACTTCCTTAATTTTCAAAGCCTTATTGAAGTTAGCCTTGGAAAGATGCCAATCTTCTATATGATGTTGGGAGGGATCAATATAAAAAATAACCTCCTTGATAACCAAATCCTGTTCTTCTATTTGGACCTGGTTGAAGACATTCTTAAAAACCTCTTTGTTCCAAGACCTTAAAGAAATTTTGATATTTTTAAGCTTGGATGAAAATAACGCCATAGGATTCCCACTACCAACAAAATTCCAAGAATGTTTCACTACTCCAAGAAAAGAATTATGATACATCCACATGTTTTGAAAACGAAAAGGTTTTGGGACTAAATTAGAAGGAAATTTGAGAGATAGAAAAAGAGGGGCATGATCAATGTTAAAGAAGAAAAAGGATTATGAAACCAACCATCATTACTAAAGACCCGATCAATTCTAGAACAAATTCTATCATCACTATCATGATTATTACACCAAGTATATTTAGCACCCGAAAAGGGAATTTCATTTAACCCCACATTGGTAATGGTATTATTAAAGTCTAAAATGGCATGCCTATCAACCAAATTACCACCGATTTTTTCATCCTGTTTGGATACAATATTGAAATCCCCTCCAATAGCCCAAGAAATATAACCAAGGGAAGCAAATATTCAATTAAATATATGTGAACCCCACAAACGATTGGCTCCCACTAATATTTTTGGGTCATTTGTCTTAACAGTTGTTTGACATGTCTATAGCATGTTTTGAATTGTAGTCTATGCTCCACTAATTTCCTGTCTAACCTGGGTAAATAATCATATTCCCGAAAAAAATAGTTCTTATGCTCATGTAAAAGGTCTATAACCAATTGTTGGTGTTCTTTCATCATGTTAGCACTAATGTAGGTGATTCTCTTATTTTCTTCGGTTCCTAACTGGATTTATATCAAGGGACCTGGTTAATTTACCATGAGTTTTACATATTCTATTGGTAAACTTATTAATTAACCACTGTATTGAGGAACATCATTCTCATATTTTCTTCAAAGACATAGCCAGCACAATTTATAGTTTTTTTGCCAATTTTTGTGCTCAATTCGAAATCTCTGAACTTATACAAAATTATGAAAAAGATTTCATTAGTGTGATAAATTTCAATGGGTGTGCTATGCATTAAAATTATGATTCCACTACATCACACAACTCAGTACTTTAGATTTAGCTACTGTAACAACCACCATTTTCCATGTAAAGGTTGGTCAGGAATAATACATCGAAGATGTGGCTTATCTAAACATTCATACCATTCTTAGCATCAAACCGTAATAGTGAAGTTTTAATTTAAGACATATACGCACAATAAAACCATATGAAGTAATAAACTATTAGTGAATAAGTTCAGCTCACATAGGTCTTATAACATCCATCCCAACATAACTAAAAACTAAATGACTTTAATAAATAAATCTCGATCTTATGCCCATGCAATCTCTGAATAATAAAAAAATGAAAGAAAGAGTAGCAACCTATGCTAGAATCAATTAGCCTGGTCCGCTACTAAGCAAGGGCAACTGCAGGTCTGATCCTCTATCAGTCCTGTTGTCACTATCCATAATAACTTGGGGAGAAAAATATTTTATAACTTGGTTCAATGCTTTAAAGTGACAAAGAGTTAACGTACAAAACCAATAGATAATAACGTAGTCATTTCACATTGCGCACCGCCCATCGGCAATCCCATGGTGTAAATATCTCATCCTCAACTGAGTGTAATACTATATGCAATTCCAACCCAAGCCCAAATGTGACATCCGATTTCTACACTAACGTGACAATATTGAGGGCATCTATCACACACATCAAACGGGAGATATATATCTACGCATAAGATCTCAGTCCCAAGAGTAACCCCCATAATACTACCCCATAGAAAAAAAACATTTCTTCACATTATGTCTTTTACGTAGCAATGTGTTCATTGACGGTTGTCTACATCATTAGACTACATTGATTTGTTCTTAATTTTATATATATATAACACGAAGGCATCTACCTTCGTTATCCAGCTCGTGCTCTATCGGTAAGTCCAGAGGAGTCCCTCACCAAACGAATGTAAACAAAACACACATAAGTAGGGCGGCCACTACGTGGTACACTATATCACAGCCCATACCCCGACTATGAAAATGGATCCGGATATCCCACTTCTCCCATCATAAACTGATTCCCCTGAATATAGGATTCAAAATAAGGACATTCATTATGCCTCGCCCACGTGTGCTGGTGCTTGCTACCAGTCTGACGACGTACGCAACCCCAACCGATAGACCTTCCATGAATATGGGGTTCACACAATTGTTAAATAATACATATAACACACAATATGTATAGGTAATTATCTTCATAACTATCACAACTACATTTCCTCAATCTCAAAATAACAATCCTTGTTTTAAGAATTAACACTCTAGTTAATTACTAAATTCACTAAATATTGGATAACGACACAAATATATTTTTAAGTAAATATCCTTTCACATGGACAACCTCCCACATAGTCGCTTGGACTTGTAAAAGTTCCCCGAATGATTCCATAGTCTAACCCTGATCCATGCCTAGGAGTCGAATCGATTCTCCCCTTAGAGCCGAATTGATTCGTCGGGCCGAATCGATCATCTTGGATGTTGAATCAATATGTTTTTCTACAGCATCCCAGATGTGCTATATTTTTCTATCCGAGTTTCTTCCCCAAAATGACATTTTCATTTTTAACATTTTATACACTTTAATTTGAAGAACCATAACCCTATTATAGTCAAAAAACGTGTTAACATCCCTCTAACCCAATCTACATTTGATAACCCTCAATAAATTCAAGTAATTCGATCTAAAACATCACAAGTTGCCTAACCCAACAAATTCATAATTCTTATAAAAAAATCTCTACAATAGTGAGATCAAAAAATGATTTGAAATCAATTATAAGAAATACCCCTACAATGTGGATTCTAGTAATTGTTCCTTTAATCAAATGATATCAATTCTTGGTTTATCACCAAGGTGTTTATGTAATACCCCATATTTTCAGAATAAAACATTATGACATAAATAAAATTAATAATATCGGATTAATTTTGGGAATAAATTAAATCAGATGGATTTAAATTCAAATGGGCAAGATTTAAATTGAAAATAAATGTTTATTCATGATTATATAAATACATGACTCAATTTGGCGTAAGGAGTTCACCAGTGAAAATAAATCATACGCTAATAGACTTATGGGTGTGTGTCGTTTAAACACAATAAAAATGTCTAAGTGGAGTGAAAATAATTGGGACGCATTTTGAGAGGTTTTATGGACTACTTTAAGTGTTTTAGACTTTTAGAAATTATCCCGGGGTATAGGTATATAAGTTGGGAGACTTTCGGGCTAGTCTTATTATGAGTTTGGGCCCATTTGGGGATCCAAAATTAGGGAAATAGGCCCAACTCGGAATTTGGGATTAAAATAAGATTAAGGTGAAGATTAACACTCCCCACACTTAATCAAATACATAACCCTAGCTGCCCCACCTCAAGAGAGAAAGGAACATATGACAAAAAGGAGAAGAAATAAGATATTCAAGGGAAAATTAATCAACCATATATCCAGGCATGAATTTTCTTGCTTAATTTAACGTTCAATGTGCTTCTTGATTCATCATAGTATACCTCATGTGATTTCTGGGTTTTAAGTTTTAATTTGGTGATTAAATGGTAGGGATTAATCTTATGCATGTAAAGAGGAAGAATTTAATAGACACATTAGGATTTTCTTGGGATGAATTTGGAAAATTGGACTAAAATGTAGAGATTTTTTATATATGTCTAAGATCTAAAAATTAGTGACTTTGAACCCATGTTATATCCCCCAGATCTGATTATATATTTAGTTGACATTATGGTAGAACATATGGGCTAAGAGTTTTGACCCATTCATATAAATTTTGGGATTTGGGGGAAAGAATTATATTTTAATATATGAAATTAATTATTCTAATATGAGTAATTGAGTATTAGAGACCCGTTCATAAGATTATGAAAAGGAATTAGTAAATTAGAATGGATTTTGGAAAGAAATAAAAAAACACCGTAATAGAAAGACATAGCAGATTTGGGCTTTCGCACAGGTCCAAATAGATTCGTCCACAAATGCGAATCGATTCGACCTAGGAGGTGAATCGATTCAGGCTTTGGGGCACATTGAATTGGGACCAAGATTCGATTTTGGATATTTTTAGAAACCCGTACTAATGGGTGGGACGGTATTTGGGTAAATGAGGATTTTATAAAAAATACTTTGGTGGCATAAATATTAAATGGGGAACTATTTTAGATGGTTAGATATTCTTAAAAAGAGGAAGAATTTAATATATAATTAGATGGTTGATTATAAAGGCGAAATTATTTATGGGTGATTATTTGGGATATCTAGGGTAATTACCTATACATAGTATATGAGAATAATATATACTTATATTTTTTGTGTGAACATACCTATGTTCGTGGACGGTCCTATCGATTGGGGTTACGCACGTTCGGGACCGTAGCACATGTTGGCACAGGTGGGCTAGGCGTTATGTAGGTCGTTATTATAGGTACTACATAGCAGCGTCACTTACGAGAGGTAGGTGTTGATGTTGGGATCCTTTGTCACCATTAGGTATGGATCGTGAACTGGTGTACTGCGTAGGGACTGCCCCACTTGTGTGTGTTTTGTGTTGTCCGATTAAATAAGAGATTCCTTCAAACTTACCAATAGAGCACGAATGGGACACTATTCCTTTTAAGTGTCGCATATATGAAAGGACATATATATGACTATAAAAATATAATGGGATTAATTCATGTATTTTTTGTTACTGTTGTGACTAATCTGACTGTTATACTTTAGAAAATGGTAATATGATAATAGAAGATTATGTTATAGTATGTTGGTTATTGCTTAATGCATTTTATATCATATTATCACTGTTAGCATTTATCATTTGGGACTTGTTCGGTTATATGGGAAATACCACACTGAGATGAGAGGTGAGATACTGGACACAAGTGAGCGACGATGAAGGTTACTTAATTTGAATTAATTGTATTTTTTTCACTTTAAATTTGGTAATTTAATTCATGCAACTCCAGGGTGCTGACCTAAAATTTTAAATGTTTCCCCTCCCTCGGTTTGCTTAGACAGGAATAACGGGACTGAAGGAATACCAGACTTGCTGTCACGAGTTGCTTTTTGGAGATTCAATTTTTAATTCTAGCTTAGGTTGCTACTTATTCCCGTCTTTACTTATTTTGTATTATTGTAAGGGCATAAGCCCGGAGTTATTTTATTTATTAATTGGGACAGTATTTGTTCATATTGGTGTGATTTTTTTTTGCATGTGGAGGTTGGTTTCATTATTACATACCGTTACTTAATTAAATTCCATTTATGCGGCTCATTATATGAATGTTTATTACGGACGATGCTAAGAATGATATAGATTATCTAACAAGATCCATCTTCGGCGTATTGTGTTTGGACAACCTTTACGTGAAAATATGGGGGTTGTTACAGTTGGTATCAAAGCATCCAGGTCCTAGTGTCCTTAGAATTTGTGTTGTGTTCATTACATTATATGTTGGATTGTTTGATGCATAGAGACCTATTCTTTATAATCATTATATTCTTTATGGTCCATAACTAATATGAATATCGTTTTCTTTCAGATGGAAAACAATAGGAGAGGTAGACCGAGACGTTTCACCGCACCTACTATAGATGAGGTGGCTCAGTAGGAACCACAACAGCAGCCACCACCAGCCCCACTTGTGGTTGGACTGGTACAGATTGGCACTATCGTGGCTCAGGCAATGTTAATCGTGATGGCAACTATGTTAAGGCAACTCGACACACAAGACAGTCCCTATTAGGGAATCTAAGTTTCACTACATATATAACTAGATAGTGAATACCTCCTTACGACATTATCGGGATCATAGGGAATTCTAGAAAAATAAAGGGGAGAAGAGACACCACTCTGAGGCACCAAACTAACAGGGTAAGGCGAATAGGAGTAACATCCAGGAGGCTCAGCAATTGTGGCGTCGTGAATCTTAAGAGTAACATAAGAGATTTAGAGGTTCTGATGATCAAAACAGATAGGGACAAAAGGGTCAAGGCCATGGGAAGGAAGACTAGGGCCAACAAGGGCTACACCCAGATAGGTAGTTGTTCCAGGGAAATTGTTATGATTGTGGTGAGAAAGGACAATTCTCCAGAAAGTGCCCTCAGGTAAATAAGGCAGCATAGGAATTAGGGGGACAACGAGGGAACCTGGCACCTCAGGGGGAGTGCCAACCGCTGCAGGTCCAGCCAGGGGTGGTAGTTCCATCCTTGCCAGTGCTGCCATCTTCACCTCAGGGATAGCAGCCATAGTTGTAGTACGGACGTGTGTATCACATTGCACTATGAGAGGAACAAGCGCCAGCATAGACAGTAATAGTATGATCCCATGTTTCTTTATCTTGTAAGACATGCTTAGTTGTGTACTATTGTGCAGTACTCCATGGTAAATACTATCTCATTAGTACATTAGGGGTGGGTAGACTCCGTTTTATCAAAGAACTTTATGTTGATTCACCCGCGAGTTGAGGGGCAGGAATCAATAGTGCCTTGTGTGTAGGGGTATAAGGATTGACCTTGGAAGGACTTAGGGTTGCAACAAACTTATTATCATAAGTAACATCAGATTTCGATAGTATCCTAGGGATAGATTGCCAAGAAGACCGTAGTGTTGTGTTGATTTTACAATTCAACAAAACAAGACATGAAATCGTATTTTTTTTACTTAACATAACCCAATTAAAAAGTGCACAATGCGACTAAGAATCTTTTATTTTTTAACTAACACGATCACAACCAAATAGAATGCGACATGACATGCAGTCATATTTTTTTCAAAACATAAACACGACACGATGCAGCACGAACTCTTATTTTTTACGTCGCTAGAAAACTACCCAAATAAGATATGATACCGCACTAAATATGTTTTTTTATCTAACACTAAGACACTAATTTTATTTTTCTACCCAACAGAAATCAAGAAAAATAATATAATCCACAACATCAACATAACCTAATTAAAAACACGACACAAGATAAAAAAAATTTTACCTAATACGAACACAACTAGCCCTGTCAAATGGGTTCTTAGGAGTTAATATAGCTAGTAAGAACCCAAATATATAATAAAAATTGATTATTTATATTCGATACAAACTGCATTTGTTCATAGCAATTAATACAAACAAACGAAGTTCGTAGGAAGTGTTTACGAAATTTGTTGTCATTCTCCAAATTTAAAGAATCACTACAAATTCAACAACAGATTTTGCTATCATTTTTCCTCCATTGCAAACGTACAATTTCACAAAATAATAAAATCACTTGGCTTTTAGTACTACCGTTGTAGCGGATCCGTTTGGTTCGGGTTAGAATATGTTTCAACGAGGTGAAAAGTAATATGGTGAAATAATTTTTCACTTATTTAGACTTAAATTTTCTTCTCTATTTTTCTTAAAAGTTTCATAATTATAGGATGTACACTTATTCATAATGTCAACTCAATAAAAAATTAATTTTAAATATGTAAAAATATTTTACCATTTTACTTTTCAATGCGGTTAAAAGTATTTCACATCGACGAATGAAAGGTAAATGATTCAAACACCCAACTAAGATCAACAATAATATAATAAGGGAATGGTTATTCCCGCACTCCTCCCATACTCCCCCCACACCATTTGTGTATAAAGTGATCATTGTGCCCTTAAACTTGTCCATTTTTTTTTGTCTCCAACACAAATATAATTGATAAAAATAAAAAAAATTGTATTTTCAATTAAAAAAACTATTTTTATAAAAAAAAATGTTTTTAATATGAAACTGTGTTAAAAATAAAACAATTGTTTTCAAATTTTTATAACTGTGTAAGGACATATTTTTCATCATGTCCCTAGTTCCTTGTTTACATCGTGTATGTCATATCCTATTCCAACCATCAAAGAAATTCATGTCCACGTGTTCAAGAAGACGGATTCGAATATCAATCATCTTCAACTTCTACACGACATGAGGTATACTGTGGTATGGATTTAGTTTTGTGTTACTTAGATTTTTTACTAAGTATTGGATACTTTTTATAAACTTTTTTTTTATCAAAATGAGGTGTATTTCAAACTTAAAATGTTTTCTAATATACTTGTAGGCAAAGCTTTAAAAAATCGTTTATGTCATTCAAGGGACATAGACATGTCGTTCAAACAACATTAGCATCTCGTTAGATAGTTCGTTTGAAGCCCAGGATCTCATATGGATCATACGAGAGCGTATTGTTTTGTTTTTTCAATATCATTTGAAGGGGTCATTCGAAGCCACATCTTAAGAAATCGCCTTATCATTCTAATGACCTTAAGATCTCGTTCTCACGAGATTTCGTTGCCTTAACTTTTTTGTTTGCCCATAAAAACTTGTTTCGAGAAGCTTTTTGAGTAAGACTTTTATTTTACGCAAATTGTCGAACAACTGCAAAATATTCTCCACTTCTTAGGGAAAAACTTATTTTTGATTCACACAAACAATCCCAATTACTTTATGAATCATCTTTGGAATCCAAACACTTCCGTAACGAAGTTATTCTGGTGGAGTGTTGTCTCTACTACTGATCTTGGGAATACTCGAAGGTATTCATTCCTGAAGGATGAACTGCGGTTCTCGTGATTCTCGAGGGAGTCATTGCTGGTTCAAAGTTGTGGCCTTTGTTGGTTCTTGCGAAAATACATTGTAGTATCTCACTTGTAAGTTCGTAAGTTGCGATTTACACTTTTAAATGCTTGAATTTAATCACCTACTTGCATGTATAAGGTTTAATAAAATTGGAATTATGGTTTGTTTGACATTGACATCTAGTGATATAAGTTAACTCTATTGAAATATTGTGAACTCTCAAATTGGTATCACATTCTCTTTTACATATTGTTTTTAAAAAAACATTTCAACTTTTAAAAAATATAATTTTTTTCATTAAAAAATTGTTTATAAAAAGTAAAAATTGTTTTATATAAAATAAAAACTATTTTTGCAAAAATAAACTATTTTAACTATTAAAAAAACATTTTTTAAATCTTTTATTACAAAAAAAACTATTTTTTCTAAAATAAAGAAAAATAAAATATATGTATTTTCAATAAAAAAAAATTATAATAAAAATTAATTTTTGTTAAGAAACTATTTTAAAAATTAAAAAATTAATTAAATTATACTTTTATGAAATTTAATGAATTCTTTAGTATTAAATTTTCAACTAGTGTATGAATTTTAACGTGTGCTAATTGAGTATATTAAAAATAATTTTAAAAAAAATGTTGCCTGATTTGAAGTGCAAGCGGATCTTCTTTCGACACATGTTTGTGATTGATATAATGTTGGATGTTTATTTATTCTAATTTTTTACAAAAATATTATCAAAGAAAATAGTTTTTAAAGTAGGTCTTTTGTAATTTTTTTATAAATAGTTAAAACAATTTATTTTTGTAAAAACAACTTTCATTTTATATAAAACATTTTTTTACGTTCATAAATAGTTTTTCATAAATAAAAAAAGATAAGCAGTTTTTTTAAACTATTGAAATGTATTTTTTAAAGCAGTTAAGAAGGTTAAAAATAATTATTTGAAAAACAATTTCTTAATAACATTAGTTTTTAATTAAAAAACGTTTTTTATTGAAAATAATTTTTTTATTTATTTTTTATAAAACAAAATGTTACACCTCGTAATTTATGGGTTATTATTTTTAATTAATTAATTCGGTAATTAGTAATTCACTTGTGTCGTAAATTAATGAGAATTAATTAATGGGAATATTTAAATGTGAATATATTTAAATAAGTTAACGGGTGAGAGTTAATATTTGGAAATTTATTCTGGATGGCGATTTTAAGCTCGCGGTTGAGTCCGGTAAGGTTGATATAGCCCGAAATGAGTGGTTATATGCATATATTGGGTGTTGGGGCCTAATTAGACATATCTGAGCTCCATTTAGAGAGTATGGACCCTTTTTATAAGGTCCATAGGCCCAAAAACGTGAATAGGATTTTTAACCCCAAATGTGTAAGGGTTAGACAACATTAAACAACATTAGAAGACTAAAAGGGGAAAAAGTTTAAAGGGAGAGCCAAAGAGAAAAGGAATTTGGGAATCTTGGAGAGATTGTTTCAATTTCAAGTCAACACCTCCGTTCAAAGCCTTGGATCTTCATTTTGAGGCAAGTGGTTTAAATTTTGTTTGTTAAATTGCATCTATCTTTTCATTTTAAAATAGGTGGAATTCAATTAAATTCTAGGGTTTGTTCTTGAGCAAATTGGGGATTTCCTTTTATGGGAGTTATAAATTTGTAGGGGTTTTGAGAATTGATGAAATTGATGATTGAATCGATAAAATTGCAAGGGCTAGATTTGTGATAACAAAATAATGGATTTAGAGTGAATTTGGGAACGTTTTAATACAGAGATCTGTTCAGAACAGAGGTTGAAAACTTGTTAATGGTGGACTGGGTTGTAGCTAAAGAAAGAGAGAGGAGAAATACCAGGGTCATTCGAACGACCTAGTATTTCGTTCGAACGAGATCCACCATCGTTCGAACAACATGGCACTTCGTTTGAACCACCTGTGATGTTTGCCAAATTTCTGCAATTCCCTGATTCAGACCTGTTGTGTTGGAAATTTACAGTTCCTTCCCTAACTGAATTATGAAATTTAAGATGTATGTTCATGATTTAGTATATTGTCATCTTATTGTTTAAGTGATTAGACTTAATTGCATGAAATTGAAGGACGGGTTGAAACTATTGAATTTAAAGCTTAGAGATAGAAAGTCCGGGTATACTTGAAAGGGATACACCAAAATAATGAGAAATAATTAGTGTGTAATTAATCAAAATAAATTCGGACCATAGACTTAAATGTTTTAGGCTTGGTGGTTACTCTTAATTTGTGTCTTCCTTGCATATGGATTTGGAATGTCGTTGTGGTCAAACTTCGAGTATCAAAAATTCCTAAGATCTCCTACAAAGCTTGTTAAACATTTAGTATCATGGCAAATTTGGGTATCAATCCAATTTCAAGTGTTGAGACGGTTATCATGAAAACTTGCAACTTCAATTTTTATAAAAATAATCTTTTTTGTGTTTTTAATTTTTTTAAATGTTTTTTTTTTTAGTTTTATATTTAAAAGCAATTTTCAAGGGAGGAAACAAAAATTTCTACAATTAAAATGACTACGAAGAATTAAAAAGATAATCTAGTTTAGAATTTATGAGAAGAAACAAGAGGTGGGATTACACCGTGTAGTTAATTTAATTTAATGTTTTAATTATTCAATTAAATAGTTCGAAACAATATTAAATTTAAAACTTAACTCTCGTTACAATCCTAAATTCAATTTTATCTTTTTCAGCAATTAAATCAGGAATTGTCACTACATAAAAAAAATAAGATTCATACTTGTTATTACAAATTACCCTTTAAGATCAATTCATAAAAATTTGTACGGATCTTTGAATTGCACACAAGGAATTAATATTTGAATTTAAGAATAGGACCTATCTCTAAGTCAAATCCAAAATTCAAATATCAATTTTAAACATTAATTTATTAACTCTCGTCATATAAATTAATGTGTGATTTTTCTCAATTTAATTAGCGTAAAACACATCAAAAAAAATTATTCAATTAATTAACTCAACATATCCGTTTCATCCCACCCCTTCAATTGGGTGTTTAGCCAAGCATAATTAGAAATTAAGAGTAGTCACAAACATTCAACAGGAAATTAAATAGAAAATGCGAGAAATATAATACGCAGTAATTCCTCTGTCAAATGAGTGCATGAACGCGCGTTCCAATATCTCTGTGTGTAGATATGAGACTTTTCTCAAATGAGATGCTTTATTCTCATTTTAATAACCCACAGATGGTTTGGGATTGAGAGATATTTGGAATTTTTAAAATCCAAGGCAAATTGTATCTCTTTCAAATTATTTTTGCAAGTGGGTTTTGGGATAATTGTTGGTTCCAATTTCGTTGGAGATAATGCTGGGTTGGATAGGGTCGCGGGTTGGGGATGTCGGGTTTATCCCGGGTGTGGATCGGGGTTAGCAGGAGGGTATATGGAAGGTCGGATTTGGCTGGGTGGGTTCACGGGTTGTTGACGAGTATGATCGTTGTTGAAATGGGTTCGGAGTTGGGGACTGGGCGCCGCCGGGTTTGGCACGGTTTCGGGTAGGTGGTTTTAGCAGCGGGTTTTGGAAATTCGGATCGGGGTTTGATTGACGGATTTCAGTTGGGTCGGAGCTTTGGATTTCAGGTTATGGCTGAAGTTGATGGGGAGTCGGGTTCCGCGTTTAGCCGCTGAGTTAGACTCGGATCTGCCCGGATTGGGTTGCCATGGGACTCACGAGTGTGGGCTAAACGTTGATTTGGTTGGGATGCTAACTGGTGGGTTTAATGGGTGATTTTTGTTGTGGGGTCTTTTGTTTACGGAGGAGAGAGAGTGTTGAATGTTGGGGGAAGAAGATGAGTGAGGGCAATTGGGTGTGTGAGGGTGTAGGATAGATGGTGAGGATGAGTGAGTTGGTTTAGTGTGTAGGTGAGATTTAGGATATTGTGGTTTGTGTGTGTTTAATTTGGACCCCTAAAAAAAATGGCACCACTTAAAAAATAAAACTAGAACTAAAATAAAAAATTTAATCTAAAAATAAAATTATAATTTATTACTAAGAGACTCAAAAATAAAAATAATTAAAAATTAAACTCTATAAAAACTAAAAATCCTAACTAAATAAAATAAAACTAAAAACAAAAGAGAAAAAATAAAATCTTATAAAATAAATTCCGAAAAACTAATCCTAAAAATAATAAAATAAAATAAAGATTAAAAACTAATAAAAATCAGAATCAGAATAAAGAAATATAAGAATAGGAAATAAATCCTAGAAAATTCTAAATGAATCTAAAATAAATCCTAAAAATAAAACGACTCAAAATAAAAATCTAGAAAAATAGTAAAGGTAAAAACTCAAGAAACACGAGCTCGGGTGATGGTCTAGGCTCGGTATAGGCTTAGGTTTGGTCCTGGGATAGGGTTTGGGACATCGTAACTCATCAGGTAAGCTCAACGGGGACTTCTAACTTCGCAGCTACTTTGATTTCTTCGTTGATTGCTTTTAACCGCTACTTTGTCGCATTTGATTGGATTTAGCACTATTTATACCGCAACTGTGTTTTGACCTGAGAAATAAATAAATACGAATATAAGGCCAATTTTAATTAAAATGAGTGACTAAAATGCATTTGTTTGGGGTATAAAATAGACACTTTTGGGTGCTTATCAGACCACCCCCAAACAGAACATTGCCAGTCCTCGAGCAAAATATAGATAGAAAACAGAGATAAGTAACCAAAAGTGTGTCACTTTCGCACGCACTTAGCAAGTGTGACAAGCCGTTAAACCTATAGATTGCCCTACAGGACGAGTGGTGTCTCGTGAGGGTTTGCAGTGAATATACCCACAAAATTAAAAAAATTATTGAATGCAGTTTCTTATTTAACGATGAAACTCTATACATCCCAACTTAAAAGGACATCAAGGAACACCGTATTCAACTATAAAAATAAGATATGAAAGTACTTAATACCAAAAAGTGTAATCCTTCCTAAAACTCAGCATGTGTTAATGTGAAACAATCTTAAGTGTCATTAGAGTAATTCCTAGATTTGCTTTATAGAATCAAAGATTTGACTTCAATTCTCATTGGATATATCTTTCTGAATCAACCTCCCTGCGAATTGGGTAAGTGTATCTCTACAGTGTGTGAGGACGTGAGTAAATGTAAACTAGTTCAAATGTCTCACACACTTTATTGAAAATGATGGATACATGAAAAAATGTGATCTCATGAATGATTGATAACCACAATGTTGAGAATGTCAAGTTATTCACCATATAGTCTTCTAATTTGCCCGAACACTTTAGCAAGGGTGAAAATGAGATTTATGTAAGGCATAAGGGGAAAATGGAGAAGATGATGTAGGGTTTTTTAGAAGAGTGAAACGTGACAACCCACTAAAAATAATAACGGGTGGCCAGCCCTATACTATATTAAATCAGGTATCTCAGATGGATCAGTCTCAACATCAACTGATAATACTAAATAATATAAGGCTAACTATCCGAAACTATTAAAAGCGGATGTCAAAAATTTAAAACTTTTATTTAACACCAATTCAAAACCAACCATGCAACCAACAACCAACAACATAACTATGATAAGGGATGCACATACCCTACAATGTATAAAAGAGTACAACAAAATGTACACAATAAAATACCTGAATATGTTGTCGGGTCACAAACAATACAAAAATCTGAGAGAGAATATAAAAGTGTTAATCTACAACACTAGGGTATAAACTCGATACATAAACAAAATCTTAATCTAGATATACAAAAGATAGGAATCGACTAAAACAAAGTGCCGCAACAGTCCTCTACTGCTACAGCTCCACGAGTACACTGGGTGGATGAACATCCATGGCATCCTTGCGGAGGAACACCTAAAATAATACAATATATATGCATAGCAAGAGAAAATATAAACGAGTCAGAGCCCGAGGTGAAAACATTTTATAGCAAGTGCATTAAAATGCATAATAATTATAAATGCATTATGACATGATTTAATGGAGTCGCACTATCCACAAAAATCCAACTCACCTCTCAACTAAAGCGCGCAACTAAACATATGCACGTGATCTCCAAATAAATGCCCAATTCTAATTAGGCAAATAAACCTAACTAAATGCCAATGTAAATATTCAATTAAAAATCATCTAAGTTATCTCCCAATCTACACTTATCTAAATTCCATCTGAATCATACACTACAATTTATACTATTATTGTTCTCAATTATTTGTTCATTTACTTAACATATGAAGTTTACATAACCATTCTCATACCAACACATTCATAATACATAAGCATTCTCTTTACTATAATTTCTCATATTCTAGTTATACCAACAATATAAATATATATATGAGTTATTAGCATCTAAGTGCTAAGGACTAAACTTCTCCCAAGTCTCAATACTGCACTGCATTTCATGCGTGGGACATCTCACAAAGAGAAATCCAAACAAGGAACCCCCCCCCCCCCCGTTACACTACACCTGACAGTATTGATTGTCTAGATTCATTACGCCCTCAATGTATGATGCATGTAACCCAAATTCTTATTATTCCAATTTTAATTATTTATTCCCAATTCTCAATAGTGCACGGCCTTTTGTGCGTGGGACGTCTCGCAAAAGCAAAATACAAACAAGGAACCCCCCCCCCATTACACTACTTCTGGCACTGTCGATCGTCGAGAGGTATATACTATATATGTATATATGAGCATTAAGGACTAACTTCTCCTCACTCCTAACATTACACTGCGTTTCATGCGTGGGACGTCTCGCAAAAGCGAAATCCAAACAAGGAACCCCCCCGTTACACTACTCCTTGGCAATGTTAGTCATGAGGTCCATTATGCCCTCGATACACAAGTAACCAATCACATCCATAATATAATAACCATCCAAACGAGCTATAACTCGATGACGAGGGTCTCAATGCTATTATCTTCCAGTTGCCCATACCACGTAGCAAACTGGGGACCACCTGGTGGGGTTAAACGACACCCACCTCATGATCACTCACACACACAACGTCCGGAAAGAAGTCATAGTTCCTAACCGAAAAGTGAGAACGACACATACCCATAACTTCTCACCCCCAAAATAATAAATGTATATCACATAATAATCAACATGGACGACTATAACCTGGGGAATATCCACACACTGCTCATCAAGCCAGGGTGCTCACCCTCATCGCACGCAACTTCCCACTGATAGCAAGGAGGGGGTATGCTTCACTGTATATATATATATACCATCACATAAGGCATACATACATCATCACATCATATAAAGATATACCATCATATAAGGTATACCTATCACATTTTTTATATATACATTCGTAGTACGCACTTAGGAGTAGTTGAATTAATATCATTATTTAGTATATCTCTCTCTCTTGATATATTAATCGTCGATTCTCACACATCTTCCCCACTTAGTATACACTATACTATTTCTCACTTGAAGTTTTCGCATCACTTCTAGTTATGAATTGTTTCACAATTCTATTTAAGTTAAGGACATTCTCTATCCTAATGCACCTCAATTAGCATTTCTAATTGTGTGAGACATCTCCCAATTTAATCATCGTTAAGGATATTCATATATCCGTACGCACATTTATTAGCATTTATAATTCCGACTCCCTAATGTTGTTCAATCAATAATGTGAACCTTTAATGTTATCCCATTTGGGATTTGATTCTAAAATCCAATATCATTAAGTTCATTCTCATTTTTTCATATGAATTTAATAATCATCTCCAAATAGAATTTTCATCAATAGTGGTCTTCCCCACTTAGAATATGCCAAAATCTCTAATCGGTATTCTTCAACTGAAGTCAATATGTCTCCAATAATTTCTTATAAGGGAAACTCTCTAGAAATCTCCAAAACATACTCCACATAACTCCTATAGAGGTTACCAATCGATAACCTCGAACGAAATGGAATGAAATTCTCCCTAGAAAACATATCTAAAAATTCCCTTATTTTCGAATCGATTCGGCCCCAACAGCAAATCGATTCGGCCTTTCTGAATCAATTCGATCCAATGGACCTGAGAGTCTGTTACATACCGAATCGATTTGCAAGGGGCGAATCGATTCGGCCCTAAAGACCTATAGGTTCTGCAATAAACCGAATCGATTCGAAAGGGGCGAATCGATTCGGTAAGCTCAGCAAGCTACGAAATGAGTTATTTTCTACATAAACCCAAAATACCCAAAAATTATTTTAATCATCTTCCAACCATTTTTATCCAACATAATCACATGTATAACATTAATATTCATCCAAGAACACATTTAAATTAATTTCTATCATCAAATCCATTATACACACAACAAATCTAAGATTATACCGAAAAGTTAGGTTTTGACAAACTAAACCTAAAACCCATAAATTTGATCCACAAATCATGAATTAAATGGTACACAACAATCATTTAGTAAGTTTAATCACTTGCATCAAGTTCGTAGGGTCTGATTTCTCCTCGAGATCGCGTATTGACCAGAAATCCCACTTTTTCTCTCTTTCTCTTCTTCTTTCCTCTTCTCTCTTTCTTTCTTTCTATTTCTCTTTTGCTCTAAGGAGAATTGTTTCCCCTGTAGGCTTAATAAGCCTTATCTCCCAAGATACAAAACTTTAAATGATAATACACACTTTAAATGACTCGGTAACTTTAATTCGAGTCAAACGAGCATAAAATATTTCGGAACATAAATAGACCCCAAGTACAGTCATTTCGACTTTCTCGACCCTTCCGGACACAACTACACCCTCAGAATTGCCATTCGAAACACTTTTTAACAACTTCAAATTTTGACCACAAAGCCAATTTAATTATTCTCCAAATAAAATGATATTTATTTTCTCCCAAAATAAATAAATAGTCGTCCTAAAACCTCGGGTTGTTACAAACTTCCCCACTTACAAGAATTTCGTCCTCAATATTCAGCTAAGCCTAATACTCTAAAGCTCAACTAGTTCCTATTACACTCATCCTCACTAATCCTATACCCTAACCTCTAACTTCCCATGACGAATTTTATTTTAAGTTTTATATAACCGAATTTTAACAACTAGGGCGCTCATACACCCTTTATTCGAGCTTTACTCGTACCAATCGTAGTGATACTTCATTTGCCTCCAAAGTTCCATAATTTCAAAGATATATAGATTATACTAACAATATTAATGGTATAAAAATTTTGAATGGTCCAAGAAAATAACTCCTCTCAATTCCTGACATTCGCCACTTTCATGCGGGGGAGGTCTCGCAAACGAAATCCAAACAAGGAATCCTCCCAATACATTAATATGTAGCGACGTCGGGGATTGAGAGTTTGTTAATTCCAGACTAGAGTTTGAAAGTATTTTGGTGAAAAATCATTTTGATATGGCCTAAAGGCCCAGAAAAATGTAATTTTGAAAACAGTTTATATAAAGAAAAAGTTTAGATCTTATGATACGTATATAAAATGCCTTATGACCATAACACAAGGTCTTTAAAATCATCATACATACAACAACATATAGCTCACAAAAATTAGCATAATTATGAGCTAAACTTTTTCTGCGTCCCAATAACCACAATTTCTAAAATATTTTCAGAAGTAATATCTTACATCGTATTAATATATTTCCATTTATTAGGCTCATCCATATCTGGAATACAACAATTATATAAGTCTAACATGACTATATACAAATAAGTAGCTTTATCATTACTACTTGATATACAAAACATTCTTACATTCCTAACAAGGTTTATAGCTCTCTTTGAGCACATCACAGAATATCTATTCTTAAAAGATAATAACATAAGAGCCTAACTTGCTCAAAATTCCCTTTCGGGCCATTCCATACATAATAGGGTTATGGCACTACCCTCTCTTAAAGTATCTCCCATACGATACCCAAAACTTCATACATTAATATTCCTATTCATAAAGGAAAATAACTTACATCATCCATCTATAGTTCGGTTGCCCTTCATCATCATTGGGCTCCCACACAAAGTCCTCTGGTCTAAAATGACCTCGAATCTGCTGTAGGGGTTGCACTTCCAAAACTTCATCAAAATGGGGCCCTTTACCTCTTTTAAGACAATCTCTCTTTCTATGACCTATTTCTTTACAAAAGAAACATCAACCAGAAATTCCTCTCGGCCCACCTTGAGGAACAAAACGTCGTTGTAACCCTCTGTAGTCCGGCTTATACTCGCTGGTATTACTGGAATTCCCTTCGCCAAACCTACTTGATGAACTCGAATCTCTAAAGTTAGTACCCTCTTGCGAACGAAGATGATATTCATAACACTTCAACAGTGCCGCATTCACTACCTCGATGAAAGCCACTAACGCTGGACTCTCCAACAAATGCTGCTGAATTCTCCAATCTAAACCTCGAATAAATTTCGATATACGCTCCTCTTCCGTATTTACCTCATCAAGTACTAATTTCGCCCATCTAAAAAAATCTTCTTCATATTCTGCCACTGTTCTATTACCTTGAAATACAGCCATCAATTCCCTCCTTATTTCCCTTGGAATCGAGGAAGGAAATTACCTTCGGTCAAAGAGTTCCCAAATATCTGTTATAGGTAAAGTATCTCTCTATTCAGATGTGGTGACAAACTCCCACCATTGGAGAGTTGGACCCGTTAACTTAAAGGTGGCTAAAAATTGCTTTTGCACCTCATTACACTCAACATACGGAGGTGCCTCTGCATACTATTCATCCATTGTCTTGAAACCATTGTATCAACTCCCCCTGAAAACTCTGGAGGATACCCCTTAAGTGAATACTTCCAAAAGTTCCTTTACTGTGGATTCTAAAAGTAAACCTCATTTGAAATCTAAAATTGCTTCTATTTTTTGCCTTAACCACAAAAAGTTCCTTTACTGTGGATTCTAAAAGTAAACCTCATTTGAAATATAAAATTACTTCTATTTCTGGCCTTAACCACAAGGAGCTGACCCTTAAGTACTTGGGGTGTCCTTTATTTAAAGGTAGAAATAAAATCAAATTTTATGACAGTCTTATTATTTCATTGAGGTCAAAAATAGCTGGATGGCAATCTAAATTTCTTTCAAGTGGTGGAAGACTTGTTCTTCTTAAGCATGTTCTGTCTTTAATCCCCTCTTATCTTATGTTTTCATTATCTCCCCCTAAAGCTATTATTCTTAAAGTTCATGTTATTCTCAATAAATTCTTCTGGGGAGGTTCTGCAGATCTTGGTTGGAAACACCAATGGAAGAATTGGGAGGCTCTTTGCAAAAGCAATACTGCAGGAGGCCTTGATCTTCCCAATTTCAATTATATATCTAAAGCTTCTTTCATGAAATTGTTTTGGAAGTTGAACACTGAAAAGTATCTCTGGGCCATGTACACGTCTAATAAATATATGAGACACGATGTCCGTTATTCTAATGGTTCTCATACCTGGAAAAGCTTAATGAGGGTGAAAGAAATTTGTCTTCTTCAAATGCAATGTATTGATGGGAAATGGCTCTAGACTTCTAAAACTTCAGGTAAATTCTCATTCTCTTCTGCCTATGCCTCTTGCCTTGATAATCATCCTTCTTCCACTGTTTATAGCATTATTTGGGATAATAATATTCCTAAAAAATGCTCTATTAATATGTGGAAAATTATCAACAAAAGCATTCCTTTAGATGATATTATTCAAGGCATTGGTATTAAATTATGCTCCAGATGTTGCCTTTGTAAGAAAGATGTTGAGACAATTGACCATTTATTCCTTCAATGCCCAAGTATAACTTCAGTTTGGAAGTTTTTCTCTAATCTCATGGTAATTGATATCAGCTCAATCAGTATTCCCTCTATGCTCTTAAGTTGGTGGATCAAAAGTGGCCCAAAGTATTATTCCAAATTTCTTGTTAAATGCATCCCCATTATTGTGTGTTGGGAGATATGGAAATGCAAAAATAAAGTTTTTTTTTTATAATTCTTCATTTGATGAAAAATATCTTATTTCTGAGTCCATTAATTTGATTTCTAGTATTTGCAAAGGAATTCAATTTAAACATAGTATATATTGCTTTGATATTGGGATTAAATCTACTTTCTATCTCAACATCAAACAATATATTAAATTGTCTACCCTATCAAATGGATCTCCCCCTCCCCACATAAATTCAAATTGAACATTTATGGGGCCTCTAAAGGTAATCCTGGAAGAAGTGGAATTGGTGGCATTTTAAGAAATCACAAAGGAGACATCATATTTGCCTATGTTCAACCTGAGGGATATGCGTCTAATTCATTTGTGGAAATCAAAAGTCTCGGGATGGGGCCAATATTTGCTTGGAATACAACTTTGAGGAAGTAGTGATTGAATCAGACTCTTCTTATGTGGTGAATATGATAAATCAAAACTAGAAATCGCCTTGGAATCTTATTAAATGTGTGGAAGAAATCAAAGAGAATCTCATCAATACCAAAATTTCATTAGTTCACTGCTTCAGGGAATCAAATATGGTTGCAGATAGCCTTGTTAATTATGGGGTTAATATTCATTCATCTTCAATCTTCAATAATTTCTCGGACCTTCCAAAGATAACTCGAGGAGCTTACAAGATGGACAAGATGGGATGTTGCTACATTAGATCTTCTTTCAAATGATCTCTCTTTTCTCTTGTAATGGGACTTTTATAAAGCCCCATATTTTTTGCTTTTTTAAGTTTCCAGTATCTCTCTTGTATCTAAGCTTGCTTAGTTGCCACCTGGGAGAGGCTTTTTCTCCTCAGTTTAATAATATCTAGGGGGTTCAGTCCCTATTATAAAAAATAAAAATAAAAGATGCCCCTTACTAAAACCTTCCTTCACTCTTTTCCACAAATATAGTCCTAAATGGGATTGGGCTACTTGAATGGCCGGTTACTGCGCCATCATAGAAATGGCAGCAGTTACTTCTTGTGCCACAATATTGGCAACTTCATCTGTAGTCATGTTCCTTTGAGGCATTTGGGGCTCCACATTCTTAACCCCTTTACTTGCCCTGACTGAACGACCTCCCTTCGGTGGCATCTGAAACAAGAACAAGTGCATCAGAACGCCTTTGAAATGTTTTCTTATCATAGAAAAAATATGGACGTATGAATACAACAGTCCTAATAATAAGGCTCTACATCAAGAACGCTTACGGAAGATCGCAGTAACCCACACAGATCCTAAAGATACTGGAACCTGATGCTCTGATACCATCTGTGACAACCCGCTCAAAATAATAACGGGTGGCTAGCCCTATACTACATTAAATCAGGTATCTCAGATGGATCAGTCTCAACATCAACTGACAATACTAAATAATATAAGGCTAACTACCCGAAACTATTAAAAGCGGATGTCAAAAATTTAAAACTTTTATTTAACACCAATTTAAAACCAACCATGCAACCAACAACCAACAACATAACATTTAACTATGACAAGGTATGCACATACCCAACAATGTATAAAAGAGTACAACAAAATGTACACAATAAAATACCCGAATATACTGTCAGGTCACAGATAATATAAAAATCTGAGAGAGAATATAAAAGTGTTAATCTACAACACTAGGGTATAAACCCGATACACAAACTGAATCCTAATCTAGATATACAAAAGATAGGAATAGACTAAAACAAAGTGTCGCAACAGTCCGCTACTGCTACAGCTCCACCAATACACTGGGTGGATGAACATCCATGGCGTCCTTGCGGAGGAACACCTAAAATTATACAATATATATGCATAGCAGGAGAAAATATAAACGAGTCAGAGCCCGAGGTGAAAACATTTTATAGCAAGTGCATTAAAATGCATAATAATTATAAATGCATTATGACATGATTTAATGGAGTCGCACTATCCATAAAAATCCAACTCACCTCTCAACTAAAGCGCGCAACTAAACGTATGCACGTGATCTCCAAATAAATGCCCAATTCTAATTAGGCAAATAAATCTAACTAAATCCCAATGTAAATATTCAAATAAAAATCATCTAAGTTATCTCCCAATCTACACTTATCTGAATTCCATCTAAATCATTAACTACAATTTCTAATATTATTGTTCTCAATTATTTGTTCATTTACTTAACATATGAAGTTTACATAACCACTCTCATACCAACACATTCACAATACATAAGCATTCTCTTTACTAGAATTTCTCATATTCTAGTTATACAAAAAATATAAATATATATGAGTTATTAGAATCTAAGTGCTAAGGACTAAACTTCTCCCAAGTCTCAATACTGCACTGCGTTTCGTGCGTAGGACATCTCGCAAAGCGAAATCCAAACAAGGAACACTACACCAAATCTGCCCATTTGTCACGGTCATTGACCTTGACAAATTCACCTTGTCAAGGTCAATGACTGTGACATTTCGAGGCAAGACAACTTTTTTTGTCACGGTCGTGTCACGGTCATTGACCTTGACACAAAACTCGCGTTTTGTGTCACGGTCGTGTCACGGTCATTGACCTTGACACGTTTGTCACGGTTTAAAACCGTGACTAAGCCGCGATCCTTTTTAAAAAAATTGTCACGGTCATTGCCCGTGACAAGCCCGTGACAAATGTTGTCAAGGACTTGTCACGGTCAATGACCGTGACAATTCTGGGTAGAATTTAAAAAAAATCTGCTGGGCAGTATGGCCACCGCCACTGCCCAGCAGTATATTTGTACCTGTTATAACAACGTTGTACCTGTTCCAAACATCATATATCCAACACAAACTAAAGATAATGCAAATATATATTCATGACAGTATAATCCAAATTTTCAAAGTAAAAATAATATACATGACGATATAATCCAAATATAATTAAAATGGACAAACTTGAAAATAATGTTACTACATGTCTTGTATAAAACTGAGGAGGTGAGTAGGCCACACGACATACGAATTGACGCACCCACTAATATATGTCGTGCCGCATTGTTCACGCAACCACAGTAGGGAGTTCTCCTTCCCGGGTATGACATGCGTGACGAGCACCCTGGACTCCATCCCTTGAAGCACACGTCCATGGACTATTCCACCCTCGATGATATCCGGGTCCCTCAACCCCCGCCCTATCCGCTGGCCATCAAATATGTCCAATATGAACACGCTCGGCCAACCAATCGTCTATAATGGTCTGTTAGAGGGCGTCAAATAGGGAAGTGGATCGTCGAAGTACGAACGTGTCGGTGATGAAGCAGCGAGGTCCACATCCTCGTCATCCTGCGCCTCGTCCTCCCGCACCTCCTCCTCCATCGCCTTCTCCTTCCCTTTCCCTTTACCTTTCTCTTTACGGTCTCCACCCAACGTACGCTTCATGAATGCGTACATATCTTGGACCGTCGCCTCCAAACGGGACAGCTTCGCGTCGTGTGAATCCACCGTTCGAGCCAACCCGGTGTCGCTCGTCTCCAATCCGATGATCCTAGATTTGGCCACCCGCGAGCTCACTCCCCTTGTCCTCCCCTTGCGATCAGAGCCAAGCACTTGGCTGAGTGCGTCTGTGGACAAAGATGCCTTGTCGGCATCAGACTACGACTCATGCACTTCCTTAAGCTTTGCCTGAAACGACAAAAAGCACATGATTAGTAAAATAAGTAAACTAAAAAATTATAACGTAATTAACAATAATTAAACTGTCAGATTACTTACAATCGTGGCCGCGACGCTCGGGGACACCTCCTTGTCCTTCCCCTTCTTCGTCCGAAGAGCCACATAAGTATCGAGCCTATGTGGCTTACCCCCTGGCCCACTCCCTACCCCCTGAAATAAAATAAAGTAAAGTAAAATTAGTATCGTCCCCGCAAAGTAAAATAATATCCAATAATATATTTCTGTAGTTATAGATAAATTAAATATTACCTTCATCCTATGCTCCACCTCAGCGTAAGAGGTCCGGCCGGAGTAGTGCACGTCCGTCTTTTTAGCCCGATTTTCCCTCCCCGATTGGCGAGATGCCAATTGTCGATCCTCGATCTCATTGTCAATGAACTTTTGCCATTGTGCCAATGAGATCGGCTCCTTGGGCGGGACGGATCCGCGCCATTGTAAAATGGTCTCTCGTGTTTTTCCAAAGTACCGTGTCCGCATATTTTTTTTCCACGTCTTGTGTTGCTCCCTCAACTGCTCGAAGACGGAATCGCGTAGCTTTGGATCCAAGTTGAATTGTTCCTGTCCAACAAATACAATGTTAGTTGCGAATAAATATAAATATAAATATAAATATAAATATAAATATAAATATAAATATAAATATAAATATAAATATAAATATAAATATAAATATAAATATAAATTGAAATTGAAATTGAAATATTCATATAAATATTACCTGTAGTGCCGCCCAAACAGCTAACTTGAGCTCATACGGCACCTCCTTCCAACTCATAAACCCCGGGCCGATGACCGTCTTTAGCAGCTCGAGGGATCTCGCTAAAAGCTTCGACTTGTTTTCGACGGTAATCCCAAATTTTCCATATTTGGGGAGCCTAGGGGCGGAGGAGCCCTCGTCGCCTCCGCTACCACCGAACCCAGACGACGACATCATCATAAACAGCATCATCATCTTCGCCCTAACATCTGAAGGAGACATTTTTGCTGTAAAAAAAATGTTATTAGTACAGATAAAAAAAATGTTTCGTCTATATTATAACGTATGTGTAAGTTCCGTCAATACCACCCCCGCCACACGCACACACACACACACACACACACACACCACCCCTACCCACCCCACCCCCGCCACACGCACACACACACACACGCACACACACACACACACACGCACACACACATATTTTGAATGAAAATATCAATTATTTATAAAATTGATGTCTACTTTTAGTGTTGTGTATATATGTTAGTCTACTTTTGCTTTTTTTTTTAAATAATCAATTAACCAAATTTCATAATAGTGAATAAGGGTTAATCCTAGCCATTGATTAAGTGTATTATTAGTAAGTACAAAAATTAAATATGGACTCTTAATCTAGGATATAAGGAGTATTTGTTAGTGAAATAATAATTTAGTGATAAAAACACACTCGAACACTACCAAGTTTTGACCACACGGGTCTCTAGAAAGAAAAACAAGCATTTCCAAATTACACGTCGAAATAATACAAGTGCATGCTTTGCAATCAAAGGTATTTATCTTTAGGGGTTTGTAAATTTAGGATTTATTGTAATATGTATTTTGAAAATAGGACAACAAACATTTTATTTATGATTTTAGTCCATATTTTTTAATAAAACCGCTGGCGCGGACCCATATTCATAAAACGTTAACCAATCATAACATGCCACGTGTCCCTTTAATTTGAAAATAGGGACTAAAAATGGAAACAATTCTATCAATTCAAATAAATAGATATCAATTCAAATACATGTCTTGGATATCAATTCCCACTAGGGGTGGCAATTCGTGTGCGTCGTGTCGTGTTCGGGTCGTGTCATGTCGGGTTCGTGTTAAGTATTAGTCAACCCTAACCCGACCCATTTAACTAATCGTGTCAGATGAGCAAACACTAACCCGGCCTATTTATTATCGGATGATAAATATCGTGTCGTGTTCGTGTTCGGGTTGACCCGCATAACCCATTAAGTAAAATATAAAATAATTTTTTTCTTCTCTCTTAACCAATCATAGCACTCATAGGCCTACAATAACTTAATTTAATTAATTTCAAATTCTTGCAACACATAAATAATTTATCATCCGAGTTCGTGTCGAGTTCGTGTCGGGTATCGTGTCGTGTCAAAAATTGCCACCCCACCCCACCCCTGCTCCCCTCCACCACCACACACCACCACACACACACACACACACCCCACCCCTAACCACCCCCTGCCCCACCCCTCCACCACCCCCTCCCCCACCACACACCACCACACACACACACACACACACACCCCAACCCCACCCCACCCCCTCCCCCACCACACACCACCACACACACACACACACCCCACCCCTAACCACCCCCTGCCCCACCCCTCCACCACCCCCTCCCCCACCACACACCACCACACACACACACACACACACACACACACACCAACCCCACCCCACCCCCTCCCCCACCACACACCACACACACACACACACCCCACCCCACCCTCCACCACCCCCTCCCCCACCCTGCCCCACCCCCTGCCCCCCTCCACCGTCCCCACCCCCTCCCCCACCCTGCCCCATCCCTCCCCACCCCCTGCCCCCCTCCACGCACACACATACACACATATATATATACACATACACACAAATATACACACAAATATATATATAAATGAAAGAGAGAGAGAGAGAGAGAAAATGGACCTGAAAGTAGAGAGAGAGAGAAAATGGACCTGAAAGTAGAGAGAGAGAGAGAGAACATCGTCGAGAGAGAGAGAGAGAGAAATGGAGGGAACGGCGCGGGAGGGAAAAAAGAAGGGGGATAGGGTTTTTGCTGCGAATATTGTCACGGTCGTGTCAAGGTCTTTGACCGTGACAAGAATTTAAATAATTGTCACGGTCAATGACCGTGACAAGACCGTGACAAATTGAATTGTCACGGTCATTGACCGTGACACTTCGTTGTCACGGTCGTGTCAAGGTCAATGACTGTGACATAAAACGCGTGTTTTTTTGTCACGGTCAATGACCTTGACAAGGCTGGCCGGCTGAAAGGTGACAATTTGCCCATTTTGGTGTAGTGGAACCCCCCCCCCCCCCCCCGTTACACTACTCCTGACAATATTGATTTTAGAGATTCATTACGCCCTCAATGCATGATGCATGTAACCCAAATTCTTATTATTCCAATTTTAATTATTTATTCCCAATTCTCAACAGAGCACGGCGTTTTGTGCCTGGGATATCTCACAAAAGCGAAATCCAAACAAGGAACCCCCCCCGATACACTACTTTTAGCACTATCGATCGTCGAGAGGTATATACTATATATATATATATATATATATATATATATATATATATATATATATATATATATAAATATATGAGCATTAAGGACTAACTTCTCCTCACTCCTAACATTACACTGCGTTTCATGCGTGGGACGTCTCGCAAAAGCGAAATCCAAACAAGGAACCCCCCCCCCCCCCCCGTTACATTACTCCTTGGCAATGTTAGTCATGAGGTCCATTATGCGCTCGATACCCAAGTAACCAATTACATCCATAATGTAATAACCATCCAAACGAGCTATAACTCGAGGACGCAGGTCTCAATGCTATCATCTTCCAGTTGCCCATACCACGTAGCAAATTGGGGACCACCTGGTGGGGCTAAACGACACCCACCTCGTGATCACTCACACACACAACGTCCGGGAAGCGGTCATAATTCCTAACCGAAAAGTGAGAGCGACACATACCCATAACTTCTCACCCCCAAAATAATAAATGTATATCACATAATAATCACCATGGATGACTATGACCTGGGGAATATCCACACACTGCTCATCGAGCCAGGGTGCTCACCCTCATCGCACGCAACTTCCCACTGATAGCAAGGAGGGGGTATGCTTCACTGTATATATATATACCATCACATAAGGCATACATACATATCACATCATATAAAGATATACCATCATATAAGGTATACCTATCACATTGTTTATATATACATTCGTAGTACGCACTTAGGCGTAGTTGAATTAATATCATTATTTAGTATATATCTCTCTCTTGATATACTAATCGTCAATTCTCACACATCTTCCCCACTTAGTATACACTATATTATTTCTCACTTGAAATTTTCACATCACTTCTAGTTATGAATTGTTTCACAATTCTATTTAAGTTAAGGACATTCTCTATCCTAATACACCTCAATTAGCATTTCTAATTATGTGAGACATCTCCCAATTTAATCATCGTTAAGGATATTCATATATCCGTATGCACATTTATTAGCATTCATAATTCTCACTCCCTAATGTGGTTCAATCAATAATATGAACCTTTAATGTTATCCCATTTGGGATTTGATTATAAAATCCAATATCATTAAGTTCATTCTCATTCTTTCATATGAATTTAATAATCATCTCCAAATAGAATTTTCATCAATAGTGGGCTTCCCCACTTAGAATATGCCAAAATCTCTAATCGGTATTCTTCAACTGAATCGATTCGGTCCAATGGACCTGAGAGTCTGTTACATACCGAATCGATTAGCAAGGGGTAAATCGATTCGGTCCTAAAGACCTGAAGGTTCGGCAACAGACCGAATCGATTTGCAAGGGGCGAATCGATTCGGTAAGCTCAGCAAGCTACAAAATGAGTTATTTTCTACATAAATCCAAAATACCCAAAAATCATTTTAATCATCTTCCAACCATTTTTATCCAACCTAATCACATATATAACATTAATATTCATCCAAGAACACATTCAAACTAATTTCTATCATCAAATTCATTATACACACAACAAATCTAAGATTATACCCAAAAGTTAGGTTTCAACAAACTAAACCTAAAACCCATAAATTTGATCCACAAATCATGAAATAAATGGTACACAACAATCATTTAGCAAGTTTAATCACTTGCCTCAAGTTCGTAGGGTCTGATTCCTCCTCGAGATCGCGTATTGACCAGAAATCCCACTTTTTCTCTCTTTCTCTTCTTCTTTCTTCTTCTCTCTTTCTTTCTTTATATTTCTCTTTCTCTCTAAGGAGAATTGTTTCTCCCGTAGGCTTAATAAGCCTTATCTCCCAAGATACACAACTTTAAATGATAATACACACTTTAAGTGACTCGATAACTTTAATTCGAGCCAAACGAGCTTAAAATATTTCGGAACCTAAATAGACCCCAAGTATAGTCATTTCGACTTTCTCGACCCTTCCAGACACAATTACACCCTCAGAATTGCCATTCGAAACACTTTTTAACAACTTCAAATTTTGACCTCAAAGCCAATTTAATTATTCTCCAAATAAAATTAAATTATTTTCTCCAAAAATAAATAAATAGTCGTCCTAAAACCTCGGGTTGTTACATGAAACATGTTTCGACTGACTAATGTCTTCAGCTTTTGAATTTATGATCGCAAGCTTTCTTTTTCTTCTTTTCTCTTTTTTCTTTCTCATTTTTCTTTCCTTTTTTTAATTATTGCGATACATTTTTCTTTTCATAACACAAATGAAGACAATTTACATTGATAATTTTAAACACTTTTTTTCTCAAAAAAATGATGGTAGTGATGAGAAAAGGATATATGGATGTTATATAGAATGGAGAAGGATAGATAATGGGTGGAGTGAAGGGTAAAAATGGTAAGTGTATGGCAAAATCAATTTAGTGCTCGGGACGAACTACAAGATACATGTTTCTTACAACTCGAAGATAATGTGATTCTCAGTGATTATGCCAAAAATGTAAAATAATGAGACCATGCAACGACTAAGTGTGGTATCCAAAGAAAGTTGAGTCAACTTGTGACTCGGAGATACGTAAAAACTCCCCAAAAAAGTGAAAAGCTCAAATCTCACGGGTTTAAGTCGCCACTAGTGATCTTTTAAGGCTCTCTTAATAATATAGTTACTCTTCAATGATGGGAACGTAGACCCCCAATTTTTAGATTTTTCAAAATGATAGAAACTACAAATTCTAATTTCTAAAATCAAAATTAAAATTAAACCTAAATAAGTGAATTATGATGAATACACACACTTGAAATTCACTTAAACCAAATTAATTTAACCCAAGTCCTAAAAATTTGCCTAACATTAATTAATTCAATTTGCAAATTAGGCCAAACCAAATTTAACCAAATTACATTAACTAGTCTTGAAGTAAATCAAGTTAAACATTACCATAATATTAAACATGCACCAAATTAAATAAGAGAAGTGAATTAAACTATATTTTATCTTTTCATCCTAAGCATGCATTCTAGGTCATTTACAAGATAAAATAAATTCACATCCACTATGCCGCGATGTACGAGGAAAAAATCGCAACGGGAAAAAAACCTCGGAAGGCCCCTAGCCTTAAGTCCACTAAGTACGAAATTTTACAAATATAAGACAGATGACTTACACAACTCGACTCGACTCCCTTCAAGCCCCTGATGCGTCTTCTTATATCAACCTCTTCTTAGCCGATAATTCTAGACTCCACTGGAACCTTGGAATCCACCAATGAGCTTTTGGGAACAACCCATACATAGTGCCTTTCACCATGTGAGAATGCCGCAGTAGAAACAAGTCTTCTTCTTTTAGGGATATAGAAGTAAAATCAAACTTCTCTTCTTTGAGGTGTAGAGAAAAACCCGGTGCCAAAAACTCCAAGCAAGTATATATATATGTGGTACTTGGAATAAACTAGTATGGGTGTAAACAAAAGCGTTTTTGAATAATTTTCTTGAAAGACAAACACTCAAAACATGAATTTTTTCATAGAGGGATTAGGCTCTCAAAAACTCTCTCTAAAAATTGTAGAAGATGAAAAACTTAGTTCTTCAAAGTTGGTTCCCGTACATTTTAATTCTGGCAAAAGTTAGTGGAAGAAAAGAAGTTGGAACATAGAGAAAACTGCCAAAATGTTTTCCCGTCGAAAATCTCGTTCGAACGAGATTTTCATTCGAAAGAAGTCTTGTTCGAACGACCCTCTAACGAAGTTCCAGAGGCCAATTGGGAAAAATCGTTGGCAAACTCGTTCGAACGACATTCTCGTTCGAATGACACTATCGAAAAAAATCCCAGAAAGTTCATAATTCAATTTTACGCCCAAAAACTTTATTAAAAGTTCTAAAATTAACCTTCTGAAAATAAACTTCATTTTAAAATAAAATTATACCCAATAGAAAATGTTCCAAACTCCTATATATATATATATATAATGCATTCATACCATAGGAGATATTGGAACTAAGTTGGTGACGTGAAACGAGGCATGTAAACCGGCAATGATGTTCTCTTGATAAGTAGGTTGTAACGTCTTCAACTTCAATATGTCATAGGCTTGAAGGATACATAAGAACACCATCCTATGAATAAAAAAATTTTGTCCGAAATTGAGCCAACACTACATTAAGACACAATCAGAGACTTGTGTCCTTATAAATCTCCCCATTTGGCTATTCCAGGATAAAAACCAAAACAAAATCCTAAAGGACCGTCAAGCTCTACTAGACTCAAAAACATCCAACCCAAGAATAGGAAACTTGACTCAAGACCCAAGGATCAATAGATTTACCGATGAAAGTTGCCACTTAGAAAAATTCCTGCACACTTAAACAAACTATCAAATGCATAGGGAATATCAAGATTATTAAATGCATGTAAAATAAATACTCCCGCTAAATTAATTCTTCCTTTATCAACTATGATCAACCTAAGAAGGTCGCGACTCCCGCTAAGATAAATATCCTAAACTAAGATACAATTATAATAGGATTAGATACCATTTCCCCCCTATCATTCTCCCCCTTTTTGTTCTGGAATAGACAAAGGATAAAAGAACTAATCAATTACTCATTTCTTTCCATTTTAACTAAGTACGATTTCTCTCCCTAAAAACGACATAAGGGATATAAATATGGGAAAACAAGTAAAACAAAATGATTCTTAAGAGATAGGATCAAGAAGAGCTATGGGCAACAAAAGACAATAACTAATCCAAGTAAGTGACAATCGATACTAACTACGATGCGAACAAAATGATATCAATTTGAAACATAAGAAACTATGCATGTGATGCAACTAGTTAGGTACCAATTATGAATTAAGGCATAGGTGGATTACCTAAACTGGCAAAGACTCAAAATAAAACATAATATCATATATATGTCTACACAATAGATATAACATATATACAAGCACACATATATAGATATAAACTCACAAATGACACAAAATAATATAACATGAGTTTTTCACACTCTTATGGCATAAATGTGTCATATGGAAATGGAAGTGAAGGGGTGTGAACTAGATACTAAAGAATTCGAAACCCAATCACTTAAACATGTTCACGGAGTTCGCATTTGATTGCAAAAATTTATCAAC
Organism: Sambucus nigra; assembly: GCA_949130495.1. NCBI lineage: Eukaryota > Viridiplantae > Streptophyta > Magnoliopsida > Dipsacales > Adoxaceae > Sambucus > Sambucus nigra. Next base: position 761,622 of record CASBWL010000008.1, read on the forward strand.
TAGAATTTTGCCTTTATGTGACAGGATAAAGTGAACTCATGAACAAACAAACATAATGCATACAAGCCTAGCATGTTGATGATTCTATAAACCAATACAGTCATGACATTTAAAGTACAACTAGGATAAACGGCATTGTGAAAACTGTTGATATACCATCCAAACTCCCTCAAAATAAGCATATTATTATTGAATGACTATATCAACTAAACAAAATAGGCCTTGGCAAATTATTTTTCTTTTAATGCCATATTTTAATTTTAGGCCTTTGGACCACGTATTTCTTTTAGGTCCCTTATAAACGGTGGCTTACTCGCAAAGGAAAAAATATTTCCTTTCCGAGCCCTTCCCCGAACACAAATATATATATCATTTTTTTATCACTCAATTCTCACGTGCAACGGATTTTAACATGCACTAGTCCTCCAGGTCACATAGTATGTAGATGACTAAATTGGTAGGAGAACACTTCACAAAGCTCAAATATAACATGTGAAGTTGAGATTGAAAAAGCTCGTGCATGTGTGTGAAAAAGGCATATAAAAGTGAATTCATTAAGCAAGTCAAACTTAAACTACTCCATGTAAGCATGATAAAGAACATTTCAAGGATTAAAATTTTAACCAAAAGTTCTAGCCACATGGTAGTGTAATGAGGATTCAAACACAACATATGCCACAAGATGTGTGTAAAACAAAAATACACACAAAAATAAAATCTTTTTGATTTTTTCAAAATTTTAGCTAAACCTAAAAATATTTACTCAAAAGACAAACAAAAATCATTTGTATTTTTCATTAAGCCTAAATAACTCATGATATAAAACACAAATGATAAACTAAAATCTTTTTGTATTTTTTATTTAAGGCAAACTAAAATAAAACAAATATAATACAAATGATAAACAAGTCATAATTTCTAGCATGAGATATGTGATAAAGAAATTACTAGAAAATGACACACAAATATACAACTAGTAATAAAATATGACATGTAGCACGAAGCTAGTGTATGTAAACATCAAATAAATCACCCATAAAATATAGCATGTGGGGGGTCATGTTCAATCATGCGAGAATCAATGAGTCTAACATCCAGCGCCTCTAAAAGAGATTTCCTAATCCAAATAGATGTATATCTAAAATGAAGGGATTTGGGAACCAATGAAAAACTAGACATAGACTTACTAGAACCTCTTCTAAGATCGAAACAAAATGACCTAAGGTGGCCTTTCCTATCACAATGCGAGCATCTGTAAACATGAGGAATGTAACCTAAGGTGTGACCTTTTCTAACGTCCTTTAATCAAGTTGACCCTCTAAAATAAAGAATGGTCTTGGCTTTAGAAATGGAAGCATTAGAACAGGACGAGCCAGAACCACTACTACAACTACTCGAGTCTTATAAATCATTTTTCAATTTCAAAATTGCGAACTCAAATAATAAATTAAACTTCTCTTGAATATCAAAATCTTCGTTATCACTAAAAGTATTGGACAACTTATCATTGGGACGCCCCATCAAGAGATACAAAACTAAGATGATAGTGATTAAAAAATGAACCACCTAAAAATACAAGGGGCACAAAAAAATTAAAAGCCGAAAAAGGATCTTTAACGTGATAAATTAGCGGTCCGGCTCTGATACCACTTGATAGGAACGTAGACCCCTATTTTTTAGATTTTTCAAAATGATACAAACTACAAATTCTAATTTCTAAAAGAAAAATTAAAATTAAACCTAAATAAGTGAATTAAGATGAACACACACACACACTTGAAATTCACTTAAACCAAATTAATTTAACCCAAGTCCTAAAAATTTGCCTAACATTAATTAATTCAATTTGCAAATTAGGCCAAACCAAATTTAATCAAACTACATTAATTAGACTTGAAGTAAATTAAGTTAAACATTACCCAAATATTAAACATGCACCAAATTAAACAAGAGAAGTGGATTAAATCATATTTTATCTTTTCATCATAAGCATGCGTTCTAGGTGATTTGCAAGATAAAATAAATTCACAACCACTATGCCGCGATGTACGAGGAAAACTCCACAACGGGAACTAAGTACGGAATTTTACAAATACAAGACATATGACTTACACAACTCAACTCGACTCCCTTCAATCCCTTAATGCGTCTTCTTGTATCAACCTCTGCTTAGATGACAATTCCGGACTGCACTGGAACCTTGGAATCCACTAATAAATCTTTTGGGAACAACCGTCAACCACACATGGTGCCTTTCACCATGTGAGAACGCCGCAACAAAAACAAGTTTTCTTCTTTTAAGGATGTAGAAGTAAACCCAAACTTCTCTTCTTTGAGGTGTAGGGAAAAACCCAGTGCCAAACACTCCAAGCAAGTATATATATATATATATATATATATATATATATATATATATATGTGTGTGTGTGTGTGTGTGTGTGTGTGGTACTTGGAATAAACTAGTATGGGTGTAAATAAAAGTATTTTTGAATAATTTTCTTGAGAGACAAACACTCAAAACATGAACTTTTTCATAGAGGGATGAGGCTCTCAAAAAATCTCTTTAGAAATTGTAGAAGATGAAAAAGTTGGTTTTTCAAAGTTGGTTCCTAGTCATTTTAATTCCGGCAAAAGTTAGTGGGACAAAAGAAGTGGGAACATGGAAAAAACTGCCAAAAACTACCAAAATATTTTCCCTTCGAAAATCTTGTTTGAACGAAGTGTCATTCGAATGACCCTTCTAATGAAGCTCCAGAGGCCAGTTGGGAAAATTCGTTGGCAAACTCGTTTGAACGACACTATCGAACGAAATCCCAGAAAGTTCATAATTCAATTTTACGCCCAAAAACTTTATTAAAAGTTAGAAAATTAACCTTCTGAAAATAAACTTCATTTTAAAATAAATTACACCGAATAGAAAATTTTCCAAGCTCTTATATATATATATATATATATATATATATATATATATATATATATATATGTAATGCATTCATACCTTTAGAGAGATTGGAACTAATTTGATGACGTGAAACGAGCCACATGTAAATCGGCAATGATGTTCTCTTGATAAGTAGGTCGTAACGTCTTCAACTTCAACATGTCATAAGCTTGAAGGATACATAAGAACATTATCCTATGACTCAAACGTTTTTGTCCGAAATTGAGCCAACACTACATTAAGACTCAATCAGAGATTGTCGAGTATAGGAATTCATAGTGCAAATACGCTTTAAGAGGTATTAATTAATTTGAGGTTAAAAGAGTAATTATTGGGTCAAACACAGGTATTCCGAGATTTCTAAAAGAGGGATGATAGACAATTCATGTCATAAAAATTTAATTTTGACTGCACAAAAAGTTTAAAATGATTTGTTTCTAAAAAATTTTCAAAAGAGGTGCGATTTTGATAAATTTCCCACACCCAAACAACAAAGAACATCGTCCTCGATGTTTAAAACTATATAAAAAATAAAAAGCACAAGGTAGGAAAGATATTACCATAATGAATCGCTAATGAAAATTATATCGCATAGTGGGGAAGAGATAGAACCTGAAGAACAAATGCGATACAAAAATATGTACAAGTCTAGAAATCATGTGAAAATCATTGGGTGGTGTAAAACACCACCCCCAATTAGGATAAGACTCATACTCAGAAATAATGAACGAAGGGCTGCCTCCCCGTAGCGCTATATTTAACGCCTTTAGCCAGACCGGGCGGAACTCACCCTAAGGATAAGAACTATGAAAGCACAGGACAACAGAAAAATCGAGTGATGATAATCACCCCCCCCCCCCCCCCAATAAGACTGAACAGTCAGTCTTCATAAATGGGGTCAACAAGTTCAATTTCTTCTATGCGAGAGGGGCCTAGTTCTAAGAAAGGCTTCAATCATTGATCGTTGACTTGAAAGAGGCTACCATCCTTAGGATTTAAAGTTGCGATGGCACCATAGGGAGTTAGAGATTCAACAACAAAGGGGCCAGACCACTGGATTTTTAACTTCCCAAGAAAGAGATGAAGACGGGAGTTATATAACAACACTTTCTGACCAAGGTGGAATTCCTTGTGGAGGATGCTTTCATCATGGATCCACTTCATTTTGTCCTTGTATTTCTTGGACAAATCATAGGCAACTTTTCATATCTCCTCTAATTCATTAAGTTGGAGCTTTCGATGGATGCCAGCCTCGTCGATATCAAAATTAAGGGCTTTGACAGCCTAATAGGCATGATGTTCAAGCTCTACAGGTAAGTGGCATGGTTTACTAAAAAACAAGCGATAAGGATACATGCCAATAGGAGTTTTAAAAGCAGTACGGTATGCCCACAAAGCATCGTTCAAGCGTAAGGACCAATCTTTCCTATTAGGATTAACTATTTTTTCTAGGATTTGCTTGATTTCACGATTGGAAACTTCAACTTGACCACTTGTCTGAGGGTGGTAAGAGAGACCAACTTTGTGGGTAACACCATAATTTTTCACCAGATGTTCAAAGAATCGATTACAAAAATGTTTACCCCCATCACTCATGATATCTTTGGGAGTTCCAAAATGTGTGAAGACATACTCCTTAAGAAAACTGACCACAATGCAGTGGTCATTGGTGCGTCAAGTGATGGCTTCTATCCATTTGGAGGCATAATCAACTGCAGCTATAATATATTATAAACCATGAGATGAGGGAAAAGGACCCATGAAATCAATGCCCCACACATCGAAGATTTTGACGATGAGAATGGGTGTGAGAGGGATCATGTGATGACGAGAGATATGCCAAGATTACTGGCATTTGGCACAAGCCTAGCAGTAGTGGTGGGCATCTAAAAAAGAGTGGGCTAGTGAAAACCACTTTGCAAAATGTTGGTGGCGGTTTTCTTGGAGCTAAAGTGGCCACCACAGGCACCATCATGACAAAAGGAGATAATATTGGACTATTAATGGTCAGGAACACATTGGCTAATGACTTGATCAGGGTAATACTTAAAAAGGAAAGTATCATCCCAAGAGTAAAATTTCACTTGTGCCATGAATTTAGAATGCTCGTGTTTCAACCAATGATTGGGCAGTTGGTAGATAACAAGGAAATTAACGATATCAGCATACCAAGGAGAGGTGGAGATAGAAAAAAGTTGCTCATCGGGAAATTTTTCAAAAATAGAGACGGGATCAGATTCAGACGTAACAGTAATGCGAGAGAGATGGTCGGCAACCAAATTTTGCACCCTTTCTTATTGCGAATTTCGAGGTCCAACTCTTGAAGCAAGAGAATCCACCATATCAATCGTGGCTTAGAATCCTTCTTCTGAAGAAGGTGCCTCAGGGCGACGTGGTCAGTGTAAACGATGATTGGAGAACCGATGAAATAGGACCTAAACTTATCGAGTGCGAATATGATAGCTAGAAACTCTTTTTCGGTGATCGTGTAATGAAGTTGAGCGTCATGGAGGATTCTGCTAGCATAATAAATGACGTGCTTGTCAACCCTCTGACCAAATACAACACCTAGAGAAAAATTAGAGTTGTCACACATGAGATCAAAGGTAAAGACCAATTAGGAGGCTGAATGATAGGAGCAGAAGTAAGCTCGGCCTTACGACGCTCAAAAGAAGAGACACACGTGTCGTCAAAGACAAAGGGAACATCTTTTAATAAAAGGGTTGTTAAAGGTCGAGCGATTTTAGAAAACTCCTTGATGAAACGACGATACAAGCCTGTATGTCCTAAGAAGGAGCAAATGTCCTTAACAGACTTAGGAATGGGAAGGGAGGAAATTATGTCGACTTTTTCTTTATCTGCTTTAATACCGTCGTGAGAGACTACGTGTCCTAGAACAATCCCTTTTTTTTACCATGAAATGGCATTTTTCCCAATTAAGGACCAATTTCTTTTCTTGACAACGTTTGAGGACCATAGTGAGGTGAGAAAGGCATTGCTCGAAGGAGGAACCAAACACAAAAAAATCATCCATAAAGATTTCGAGAAAACATTATACCATATCACAAAAAATTCTAATCATACACCGTTGAAAAGTTACGGGTGCATTACAAAGGCCAAATGGCATGCGAGAGTAGGAAAACGTGCCAAAGGGACATGTAAAGGTAGTCTTCTCTTGGTCTTCAGGGGCAATAGGAATTTGGTTGTATCCTGAATAGCAGTCAAGGAAACAGTAATACGCATGGCCAGCTAAACGTTCGAGCATTTGGTCAATATAGAGAAGATTAAAATGGTCTTTGCGAGTGACAGCATTTAGCTTTCGATAGCCAATAAAAATACGCCAACCCATTTGTATACGGGTGGGTACAAGCTCATTGTCACTATTTTTTATGACGGTGACACCAGAATTTTTCAGTACGACATGAATGGGACTAGCCCATTGACTATCCAATATAGGGTAGATAATACCAGCATCGAGCAATTTTAAAATCTCAGCACGCACGACTTCTTTCATAGCAGGGCTGAGTCAACATTGGGGTTCACGGGAAGTCTTTGCGTTCTCTTTTAAATGAATGCGATGACTACAAACATTGGGGTTCACACCGTGAATGCCTGAAATGGTCCAACCAATAGTAGTGTTATGCTATGTAAGGGTGTGGACTAATTGTTCTTCTTGGTCAGGGGTCAATTCAGAAGCAATGAGGATAGGGTGATGGTTATTGGGGCCTAAGAAAGTATATTTCAACTCAGGAGGTAAGGGCTTAATCTCCAAACTAGTAGGTGGGGCAGGAGTGACATCGGACTCAGACACAGAAACAGAGTTCGAAGAAATTTTAGTGCATAAAGTGGATGAATTGGATGTGGCAGTGATTACATAAGGTGGAATAGGTTGATCCACAGAGTGAAGAGTATCAACATATAGGGTCTCGAAGGGAGGACCCAAAAGGAAGTGTCCATCAAGGGAGTGGAATATAACATGGCATTTAGTTTAGAGATGGAGGAATCAATGTCAAGGTCGGATCCAAAATGAGCCAAACATTGTTGGAGAGGATCGACAGGGTAAGTTTGGTCCAACATTTTGTTAACTAAGGATTCAATCACACACACCTCATCAATAGAATCAACATCAGCCGGTTATTGCATAAGGTGGAAGATATTTACTTCGACAGTCATGTTGCCAAAAGATAGATTCATGGACCCGTCATGACAATTGATGATGGCTTGGCAGTGGCCAAAAAGGGGCGACCCAATATGATAGGAGTTTTAGTGGGGTCTGGCGCAGGAGTGTCTAAGATGATGAAATTCACGGGATAGTAAAATTCTGAAAATTTCACCAAAACATCTTCAACAATACATTTAGGTACTTTCACGGAACGATCAACAAGTGGAAGAGTAACCCGTGTAGGTTTCATGTTTTGTAAACCTAACTGCAGGTAAAGGGAGTAAGGTAACAGATTAATACTAGCCCCAAGATCAAGTAAAGCATTAGTAGTGAACTTATCGCCTAACATGCAAGGGAAAGTTGGACGACCATGGTCTTTATACTTCACAACACCGTTATTATGGATAAGGGACGTAGCTTGCTCAGTGAGGAAAGCATCACGAGGAACATTGGTCCTACGTTTAACGGTGCACAAGTCCTTTAAAAATTTGGCATACGAAGGGACTTGTTGAATCACGGAGAGGAAGGGAATGTTAATGTGAACATTCTGAAAGATTTTCTTGATCACATCAAATTACTGGGCTTTCTTAGTAGGAGCCAACCGATAAGGGAAAGGCGTTTTGGGTGGGCGCAGTAGACTCGAATGCAATGTTAGATGTGGATTTAGATGGTGGGGTAACCTTAGGGATAGGCTCTAAAGATGGGATGGGTGGGTTGGGGACATCACTGGGATCGTGAACACCATTATTAACTTATTTTCCCAATAGAAGAGTAGACACTTCTTTCATATCCTCTTGGTAATTGGGTGGATTGGAAGTGGAACCAACCTCGTAGGCCGAGTCTTTGTCATTCCCCTTAGGGTTAGCAATGAGTTGACTGGGAAAATGACCTTTCTCCCGCTTATACTCGAATTAGTTGAAACGCTGCTCAAGCCGTTGGAGGGCTTGACTCTGAGTGGTCATAAATTGAGTGAGGAGATTCTCGAGAGAAGAGGTGGATGAATTGGGATTAGGGGCATAAGATGGTTGGGGTACAAACTCGCACTGAGAACGAAGCGGTTATGAATACTCATATGAATGAGGGGGAACATGAACAAGCTGATTATTGTTGTTTGAATGTCCGTCGTGGGGGATAAAGGAAGATGGAAAGTGCGGTTAATGGTAAGAAGCATACTGATGCAGGACAGGAGGGTGAGGTTGCCTTTGTGTGTATTGTGTGGAAACCCAGGAGGACCACCAACATGTTATTGTGGTTGGGAAGGAGAGGAGTTGTGGTCGTACTTATAAGATAAATAGGGGTGATTCATATTGTTAGGATTGTAAGTAAATAACGGGGGAATGGGTTTCCTAATGGTATCAAAGGCACATGCTTGGGCCATGGTGGGTTCAGGATCATCTTGTAAAAGGGGCACAAATGAACTAAATGATCTTGACTTAAGCAGACACTGCAAGAAGAAGGACTAGAATTGTTGACAGATATTACTTGTTTAGAAAATGAATCATTTTGTTGCATAGTATAACTAAGAGCGTCAACGATTTTAGTCAAAGAGTGTAAGCTATGGAGCAAAGTTTTAAAATCAGGATCATTTTTTACCTCAGAAGTGTTCCCTACACGTGGAGGATCGGATCTCAAAAATGCATTGTTACCTTCCCAATCTTGGGAGTCATCGCCTAATTCAAGGAGAAAATTATAGGCGATAGTGGGAGTTAAATGCATGAACTTCCCTTTTATGCATGGATTCAATCATGGTGCGAGAAGAAAGGATAAGACCATTTTAAAAACTATAGACTAAGCGACTTTTATCGAGACCGTGATGTGGGCAACTATTAATATAGTCTTGAAAACGGCCCCATGCTTCACAAAACTGTTCCAACTTGGCTTATTAGTTGATTGATTTTAATTTAAGTGAGAGCACGGGTAAGAAGCAAATAGAGATGTGATTGAGTGGGTGATGAAATCCCAACTCGTTGCAAGGATCGGGTATAGGTCTTAGGTACATTTATTCATCAAACCATCCAATTTAAGTGCGATACGGAAATAAAAAGCACATAGGAGAAAGTAGCACACAAAAATTGACTCACTTGCAGTAGATTTGCGAGTGATAAAGAGTTTACCTCCCACGATTTTTTACAAACGTGGGGTGAAGATCGAGTTGAGTTGATCGGGGGGAAGTACGCCTACTTCAGTCATCCCCAGGAGTCCTACGGACCCAAAGTAGAGAGGCTTCAAAAATCCTTGCCTTTGGACGCCCTCTCTCTACCTTGTCGGGTTCCCCTTAGCTACGGGTGGTAAACAGACGGATACGAATCGGATACCATGTTTTCCATATTCGTATCCGCTATCTGAATGTACTATCCATATCCGTATCCGTATCCGCACGGATAGTTAAAACAACTATCCATATCCGTATCCGCTCGGATACCTCGGATTCGGATAATATCCGTATCCGTTTACATTATTTAACAAAACGCAAAAATAACAATTAAAATATCCAATCCAATTCAATCCAAATAAATATGTAACAAAATTACTGCCTCCTAACATCAACAATTATGGATTCCATAATAATAGTATCATTCCATAATGATAATATGGTTTAAAGTCATCCATACTTTACAACCATATAAGCTTAAAGCCATCCAAAAAAATAAATAACAGTCGCATTCCATGATAATAGAAATAAATATGCACCTTTTAGATTAATCAAATTTATTGAGAATGATAACCTCATAGACCTTTTGTCTTCAAAACATAGTGATATTTTTATTTTAATAAGTATACATTTTTATTTTGTATTATAATATACATATTTTTAACTTCAGTTCTCATTACAATCAAAACCATATCTTTACTTTTATGTTTCTCTCTCACATTATTTTCTGTTTCTCTCTTACATCTATTTATAATTAAGGAAACTAACGAACAACCGCAAGATAGTTTATTTTCTCTTGTTTTGTACGAATGAGAAATGAAACGAAGTTAGTTTTTTTTTAGTGTAGTATATGTTCTTTAGTCGGTGTATGTTGTGTGTGATAAGGTGTATTGTAACTTTAGTGTAACTCCATGATTATATACCCAATAAAATAATAATACATGACATTTTATAATATACCCAATAAAACAATAACTTTATGGTGTTTTTGTTTTGAGTGGAGTATTTGTTTATTTTGTTTTGAGTGGAGTATTTGTTTATTTTGTTTTGGGAATGAACGATTAAGATTTTTTTTAATATTATTTTATTAGTAATATTTTAAACATATGCTTGACGGATACATATATCCGGTAAAATGGATATCCGATAAAATGGATACTCCGCATCGGATACGGATTATTCATGTCGGATACTAGTACTATCCGTATCCGTATCCGATTTATCGAATATTTTTAAAGAGTATCCATATTCGTATCCGTTTCCATATTTTCGGATAAATATCCGAAAATTCGAATTCGAATATCGGACGGATGCGGATTTTCGAATATCCGTTTATAGCCCTACCCTTCGCGTTTTTGAATGTTTAAATAATTATTACAAAAAATAAAATGGTGTCAAAGTTCACCCAAATTAATTACAAGGCCTCAATAATCCTAAACAACCAGTCTAAGGAGGGAGAGGATGGAATAACTATATTAAAAATAAAAAATAAAAAAGTAAAAATTACGACTCTTCACGGCCTTCAATCTTCCAGAAATCGACAACGACGCCATTTGATTACTCTTAATTTGTGTCTTCCTTGGATATGGATTTGGAATGTCGTTGCGGTCAAACTTCGAGTATTAAAAATTCATGAGATCTCCTACAAAACTTGTTAAAAATTTAGTATCGTGGCAAATTTGGGTATCAATCCAATTTCAAGTGTTGAAACGGTTATCGTGAAAACTTGCAACTTCAATTTTTAAATATTTTTGTGTTTAAAATATTTTAAAATGTTTTTTTAGTTTTATATTTAAAAATAATTTTCAATGGAGGAAACAAAATTTTTTGCAATTAAAACGACTACGAAGAATTAAAAAGATAATCTACTTTTCAATTTATGAGAAGAAACAAGAGGTGGGATTACACCGCATAGTTAATTTAATTTAATGTTTTAATTATTCAATTTAATAGTTCGAAATAATATTGAATTTAAAACTAAATTCTTGTTACAATCCTAAATTCAATTTTATCTTTTTCAGCAATTAAATCAGGAATGGTCACTACATAGAAAAATAAGATTCGTACTTGTTATTACAAATTATCCTCTAAGATCAATTCATAAAAATTTGTACGGATCTTTGAATTTCACACAAGGAATTAATATTTGAATTTAAGAATAGGACATATCTCTAAGTCAAATCCAAAAATCAAATATCAATTTTCAACATTAATTTATTAACTCTCGTCATATAAATTAATGTGTGATTTTTCCCAATTTAATTACCCTAGAACACATCAAAGAACAATTATTCAATTAATTAACTCAACATATTCGTTCATCCCATCCCTTCAATGGGGTGTTTATCCAAGCATGATTAGAAATTAAGAGTAGTCACAAACATTCAACAGGAAATTAAATAGAAAAGGCGAGAAATATAATACGCAGTAATTCCTCTGTCAAATGAGTGCATGAACGCGCGTTCCAATATCTCTGTGTGTAGATATGAGACTTTTCTCAAATGAGATGCTTTATTCTCATTTTAATAACCCATAGATGGTTTGGGATTGAGAGATATTTGGAATTTTTAAAATCCAAGGCAAATTGTATCTCTTTCAAATTATTTTTGCAAGTGGGTTTTGAGATAATTGTTGGTTCCAATTTCGTTGGAGATAATGCTGGGTTGGATAGGGTCGCGGGTTGGGGAATGTCGGGTTTATCCCGGGTGTGGATCGGGGTTAGCAGGAGGGTATATGGAAGGTCGGATTTGGCTGGGTGGGTTCACGGGTTGTTGACGAGTATGATCGTTGTTGAAATGGGTTCGGAGTTGGGGACTGGGCGCCGCCGGGTTTGGCACGGTTTCGGGTAGGTGGTTTTAGCAGCGGGTTTTGGAAATTCGGATCGGGGTTTGATTGACGGATTTCAGTTGGGTCGGAGCTTTGGATTTCAGGTTATGGCTGAAGTTGATGGGGAGTCGGGTTCCGGGTTTAGCCGCCGAGTTAGACTCGGGTCTGCTCGGATTGAGTTGCCATGGGACTCACGGGTGTGGGCTAAATGTTGATTTGGTTGGGATGCTAGCTGGTGGGTTTAATGGGTATTTTTGTTGTGAGGTATTTTGGTTATGGAGGAGAGAAAGTGTTGGTTGTTGGGGGAAGAAGAGGGTAATTGGGTGTGTGAGGGTGTAGGATAGATGGTGAGGATAAGGGAGTTGATTTAGTGTGTAGGTGAGATTTAGGATATTGTGGTGTGCGTGTGTTTAATTTAGACACCTAAAAAAATGACACCACCTAAAAAATAAAACAAGAACTAAAATAAAAAAATTTAAACTAAAAATAAAATTTTAATTTATTATAAAGAGACTCAAAAATAAAAAGAATTAAAAATAAAAAAAAAACTCTATAAAAACTAATAATCCTAACTAAATAAAATAAAACTAAAAGCTAAAGAAAAAAATAAAATTTTATAAAAATAAATTCCTAAAAACTAATCCTAAAAATAATAAAATAAAATAAAGATTAAAAACTAATAAAAATCAAAATCATAATAAAGAAATACAAGAATAGGAAATAAATCCTAGAAATATCTAAATAAATCTTAAAAATAAAACGACTCAAAATAAAAATCTAGAAATATAATAAAGGTACAAACTCAATACCCACAGGCTCGGGTGATGGTCTAGGCTCCGCATAGGATTAGGTTTGGTCCTGGGATAGGGTTTGGGACATCGAAACTCATCGGGCAAGCTCAACGGGGACTTCTAGCTTGGCAGCTACTTTGATTTTTTCGTTGATTGCTTTTAACCGCTGCTTTGTCGCAATTGACTGGATTTAGCACTGTTTGTACTGCAACTGCGTTTTGATCTGAGAAATAAACAAATACAAACATAAGCCAATTTTCATTAAAATGAGTGACTAAAATGCATCTATTCGGGATATAAAATAAACACTTTTGGGTGCTTATCACTTGGTTATGGGCATAATAGTCCGGTAGCCTGGATTTATATATATATATATATATATATATATATATATATATATATATATATATATATATATATATATAATGCTATCAGAGGAGGTTGCGCGATGTGGGTGAGTCCCCTGACTAGCGAATGTAGGGTTAATATATTTCCCCGGCCATAGCATCCGTATTTAGGGGTGAGACCGTTACGGTATGGAGAGTACACTTGCGGGGGGAACGATAGTCCCTTCCTATGTGCTTGGTGATAGCATTTATATCTAACATGTATGTGAATGTTGAGATATGATACGTATATATAGTGCAAAATTATATACGAGAATTTATATATAGATATACTTGATGTGAAATGTGTAAAGATTATAACTTGTGAAATGGTTATATGGTATCAAGTCGGATATGGATTATAAATAAGTTAGTGTGAAATGTAACTTATAACCCGTATACATGATCTGAATTGCATAAGGGGTATAACTCGTGAGAATATTGTATGGCTTTAAATGAGAAATGATTTGGACATGTTATTGTGATTAATAACCTATAAAATGTATACTATACTCACTCGGGTTGGAATAGTGGAAATAGTGAGATATGGGGGACCAGACTAGTTACGGAGGATTAGCTAGATGGGTCATATATAGTTTCATTAGGCGTGCACATTAATTGAGGGGTGAGGGGTACCCAAGGGAGTGCGTGACACTAATTTATATATGAAAAGCTTTTGCATTTTTATCTCTTGCATTTAAATACACTTGTTAAATATATTCAAATGTTTTGCGCTCTAACCATTGCTATAAAATATTTCAAAAACCTTTTAGGTGTCCTCCCACAGGGGCGCCAAGTCTGATCTTTCATACAGGATGAGCAGCTGCAGCTTATGTGGATTGCTGCTGGATCTTTGTTTAGACACTTGTCCCATTCTATCTTTAGATAAGGACTTTTTTAGTTGTACTATTGGGTTTGTACTACTATACTCACTCTTGGCATGTATCGGTATTCTTTTATACACACACTTTGTGGATTGCTTGTAGTCGATGTTGCTCGACAAACTCTTGTACTTATTTTGTGGCATGTTTAGTTTCTTTCTTGTAATAGTTATTTTGGTCTCCTAATATGTTGGTTGGGTTTGATTTAATTCATAAGATAAAATTTGACATCAGCTTAATTTAAGACTAGGTGATTAGTAATTAAAAAGTTTTTCAACAGTGATGCTAAGAATGAATCAGATGAGATTCCTGTTTAATTTGGTATACGACGGATCACCCAGTATTTTATTAAGAGGGATATCACACAAAATAGTTTTTAAAACAATTTTTTGTTAAAAAAATGTTATTTTTTAATATTTAAGACAACTTATTTTTGTACAAACAATTTTTATTTTATATGAAACTATTTTTTTGTTTTCATAAACAATTTTTAATAAATTAAAAAAAGCAGATAAGATTTTTAAAACATTTAAAATGTTGTTTTTAAAAACACTTATAAAAAGTTGAATACAGTTTTATTTTGTTTTAGAAACAGTTTCTAAATTAAAAAGGTTTTATTCAAAATATTTTTTTTTATTTTTATAAAATATATTTGTATCCAAGATAAAAAAAAATAAACAAATTTAACGACACAATGATTCATAGTCAATTAATGAACATATTGATAACGCGCATTAATAATAAAATGGTGACAATTTTGTGTTAGGTGAACGTGGTGCCTATTTTTTTTTGGTCGTCGAAATGCATGGGTTGTTTATTTTTATTGGGTATTATATCACGTAGTGTTCAAGTTAGTTAAAATGTTATATCACATTCCTGAATTGTTATAAAGATCAAAATTATTATCGTACACAAGCCTTTTCCTTTAAACAAACTTCGTTTGATTCACAACCACTCACATCACTAACGTTACCAATTCATCACTTCTATTTTTTTAACCCCACAATAATAAATTGTTGAAGTACCAAATCTACAATTTTCCTTTTCTAAAACAATAGATATGTCTTTACTACCGCATCCATCATCTAATATAATAATATAAAAACTAAAAGTAACTAACAATTCTTTTCTCTTTCTCATTTTTAATGATTAATATTTTTTATTTTTATTTTTTTAATTAGTCTCTTAAAATGATGGGTGATAAAAAGATATAATAAAATTTATTAAATTTAAAAAATTGTCATGAAGATATAGAGTAAATTTTAATTTTATTCAGAGTATTTTTTGTAAGTACTGCAATAGTATTATTTTTTTTGGAATAACTTCAATTGAAACTTTTTATACATAATTTACATTGAAATGTGGGTTTAGTCAGTGAGAAGTATAGTGCATGTTGCCCTGTAAAGAAAGTGAGGTATGTTTCCATGTTTCATATGATTTCCCGTCAAATAAAAAATACGTTATTTCTTTTTGGGTTGCGAAATCATTTTTGTGGTTTGATATATGTTTGATATTTTTATTTTGCTTTATTTTCTAAAAATACAACTTCTAATTATTTGTCATTTACATGTTCCGTCTATCGTGTCCACGCACTAAGTCGTTATAATTTTTCAAAAAATAAAGTTAATGTATAATTTAATTAAAGTTGATTAAGTGTCTAAATAAAATATTTTGAAATATATATGATAGTAATTATCACAATTATATATGCTTAATGAAGGAGTCTCCTTTTTCTCTTTATCTATTATTAGTATTTATATAATGTGTCAAATGGACACAAAAATATAATTGTGTCTTAAATAAAAAAAATTCTCTATGTTTAGTGCATACTAATCATAGAATAATCATCTTTACTCAAAAATTATAACTATATAGTTAATTTATAATTTTAAAATAAAGGCATGTTCATTTGTCCCAACCATTTTACTCATTTTCTTCATTTCATATTAATATTAGTTTAAATGAAAGAATAATATATATATTGAAGAACGTGTGTGCTCGCGTTCTAATGATCAAATTATATATAAAACCCTTTTAACACAAACAAACCCTAAACATGCAGCAGTATGTGATTGAATAAATTGATAATCTACGCAAGAACATTCAAACACATGCAATTAAGGAAATATCCCCCTCAGGGGCAAAAACATTTATTTTCACTATAATTTGTAAGAAAACGGATTACAATCGGATTACAATGAAAATACAAGTTGACTAAGAATTACCCTCGGGTATCGGATTCTGTAGTCGCGGCTGGAATTATCCCTTTCCAGTATGGCTGCAATGAAGAAGAAGAACGGTCTCCTCCACAAGGGTTGAACAAACCAAAGTTGTGTTCTTGGGTTGCAAAAGGATTCACAAATATTTGGCAAGGATGTGTAAATCAAAACATAAGTCTTGGGACTCAAAAATATGAAGACTAGATGTATTTGGACTCTCAAATTCGTCTCCTAAAGTCTTGCAAAACAACTCTCCCGAAGTTGGTATTTATAGGGAAATACATGAAGAGACCCACGATTTTAAACTGCTGAAATTCTATCCAGCGTATAGGTACCCCGAATCGGTTCGGGTACCCCTGCGAACCGGTTCGCCCCCCCGAACCGGTTCCAAGCTGGGTTCGGGAAAGTGTGCTGGGAACAGGTGCTTAAACACTTAGAAAAATTCCCAGAATTTTCAATAAACATATCTCCATTTTCAACGGGCCATAACTTGTTCACCGTAGCTCGGATTGAGGTGCCGTTTCTTCCAGTATCTTTGTTGCGGCAAGCTCTTCAACTTTCCAGTTGACCGGTCGTCCGGACGGTGGCTGTAAAATTACCAATTTGCCCTTGAACATCCCTATCATGCCTTGTTTCACTGATTTGACTTCTCTTGCGTTCCACTTGCATTACGAGCCTACAATCAAGGAACGTGAAGTCGTTGATAACGATGAGGGACATATTAGTGGAGATAATGCATGCTTGATTCCCAGAATTCGGATAGAGGCCGTCATGTGAGATCGTGAGGTGACGTGCCAAATGTAGCGGCGTACGACATAAATAAATGAAACATTTCGGACATGAGAAAAATGTCCTTACAAATCTCCCCCTATGTCTATGCCGGTACATACATAAAAAATCCGAATTATCAAATATGAAATTGCCTATACAAATCTACCCTCCCATGAACCCAAAACTGGAAAAGGTACAAATGAATAATCTTCATCGTTTGTTCTTCAATTCTTCAGGAATCTCAAAACTTTTCTCATCAGGGTGTGCAACATATAGATCTGCAATCTTCATACCTACACACATGAGACAGAGAAAATACCACGTGACATATCGAGTTTGAAATGAGCTAACATGGATATCAATATATGATAAAAAACATAAGCAACATCTCAAAAACTCCCCCAAAATTCAAACTCCCCCATAATATGATAATTCTTTCTCCCCCTTTTTATGATGTCCCCAAATAGACAAATTAGAGAAATAAATCAAATCAGCAAGTGCGGGGTGTCACTAGGATAAAAGCACACCATGAATAAACAGAAAGCACCCAAGTCGATGATAGCGTAAATGAAGTGGTGTGATCAAATTCGATAGGAAAATCAATGCATACAAACATAACATATGTGCACGATGAATATTGGATATTCCTAGCGAATGAACTCAAATGCTTCCTTTGGTGTAAAAGAGTGACAGTATAAGATATTGACTCAATCAAATCAACAAATCAAAGCTCAAAATGATTTTCACACCAATAACGTCCAAAATGATTTTATGCTTTTTCAGGACTTTCAAGGAAGTGCAAACTCGTTTAAAGATTCTCTAACCAAACTCCCTCAGATATAATTTTGAATAGAGGCATTCTAAATTCTCAAACTTTGGAGAATTGATGGTGAAACCTAAGTGGCCCATATTTGGCATGAATTGCTTTTTATTGCCTGTAAATTTTTTTGGGCTCTTTTAACCTCTTTGGACCTCGGATATTAAAATTCCTCCATTTTTTAGGTCCTTTTTAACGGTGGCTTTTGCGCAAAGGATAGATGATTACCTTTCGCAGCCCCTCCCCGTTATAAAAAAACACACAGTCTCACCAAAACGGTTTTTACATGCATTCCAATCTTGTCAAGTTTTATCGCATATAGTACATTGTATAGACAGGATTGAGATGAAAACACGCAAGCCAACATGAGATAGACAAGTGCAACAATCAAATATAGTCGTGCATGTGTGCAATAAAGGATATAGGAGTCAAACATGTAGGAAGATATCACTAATTACATCTCAAAGACTCCAATCAATGTAAAGCACATGGATGAAATGATGTAGCCTCTCAAATCTCTATCAAACAGTCACATGGATATATGGAATGGAGTTGTGACTTGGCTAACTTAAATGCTCATCCATAAAAGGTGCAGAAACAGAAAAATCTTTTTGGCCTTTTTCAAAAAATATTATCAAAATAAAATCTTTTTGTGCTTTTTCTCAAAATTTTTCTTAAAGGAAAATCTTTTTGTATTTTTCAAAAAAAATATAAAAAGCAACAAGAATAAAACAAAGTTGTACAACTGAGCAATGGTACATATAAAACAGACTAGCAATAGGAAGCATATGATATGAACATGAAGGAGCATCCTATTCTAGACATAGACCAACCCTTCAGTCAACTGTGCAAATACCTAAAGATTTCCTAAGACTCTCAAATCTAAGGGCATCTAAAGGTTTCGTGAAAATATCGACTAACTGACGGTCGGTGGGAACAAAACTCAGGGATATGACTTTCTCTTCAACTAACTGACGTATAAAGTGCTCACGTATCCTGATGTGTTTTGTGCGCGAATGCTGAACTGGATTGCGGGATATGTGTATCGCGCTCGTGTTATCACAGGAAATGGTCATGGTGTCCTGTGATATCCCATAATCCTCCAGCATTTGCTTCATCCACAAGAGTTGTGTGCAACAACTCCCGGCGGCTATGTACTCAGCCTCCGCAGTGGACAAAGAGATGGAATTTTGCTTCTTGCTCAGCCAGGAGACAAGAGTAGAACCAAAATAGAAACACCCACCAGAAGTGCTCCTACATCCATCTACATCCCCAGCCCAATCGGCATCCGAATAGGCGGACAGACGGTCATCGGTATCAAAGGAATACCAAATCCCGTATGAGAGAGTCCCACTTACGTATTTAATAATACGTTTTAGAGCAAGTAAATATGACTCTTTTGGGGATGCCTGATATCGCGCACAGACTCCAACACTAAAGGCGATGTCGGGACGACTGGCAGTCAAGTAGAGAAGATTACCTATCATACTCCGATATAAGGTTTGCTCTACGTCCTTCCCTGAAGTGTCCTTACTAAGCTTGGTAGTGGTACTCATAGGTGTACGGGCATGCTTAGCGGAGTCTAAACCAAATTTCTTCACTAGGTATCTAGCATACTTGGATTGGGAGATGAACATCCCATCCTCTAGCTGACGAACCTGGAGACCAAGGAAGAATGTAAGCTCACCAACCATGCTCATTTCAAACTTACTTTTCATCTCCTCCTCAAAGTGATGAGCATGCTGGGAGCATGTGGATCCAAAGACTATGTCGTCCACATAGACCTGGGCAACCAAAATAGCACCGTCATCTCTCCTGACGAACAACGTCATATCTACTCCCCCTCTCTTGAAGCCATGAGCTAAGAGATAGGAAGTAAGCCTCTCGTACCAAGCACGGGGTGCTTGCTTCAAACCATACAAGGCTTTCCTCAGATAGTAGACGTGCTCAGGGTGTTGAGGGTCTTCAAACCCTTTTGGTTGTTCCACATAAACCTCCTCCTGTAGAATGCCATTCATAAAGGCACTCTTGACATCCATCTGATACACCTTGAAGCGCAGATGACATGCGATGGCGAGCAGAAGACGGACGGACTCAAGCCTCGCAACAGGAGCAAATGTCTCCCCAAAGTCTACACCCTCTATCTGTGTGTAGCCTTGAGCGACCAACCTAGCCTTATTTCTGATTATGGTACCATATTCATCCATTTTGTTCTTGAAAATCCACCGGGTACCTATCACATTAGTCTCACTAGGTTGGGGGACTAATTTCCAGACATTATTCTTTTTAAACTGAAGCAACTCATCCTGCATAGCAGATATCCAGTGTTCATCCTTGAGTGCTTCTTTATGGTTCTTGGGCTCGACTTTGGACGTGTAGCAAAGATGGCTAACAACGTTCTCTAGCTGAGCACGAGTCTTGACCCCTAGAGTGGGATCACCAACAATGGCAGAAGGGTCATGACTCTTGCGAACCCAAGCAGGTGTGTCCCCTAACACAGGAGTAGGATCCACAGAGTGTGAGAGAGGAACAGGTAAATCACTGTCAGAATAATCCTCATCCTCACACTTAAGGTTAGGATCAATAACCGTCGAAGGTTCATCATCTTGCACGGTAACGTTTATTGATTCCATAACCCTAGAGCTCTTCAGGTTAAATACCCAGTATGCTCTACTATTCGATGAATATCCTATAAATATTCCCTCGTCGCTCCGGGAGTCGAACTTTCCTAATTGCTCTCTATCCCGTAGGATGTAGCATTTACTCCCAAAAACACGGAAATACGCCAGGTTGGGCTTCTTGCCGGTCCACAACTCATAAGGTGTCTGTAGTGTGTGTGGACGCAAATAAACCCTATTCACCATGTGGCATGCAGTAGACACTGCCTCTGCCCAAAATCTCCTAGAAACTTTACGACTTAGAAGCATAGATCTAGCCATCTCTTGGATAGTTCTATTCTTTCTCTCAACAATCCCATTTTGCTGAGGAGTTCTCACAGCAGAAAACTCATGTTTGATCCCAAGGCTATCACAGTACAAATCCACCTTTGCTTCCTTAAATTCAGTGCCGTTGTCACTACGTATTCTGTTAATAGTGACACCGTGTTGATTTTGCAGGACACGGCACTTAGTCGTTAAGAAATCTACAGCATCGGATTTCTCTCTCAGAAAACCTACAATGGAGTACCTGGAGAAATCATCTACCATCACGAGGATGTACCTCTTACCACCTAGACTCTCAGTACGAGTGGGACCCATAAGATCCATGTGAATCAACTCCAGAACACGAGAGGTGGTAATGGAATGCAACTTCCTATGAGGACTACGAATTTGTTTTCCCAACTGACAGGGTCCACAAACGGTTGAAGTTGACTTTCCAAGAGATGGTAAGCCACGTACTAGGTCCTTTTTAGATAAACGATTAAGATCTCTAACGTTCACGTGACCTAGACGTTGGTGCCACAGATCCATAGGAGTGATCGTGGCGCTGTTGCAGACAAGTGAGGATGTGGGCTCAGTCCCATAGCAATTATCCTCGGTCCTCACCCCTTGCATCAATAGTTTACCGGTTTGATTGTAGACTTTACACGCGTCCCGGTCAAACTTTACTGCAAGGTCAGTGTCGCACAGCTGGCTAATGCTGAGAAGGTTTGCTTTCAAACCTTTGACGTACAAAACATTTTCTAGCTTAGGAAAACCAGGTAACTCGATAGTACCTCGTCCTATAATGCTAGACTTACTCCCATCTCCAAAGGTGACTCTGCCATCATGATAGTCCTCAAGAGTAGTAAAAAATGAGGCATCACCTGTCATGTGTCTGGAGCACCCACTATCAAAATACCACTGAGAGGTATTATGTGCTTTGAGAGCAACATGAACAACAAAAGCCTTTTTATCTTTCTTAGGTACCCAAGTCGAGATGACCTTTTGTTTGCCTTTGTTGTTGTTGATTTTAGCTGGAATGTGAGAAGCATTCACTAACGGCAAAGAGATCCGTCGAAATTCTTCCATTAAACTTTGAGTCGTGGAAGCTAAGAACTCAACTCGCTCTCTCAGACTAGAAAACTCATCAGTATGACGTGGTGGAGCAGTAGTACGTCGTGTCCGACCCATGCTATAGCAAGTTTCCCTAAGGTGGCCTTTTCTTTTGCAATAAGTTCAAAAGAGCACAGTCAAAGGCGGACCTTGGTTTGCTTTTCTTGGTAGAACTCTCCTTCGAGGTTTTTTACGGTGCCCATAAGGAGTTGTAGTAAACTCAGGAACTGGTCCAGGTGCAATTTGGGACGTGGAGGCACCATCATATCCAATTCCTTGACGATCACCAAAACCTAAAGCGGGGCCGAGGAGCATCTTTCCCATATTCCCAGATCTGTCCTCGATTTGTACCTTGACTTCCCGTGCTTTCTCAAGGTCATGAGTCAGCTGGGCAACAAGGGCTTCAAGTTTCTTTCGAGTCTCCACGGAGGAATGGAGCTGACTCGTAAGACTAGCCACTTGTTTAGTCAAGTCCCCTCTCTCTTTCTCTAAAACACTCTCTCTCTCTCTAAACAGAATCTCTTTCTCGACACAAGCAAATTCTCTCTCTCTCAGGGCGGTGCAAGTGGAGAACTCTCTTTCTCTTGCTTTCTTTAAATCTTCCTCTAAGCAGGTGATCTTAAGAACTAACGCTTTGTTACGCTTTTTAGTTTTAAATGACTCAGAATATAACTCAGCGTAGGCGCGTTGTATATCACTCTCGCTCTCACTTGTGTCATCCTCCCCCTCACTCACATCGATCTCACTGTCGAGGTGTCCCTGTGAAGCATCATCCTCAACGTCGTGAGGAGAACTAGGAGTGCTCACTTGGCTGGCCATGAATGCGGTGAAGTTACACTCATGCGGTGACTCATCTCCAGAATCCACCGTCTCGACCTCACTGTCGTCACTAAGGGTAGCATTAAGAACAGCTTTCCCTTTCTCTCTATTCAGACGATTGGCACACTCAAAAGTTCTATGACCCCTACCATCACACTCAAAACATCTCTCACTTTCTTTCAGAGGAGGATTTTTGGAAACTTTTTCATTTTTCTTTTCAAACTTATTTTTCTCAAATTTCTTTTTATCTTTAAAATTGCCATTTTTCTTAAATTTGAGAATCCTCTTGAAATTTTTTGCGAAAAGAGCCAAATCATCTAAGTCAAAATCGCACTCAGAATCTGACGTGTCAGTCTCTCTCTTTCTAGATGACTCTACCCTCTTTCTAGCTGACCCCTCACTCCTTCTCTCTTGGGCTTTAAGAGCAATTCCCTTATCTTTAGATTTAGCATTTTTAGGGAACATATCAATTTCATAAGTTTGCAAATCTCCTACAAGTTCTTCCAATTTTAACGTATTTAAATTACCCATAGAATTTAGTACAGTGACTTTAGGGATAAAACGCTTAGGCAAAGAACGAAGAATCTTTTTAACAACTCTAGCATTCGGAATATGTTCACCAAGATTAAAACTAGTATTCACAATGTCAGAAAGTCTAGCATAAAATTCATCAAAGCATTCAGAATCATGCATGGTGATTGTTTCAAATTGAGTTGTCAAGTTTTGCAACTTAGATTCTTTCACAGCATTAGTTCCTTCATGGGTGAGTTGTAAAACATCCCATGCCTCTTTTGACGTGGTACACGTCATTATGCGTTTGAACTCATCAGGTGTGACAGACCCGGAAATAGCACTTAGACCCTTAGAATTAAAAGATGACCATTTAATTTCTTCATCAGTCCAAGAAATGTCAGGTTTCAAGTTGGTCACATTATCAACAGTCACGGTGGGAGGAGTCCACCCTCGTTCAACCAAAATCCAGACACGTTCATCAATGGCTTTTAAAGCCGACCTCATACGGGCTTTCCAATAAGCATAATTTGTCCCGTCAAAAACAGGCATTTTATAATATGACTTCTCCATTTGAACACGCACTTTTTCAAAAATCAATTTTTTCAGAATATTAATATCTTAGAAAAATTTTGCGGAAAAAGGAATACGCGATAGATTAGCGTAACCTGATCTGATACCAAATTTGAAGAACGTGTGTGCTCGCGTTCAAATGATCAAATTATATATAAAACCCTTTTAACACAAACAAACCCTAAACGTGCAGCAGTATGTGATTGAATAAATTGATAATCTACGTAAGAACATTCAAACACATGCAATTAAGGAAAAATCCCCCTCAGGGGCAAAACCATTTATTTTCACTATAATTTGTAAGAAAACGGCTTACAATCGGATTACAATGAAAATACAAGTTGACTAAGAATTACCCTCGGGTATCGGATTCTGTAGTCGCGGCTGGAATTATCCCTTTCCAGTAGGGCTGCAATGAAGAAGAAGAACGGTCTCCTCCACAAGGGTTGAACAAACCAAAGTTGTGTTCTTGGGTTACAAAAGGATTCACAAATATTTGGCAAGGATGTGTGAATCAAAACATGAGTCTTGGGACTCAAAAATATGAAGACTAGATGTATTTGGACTCTCAAATTCATCTCCTAAAGTCTTGCAAAACAACTCTCCCGAAGTTGGTATTTATAGGGAAATACATGAAGAGACCCACGATTTTAAACTGCTGAAATTCTATCCAGCGTATAGGTACCCCGAATCGGTTCGGGTACCCCTGCGAACCGGTTCGCCCCCCCGAACCGGTTCCAAGCTGGGTTCGGGAAAGTGTGCTGGGAACAGGTGCTTAAACACTTAGAAAAATTCCCAGAATTTTCAATGAACATATCTCCATTTTCAACGGGCCATAACTTGTTCACCGTAGCTCGGATTGAGGTGCCGTTTCTTCCAGTATCTTTGTTGCGGCAAGCTCTTCAACTTTCCAGTTGACCGGTCGTCCGGACGGTGGCTGTAAAATTACCAATTTGCCCTTGAACATCCCTATCATGCCTTGTTTCACTGATTTGACTTCTCTTGCGTTCCACTTGCATTACGAGCCTACAATCAAGGAACGTGAAGTCGTTGATAACGATGAGGGACATATTAGTGGAGATAATGCATGCTTGATTCCCAGAATTCGGATAGAGGCCGTCATGTGAGATCGTGAGGTGACGTGCCAAATGTAGCGGCATACGACATAAATAAATGAAACATTTCGGACATGAGAAAAATGTCCTTACATATATATATATGTCACATATACTTTACAAATAAAATTATAACACCCCCGCCCATCGGGCGGGGTTTAAAACTTGTACCATCTATTAGACTTGCTCATGTAAATGAATCAAGACACTCATATATCACTTCTGCACCCCCCAAACCAACTTCTCCCATTTATTTATAAATACCTAAATATTAATAAGAAAATTAATTATTTTATTTAAAAAATGTTTTATAAAATATAAAAAACTTTTTTATAAAATAAAAAAAAAAAACTATTGTACAAATTTAAAAACTATTTTATATAAAAGTTGTTTCATAAAATAAAAAAGTGCGTTATAACATATAAAAGAATCATTATATTAAGATATTAGTTTGATAATTATCAATTCATTTAATTAAGTGAACTTTATCATTTGAGATTTAGATCCAAAAAACACCTTTGTACTTTTAGAAGAGATAGATGTATTAGAGGTTGTATTTAATGAGTAAAGACACGTGGCAAAGCTGATGTAATACCCCGTATTTTCATCTAAAATAAATAATTAAATAATTCTATTTGGAAATCTCAAAATCAATATTGTTATGAAATTATATTTGTGTGTGACTAAATTAATGTGCATGCGTATGACATTTAACTGTGATATCGGATAAATACAAAATTTACGTACGACACAAATTAAAAATATATATTATTGACATAAATAATTCGGAAGATATTTTGGGACTCATATGCACTCATTTAAATGAATTAAGCCTTTAAAAATGGTCTCGATCAATAGTATATAGGTTGGGTAACTTTTGGTCTTATTGGGTTACGGATTCGGGTCCGTTGGGGGGTCCAAAAGTTGGGCCTTGAACCAACAACGAGATTTGCACTAATTGAGTGGTTAAGTGGGGGTAAACCACTTACCCACTATCACAAATTAAAAACCTAAAGTAGCAGCCACGGGAGAGAGAAGAGAGAAACACCAAAAAGGGAAAAAAGAGGAAGAACAATGGGGAATCAAAAGCTTTCAAGGTTTTCTCCCCTACGAAATTTAAAGGCAAGAATTTTCTTGCATAATCTTTATTTCTAATTTACTTCTCAATGCATAATTTTATCCCCTTTAGATTTCTGGAAATTAAGGTTTATGATGTTTAAAATTTATTATGTTTGATTTGGTGATGAAAACCCACATGTAAAGGAAGGATGAACATGTAGAAACTGTTCCAGAAATTAGGTATCGAAGTTTGTATATTGAGGATTAGATTTCCTTAAGTTTGATAATTAATTGAGAACAATTGGTAAATAACTGTAGAGATGATTAATGATCATTTATGGGATGAATTCTAGATATAAATTCCCCCAAATAAATGCCCTTCTTATGAAACAAACACAGTTGGATGTTGGAGACTTAAATTCTTAAATGTCTGAGTATATTATGATTTTTGTTTGCGACTTTTATTGGAGATTTGGGCATTTAAATGGTCAAACCCGTATGTTGTTAAAAAGTTAGAAATTTGGAAATCTGGGAAACCCAGAAACTGAGAAAGACCGAGGAAGGATACGATGCATCATTCAAATGACGTGGTAGGTCGTTCGAACGACATGCCATGTCGCACGAATGAGACCTCTGGCCATTCGAGCAATGGACCTGAATTTTGACATTTTCATCCTTTTCTGCTTTACCTTATTTTCTGTTGGATACCTAACTTATACACCATTTGGGCGGAAGAAATATTAGATTTTAAAGGGGGAACTTTTGTACAGTGGGTTAATTAATTTAAGGACTAATGACTCATTCCCACCTAGATGAATAATAATTACCTACAACTAGATGGTTAAGTAATTATTTATAGGATGTAGTTAATAATTTATTAGATGATAAATTATTAATAAATGAGAAATGTTGTAGCTCTTTTTAATTGAACTCTTTAAGGTGATTATGAAGAAATTGCCTCTACATATTATAGAGATAAATAATATGTATTATTATGTGATTATGTGGACATACCATATTCGTCCTATCGGCTCGGGGGTTCGCTTGTTCGGACCGCGTACCACACGTCAGCACAGGTGGGCATGACGATGTGTAGGCCATATAGGTACTACGTGGAGGCTCCACCCACTAGAGGTAGGTGCTGGCGCTGACCATTCCAGTATCACCGCTGGGTATGGGTCGTATACAGGTGTCCTGCATAGGGACCGCCCCAAATGTATATGTGTGTTTGTGATGTTCGCTTAGGAATAAGAGAATTCCTCCGGACTTACTGATAGAGTACGAATAGACACCAACGGTAGATGACCTTGTGTGTCAAAATATATGAAAGGACATTTATATATTATTATTTGACCGAACTGAAATTTAATAAATTTAATTGTCTAAGGAAATGGACAATATTTATATATGAGACCCTATAATGCATAATAGATGTTTATGCCTATTTTAAAGAATAATGAGACTAAGATAAATGAATGTTGGCAAATAAAATGTAAGGATTACATTTAAATATTTAATTATCGATGTACCTGTTTACAAATAGAGTTGATGTCATCATTCATTATTGGGATTTGTTGGGGTGCGAACGATATCACACTTAGACAAAAGGTGAGATGTTATACGCATGTGAGCAACGAAAAGGAAAATAATTATTTTGCATCGATTGTATTATTACATTCATATATTATTAAAGTTAATTCTTGAACACCTCGGGCTCTGGCCCAAATATAAATGCTTTCTCCCCCCAGGTGCTCCTAGACTGGGATAGTTGGATTGTACTATAGCAACCCCACGATCTCGCTTGCTCTCCAGATTCAGATTCAGTTGCTTCTAGCATAGGTTCCTTTCAGCTTCAGTCATTTATTATTTGGAACATTTGTAAGGGCGTAAGCCCGATACTCTTTTATTTTATGTCGATTGGGGTTTTATTACTCTAGTTGGATATTATTATTATTATTATTATTATTATTATTATTATTATTATTATTATTATTATTATTATTATTATTATTATTATTATTATTATTATTATTATTATTATTATTATTATTATTATTATGGTGGCTTGGAATATTGGATTATTGTGTATGTGTTATTTGTTTTACAAATGAAGAAGTTTTGGAAAACAACTTATTTATATTTACTTTATGCTAAGAATGGTATTAATTGATAAGCAAGCCCTATCTCCAGCATATCGTGCCTGACCAGCCTTTACGTGAAACAATAGCGGTTGTTATAGTTTGGTGATTCCATTATTAAATAGATGTATTAGATAATAGATGACACCAGGGTTGATGCATAAGTAAGAAATGAAAAGGCTTGAAACTAAAAGGAGTGTAACCCAAATTTCTATGGAATTGTATAGTCATGGAGATTAACAAAATGAATTAGCAACTATTTGAGTCTCTTAAATAGTGAACAATTTTAAAATTACCCCGTGAGTGTAGTTTTTTTAGACTAGTACTGTAGTGGTCCAAATTCTAAAATTAAGCTATTTCAAACCTTCCATGCATACTCCTTCACAATTTTTATGTAATGCCAAGTAATTTATCTGTAAAAAAAGTATACAACCATATTTCACCAATACCACATCATCGTAAACCGTTTAATCCAATCATTTTGTGATAAAAAAAATTGATTAAAAAATGGTGTAAAGGAAAAGCGGAGAGGGGAACTTTGATTATATCTTCCAAATAAAAAAAAGTTGTGGTCATTCAATTGACCTAAAGGTAATTTATTCAAACAATCAACTAAGATCAACAATAATCAGGGGTGGACCTATCCAGTCCCGAAGGGGGCGGCTGCACCCATGGAGTTTTCAAAATTTCTTCTTGTATATATGGTTCAATAAAAAAATTAGGGGCTTGAATGTAAATTTTTTCAAGTACAAGGCAAGTAAAAATAAATTTTTAATACCCCGTATTTTTATGAGTATTAAATTAAGTTATATTAATTTAATTAAAATTGTGAGAACTATTATTCGGATGAAATAATGGTAATTATCTTTAATTTGGCCTAATGATTAAATGAGCATGTTTAATTATATTGGAGCATTTAATTTAAATATAATATTTCGTAAAGGTGATATGAGTGTTGTGATAGTTATGGTATGACGGTATATTGGGAATAATGAAGATAGTCACGAATAAATTGATGACCCGTTAATTTAGTTAAGTCATATTACGGATATACATATATGATAATGATGGAACATAAAAATAAATGTATAAATTATTTATAGACTTTTTAATGTGATTAGAAGGCTTAATTATGCGTTTTAAGTGTTTAAAATTAGACCTATGGGTTGGGTAAGACCTGGGGTAGAGTTTCGAGTCAAATCGGGCATGGATGGAAACCTTTTTAGGGGCCTTAGTTTTGGCCCATTGGGGAACTCTGAATTTAACCCAATTAAAATTATATTTAAATGAGGTTAGATTAGCTCTGGGGTTCCATAACCACCTCACACCACCATTGGAGGCCACACACATTGGGAGAGAGGAAGAACCACCATAGGAGGAAGAAAATGGAGGCTCCTCTACTATTTTCAGGCAAGGATTCTCTTGCCATTCCTATTCAAAATGTTCTATTATTTTATTAATGTTGATTCCATATTTAGAATATGATTTAAATCCTGATGCAATGTAACCATGTCTAGGGTTCTTGTGTTTTGATAGAACTTTAATGATATTCACGTATTATAATCTTAGATCCATATTTCATCCATGCGAAATATAAATGTAGAATGATTAATTATAAATATCCATTGTAGAACTCATGTGTAGGACTCTTTTATAATCTGGAATTATATTCTTGAGGTTGAAGATGAGATGAGACTTGTATACTCTAAGGTTCTTGAAAATCTTTTATTAATTGTTGATGGTTGAGGATGATTTAGATGAGAAATCTTGTTTAAAATATTTCCATTACATGTTATACCTCATTAACATATCATAACTTAGTAGAACAAAGTTTGATGCATTTTGAATTGATTGGAAAAATCCCATCTTGGAAGAAAACATGTTCTCAGCTTACTAGGAGAACCGAATCGATTCGGCCTCCCTACCTAATTGATTTGGTATACCTGTTTGTAGATCTTTTTGTTTCGCCGACCTCGTATTTTTCTGATTTTTTTGAATCAGTTATGATTTTTCTATGAAGGGGTGTGCATGACCATTTATAGAGACTTATTCCAAGCTATTAATGATATTGTTATGAACTTATATACGGAGTTAAACCAAGATGTGTTCATGATATGGCAATGACTTAAAGTACAACTTAACTATATGAATAAGATGATTTATTTGGGATTCTAGAATAAAGCTATATGAAATAAATATATTTAAAGGTCGGGATATACCTAGATGATTGGGTAATTTTGGTAGGGCTACATAGATGATAAAATGCTAAAAGATATGATGATAATTTTATGATTTAAAACAGGATAAGTTTAAATAAAAGAATTACTTATTAGAAATGCATCGAATGCTTGAGAATATAATTAATGGTTATCTCCCTCAAATTATTACCGTATAAAGATACGGAGTAGAAATGTATCCTAAGCGAGTGGGCTAAGTCATGATGGTTAGCATCGGTTGTGATGGTAGTTGGGGTGAAATTACTTGTTCAGATTAGTGCATCTCTTATATATGTGCATATAACCCTTATTCACTTTAGTTAACTCCTTATATATGTACATATAAACCTTATTGTAAAGGTAATAAGGAGTGAATAATTATTTATAATGTAAAAGGATTTAATTCTAAGCCAAGAGGGAAACATGTTGAAATCATTTGATGTTTTGGGAAGGTTAGTTTGGATATAACTATACCTATATATAATGGAGAAATAAATAATGAGGTAAATGTGATTATTAAGTCTTGGAGACAAAATACGGGACTTACTATTTAATTGGGGTATAGTCGTAGGACAACGACTTAATACGAGTTATGTAATAACTGACTAACTATTATAGTTAAGCCGAGAAGGCAATATTAATATGGATGGATATTCCATTGGTGAAAGTTGTTATAGAGTAACTACTTATACATATTAGATAATAGTATGTATTATATGATTTTGCGTGGACAAACCTGGGTTCGTGGAGCGTCCTATCGGTTGGGGTGTGCGCGTTCTGGGCTGGAGCACACGTCGGCACAGATGGGCTAGGCATAGTGTTAGGCCATATTATAGGTACTACATGGCAGCTCCATTTACGAAAGGTAGGTGTAGATGCTGGGATCCTTTGACACCATTTGGTATGGGCAGTGAACTGGTGTACTGCGTAGGTACCGCCCCACTTGATTTTGTTATGTTGTTACCCATTTTGGGATGAGGTACTTCTCCGGGTATTACCGATAGAGCAAGAACGAGACGACGAAGATAGACATCTTCGCGTGTCATACATTTATATGTAGAATATGTATTTATCTATATACACATTGTGGTGTACCTTCTACGAGAATGTGTTTCACAATTTATAGATGTAGACAATACTTAATGATTACATAATTAGATTAACATAGCAATGTAGATAATTGGCAATGAAAATAAGTTCTAATGGTCTAATGCAGTAGACAATCATTAATGAGAATAATAATTGGTCAGTCTAAGAATGTAGACAAAAATTAAAGAGAATAAAATTTATAGTCTAATGGTGAAGTCGATAGTTGATGTGAATTAACAATTAAATAGTCTGACGAGATAGACTAAGGTTAAGGTACATTATATGACGTAAAAATATGCAGTGAATTCATATGGAACTTAATTGGAAGCCTTATGAAGCTAATCTGGAAGCTGAGATGTTAGGTGTGAACACTCACTTTTATTTGATGCATATCTTGATAGCTTTATTGTTACCTGTGAGATTAAATAATGGAGTTCATAATTGATATTTGTTCGAGAATGCGAGTAGGATTACTTCTAGATGAGAGGTGAGATACTCAATACATGCGAGCATCGATGGAGAGACGTGGAGTATGAGTTAATTACATTTTTCATATTTATTGGTGAAGAATCCTTGCAACTTTAGAACTCTGACCCAAAATTATAAATATTTCCCACCACCCCCAGGTTTTCTCATGAATGGGGATAGCAGGACTGACGATTGATCAGATTTGTAGTTGCTTTGGATATATAAGATTTTGTTATATTGATTCTAGTATAGGTTTTACTTCTTCATTTGGTCATTTTATTCCACATAGAGATTGTATGGGCATAATCTCGAGAGTTTATTTAAATCAGTTTGTACTTATATTTACATTATGAAGGTTTTATGGTGATTCAGTTTTGTATTCATGTATTAATTTAGTTTTAGTTCAGATATTTTTATTTATTGTGAAGTTTGGTAAAGATCACAAGCATTTTTTGTTTCTCAGTGCTGAGAATGGTATAAATTATTAATAAGCTCCATCTTCAGCGTATCGTGTCTGGCCAACCTTTACGTGAGAAAATAGGGGTTGTTCCAGTTGGTATCAAGGCACGGTTTTAGTGTCCTTAGGATCTGTATTTGAGATCGTTACGTTTGGCATTGCGTCCTTTGATGTAAAGCCCTATGATTAGGAATTATTGTATTCTTTGCGAGTCGTCACTTCCTGTTCGGACAAGAGGTTAGTTTTAGAGTGAGAGCCTTAGAGACCTTCGTGTTGGTCACTATCTAGAATTGCGTGAAGTTCAGGTAATTTGGTACCTAGTAAATGAAAGGAAGACATTTAGAGAATTCAGGATGTGATAATGAATGATAGTGTGTAGGTATAGGTTAGTTCGTTTAGATATGAGCGGCGTTATGGTAGTAGAGGTCCGTCACCACGATGACCGAGCGGGACCAATTAATTACTGATTAGTTTCGGGTGAAATTCGAATGGAAGTTTTCCCACATATTTTTTAAATAAAAAATGAAGACCCGACATTTTGAGGAGTTCCAAATGAGTAGTCTATGTAAAGGATATAGGAGTTTCAATGTCGAAACAAGTAGGCTCGACAAGGCCAGGACCCACAATGAGATGAGCATCGGATTATCGATGAATTTATTTGTGGAAAAAGGAAATAGTGATAGAATCGGTGGTAGATGATGTTTTTTTCTACTTTGGAGTATGTTGGATATGTTTTGTTCGATATTGGGACTTAATGTTCACTTGGGTTTTGTTAGTATACTAGAGAAGATGGACTTTGTATTTGGGATATTATTTTACATTGGATCACCATGGGTGATAAAAGGCAGTGTTACTTTGGTTTGGAGATGTATAAAATTGTATACTGGGAGGCTTATGTTTATTTTAGGCCTATTTGTTAGCTACGCCGAAGAGTGATGTTTTTCCTGAGAATGGATTAATAGTTACTTAAACGGATATGTTGATTTTATGGGGACTATTATGAGTTATGGTTATGTCTAGAAGACAACATTAGTTAGAAATTGGTGTTCATCGTAGTCGTGAGGGTTATTGTGGGTAATCATTATGGTTGAGTCTAGTTTTGATACGATGGATTTCAATGGGAACTTAGGTCGTGCGAGAACCTTTAAAAATTGGGTATGCTTAGGGAAACAACATGTGGGTGTAATTTAGAAATTTTGATAACTCAAGGAGGTAGATGTATGTGAATAAACTTAAAATTTATGGGGTAAATCGGGTTACACTCAAGTTAGAGAAAGGGTCTTTTATGCGGGGAAAGAGTTTGCGAGATAACATAATAGTATGATTTGGGAAAGTATTGCCTTAGTGAGTTTAGGCAACAAAGTAGAAGTAAGGCTAGTGATAGCTTCGATTATTGAGATTGTATATGATCATGTTTAATGTTTTTATAGTGATATTATTATTGAAGAGGTGATGGCAGACCTGATTAAAATGGGTATGCCTTTGGAGACTTAGAAATGACTAAGTGATCTACATATTAAATTAGAATAGGGAATGTCCTACTTAGGTCATGGTGATTGAATTGTTGGGCATGGTAGGGTCGATTGACTCTAAAGGAGTTCAGTATAACTCTTATGAAGGATAAGTGGTTTGTTTGGAAATTAACAAATTTTGGAATTTTATGGTTAACATATTGGTTCATGTTTGGTTTTAGGACAAATGGGTCTTGATGACCGACAAACCTGTGTAGTAGGGTTTCCTAGGCATGATGAGACTTCTGTTGGCAATGGGCACAAATTGGAATTTACGTGATTATCGTAAAGCGTCTATTTTTATTTTCCCATTTAGTCTTGGATTGATGGATCTCAATAACTGACTAAGTCGTGCAATAGTGTATCAGGAGGGTTCCTTAATTGGATTTCGCTTGCGAGACATCCCACACACGAAATTGGCAATGGTCGAGAGTTAAGAGAAGTTGGATACTAAGATAGTTATTTCTTTTTTTGTACGTATGTGGCTGTATACTTGAGGTATGGATATGCTTGGTGTGAATGGTATAAATTGGTTATATATGTTTCATTCATATTTGTAAATGGTACGTGTGTGTACATATAATGTGGACTATATGGATGCCCCAGTAGTGTTATGACAGGAGGGGATGGGCCTTTCATTTATCTCATGGGATATGAGTATGAATCATTTGGGTATAAACTTAAGATAATGGTACGGATTAAAAGTGACTTCTTGCCATAGTGAATTTCGAGGACAAAATTCCGTTATTAGGCGGGAAGAATGTAATACCACGTATTTTCATAATAAAATATTATGACATAAATAAATTTAATAATTTCTCATTAATTTTAGGAATAAATTAAATTGGATGGATTTAAATTTAAATGGGTAAGATTTAAATTGAACATAGGTATTTATTCATGATTATATAAATACAAGACTCAATTTGGTGTAATGAGTTCACCAGTGAAAATAAATCATACGTTAATAAATTTATGGATGTGTGTCGCTTAAACACAATAAAAATGTATAAGTGAAATGAAAATAATTGCGACGCATTTCGATAATCTTTATGGGCTCGCTTAGGTATTTTAAACCTTTAGAAATGGTCTCGGGTTATAGGTATATAAGTTGGAAAACTTTTGGGCTAGTCTAATTATGGGTCTGTGTCCATTTGGGGATCCAAAAATGAGGATTTAGGCCTAACTCGAGATTAAGGTTATTATAAGTTAAATAAGAGTTTGGGGAAACACCAATTTACATAATATAAGAAATCCTAGCATCCCCTCCCATAGAGAGTATATACCAAGGTCAAAAGAAGGAGGAGAATTGGAGATTCAAGAGGAGGATTCAAGAAGAGGAGTTTCAACCTCCACCCTAAGGCAAGAACTTTCTTGCTTAAATTGATTTCTAAGTTATTTCTTCATTTATTTATGTATGCTCCCATGTAGATTTGTGGATTTAATTTATAATTGGTGATATGGAATAGGTTTCACTATATGCATGTAGAAGATCTCACTTTGATGATTAGAAAATCATAGAATTGAAAGATTTATTAGAAAATATGGAAAAATAATATGAATAATGTTGGTTTAGAGATGGATATTATGACTTTATGATGTGGTAATATAGATCTAGTGTATACCCCATAGAAATATAGTTTCTTGACACAAACCTATGCAAAGATAACAGATCTTGAAAGTTAGGAGTTACCCACCTTATAATTTTTGGAGAAGATGCTACCCCTGTGAATTTATCATGATTTAATGTAGAGATTGTTGTTAGAACATATAAAACTCTTTAGTGACCATAACTGATGCCGGGATAACTTTTGGGTAATGAATAATGGGTTAATCATGAAGAAACATATAAAATTTCGCCTAAAATAAATAGCAGCCCCAAAATTATTGGGCCTAACTGGTTTGGCACTAGGGGCAAACCAGTTCGGATGCCCTGTTCACCCCAGGTTGGTTCGTTTGTGTTTTGGGCTAGTCGTCCGAGGTCCCAATGAATTTAGAGTTATGAAATGTTAATTTAACACTTTCGGAATATTGGTAGATTACAAATATATCCATTTAGGCTAGCCAGGAAATTTTGGAAAAAAAGGGTAGGATAATGTATTCATTGGGTTAGCCGGGAGTAGGATCTGCGATACGGGAACAGTGGATTACAATATGACTTGGGAAGACTAGTGACTAACTAAATAAGGGGTAGAAATTCAGTGACGTTGGATAATTATTTAAATAGAGGAATTTATATTTAACGGGAAGGTCAGTAAACACCTAAATTAATTTGGGAATAAATTATGGGAATGTTGGTATTGTTAGCTTAATACCGAAACTAATAATTAACGAGATGGTTACTTAAATGGAAAATAAGAGTGGGAAAATCAATAATATATTGTGTGGGAAATTCTAGAGAAATTACCTATATAATCATTGGTATAGATATGTAACAATTTATTTGTATGGAACGTACCTATGTTGGTGGATGGTCCAATTGGTTAGGGTTGCGCACATTCGGGACCGGAGCACACGTTAGCACGGGTGGGCTATGTGTAGTGTTAGGTCATATTATAGGTACTACGTAGCAGTGCCACTTACGAGAGGTAGGTGTAGATGCTGGGATCCTTTGTCACTACTGGGTATAGACTGTGAACTAGTGTACTGCGTAGGTACTGCCCCACTTACTTGTGTTTTGTTTTGTCCGTTTTGGATAAGAGACTCCTCTGGAGTCACCGATAGAGCACGAACGAGAAACTATTGGTAGATGCCTTAGTGTCGCAGATGTAAGGACATATATATAAATTCATGGAAATGAATAAGGGGAATTCCTAGTCTAATGTTGTAAACTATAAAATACAGACCCAATACTATGTAATATGCATGATAAATGACTATGTCACGGCTATGGATATTTTTACTTAGTTATTCGGAAAATGGTTGTACAAATGTAGGTAAGTATACTTCAGCACGTAAATTATGCATGACGCATCAAATGTTTAACAATGATCTTGTTATCTATATTAATTTTGGGATTTGGGGTTAGGATACGATTAGGATGGCACCAAGGTGAGAGGTGAGATACTTATCGCACGCGAGTGACGATGGGAATCTTTCATTTAAATTAATTGTATTCTTGCATTTCAATTTCAGTAAGTTATTTCTTGCACATTCTAGAGCGCTAACCCAATATACAAAAAAAAAATCCCCCCCCCCCCCCCCCGCCACCAGGTTTTCTTAGACATGGATAGCGGGAGTTAAGGAATATCAGACTTGCTATTATGAGTTTCTCCTCGAAGATTCATTTATTAACTCTAGATTAGGTTTCTACTTCTTCCAGTCTTTATTTATTTTGGATTATTGTAAGGACATAAGCCCATAATCATTTTATTTATTTACCGAGACAATATTTGTTCATGTCGATGTTTATTTTGTTGAATGTGGGTGTTGGATTCATTATTACTTTAGGTTCATTTATCTAATCCAATTTTAATTCAAATGCGGTTTATTATATGAATATTTATTACAATCGATGCTAAGAATGATATAGATTGTATAACAAGCCCCATCTTCGGCGTACTGTGTCTGGTCAACATTTACATGAGAAAATGGAGGTTGTTACAGTTGGCATCAGAGTATCCAGGTTCTAGTGTACTTAGGATCTGTGTTGCACTCATTACGTTCTTCATTGCATCCTTTGATGTAAATCCCTATGATTAGGAATCATTGAATTCTTTGTGAGTCATTACTCCCCATATAGAAAGGGGACAGTTTTGGAGAGAGAGACATAGAGACCTTAGTGTGGGTTACTTGCCAAAATTGAGAGAAGTTTGGGCAATGGTGCCTAGAAATTGAAAGGAAGACATTTAGATAAATAGAGGAATGTGATAGTACACGATAGTATACAAGAATAGGTTAGTTCGTTTAGACTAATAAGAGCGGTATAATGGTAGTAAAGGTCCGTCACTACGCTGGAAGAGCGGGACCAATTAGTTAGTGATTAGTTTCGGGTGAAGCTCGAGGAGAAGTTTTTCCACACATTTTTTTTATATCATAAATGAAGAACAAGGCGGAGAAGAGATTTAATTTTGTTGAGATGACAAGATAGGAGGTGACATGTGTTAAGGGACCCGTTGGTATGAGGGATTACAAATGGGTAGTCTATGTATAAGAAATAAGAGTTAGATGGACTTCGTATTTGGGATAGTGTTTTACATTGGTTCACCGTGGGAAAGAAGGGGAAATCTTAGGTCGGTAAGTAGATGTATAGAAATGTCTATTGGGAGGGTTATGCTTATTTTAGGCCTAATTGTTAAGTTATGTCGTAGTAAGATAATTATCCAACGATGAAACCTTCTTATTTGTGTTAGGAGTATGCAAAACGAAAATAATTCATATTTTAGAAATATTTGGTTCCTTTGGGAATGTTAGGACTAGTGATAATCCCGGTTACATGGTGAGATGTATGATCATAAAATAGTGTTATTATAATGACAATGTCATTAAAAGTAGGCGTCGGTAGCCTTTACAAGAATGAGTAGGCCGGTGGAGCCTTATAAATTGATTAAGAACATTAATGGACATGGGTCCTGGGCTGACAGATCTTAGCGACCGACAGAGCTATGTAGTAGTGTATCGAGACAGTTCCTTATTTGGATTTCACTCGCAAGAGGTCCCATGCACGAAATCAACAAATGTCGGGGGTTGGGAGATGTTGCATTCTAGGACATTTGGTTATTATTCTTGGTATTATCACTCTGATAATTTGTCGGGATTTGGTGTATCCCTTAGGCGTGATGAGACTTCAGTTGGCAATGGGACAAGTTGGAATTTACATGATTACTGCAAACATTTATTTTTATCTTCCCCTTTTAGTTTTGGGCTGATGGATCTCAATAATTGACTAAGCCATGCATTAGTGTATCGAGAGGGTTCCTTGCTCGGACTTCGCTTGCAAGACGTCCCAGACACGAAATTGGCAAAAGTCAAGAGTTGAGGAAAGTCGGATACCAAGATGGCTAATTTCTTGTTACATATACATATGTGGTTCTATACTTGATGTATGGATATGCTTGGTATGAATGGTACAAATTGGATGTATATGTGTCATTCATCTTTGTTAATGGTACGTGTGTGTACATATAATGTGGAATATATGGATGCCCCCGTAGTGTTATGACAGGAGGGGATGGGACTTTCGTTTATCTCATGGGATATGAGTATGGATCATTTAGGTATAAACTTAAGATAATGGTACGGATAAAACGTGACTTCTGGGAATGAATTCGAGGTATGGATTTATTAGTGTTTAAGATGAACAACACTCGAAAATATATGAACGGATTCGAATGAAAATTTTGATTGAAATTAGGATTCGGGTTGGATTCAGATGTGCTTAGTATCTTGAATAAAAATATGAATGTAAGTTAATACTTATGGAATTAAGAGTCGGGACTGTGACTCGAATATTTTTAGGGGGAGAGCTACGGGAGTTTGGCACGGGGTAGCTGGTTTAATTTATTATAGAGTTATATAATAAATTATTGAATATAAAATTTAACAAGAGGTGTTAAACTAAATCGTAGGATTTTGTGTAATAAACTTTAAGATATGAAGATACGGACCGAATTATTAGTGAGTTTGGGTACTGTAATTGGGTGATACAACTTGAATGAGAAATAATTAATGTGTGATTAATTAAATTACAAGTCGGGATATAGACTTGGGTATTTTGGGCTAGTGCTAGGGTTAAGCACGGGTTAGCAGAACTTTATTAAATATATGTATACGGTTATGTGTGATAGTGTATATATATATATGTGTGTGTGTGTGTGTGTGTGTGTGTGTGTATGTGTGTGTGTGTGTGTGTGATCTATAGATATCGGTGCGAATGATATTTATAGGAATACATACTCCTCTAGTGCTATCATATGAGGTTGTGCGATGTGGGTGAATCACCTAGCTTGAGGAGCAGGGAGAGTATAGTCCCCGGGTCATATCGTCCAGTATTTTTATTGTGTGATTTATTTTCGAGCTGAGACGTTGTGGGTATGATTCGGTTTTACTTTCGGGGAATATATGACCACCTTCACTACGTTTGCGATATTTTTTGCCCAAGTTCGGTGTCAGATAGTCCGACTTGAGGTGGTCGGGTTAGAGTGATCATGCCTGGAACATGATAGCATTTTAGAGTAAGCATCCCATGAGTTATTACTCGGGAATGGATGGTTATTATACTTGACATGTGTGTGAATATTGTAGTATACTAGTACATATATAATATGAGTAAATAATTATATACGGGATTAATACATAAGTTTAAATGTATTTCTTATACAACTAGTGTGAAAGTTATATGATTTAAAAATGCTATTTCTTATGTAACTAGTGTGAAAGTTATATGAATTAAAAAGGGGATTGCTTATATAAATAGTGTGAATGTTATATGATTTAAAATAGTTGAAACGATTAATAAGTTAATGAGTAGATAACTTAATAATCAAAGTAAGAACACTCGGGTTAGAGTAGTGTGGTGGCAAGAGGTGTGATACGGCTAGTTAGGTGGGGTCGTTTAACTTGGAAGGTTAGCAGGAAGGCACTAAGTGTACACATTAGATGAGGGGGGAGCTATACCTCAAGTGAGTGTAATACTAGCTTAAATATGTAGAGTGTGCATGCATATTTAATTATTACAATTTAACTGCTTGCTAAATATTTTCAAAATATTTTACTTGGGCTCTGACCCGTGTCAAAATCTTTTTTAAAACCTTTTAGGTGTCCAGTCACAGGGACGCCCAGTTTGAGGATTCTATCCAGGGATGCGCAGCTACAGCTCTTGTAAAAGTTGCAGGACATTGCTATAGACGCTTCATTCATTCATTCATTCACTCATGGCATAGGGACTTTACTTTGGTACTCATTTGGGCATGTCGACCTCACTTTTAGTATTCAATTGATTTATGTGACCTTGTGTATCCAGGTTATGTTTTCAGTTTACTGTTGTATTTCATTGTCGAACCGATAGTTGATTCGATCCTCTTTATTTATATTATTCATTTGTGTTGGATTCAGTTATCAATTTGTGTGAATGGTTTAATCATTATTTACTTTCGCATGTTGTTATTAATGAAAGATAAAATTTGGCACTGGTATAATTAAATTACTAGGTGGTTAGTAACTTTAAAAAGTTTTTCGAGAGTGATGCTAAGAATGAGTCATATGACAAGACAGTGTGTCACACCCGAGAGTTTATTTATATCAATTGTACTTATCTTTACATTATGGATGTTGTATTATGATTCAGTTTTGCATCCATATATTAATTCAGTTTTGGTTCAGATGTTTTTATTTATTGTGAATTTTGGTAAAGAACACAAGCCATTTATGTTTCTCAGTGCTGAGAATGGTATAAATTATTGATAAGCCCCATCTTCGGTGTATCGTGTCTAGCCAACCTTTACGTGAAAAAATAGGGGTTGTTACATTTTTCGACAGTGAAGGGTGGAAAATATAATTATTTTGAACATTTCACACTTTTACTATTAACTAATCCTGCTTTTCAAAATTTAACAAAAAAAATAATCCCACTTTCTTCTCTCTCTTCTGTTATAACCCCATCTCCACCCAACGTTCTCTCGGTCCCTCTCTCTCGATTACCGTCGACAATCGTCACTCTCTCTCTCTTTGGATTCCCGGCTGCGATTTTATTCTTGCATTGTTAATGTAATTTTTTTTCCTTAAAATTCTTTATAATATATATTGTAGTTTGTTAAGTATTTTAGTTATATTGAGTGATTTTCGTTCTTCTGTTGTTGAGTATTTTATTTATGGGATCCTTTTAGTATTTTAGTATTATTCGATGTTGAAATTTAATTAATTTTTTTACTCTAAAAAGTGTTATTGTTCTTTTATGTTTTATTGTTTGTTACTTAATATTGGCAGAAATATTTATTTGATAAATTTAATTTATTGAAAAATTGATGAATATTTTGCTGTAATTGCTGATTATAATGACTATCATTTCATTCCTGAAATTATAAAGGCCAAAAAATTGTTTAAAAAACTTGTCTCGGGGGCTCCCGTCCTCGAACCGCCGACTTCGGTTAAAAAAATTCCGCACACACGTACAAAAAATTCTGAATCCGCTATCGACAATAATACAATAATTCAGAAGATGATTACAACATATTGATCACGTGAAATCACAAAATGAAGAATAGAACGACCACACCGGTGGTAAATTCATTTGGGTCAGGTGGATGTGGGGCTATAATATATAAAATTTACGACCATTAATATTCAATTGAATATATGCCAATCCCACAAACTATTGGATACCACTAATCTTTGGGGTCATTTGTTTTGACAGTTGTTTGACATGTTTATAGCGTCTTTTATTGGTAGTCTATGCTACCACGAGATTTTTTTATTATTCATGTTTAAGTATACCCGGTAGGACTAAATACACTCCATATAAGTATTTTAGGACTCCAAAATAATATGTAGCGATACATTTTAATGAATTTTTTATGATAGTTTTACTATTTTTATGACAATTTTTTTAGTGCATTAGTGTCCAATCGGAATGCATTTAATCACACCCATTACGAAAAATACATTAAAAGAATAGTTTTTTTTGTAATTGGGAGCTTTTTATTTTAAACTCTTACAATTTATAATTTTTAGTCTAGTTCACCGACATATTTTTTTATCGTTGATGCCACTCACCCGTACAAATTATAATTTTGTTAAAAAATTGCAAAAAAATAATGTAAGAATTAAAAAATAAATAATCTGAAAATTGTGTACACACACGAACGGTGTCCTTAATCCCAAAAAATTACTAACCACAGAGTTCGTAACTATGCATATTTTTTAAATTGATATTAAATTATGCATATTTTTTAAAAGGGTATGGTTATTCCCACTCCAACAAACTACTTAGGCACTCCATTTTGCTCTCATATATTAGGGAATGCCCATCTACCCTTATATATTCATATGAAAAATTTCTCCTCCCCTCTCTCTCTCTCTTACTTCCACAAGTAAAATAACCTCCCCAAATATTGAAAAAAATAAAAAAAATAAAAAGATTTTTAATTTGTTACATACTCAAAAATAATAGTGACTATACATGCATAGTAATTTTTATATCAATATACAATAAATAAATATAAATATGCAAACAATGACTCAATTAAAACGTAACACGATACCATACAACACAAATTCTTAAATTTTTTTATATAACACGGCCACCACTCAAATAAAAGAGACATGATACGGCACAGCACGATTTCTTTTTTTTTTTTACTTAACACGAATACATCCTTAGAAATTTCTTATATTTTTATCTAGTTAGAACGACACAAATAAAAGCGACACGCGATTTTTTTTACCAAACACGCACGGCCCAATTATTCAAAGACACGACACATAACATGAAATATTTATTTTTTACTTAGCACAAATACAACCCAAATAAAAACGACACGATACAAAAAACAAATCTCATTTTTTTACGAAACGCAAAACCCAAACCCATTCCTCGTCTAACATTATCCAACTCGTAGAATATGCCTCATCTTGAAGTTTAAATCTTGTATTGTCACCAAAGTCTCTCTCTCTCTCTCTCTCTCTCTCTCTCTCTCTCTCTCTCTCTCTCTCTCTCTCTCTCTCTCTCTCTCTCTCTCTCTCTCTCTCTCTCTCTCTTATATATTCATATGATAAATTCTTCCTCCCTTCTCTCTCTCTCTTACTCTCATAAGTCAAATAACCCCCCAAATATCATAAAAACAATTAAAAAAAAGTAGATTTTTAATTTGTTACATACTAAAAAATAATAGTGGACTATACTTGTATAATAATTTTTATATCAATATATAATTAATAAGTATAAATATATAAACAATGACCCAATTAAAACGTGACACAACACCATACAACTCAAATTCTTAATTTTTTTATATATAACATGGACACCACTCAAAGAAAAGAGGCATGACACGGTTCGGCACGATATCTTTTTTTTTACTTAACACGAATACATCCTTACAAATTTTTATATTTTTATCTAGTTAGAACGACACAAATAAAAGCAACACGCGATTTTTTACCAAACACGCATGGCCCAATTATTCAAAGACAAGACACATAACGTGAAATATTTATTTTTTTACTTACCACGAACACAACCCAAATAAAAGCGACACAACACGAAAAATAAATCTTATTTTTTTACGAAACACAAACACCAGTGAATTAAAAAAGACATGACACATAATAGGAAATCTTTATTTTTAACTCGTGTTGCTTTTATTTGAGTTGTGTTTGTGCTAAGTAAAAAATAAAGACTTCATGTTAGGTGTTGTTTATTTTTTTATTGGCCCGTGTTTGCGTTTCGTAAAAAGTGAGAATTTTTTTTGTGTCGTGTCGCTTTTATTTGGGTTGTGTTCGTGCTAAGTAAAAAATAAATATTTCATGTTATGTGTCGTGTCTTTGAATAATTGGGCCGTGCGTGTTTGGTAAAAAAAATCGCGGGTCGCTTTTATTTGTGTCGTTCTAAATAGATAAAAATAAAAAATTTGTAAGGATGTATTCGTGTTAAGTAAAAAAAAAAGATATTGTG
Source organism: Sambucus nigra (assembly GCA_949130495.1). NCBI lineage: Eukaryota > Viridiplantae > Streptophyta > Magnoliopsida > Dipsacales > Adoxaceae > Sambucus > Sambucus nigra. The sequence continues at coordinate 806,166 of CASBWL010000008.1, forward strand.
ATGTGCCGTATCGTGTCTCTTTTATTTGAGTGGTGGCCATGTTATATAAAAAAAATTAAGAATTTGTGTTGTATGGTGTCGTGTTACGTTTTAATTGGGTCATTGTTTGTATATTCATATTTGTTTATTATATATTGATATAAAAATTACTATGCATGTATAGTCACTATTATTTTTGAGTATATAACAAATTAAAAATCTTTTTATTTTAATTTTTTTTCGACATTTGGGGGGGTTATTTTACTTGTGGAAGTAAGAGAGAGAGAGGGGAGGAGAAATTTTTCATATGAATATATAAGTGTAGATAGGTCATTCCCTAATGTATGAGAGCAAAATGGAGTGCCTAAGTAGTTTGTTGGAGTGGGAATAACCATACCCTTTTTAAAATGATACTAAATTTTTGCATATTTATGTTTTAAGTTCTATTTTAAATATTTTTTTAGTAAAGATATATCCAATTTATTGAGTAAGAGTTACTAATGTTGAGCCTCGCGCGAAGCGAGGGTGGAATAAAGAAAATACTAAGAAAACTTGATAAATTATGAAATTTAAAAATAAAAATTGACTCATTACAAAAAGTCATATTTTCTATATATATAAGAAAAATCTCTAAAATGGACTTCACTTAACAGTCCTAAAAAATGGACTATTTTTTTTAAAATAGCAAAAAAAAATATTTTTGATTTGTTTTTGTATGGTTTCTAAAAATTTCAAGGAACCCTTAAAAATTCAATTCAAAATGATTTTTTTTGCTATTTTAAAAAACTGAGCAAAATATGCCAGCACCTTAAACACTGACATATTTTGATCGATTTATTTAAAATTGAAAAAAATATATTTTTAAGTGATTTTTTTATGGATTCCCCGAAATGTTTAAAAATCGTAAAAAAATCGACTCAAAAATATTTTATTTTACTATTTTAAAAAAATGGTCCATTTTTTAAGGTCTATTATGTGTGAACCATTGTATAGATTTTTCCTACACACACACACACACACACACACACACACACACACAGAGAGAGAGAGAGAGAGAGAGAGCTAACTTAAATTCTCTGTGATTTTTTACCAATTAGTCCCGTTTACTAAGTATGTAGTTCAATAAGTCCTATCTTTTTTTTCTTCCAACAGATCCCTTGAAAAAAGATTTTTGGTCCAATAGATCATATTTGTAAATATATAGTGAATATTCACTATATATATAAATAGTGGCCTATTGGAAAAAAAATGTTACGATAGAATCTACTAGAAAATGTCTTATGTAAGTAGGATTAGTTTGTCAAGTTCCTAATTTTCTAGGCCCAAATTAAAATGCATGAATGGATAAGAACCCCTACTGTGAAATTTGTTAAAATTGCGATATATAAAAATGGTAAAAGCTCGAAAGTTTAATAGTAATTAGAAGAAGGGGAAAAATGAAAAAAATGAGAGAACGTTACAAATATATAAAGAAAGTAAAGAGTTGCTATTTCAAAAAAAAAAGGCGAAGAGTTGTATGTTGAGGTGATGCCTTAAATTACCAACATTAAATATATGCCATGTGGGTGCAATAACGTTTGCAGACACTATTTTTATATTATAATATTAGATGGGAGATGGTGTATTATTGCTCCGAGTTGTCTTCATGGGGTTGCCATCATTGCACCGAATAATATAAAAATGGAGGCTCCACAATACTCTTCCAATGTTAGCTAAAAAAATATAATAAAACTTCCACCTTTAAGAGGTAAAAAAAATATTGTTTTAATCCTATAACTTTTTTCATAAATAATTTTTTTAATAAATAAAAGATATGACAAAAAAACACAGAAAAGGTTTTTTTAATAATAAAAAATGGGATAAAAAGGAATAAAAAATATTTTTTATTTTAATTAAATATAAATTTTAATAAAAAAAGAACAAAATATGTAATACCCCGTATTTTTCTTATAAATAATCAATGATGAAAGATTATTTTGGAATAAATAATTAATTCTAAAAATTGGACCTAAATAAATATTTTCATTTGAAAATGTAAAGTGAAAATTTGTTATTTAGTATACTTGAATGTAACTCCTTTTATGCGCATGATTGTGATATTTGCATAATAAAAGAAAATACTTAATTTATGTGCGACACAAATTAAAAGTGACTATTATTGGCATAAATAATTCGGAACATATTTCGGGACTCATATGGACTCCTTTAGACAGTTTAAGCCTTTAAAAGTGGTCTTGGGTCAATAATATATGGGTTGAAAAAGTTTTAGACCAATTAGATATTGAATTCGGGAGCATTTTGGGGTCCGAAAGTTGGGCCTATGGTCCAACTGGGGATTAGGCTCGTGATTAGAGGTTAAGTGGGGGTAAACCACCACCACCACCACCCCTCCCCACACCATTATTCCACAAACATAAGAGTTTCAGTTACGAAAGATATTGGGAGAAATACCAAGAGCGTGAGAAAAGGGCTAGAAAGGAAGAGGAACTAAATAGAATCAAATGGACATCTCCTCTACCATTTTAAGGCAAGAATTTATTTCTTAATATGTTCTACAATATATTTCTTGATGCATATACTATTCCCTTTAGATTTCTGGGATTTAGGGCTTAAAATGTTTGATTTGATGATGAGAAACCACATGTAGTGGCATGATTCATATGTAGTATTTATCCCAGAAATTAGGTATCGTAAATCTGGACATTAATGTTAGATTTCCTTAAGATTTTGGGAGGATAGTTGGGGATAATTGAATAACCCATGTAAAGGATGTTTGAAGTAAAGTATGGACTGAAATTTATGTAAATTCAATGGTGAATAAATCGTTTATGTGGGTTAAATAATGGGTGTAATTTGGGGCAAAACATCTGATGCATTTAAGTGTTGAACGTACATAAATTTTGGGCTGATTTGGGACTTAGAATTTAGTTTGGTATGTATATGTATTTCTGGGCTGCATAGAAACACACCTGGGTTATAAAACTTGAACTAGACGATCTATCAAAAAGAACAAAGGGGGGAAGGAGACTGGTTGTCGCTCAAACGACGTTGTGGGTCGTTCGAGCGACGCACCATCTCGCGCGAACGATACCACATCCGTCCCAACGACGAGGTGATTTTCTCTATCCTCGTCCCCTTACTGCTTTAGCGTTAGTTTCCAAAATTGGTTTACCAAACCGTATTTGCCTTATGTACAGTAGATAAAAAGGGGTATTAAGGAAATGGAATTTATGAGTTATGGGTTAATTAATTTATGGAGTAATATTATACCCACACTTTAATTATAAATATTTACAATTAACTAGATGGTCAAGTAATTATTTTCTGGAATATAATTAATAATTTATTAGATGGTAAATTATTAATTATTGAAATTTGGTGAAACTTTGGATGGACTTTTATGGTAATTATAGAGTAATTACCTTTACATATTATATGGAAAAATAATATGTATTATTATTATATTGTATTTGTGTGGTCATACCAGTGGACCGTTCTAACGGCTTGTGGGTTCACGCGTTCGAGCCGTACATCACACGTCAGCACAAGTGGGCTTGATGATGTGTAGGCCATATAGGTACTGTGTAGAGGCTCCACCCTCGAGAGGTAGGTGTGGCGTTGACCCTTCCAGTATTACCGCTGGGTATGGGTCGTATAAAGGTGTCCTGCGTTGGGACCGCCCGCAATCTTATGTATGTTTTTGGTGTCCACTTAGGATGTAAGGATTCCTCCGGACTTGCCGATAGAGCACGAATCAGACACCAACAGTAGATGCCTTTGTGTGTCAATCATATGAAAGGACATATATTATTAATTACCCGGATATTATGGAATTAAATTAAATTATTTAAGGATATGGACACTATATAGATGTTTATGCCGTATACTTGACATTGAAAGGACTGGAATTAATGTAAGTTATTTTAATGTAGGGACTGCATTTAATTTAATTAATTAGGAATGAATTCCTTCTAGAATTGAGATGATGCCATAATTTAATATTTGGGATGCATTGGGGTGCGAATAATATCACACTTAGATGAGGAGTGAGGTGTTATACGCATGGGGGTGACGGAAAGGGGGGTATTTATTATGCATTGACTGTATTATTAAAATCGTAAATTATTCAAGTCTATTCTTGCACACCTCGGGCTCTGACTGAAAATTTAAATGCCCCCCCCCAGGTGCTCATAGACAGGGACAGTGGGATTGTGCATAGCAGTCTTGCAGCCTTACTTGCTCTCCAATTTTAGCTCAGTTGGCTCTAATATAGGTTCTTCTCAGCTCTAGTCCTTTATCTATTTGGAACTTTGTAAGGGCATAAGCCCGAATACTTATTTTTATGTTGGTGGAGATTATGCTACTCTAGTTAGATGTTTATATTATTGTTGGTGGGTTGGATTTATTCATTAATTATAAATGTGTTTGTGACTTTTCAAACTCGGACCTTTAATTATAAACTATTTATTTTCATAATTGTGCTAAATATAATATTAATTAATAAACAAGCCCTATCTTCGGCGTATCGTGCCTAGCCAGCCTTTACATGAGAAAATTGGGGTTGTTACAATTGGTATCTGAGCAAGTTCTAGTGTCCTTAGGATCTGTGTTTGCGCTCATTATGTTATGTGTTGCGTTCTTTGATACATGGAGCCTATACTTAGGACTCCTTATTTTCTTACAATTAATACTAATTCAAACCTTGTTTTCTTTCAGATAGAAAATGAACGTAGGGGCAGACCCAGGAGAGTAGTCCCACCCGTTGTGGAGGAGGAGGCTCGGCCGGACCCACCACAGGCACCACAATCTACATAAGCCCCGTAGGTCCCGCAGTTGATCACCCCAACTAAGATAGCCACTATAGTGTCACATGCGGTATTTATGGTGATGGAGGCCATTCTTCAGCATTTCCCACCACCTCAGGCACCTCAGCAGCCACCACCACAGTAGGTGGCTATTCCAGTGCAAGCACCGAGCTATACATGGTACCAAGCGAGGGAGGCCTTTATTGAGAGCCAACCTCCAGAGTTTGTAGGAGGATATGATATTCTGGTTGCTAGTCGTTAGAAGGAAGACATCGAGAGGCACTTGTGGATGTTCGAGTGAACCCAAGTTCAGAAGAAGATGCTCCCTTCCTTTAGATTGGTGGGAGCTGCCCAGTAGTGGTGGGAGGCAATTACGACAGTAGAGGAGAGGGACAACCTCACGATTGATCAGTTCTGGGAGAAGTTTGAGGGGAAATACCATCCCCTAGCTATGCAGACCGAGATGAGGACTAGATTTATGGACCTAATGTAGGAGGGATGCAATGTTTCAGAGTACGAGGAGGAGTTCTAAAAAGTCCCTTTAGTGTGAACTTTAGGCAAAAACAACTTTGTTCCAATATTTAGTTAAAACAGATTTTAACTTCTTAAACCCTAAACATGCATCTAAGTGATTAAAATATTCCATGAATAAAGCATGCGGTAAAAGAAACAATTTTAGGAAAAATCCCCGAAGGGAAAAACCTTTTTATTTCACTATAATTTGTAAGACACAACTTACACGGATTAAAATGAAATAGGGTGACATATAAAATACCCTCGGGTGTCGGTTTCGATGTTGTCAGTTGGAATCTCCCGTAAGAACTCCATATGGGCAGCAATGGAAAAGAGTTGGCTTCTCCACAATAACACACAGTTCTGTCTTCAACAAGGAATACCCTCAAGCACTCCCAATGACCTCAGTCGATGTAGTCAATGAATGAATTTTTTTTCGATAAACACGTTTCAAGATCACAAACTTTGGATTTGAATAATTTGATCTTGAATAAACTCCGGATGATGAAAAACTGTATGGGAATGAGTTTTTCGAAACTGTTCTGCCATTAAAACTTTCGTAGAAACCTTTTATATATATCTGAGCAACACAGAGTCCAAGAAAACCAAAACATGAAAATCGAGGCGGCAACTCGTTCGAGCGAGATGTGGATCTCGTTCGAGCAACAAGGGATTATCGTTGGAACGACCCACTGTCTCGTTCGAGCGACAGTGTTTAAATAAAATATTTTTCTTTTAAATAAATCCTCGAATTTTTCTTTAAACTATTTGTAACTCAAAAATATTTTTAAAATATAAAAAGATTTAATTCCCAAACATTTAAATCACCCAGTTTTTAATCAACATACTAAATTACCCAAATGCTCACAAGTATTCATACCTGAGTGATCTTAAACATATGCAACACGTCTTGACTTGAAATCTTCTTCAAAGCTTTAAATTGCACATTCTTGGACTTGAACTTTATCGTAGGCTCTTATTAATCTCCATAATAAAACTAGCCTAGACTTAATTTATTTTGTCCGGAATTAAACCAAATACAACAAATGGACATGATAAGAAATATGTTCTTACAAATCTCCCCCTTTGGCTATTCCAGGACAAAGCTAAACTGAAATGCTATATGTCATAAAAAGTACATGTCCTATCCCAAAATTTAAAATGATAAAAATACTGGACATAATGAAACTGAATACTGAATAAACGGCAAGCATCTGAATCTAACTCTGTCTCTGAATGTGATGTATCAATAAATATATGAATCTCTGAACAATATACCTACACACGTGAGACACAAACAAATCAAGTATAATATCATAATAAATACTCCCCCTACATCACATATCTCTCCCCCTTTTTGCTTGGAATAGACAAATGGTGGGACAGACACACGAAATCTAGCATGAATATATGTGAATAAACAGCATGGCTAGATAAATAATATCAGTATGACTATGGATAAGAAAAGGTAGCAGTAACTGAATCATAATGAGAGAATCACTAAAACTGTAAAAGAAACTATACATCCATGCCATAAAATAAAACCAAGGGTGATACAACCGTCCATAAGAGTACATCATATCAGAGAATAAATAAATACATCAGAAATATCAATGTCTCAGATACAATAACAAAACAAATACAGCTAGACATCGACAGGAGTATCATCCTCATCATCATCAGCAGCAGCATCAGTGTATGTAGATGAAATATGGCTAAGTCTAGAGGATCCTACACCTCTCAGTTGCTCTCGCTGCCGCATCTCATCAAAAAATGTTGTCATCCTAGATTCAGAACGAACATGAGCTTCGGCCCCAGCATCAAATCTGGAAATGATAGAATCATACATTCGAGTTTGAGCAGCTACCTGTTCCTGTAAAGCAGACACATCCTCCTCAATAGGACGTGTGAGTGCAGGTGTGGAGGGTGGTGGCTGAGAAAAATCAGAAGTGCTCGGAATAGTGTGATCAGCAGGCTGGCAGGGATCAACATCGGTGAAAGCTCCCTCAGTTGGGGGAGCTCTAGCTCTTATCGCTTATGGCAAATAACTCTTTGAACGTGTGAAAGTATTATGATCAATAATAGAAGGCATAGGGAGACGCTGATCACCCTCTAAAATAGGAATCCCAGTAGCAGTGCAAATGATGGAAATGAGAATCCCATAAGGAAGATCGGGTCGGACAAGGGTGGTACCACTGATGGTAACAGAGGATATAATACGAAGCATGACAACTGGTAAATCGATATCCCACCTCTGAGAGATATGGTACATAAAATAGACAATGCCAGACCCGATCTGAGTATGATTTATCTGAGGATAAATGGATGCTGACACAAACCTATTAAGAACACGAAAGGCAGGGAAAAGTTGGCAATGATACATAGTAGTACCTGCCTGGGGAATCTCCCAGAAGTAATGACGCAAAATATCATCATATGTAGGTCCATCGTCAAAATAACGAGGAAACACATCGTCAGGGACACGGGGAAGGTGTAGAAAAGCTGTTATAAGATCTGTTGTGACGAGAACAGGAATGACACGAACAGTAGAAAAAATCCCCTCAGCATGAGGGAGAGCGCGAAAGAAGAACTCGTGGACAATGTCCAGATAGACAATCCCACGAGCCTCAAATAGGTGATCCTAACCCCTACCATATAACCAGCGTTGAACACCCAACTCATAAAACTCAGAATAACAAAACACGCGCTCCTGAACAACTAACCTAATATGTAAACCATATAAGCAGTAATGGTCATACTCAACCCTTGCAGCCCATCTCACTAGGGAGTATTGGGGTCTACTGGCCTGAGCTCTCTGAGCTCAAGTAGAGGGTGGTGGCTCATCGAGTCGGCCTATAGGGGCACCACGACATCTAGGTGTTATGACACTAAGAGTGTAATGTGTGAAATGGTATCGTCATCGAGGAACACACACCTAAGAACCTATCTCCGTACAAAACATCCAACCGAACCACCACGAACACCAACCACAACCAATCAGTACATATTAGATAAATATAAAAAAAAATAGCACTCAACAACTGATATCTGATAAGAAGAACCAAAAGAAAGCCATGAACAGTAGTACCTCAAAATCGTCGGAAAGAGGAGAACCTTCTTAAAGAAGGTGAAAACACACCGGAGGCACACAGTGTAAAAATGGGGCTGGCGGAACTAACTTTTTGGATAAACACACGCCGGAGAACCAATACTGAGAACGCCGGAGAATCAGACTAAAAGCATGGCCGTCGACGATCTTTTTGAACTGGTTCTATCGCTGAAGAACTCAGGAGCAAAAATGGGTAGCACTCGAATGAAGACTGAGATGAAAAACACGAAACTCGAAGCTTCAAAAGCTAATAATGGCGGTATTTTAACAACAGAACTGTTGTCGTCGCTTGAGCAGAGAAGATGTTATGAGAGAACGAAAAGCGGAGAAGAGAGAACGACGTTTTTTTAAATGAAACCCTGATCTCGGTTGAAGTCGCTCGAACGACTTTGATATGTCTCTTGAACGACATCTTCGCGCGACAAAGGATGTCGTTCGAACGAAAAATGAAAATTTCCAGAAATACCCTAAAATCAGTCAGGATTTGCCCAGTGAAAAAATTATCCCGAAATAGTACCTGGAAATCAGAAACAGACATCAAACAAACTCAAAACAGAAAACAGTGTAAAATGACCGACGAGAATTACATGTTAACATAGTACCAATGTGCTCAATCTTGAATGTGGATTGTATGGGCGTGAACTACAACAGATGAGTCACCATTTCAATACATCGAACCGATCAAAAAGTTCTAATTGATAGCGAGAAATCATCAAACTTCATCGAAGACATTTGTGACAGAAAAAGTGTGAGTTCAATGAACTACACTAACAACATGCACACAAGTTCGAATTTTTGACGATTCTACGAACAATAGAGTCATGATACGATGTTTCAACGTAGGATTCATGGTGCAAACCCGTTTAAATTTATCTCCAACCAAACTCCCTCATATATATGAATTTTTAAAGATCTTTAGAAAAAATCTATCAATCTCAAGTTAGAGAAAGTCCTATTGTCCTCTATTATTGGCATATGAATTTTTATTGCCTTGATTTTCTTTTGGGCTCTTTTAAACGGTGGCTTCCATGACAAGTCAATTTGATACTCTCGCAGCCCTTTCCCGTGAACACTCATCATCATTTTTTAAATATCAACTCTTACGAAAAACGGTTCTTACAAGCACACCTCCTCCTTAAGTTTACTTACGCATAGATGACAAAATTGAGATAAGAACGTCTCACCAAACTCAAATATGCAAGAGAAGTCAAACATTCATATAAACTCATGCGTGTGTGCAAGATTGGCATATACACAAAGTCGAATCAAACTTCATATCAACTTCGAAACAACCCTATAGTGCAATGGTTAAGATCATTCTAGGCATAAATAATAATGACCAAAAGTCCTAGCCACATGGATAATGAAAGAAGGGGGGGATCAAGAACACCAATATGCCACATCAAACGTCTATCCTGACGATTCAACAATAAAAAATCATTTTGTATTTTCAAAAGTTTTGTAAAAAGAAAAATATTTTTGTATTTTACGAAAAGACTCAAATAAATAACAAACACAAGACACGCGTCATAACACTAGCAAAATATAACACATGAAGAAAATACTAAAGTATGACAAACGGACGGACACCCTCAATCGAAAGATGAAACATGATGAGAGCCACAGAAAATGATGCGAGAATCACCAAGCCTAATACCTAACGCCTCTAAATTCGACTTCTTGACAAAAGTAGGTGTGAACTGAAGAGAAGGGGTATTGGGAACCGGAATGGCTTTAGACTTTCTAGGAGCGTTCTTAAGATTATAGAAAAATCGTCTAAGATGACCTTTCCTACCGCAATGAGTGTAAGTGTAGATGCGGTAAGGAGTGTGTGCTATAGATCGATTATACCTCACGTTCCTAGGTGTCTCTCTCCTAAAGTTTCTAGGCAGATCTCATGTTTGCATGGTTTTGGCTTTGGGTGCGGGTGTGACATGATTATCAAAGCCAATACCTCTCCTATTATCTTTGATTTTGACTATGCCTAAGATTTTGTCAAGCTTTTCAGACCTAACCTCTAAATCAAACTTAACTTTACTCGAATCTCTCAGTTTCTCCTCAAGCTCACCTATTCTTGACTCAAGTAAATGCGTAGAATTCTCAAACTTAATAAGTTCCTTCTTCATAGCCTCCATCAACCCTTGAAAACTATTTCTTTCACCCTAGACATATTCTAGCTTCTCTCGTATTTTCTTTTCACGTGCCCTAATATCATCAATTAAAGCATTTGAATTATTTTTTTTCTATGGCACATTCTTTCAACAAAGCTGCTAATTTCAAATTTGCTTTCCTTTCTTTTAATGTTTCTTCATACAATTCTTTGAAAGAAGTTTGTAAATCTCTCTCATCTTCGCTCTTATCCTACCTCACCCTCACTCTTAGGTGTATCAACTTTTGTGGCTGCAGAAGAATCATGCAAAGGTAAGTCTTTATCACTTATATGACTAGCCACAAAGGTGGGAAGTTCACGCTTTCTTGCATAAAAGTTTTCTTCGTCTGGGTCACTATCACTAAGGGTAGAACAATGATTCATGGGTTTATTCAAAATCTCCCTAAGTTTAGTGGGACACTCATCTATCCTATGACTATACCCTCCATAGAAAAGACATTTTTCACACTCAACCTTATTAACCAATTTATTAAGAGTAGTTTTCATGTGATATTTCTAATGAGATGATTCAAACAAGTGAGTTCTAAAATCATCAAAACCACCGAAAGGCATACCTAAAGTCACGGGATCACAAACACAATAAGATAGTGCAAAAAGCTCTGATAACAATTTGAAAAGGCGCTTTAGTGGGAACTTTAGGCAAAAATAACTTTGTTCCAATTTTTAGTTAAAACCAATTCTAACTTCTTAAACCCTAAACATGCCTCTAAGTTATTAAATCCATTCCATGAATAAAGCATGCGGTAAAAGAAATAATTTCAGGAAAAATTCCCGAAGGGCAAAACCTTTTTATTTCACTATAATTTGTAAGACACAACTTATACGGATTACAATGAAATAGGGTGACATACAAAATACCCTCAGGTGTCATTTTTGATGTCGTCGGCTGGAATCTCCCGCACGAACTCCATATGGGCAGCAATGGAAAAGAGTCGACTTCTTCACAAGAACACACAGTTCTGTCTTCAGCAAGGAATACCCTCAAGCACTCCCAATGACCTCAGTAGATGTAGTCAATGAATGAATTGTTTTCCGGTAAATACGTTTTAAGATCACAAACTTTGGATTGGAATAATTTGATCTTGAATAAACTATGGATGATGAAAAACTGTATAGGAATGAGTTTTTCAAAATTGTTCTGCCATTAAAACTTTTGCAGAAACGTTTTATATATATCTGAGCAACACATAGTCCAAGAAAACTAAAGCACGAAAATCAAGGCGGTAGCTCGTTCGAGCGAGATGTGGATCTCGTTCGAACGATAAGGGATTATCGTTTGAACGACCCACTGTCTCGTTCGAGCGACAGTGTTTAAATAAAATATTTTTCTTTTAAATAAATCCTCAAATTTTTCTTTAAACTATTTGGAACTCAGAAATATTTTTAAATCATTAAGGGATTTAATTCCCGGACATTTAAATCACCCAGCTTTTAATCAACATACTAAATTACCCAAATGCTCACAAGTATTCATACCTGGGTGATCTTAAACATATGCAACACGTCTTGACTTGAAATCTTCTTCAAAGCTTTAAATTACACATTCTTGGACTTAAACTTTATCGTAGGCTCTAATTAATCTTCATAATAAAACTAGCCTAGACTTAATTTATTTTGTCCAGAATTAAGCCAAATACCACAAATGAATATGATAAGAAATATGTTCTTACAAGTTCACCGCCCTCTCGTATTTTACAGAGGAGGATATTCGGACATAACAGATAAGGATAGACCTTTTCATTAGGGGTCAGCCTAGCATATTAGGAAGGCTCTTCTGGGAAATCCAGCCTTCTCGACCAACAACCAGATGAATAATGCTGCACTTCTCCACTGCCAGGATGATCGGGCCTTTCTGAAGACTAAGGGGGAGAAATGACACAGAGGAGAATCGTCTAGCTAGCCAGTAGGTCAAAATGGGCGGGGGTAGTGGATTTGGGGCCAAGCAGCACAGGGGCACCCCATCCACCCAGCATCATAAGAGGTTTAAGGGTACAAATGTCTGACAGAGGCAGGGGCAGCAGGGCCAGGGGCAGGCAGGTCAGGGACAATAGTATGGGAGCCATCAGGGCCAACAGTTCAGAGGCTGTAAGGACCAAATATCCAATTGAGTCTTACTATAGTTTTGACTTATTCTCGAAACAAAATAAGTTTGAGTCATAGGTAGAGTTTTATTATTACAATGCACTCAGAGACTATGACGTGTCGAAGATTATTTGAAGACGTTGCGACAAAGATTCAAGAAATTAATTATGCTGAAGTTTAATTGGTTCAAATTTCTCTTCTTCAAAGTTTATTTGCATTCCAAGATCACTCTTTTTGAATGCATAATGTTAATGAAACTCGGAATTTTATTTTACAAAAATAAGGATGTTATTTTTTAAAAGAAAATGTTTTTAATGATTTTAAAGTGTTTTAAATGTTTACACTTCGTGTTTATCCGATATGGACAGATTATTGTTGGTTTTAAGTAAAACTTTGTTTTCAAAATTAGTTTAGTTAAAACTCTAATCTGGCGACATCGTTCAAACGACACTTGATGTCGTTCGAACGAGACCTGATGTCGTTAGAACGACGCAGTATCTCGCTCGAACGAGATCCTCCACCGCTTTAAAATAATTATAAATAGGCGTGTTTAGTTTTCTCGAAGGGTGTGCAGAACGAAATCAGTTTTTAAACAATACGTTTTTCTGCAACAGTTTTCTAAGGTTATAAAGCTTAAACACATCCTTAGAGTTTTATGAAGATCTGAGTTATCATTATCATATGTTTATGTGATCTTTGTTGCACCAAGTTGGGTTTGTTCAACACTTAAACATTGTTGGTTCTGCGGTGGAGAAACGAAGAAGGCTACTTTTGTGTTCAACATCGTAGAGAACATAAGGCCGTATCGGTGGATACCAAGGCATTCGTGGAGGCGACTACTATGGACGAGCATCATGGAAGAAGGTTACTTTCTTCCATTTTGATTAAGCGTAAAAGTAGAGCGCGTCAAATGTCGGTCGTTGTTTTATGTTCACCGCCTTAATACAAAAACCTAAACTTATGACTACACTCTTTTAAGGGAGTATAGCGGCCAAGTCCGGGTATCGAAAATCCACAGAGACGAGTTGCTAGAATTTAATTTATTTATTACTCCTAAAATAAAAGTGTAAAAGGTATTTTTAACAAAAAGGAAAAGAGAAAAAAGAGAAAAGATTATTGTAGGCGTGAGAGTATTTAAACTAAATTAACGAAATGATTAAAACTATAGGTTGCATCGAATATCCCTCACCCCGAGTTAATTAGTATAAAATGGTTACATGGGTTCACGAGTTATTAAGATTGCGTCTCATTTCGTCAATTAATTAAATCAAGGATTGTCACACCCCTAAATTCGTATAAAAGCCTAATAAGATTTTGGTGTCAACAAATACCCTGAAAATTATGCACGCAAGGTCGTAAATATGGAGCATACATCATATACCCCGTTAAATCTCCTAGGCGTAATAACTAGAACAACTCAATCGAAATAAACACGGTAAAACTCCATCACCAAAGCAAAGCAACCAAACCAACCCTAGGTGAGTTCAATCCAACACACCCTAGATTAAATTAGCCCCTAAACATATTAAATGACATTAAATAAAATGCAACTAATTAATTAAAGCAACGCTAAATAAATTAACACTAATATTTATCTAGGCATGGAAATAAATGGAAAAGCATGGAAATAAATGGACAAAGCATAAAAAGAGGAAGATGATAATGAATAGTAAACAAGCACTTACATTAACGGAGAAAATTCAACACAAATTAGGAGGGGGATAGTCTCCACAATAAACCCCAAATGAGCTCTCAAACCCTAAGCTAAGAACTAAGTAAATATGATATATCCTTTACCAATAAAACAAGGTCTCTTATTTATACTAAGTTGGAATAAACAAAAGAAAGAAAAAGAAATAAGAAAAGAAAATGGTTTAAGTTACATTTAAAATAAATGAAAAGGAAATTAAAAAGAAAAAGAAAGGGGAAATAGCAAAAAAAATGCGCACAGCAAAATAGGATCGGTCGACCGAGGGTGGTGATCGGTCTATCGCGTGAACAGGAAAATGGCCATTGGAACCATCGTAAGGCAAAAACCCAAAACTCGATCGACCGATCGCTACTTGGCAACGCACATCGCACAGCTCACGAGCATCACCCTGGGTGCAAATCCAACAAACCCCAAGACCACCATGATGATCGAGACCCACTTCGTTTTGGACCACCATGGCCATTGGAGGACCTGCTACTATTTGTGAAACCAAGATCCGCACCCATATATGCACAAGCTAACTGCAAATCGAAGCTACAAATCCGCTGCTACGAGTTTAAGCCGAGACCCACATGTTGTGGACACCCATTTCACAACCAAGGTCCACAACCTCCATAGCCATTAATGGTCAAAGCTCAAGCTCCATAAAAGTGGCCAAAAAGACCCATTTGCGTATGTGGACCAAAATCGAGCTCCAATTTCGGATAAAAGTCTCAATTTGAGACGAACCCAAAACCCAAGCATGGAACCAAAATCTCCAACTTCAAAGTGGGTTTGCTGCAAAAAAACGATTTAGGGACACAAGGGGAATTTATGAAATTGTTAATGAAAGAGAAAAGGGACATGGAGGTCATTTATTAATTGTTATTTTTCTTATAATTTTTTTTCGATTAAAGGTCTGTGTTTCCTTCGTTTAGACTCTGATTCATGCACCGTTCACTGCCACGCGAATCTTGGCCCGAGAGCTACAACTTCCGTGAAGACTTCAGGTAAAAATCCCGAAGTGTAAAATTATCGAAATGCCCCTGAACATACGAATCGCGATGGAACTTAATCAGATAGCGCTCAAACCTCATACTAAGCACTGTAACACCTATAAAAGCTTAATAATACCTCAAATAACATGTTAGCATATAAAACGGAGGTTGTCTAGTTATTGAGCATAATTATAGCAATTATGGTACTCAAGTGGGCTAAAATGCATAGGGTCGAGGGTATAAAGTGCAATATTCGATACGAATCAGTGGGCACTGTGAAGATTGGTAGAAGA
The DNA here is from genome assembly GCA_949130495.1 of Sambucus nigra. NCBI lineage: Eukaryota > Viridiplantae > Streptophyta > Magnoliopsida > Dipsacales > Adoxaceae > Sambucus > Sambucus nigra. Next base: position 821,805 of record CASBWL010000008.1, read on the forward strand.
TCAGTGGAGCGTCAAGTCTAGTGTGTGGATCGAGTCATTATATAAGACTATCGTCTGACTTTTTAAAACCATTGTCATAGTGATTGTCTGGCCTGGGCCATTCGAGGGTTTTTCCCGATTGGGGTTTTTCCTTGTACATCGGCGTTGTGAGTATTGCTTTACTTTATTTTACTTGCTTTAATAACTAGTTGCATGCTTAGGGTTAAACAAGATAAATCTGGGTTAAGTTAATTTGTGTCACAATTTGGTATGGTTTGATAAAATTGAAAAGAGTTTTTCAAAAGAGCAAATTGGTTTGTATTCATCCTTAACTTAATTCCGCTCAAGCAAAAGTTTTTGTTGAAAGTTATATATTCAGGACCTACAAATTGGTATCAGAGTGGGTTATGCTAATTTATCGTGTGATCTTGATTTTTGTTTGTCAGATACATTTTGACTACTCACGTTGTCAAATTGGTATCAGAGCCTGTTGCACTATTTTATTGTGTTGGGTCCCTTTTTGCTTTTTGGGTGATTGCTTGTTTATCTCTATTGGTTTTTTTGTTTTCCTCTCGATGGATTCTCAAAGTTTTAACGAATTAAATCTGTTGAATTTAAAGTTTGCAAAACGAATTAAAGTTTTGGAGGAGAAAAATTCTCGTTTTAAAAATATGATTGAATATTTGCAAACGTTTCAAATTCAAAGAGATATGATTCGTGAGAAGTTTGGAGATTTATATAATAATTTTGAATCTTTAAGAGTTTCCAAAAAAGATAGTGATTATAGAATTATTGTTTTAGAGAGAGAGTTAGAGAATTTGAAAAATTCAAGTGTTTGTGCCATTAATGAAAATAGTTTGATTAATGAATTTAAGGCACGTGAGAAAACTCTTAGGGATAATTAAGTCTGATCATATTGAGGGGGAGCAAGATAACCTTATAGGGGTAATTAAAAATTTAAAGAAGGAGTCATGAAAGTTTAAAGAGTCTAATCATTTGCTTGAGTCAAAAGTATTGAAGTTGAAAAATGATTTAAATGACTCAAGTAGTGATGGTAGCGACTTATCTTGTTCTAGTGGTTCGAACGTCAAAGCCAAAACCATAGTTTATTTTATAGCATCAACCACGTGAGAGGGTATTAGAAAAGTTCAACCTAAAGGTCCCGTTCCTTGTCGTGTTTTTACATGTTCGCATTGTGATAGGAAAGGTCACCTTAGGATTTTTTGCTTTGATCTTAGAAAAGACCCTAGGAAGTTTAAATGTAGTATCCCGTCGGTTCCCAAAACTCATTTTATTAGGTATACACCGGTTTGGGTTAGGAAATCCATTTTGGAGATGCTAAATGCTTTTTTGGTTGATTCTCACATGCATGCACATGATTCATCACTTGCTATTTCTTATGGATAGTTGGTTACATGTTTGTCATACACTAGTCTTTGCATCTTGATTTAAATCTCGCTAGTGTTATAACATGTTTATCGTTTTATGATATACCCATATATACCCTCCAACCAGACGACCCCTCAGGGGGTTGACCCTTCATCAGGCTCCGGACGAACCCTCAGGGGGCCAACCCTTCATCAGGCTCCAGACGACCCCTCAAGGGGACGACCCTTCATCAGGCTCCGGAGGACCCCTCAGGGGGCCGACCCTTCATCAGGCTCCGAACGACCCCTCAGGGGGCCGACCCTGCATCAGGTTCCAGACGACCCCTCAGGGGGCCAACCCTTCATTAGGTTCCAGACGACCCCCCAGGGGCTGACCCTTCATCAAGTCCCAGACGACCCCTCAGGGGGTTGACCCTTCATCAGGCTCCGGACGACCCCTCAGGGGGCTGACCCTTCATCAGGCTCCGGACGACCCCTGAGTGTACGACAGTACGAGGCCCAAATTAGGCCAGACTCATTACCGGAAGGAACTTTGCCCTCGGCCTCATATCAAAGGCCGAGGGTGACATCATCACAGCGCGTGGTTTGGGAGACGCGTGAAACAGTGCGCGTGAGGCTCACATGGCACATGGGAGACCGTTATAAGAAAATCACACCCTCACATGAGGGAATATTATGTCATCATTTGGCATCTACAGGTGTCAACAGGGGATTGGCTAGATCACCATTCACATGCACCATGCATACTTGGGGGGTACACTACACCCCCCAAGACCTATATATACTTGTCACCTACAACCCTACAAGGGGATCGATCAATTTATTATAACCCTAGCTAAAACTCTGCTTGTACACACAGTAGAGAGAGAAAGTGAGCTTATGTGCATCGTATCCAAGGCCATTAGTGCCCATACTTAGTGTATCACACACTCACAGTGGATGTAGGCCAAATTGGCTGAACCACTATACATCATTGTCTTATTTCCTCTTATACTCATCCCCTTCTACATACTTATACACTTATACATCTCTATGGCTGCCATGGTTACTACTGTTTGAGCTCATTATCACTTATCCAGTGGTGCTAAATCTTAGCATCATCATTTTGTATTATATTTTTCATTTATTGCATTTTATTAGAAAAATACAAAAAGATGTTGGTTTTGAAAATTTTTGAGAAAAACACAAAAAGAGTTTGCATTTATTTGAGTCAAAATATTTTGAAAAAGCCAAAAAGATTTTCGCTTTTGTTTTTATGTCATGAGTTAACATGTTTGATGTGGCATATTGGTGTGCTTGAACCCCCTTCCTTCCATTATCCATGTGGCTAGGACATTTGGTCATTATTATCGATGCTTAGATTGATCTTAACCATTGTATTATAGGGTTGTTTCGAAGTTGATACGCATTTTAACTCGACTTTGTTTATATGCCATCTTTTCATACATACACGAGTTTATATGGATGTTTGACTACTCTTGCATATTTGAGTTTGGTGAGACGTTCTTATCTCAATTTTGTCATCTATGCATCAGTAGACTTAAGGAGGAACTGTGCTTATAATAACCATTAACCATGAGGATAGTAATTGAAAAAATGATGAGCGTTTACGGGAAAGGGCTGCGAGAGTGTAAAATTGACTCGTCGTGAAAGCCACCATTTAAAAGAGCCCGAAAAAATCATAAGGCAATAAAACAGAATCATATGCCAAAAATAGGGCCAAATTAGTTTAGTTCATTCAAAAGAAAAATATGATATATTTAAAGGAGTTTGGATGGATTAAAAATTTAAACGGGTTTGCACAAAGAATCCTATCGTTGAAAATTCGTGTCAAAACGCTATTGTTTGTAGAATCATCAAAATTCCGGATTCGTGTGCATGATGTTTATTTATTTCATTAACCTCACACTTTAATTGTCACATATGGCTATGATAAAGTTTGATGATAGATTGCTATCAATTAGAGCTTCTTGACGCTTTCGATGTGTTAGAACTGTGATTTATTTGTTGTAGTTCACGCGCATTCATTCTATATTCCTGTTTAGGCACCTCGATACTATGTTAGCATGTTAATCATATTTGTTTGGTTTGAGTTTCCTTAGTTCTACTAGTGTTTTGCAGTTTTGAGCCCCTTCTAGTCAGTTTTTTTATGAAATTTTTTTCACTAGGCAACACTATTTAATATTTTGGGGAAACTGTGATAATTTGGTTATGTCATTCTAACTACATCTAGTTTCATTCGAGCTATGTTGCTTCTCGTTCAAGAGACATACCTGGCTCACCAGTGACCAGTGTTCATATTTTGGTACTGAGTTGCTTCTGGTCATACTGTTTATGCAGTCTATTTTTTATATTTGATATTTTACTGCATTAGTTTGTTTAATCACACCTGCTTGGATTTGATATATTATTTGTGTGATTATTTGTTTGTTCGCTACTGATTTGACATTAATTGATCATATTTAGTTGGTTGTTTTATGTTTATCTAGCTATTCTTCTAGGATTGATTTAATCAAAGTGGTATAATTTTTTATAGATTTGTTATCTTTTCACCAGATTGTCTATTAAAGACAAAAAATAGGAGAGATGTCTGTGATGTAGGGGGAGTTTGTGAGTTTCATATTTGTATTAAAAATGATATCTTATTACAAATTGGTTTCTTATTTAGCTCACATAACAAATGACTCTGATTTGAGTTTTCATATTGATTTATATCATTTGTTCCTCCATACTTCACTGGGTATTTATCTATTTCATGTGTGTAGGTATGCTTAAAGACATTCGAGATGTCAAGTCTACATCACATTCAGACATTCAGAGATAGTTTCATGATTGTCGGTCCATCGTTTATAAGTCTTATCATGTACTGATGATGTAATTTTATTTTTGGGTTCTATGGGATAGGATTTAGGCATCATATGGCTTGACGACTCAGCTTAGGCTTTTCACTCTTGGTTTTGTCCCGGAATAGTCAAAGGGAGTGATTTGTAAGAAGCAAATTTCCAATTGAGTCTTAATGTAGTTTTGACTTATTCTCAGAACAAAATACGTTTGTGCCATAAGTAAATTTTTATTCTTACGATCCACTCAGAGACTATGACGTGTCGAAGATTATTTGAAGGTGTTGTGGCAAAGCTTCAAGGAATTAATTATGCCGAAGTTTAATTGGTACAAATTTCTAGTCTTCAACGTTTAATTTCATTCCGATATCACTTAGGTATGAATGCATAATGTTAATGAAACTCGGAATTTTATTTTACAAAAATAAGGATGTTATTTTTTAAAAGAAAATGTTTGTAGTGTTTTAAAAGTGTTGTAAATGTTTACACTTCGTGTTTATCAAATATGGACGGATTAGAGTTGGTTTTAAGTAAAACTCTATTTTTAAAGTTGGTTTAATTAAAACTCTAATCTGACGACATCATTCAAATGACACTTGATGTCGTTTGAGCGAGACCTGATGCCGTTAGAACGATGCAGTATCTCACTCGAACGAGATCCTCCACCGCCTTAAAATAATTATAAATAGGCGTGTTTAGTTTTCTCGAAGGGTGTGCAGAACGAAATCAGTTTTCAATCAGTACGTTTTCTGCAACAGTTTTCTAAGGTTTTAAACCTTAAACATATCCTTAGAGTTTCACAAAGATCTGAGTTATCATTATCATATGTTTATGCGATCTTTGTTGCACTAAGTTGGGTTTGTTCAACACTTGAACATTACTAGTTTTACGGTGGAGAAACGAAGAAGGCTACTTTCATGTTCAACATCGTAGACGACACAAGGCCGTATCGATGGATATCGAGGCATTCGTGGAGGCGACTGTTGTGGACGAGCATCGTGGAAGAAGGTTACTTTCTGCATGGTCACTCTGAAGATTGGTAGAAGATCAGATGAGCGTCAAGTCTCGTGGGTGGATTGAGTCATTGTATAACACTACCATATGACTTTATAAAACCATTGTTATAGTGATTGTCTGGCCTGGGCCGTCCGAGGTTTTTTACCGATTGGGGTTTTTCTTCGTACATCATCATTGTGAGTATTACTTTACTTTATTTTACTTCCTTTAATGACTAGTTGCATGCTTAGGGTTAAACAAGATAAAATTGGGTTAAGTTAATTTGTGTCACAATTTGGTGTGGTTTGATAAAATTGAAAAGAGTTTTTCAAAAGAGCAAATTATTTTGTATTCATCCTTAACTTAATTCTTCTCAAGCAAAAGTTTTTTTTTAGAGTTATATAGTAGGGACCTATAGAGGCCATTGGGGTCAGCAATACAGAGGCCAGCAGGACCAATTATTTCCGTGGGGGCCATTCTAAGGGAACTGCTATACTTGTGGGAAAAGGGGTTACTCTTCGAAGTATTGCTCGCGAGGGGATCAGGCAGCCCAGGGGAAAGGAGGTTTCAAGGGACAACGAGTGCCTCAAGGACAACGCCCACCCATTCTAGATCAAGGAGCCACTGCAATAGCCACTCCAACACCCACTGGCCCACCTCAGGGGTTACAGTCGTTGTAGTATGGACGGGTTTACCATGAAGCAGCAGTAGATGGACCTGCACCTCCACAAGCTGTTGAGGATATGTTTCCCATTTTTGGTCATGTTGGTCATATACTTTTTGATACGATTGCATCACACTCTTTTATTAGCACAATATTTGCACGAGAGTCGAGAATGATAGACTTTGCCTCAAATATTGTGTTACACATTGACTCACCAGTAGGTAGAGGGGCACCCATACAGTCAATGTGTCGTGGTATGGGTATGGAGATAGGTCGACTTAATTTTGTTACAGATTTACTTGTACTTGACATTCATGAGTACGACATCATTCTGGGGATGGATTGGCTAGCCACTTATAGTCCATATGTGGATTACTTTGGGAGGTCCATCATCTTCGCCATTCTAGGGTAGGAGATGTACCAAATTGTGATACCGCACCCCAGGGCTGGGTCGAGCATGCATTTTTATTACATTGAGGAGGATACCTCTTTAGAGGTTTTGGTGACGCTAGATTCCATTCCAGTGATGAGAGACTTTTCTGATGTCTTTGGAGAGATTCCAAGATTTCCACTGAGTCGGGATATTGATTTTGTGATAGATTTGATTCCGAGCATGAGACCTATTGCCCGCACTCCGTATAGGATGTGTCCATTGGTGATAAGGGATCTATGAGAGCAGATTGAGCCGTTATTAGGGCAGGGGTTTCATCAGGAGGAGTACTTCGCACTGGGGTGCTCCAGTGTTGTTCGTCAAGAAGAGGGACCGGTCTTTACGGTTTTGTGTCGACTACAGGGAGTTGAACAAAGTCATGATTCGAAATAAATACCCATTACCGCGTATAGATGAATTGTTCGATCAGTTGAGGGGTGCTGCATATTTTTTAAAGATTGACTTGAGGTCGGGGTACCATCAGCTCGGAGTTCGGGAGCAAGAAGTCTCAAATATAGCCTTTCTTACTCATTATGGCCCGTACGAGTTTTTGGTGATGTTATTTGGGCTAACTAATGCACCGACGGTATTCATTAATTTGATGAACCGAGTTTTCAAGGGATTTTTGGGCCAGTTTATTATAGTATTCATAGATGATATTCTGATATATTCTCGGACTATGGAGGAGCACGCAGAGCATCTACGGGTGGTCTTACAGACATTTTGAGATCACCAGTTGTATGCAAAATTTGATTAATGCGGGTTTTGGTTGAGGGAAGTACAGTTCTTGGGGAACATTGTGTCCGGTCAAGGGATATCCATGGACCTAGGGAAGGTTTCTATCGTGATGAAGTGGGGACAGCCCACTACACCCACCGAGGTGCGCAGTTTCTTGGGATTGGTCGGGTGCTACCGTCGATTCATTAAAGGGTTCTCCAAAATAGCCGAGTCCTTAACGAATTTGACGAGGAAGGGGGTACCATTTGTTTGGGATGAGATGTGCTAGCAGGCGTTTGAGGAGATGAAGATGAGATTGACTACTTCACCAGTTTTAGCGTTACCTCGAGAAGGAGTTGACTACAAAGTTTACACTGATGCGTCCCTAAGGGGACTTGGCGGGGTTCTGATACAGGAGGAGAGGCCAATAGCTTATGATTCCCGAAATCTTAAGCCTCGCGAGGGACATTACCCCACCCACGACTTTGAGCTAGCAACCGTGGGTTTTGCCTTACGAGTGTGGAGACATTACCTTTTAGGGGAGAAGTTTTAGCTTTTCACAGACCATAAGATCTTGCAGTATTTGTTCACACAGCGGGAGCTAAACATACGATAGAGGAAGTGGTTCAAGTTTATGAAGGACTATCAATTCGACATTCAGTAGCACCCAGGGAAAGGGAATGTCGTGGCGAATGCACTGAGCCGTAAGCCATTTCTAGAGTTAGTAGCAGGGTGGAAGGCGAAGTGGAAGTCACTTCGTGGGGATGATGAGTTTACCCGAGCATTTATGTCAGTTCTCACCATCACCCCTGAGATCATTATTCGGGCGGTGAAGGCACAAGCGAAGGATCAGCTTTTTCATTAGCGGGTGAGATAGTTGCTAGCCGAGGAGGTGGAACATTTTTCTGTTGGGTCAGAAGGCAATTTGAGATTCCAGGGGAAACTTGTTGTTCTAGGTGATGAGAAGTTGAGGCGAGCCATCATATTGAAGGCTCACGGTTCATTATATAGGATGCATCCCGGTGGGGATAAGATGTACCATGATATGCGCCGTCAGTATTAGTGGGCCGGAATGAAGAGGGATATAACTGAGTTTGTGTCTAGATGTGCTACTTGTCTGCTAGTGAAGGTGTATCATCATCATCCCGCAGGTACTCTGCAGTCTTTGGAGATCTCGATGTGGAAATGGGAAAGCATATCTGTGGACTTTATTACTTGTCTACCTACTTTGCAAAGGGGGAATGATTCGATATGGGTGATTGTCGACAGGTTGACAAAAGTGGCTCATTTCTTACCGATCAGGATAAACTATAGCTCAGAGAAGTACGCTGGACTCTTCCTTGTAGAGATTGTTAAGATACATGGGTTATTTCTCAATATAGTGTCATATAGGGACGAGACGTTTCTGTCCCACTTTTGGAGGAGCTTCCAGCAGGCTTTGGTGGCAGAGTTAAGACTGAGCACTTCATATCATCCTTTGACCGGTAGGCAGACGAAAAAGGTGAACCTGATGTTGGAGGACATTTTGCGTATGTGTATTTTGGAATTTAATGGGACTTGGGAGAAGTATTTTCCATTGTCGGAGTTTGCTTACAGCAACACCTACCAGTTCACGATAGGGATGGCACCATTTGAGGCACTCTACGAGAGACCTTATCGTTCGCCCTTATACTGGTTAGAGGTGGGCGAGAACAAATTATTTGGTCCAGACTTCATTCGAGACACCTCAGAGAAGGTAGAGATAATTCGGTCCAGGATACAGATTACCCAAGATAGGCAGAGGAGCTACGTGGATGCGGGTCGGAGACACTTAGATTTTGATGTTGGAGACCAGGTGCTGATCAAAGTGTCTCCCATGAAAGGGGTAATGAGATTTGGGAAGAAAGGGAAGTATTTTCCTCGATACATGGAACCATTCGCTATTTTGGAGAGGATTGGGCCTTTATTGTACCGGTTGGGATTACCAGACCACTTGCAGTGGATGCACAATGTGTTTCATATATCTTCATTGCGGAGATTCCTGAGAAAATACTTAATTTATGTGCGACACAAATTAAAAGTGACTATTATTGGCATAAATAATTCGAAACATATTTCGGGACTTATATGGACTCCTTTAGATGGTTTAAGCCTTTAAAAATGGTCTTGGGTCAATAATATATGGGTTGGGAAAGTTTTGGACCAATTAGATAATGAATTCGGGCTCAGTTGGGGGTCCAACAATTGGGCCTATGGTCTAACTCGGGATTAGGCTCCTGATTAAAGGTTAAGTGGGGGTAAAAACCCCCCACCATTATTCCACAAACCTAAGATTTTCAATTACGGGAGATATTGGGAGAAATACCAAGAGAGTGAGAAAAGCGCTAAAACTGAAGAGGAACCAAAGAGAATCAAAGAGACATCTCCTCTACCATTTTAAGGCAACAATTTCTTGCTAAATTTATGTTCTACAATATATTTCTTGATGCATATATCTATTCCCTTTAGATTTCTGGGATTGAGGGCTTAAAATATTTTATTTGATGATGAGAAACCACGTGTAGAGGAATGATTCATATGTAGTATTTATCTCAGAAATTAGGTATCGTAAATATGGACATTAATGTTAGATTTTCTTAAGCTTTTGGGAGGTTAATTGGGGATAATTGAATAACCCATGTAGAGGATATTTGAAGTAAAGTATGGACTGAAATTTATGTAAATTGAATGGTGAATAAATCGTTTATGCGGTTAAATAATGGGTGTAATTTGGGGAAAAACATCTGATGCATTCAAGTCTTGAACATACATAAATTTTGGGTTGATTTGGGACTTAGAATTTAGTTTGGTATGTATATGTATTTCTGGGCTACATAGAAGCACATCCGGGTTATAAAACTTGCACTGGATGATGTATACAGTAGGAACGGAGGAGGAAGGAGACGGGTGGTCGCTCAAACGACGTTGTGGGTCGTTCGAGCTACGCACCATCTCGTGCAAACGAGATCCATGTCCGTTCGAGTGACGTGGTGGTTTTCTCTCTCCTCGTCCCCTTGCTGCTTTAGCCTTAGTTTCTGAACTTGGTTTACCAAACCATTTTTTCCTTATGTACAGTAGATAAAAAGGGTAATTAATGAAATGGAATTTATGAGTTATGGGATAATTAATTTATGGAGCAATATTATACCCACACTTTAATTATTAATAATTACAATTAACTGGATGGTCAAGTAATTATTTTCTAGAATAGAATTAATAATTTATTAGATGGTAAATTATTAATTATTGAAATGTGGTGAAACTTAGGATGGACTTTTATGGTAAATATAGGGTAATTACCTTTATATATTATATGGGAAAATAATATGTATTATTATTATATTGTATTTGTGTGTGGACAAACCAGTGGACTGTCCTAATGGCTTGGGGGTTCGCGCGTTCGGACCGTAGACCACACGTCAGTACAGGTGGGATTGATGATGTGTAGGCCATATAGGTACAACGTAGAGGCTCCACCTTCGAGGGGTAGGTGTGGCGTTGACCCTTCCTCTATTACCGCTAGGTATGGGCCGTATACAGGTGTCTTGTGTGTGTTTGTGGTGTCCTCTTAGGATGTAAGGATTCCTCCGGACTTATCGATAAAGCATGAATCAGACACCAACGGTAGATGCCCTTGTGTGCCAATCATATGGAAGGACATATATTATTAATTACCAGGATATTAGGGAAATAAATTAAATTGTCTAAGGATATGGAGACTATATGTTATTTTGACAATATAACTCATAATAGATGTTTATGCCTTATACTTGATATTGAAAGGACGGGAATTGATATAAGTTGGTAATTTAAATGTAGGGGTTGCATTTAATTTAATTAATTAGGAATGAATTCCTTCTAGAATTGAGATGATGCCATAATTTATTATTTGGGACGTATTGGGGTGCGAATAATATCACACTTAGATGAGAGGTGAGGTGTTATACGCATGGGAGTGACAGAAAGGGGGGATATTTATTGTTCATTGACTGTATTATTGAAATCATAAATTATTCAAGTTAATTCTTGAACACCTCGGGCTCTGACCCCAAATTTGAATGTTTTCGCCCCAGGTGCTCATAAACAGGGACAACAGAATTGTGCATAGAAATCTTGCAGTCTTACTCGCTCTCCGATTTCAGCTCTATAGGTGTTTCTCATCTCTAGTCCCTTATCTATTTGGAACTTTGTTATGGCATATGCTCGAATACTTATTTTTATGTTGGTACAGATTATGCTACTCTAGTTGGATGTTTATATTATTGTTGGTGGGTTGGATTTATTTATTAATTATAAATGTGTTCGTGACTTTTCAAACATATCCCTTTAATTATAAACTATTTATTTTCGCCATTGTGCTAAGGATGTTATTAATTGACAAACAAGCCCTATCTTCGGCGTATCGTGCCGGGCCAGCCTTTACGTGAGAAAATAAGGGTTGTTACAAAATAATATTCTCTCGTATCATTTTGGGTATTCTAATTGAGTCATGTTCATATTTAGTAATAAAAAAATATTTTGTATCGTTTCATCTGTTGTCATTTCACTTTATTTGGAATGTATTAGTGTTAAATCAAACAAAAAAATATCAAGCAGCGTCGCATTTGATTGGATCGTATTCGTATTTGGTAAAAAAAAGTGACACACCACGAAATCTTATTTACCAAAGGTGAACACAAAAAATACGAACCTAATTGTGTTCGAATTTGGTAAATAAGATTTCATGTCTATCACACCCCATATTTTTTAGTATTTATATTTTTATTAATTCAGGTAATTTTAAATTACAAATACGTTGTAATTTAATTGAATTAATTATTATGTGTTGATTAAAATATTAATCAGGAGATTTAATGATTAATATTTATGAAATATAATTACTAAGTGAATAGTAAGTTACTAATTTTGCGTCCTAGCGAGTGATAGTGATTTGCTGATATTTTACCTTAATCGGGAGTCAGTATAAACTATTTGGGGACAAGATAGGACTTTGTTATAGAGTGACTCATATAGCGATTTCGAGGTCATGGTTGATTCCGAATGGATCGAGATAGTCAGAATAGTGAACCCGGGGGTAGTAATTGGGTCTTGGGGCCTTTTTAGGCATAACCGAACGCACACGGGGGTGTCCGGGTCATTTGAGCTTGGCCCACTATAGCCAAATTTTGGGATTAGGAGCATTTCACCTAAGTCTAAATAATTGGGGCAGCAATAATTCATAATTCTAAACCCTATAACTTGAGAGAAAAGGAAGAGGAAGAAAGTTAGGAGCTTTTGGGAGCCAAATTAATGAGGAATTGGGTGTGTTCTTCATCAAATTCATCTACTACAAAACGTAATCAAACCCTACGAATCTAATCAGGCAAGTGGTTAACTTGATTTCAATATAAATTGCAGTATTTCGATTCATATCATAGTGGGTGTGATTGAAAATTCATTTTTGGGTGGGTTTTCGTATAAAAATGGGTTTTCATTAAACTTGACACTTTGTAATGAATAAAAGTGAGAATTATGATGTTATACGATTCTAGGTTGCCGGTTTTTGAATTTTATGAGAAACCCAATAGATGATGATGTTTAATTTCGGATTATAGAATCAAAGTTAAGAACGATTGAATTGAAACTCGGATAAAAACTTAAATCAGGCAATATTGGATGATGAGTTAATTCGATGATGATTAAAGTTTGTAGGATAATTAGGACCTATTGTTACATAAATTAAATGTTTATTTTAATTGGGTGAAGTATGGAGAACAAACCAAAAGCTTCAAGGGTTAACAATGGTGATTTTCATATTAGAGCATGCGAAGAAGTAAACATGTTCGCAGCGAACGGATTCGGTTCCTAAGCCGAATCGATTAGGAATAAGGCCGAATCGATTCGGCTGGCCAGAAAAGGGGAATTTTCATGTTTATGCCCTAAATGTACAATTAATTATCGGGGGGTACTTTTGTGTTGTTTTAAATTATAGGTAGGGACCTATTTAATCCCAGTGGGCTATAGTAAGGAAGTGGTCAACCAATTTGGGAGAAATCTAAGGCTAGGACTTTGATCGACATATTATGAAATGGAGAGAATTTTAGATATCGGGATGGCATTTCGGGTAAGGTGAATAAATCTAAATTTTGAACCCGTATGGTAAAGAGAAATTTGAGACGGGTAGATAGACTCAATTATTATAGGCTAGTGCTAGGAGAGTTAAGCACAGGTTAGTCGTACTTAATTAATTATATATATATATATATATATATATATATATATATATATATATATATATATATATACGGATGGTGTGATAGTATATATATGTTTGTGTTCTTATTATAGATATAGGTGTGAATGATATTTATAGGAATATATACCCCTTTAGTTCTATCATAGGAGGTTGCGCGATGTGGGGGAATCCCCTGGCTTGTGACAGCAAGGAGAGTATAATCCCCAGGTCATATCGCCTGATGTTTTATTGTGTAATTTATTTTTCGAGGTGAGACGCTTTGGGTATGATTCGGTCTCACTTTCGGGGGAAATATGGCCACCTCTACTACGTTTACAAAAATTTTACCCAAGTTCATGAGTGAGTCCAACTTGAGGTAATCGGGTTAGTGTGAGCTTACCTGGTATATGATAGCATTTTAGAGAAAGCATCCAGTGAGTTATTACTCGGGAATGGATGGTTATTATACGCGACATGTGTGTGAATGTTGTAGTATACTAGTACGCATATAATATGAGTAGATAATTATATACGGGATTAATACATAAGTGTGAATGTATTTCTTATATAACTAGTCTGAAAGTTATACGATTAAAAAGGGGTTTCCTATATAACCAGTGTGAATGTTATATGACTTAATATAGTTGAACTGATTAATGAGTTAATGAGTAGATAACTTAATAATCAAAATAGGAATACTCGGGTTAGAGTAGTGCGATAGAAAGAAGTGTAATAATTCTAGTTAGGTGGGTAGCGTAACTAGCGAGGTTAGAAGGCAAGCGTTAGGTGTGCACATTAGATGAGGGGTAAGTTATACCTCAAGAGAGTTCGACACTATCTTAAATATGAAAAGTGTGCATGCATATTTAATTAATTACAATTTAACTTCTTACTAAATATTTTCAAAATGTTTTACTTGGGCTCTGGCCCGTGTCAAAATCTTTTCCAAAACATTTTAAGTGTCCAGCCACAGGGACAGCTTGAGGATTCTGTCCAGGGATGTGTAGTTGCAGCTCATATGGAAGTAGCATGACTTTGCTATAGATGCCTCATTCATTTATTCCTAGTGTCGAGACTTCATTTCAGTACTCATTTGGGCATGTCGCCCTTTAGACTATTTCAGTATTTCCAGTTTATGGATTAGACTTTGTGTATCCAGTTCATTATTTTAGTTTATTGTAAAAATTTAATTATTGAACCGATAGTTGATATGGTCTTCTTTATTCATATTATTTATATTTTATATTCAGTTATTACCTGGTGTGGATGGTTTAATTATTATTTATTTTCACATGTTGTTAATTTGTGTAAGATAAAATTTGGCATCGGTCTATTTAATTACTGTGGTTAGTAACTTTAAAAAAAATCTTTCGACAATAATGCTAAGAATGATCCATATGAGACCAATATTTTATTTTAGTAAAGGAATGGCCACCCGGTATTTTAATAGGTAGGGGGTCACAGATGGTATCAGAGCATCAGGTTCTAGTGTCTATAGGATTTGTTCGACTTTTTACGTTTCAGCATAGATATAGAGCCTTATTATAGGATTATTGTATTCTTATACGTATGCGACTAACATTTTCCTGCTATTAAGTATATTTGATGCGATTCATATACGAATTCGATTGGGCTTTGTACATTGAACAATTTTGGACGCCAGCGAGGGCCGTTAGAAGGACTGCAGGAAGAAAGGCTCAGCAGAAGATATGGAATATTTTGGAAACAGTGACAGCAATAGAAGTCACCACGGTTATTTTTCAGGAAGAGGGCATTGGGATAATCAGTAGGGCACAGTTGTTTCCTTAAGCACCGTCGTAGAAAGCGATGGGTCAAATTCAAACTCACCCAGCGTAGTTGGTAAAAGGGGGGTCGGAGTAACTGTAACAACCCCCATTTTCTCACATAAAGGTTAGCCAGGCATGATACACCGAATATGGGGTTTGTCTGTCAATTAATACCATTCTCAACACAAACGTAAATATAAATAATTATATTAAAGGCCTATGATTGAGTTTCATGAATATTTCCATAGTACTAAATAAATCCAAACCATCACCAACTAAATAATAAATCCAACAAGAGTACCAATATCGCAAGCTAACATAATGTAAAGAAATCTTTGGCTTATGCCCTTAAAATTGCTCAAATGGAATAATTAACCGTGGCAGAAAAAACACCTATGCTAGAATCAATAAGTCTGAAAACATGTGAGCAAGAGAGATTGCAAGACTGCCTCCGCAACAATCCGGCGATCCCTGTCTAGGAGCACCTGTGGGGAGAAAACATTTAAATTTGGGTCAGATCCCTAGGTGTGCAAGAATTAACTTAATCAATTTAAGATGCAATAAGTACAGTTGATGTAAAATAATTATTCCCCTTGTCACTCATATGCGATTAACATCTCACCTCTCAACTAAGTGTGATATTACCCACATCCTAATAAGTCCCAAATAATAAGTGTGACAACGTGTCAATTAAATAATAATGGATTTGGTGATAATTAAATGCTTAAGTGAACCGACTATATTTAATTTCCATATCCCATAATATCTCAGTCTTATAAGTCTCACATAAATGGCATAAACATCTATTATGCATCACAGAGTAAGGGTTTGTAGTTTATGTCCACATTCTTAGACAATTCAATTTATCTTGTTAAGGTCTGGGTAATTATATATATATACTCGACACACAAAGGCATCTACCATTGGTGTCTAGTTCGTACTATATCGGCAAGTCCGACGGAATCTCTTATCCTAAGCGGACATCACAAAACAAACATAAGTAGGGGCGATCCCTATGCAGTATACCAGTTCATGGTCCATACCCAGCAATGACAAAGGCTATCAGCATCAACACCTACCTCACATAGATGGCGCATCTACATAGTACTTATATGACCTACACAATCGCCAAGCCCACTTGTATCGACGTGTGCTATGCAGTCCGAACGCACGAACCCCCTAGCCGATAGGACCGTCCACGAACATTGGTATGTTCACACAAATACAAATAGGTACATATTAGTATCCCATATAATATGTATAGGTAACGACTCGATAATTACCATAGAAAAGTCCCACATAAAGTTCACAATTTTTCATTCATTAATAAGTTACCATCTAGTGAATTATTAATTCAATTCCTTTGAATAATTACTTAACAATCTAATTAAATGTAATTTTCCCAATTAAATGTGGGTACATTTGCATTTTAAATAAATTCCCTATTGACCCAAATACGATCCACCAACTCGCATGGACTTCTAAAAATGTCCTGATCTAAACCCCAGGCCCAGCTCACTCAGCCCCCATGACCAAATCGATTCAGTTCTTGGCCGAATCAATTAGTTTGCCAAACTGAATCGAATCACCCAAAAATCAAATCATTTCAGATTAAGGCAATAGCCTAGTTTTGCCTAACCGAATTGATTTTCCCTAAGGCTGAATCGATTTGGAAGGTAGAAGTTGCCCAGATCTTCTTGTTATTCCTATTACGAAATTTCTCTTTTCATTCCGAAATTCACTTATAGTGGGTTATTCCATTTTATAATCAAGTAATTAAATCTCTAACCTTTAATTACTCAACTTAGGGTGATAAGTTCCATGTATAAATCCCGACGTCATACCCAATTTTCCCAAATTTCATTAACATGAATTAAGTATCCAACCTAGATTTTATCCACAGTCTCAACAAAGTCTAATTCAAGGTATGGTATCTAACATGGGATTTTACTTCCGATATACAAATCAAAATCATATGTTAATATACTCTACATACAATTGTCAAGATTTCCCCAATTCCATCTCAAGAACTCTAAGGTTTCTATCATCAAATTTTAAGAACGATTCCTAGATTTCTGGGTTGCAATTTATGTTAAAATAAATCCTCTGCATACATGAGATTCAACCCTGACATTTATTCATCAAAATCAGTCCTAAATCCCATAAATCATAAGGGATCGTTATAATGCATCAAGAAGTAAACTGTATATAAATTAAGAAAGAAATTTTTTGCCTTAATGAGTTGTAGAAGAAAGCCCCTTGATTCCTTCTTTGGTTTCTTGCCTTTTCTCCCCTCTTTTGATTCCTCTGCACTTATGTCCTGATGCAGCAGTTAGGTTTATGATTCTAATCAGTAATGGAGAGTGGTTTATCTTCCCTTAAACACTTATTAATCTCTAATCCCGAGTTAGGTCAAAAACCCAAGTTTTGGACCCATATTCAAACTAGCCCAAAAATTTCCCAACTTATATATCCATGACCCGGGGCCATTTATAAAGGTTTAAAACACCTAAACGAGCCCGTATACTCCCTAAAAAATGTCTAGGATTATTTTATCCCATCATTAGATAGTTTTAATTGTGTCACCCATTAATTATGTATTTTATACTATACATGAAATTGAAATAACCATACGTATAGAAAATCAACCACACATAATTATAATGAAACAACGAATTACACATTGGCAATTAATAAATTAATTTAACCGATTTATGTTCAATTCCCACAAATATTTATTTATTCCAAAAATATATTTTATTATTTATTCTGAAAAATTACGGGGTACTACATTCTTCCCCCCTAATAACGGAATTCCATCCACAAAATCAAGAAAAGTACGTACCTATCTAGAAGAGTTCGGGATACTTTGTGCACATGTCGTCCTCCCTCTCCCAAGTCAACTTGCCCTCCCGATGGTGTCCCCATTGCATTAAAACTAAGGGAACAACCTTGGATTGTAGTCGGTGCTCCCGTCAGTCAAGAACGGTTACCAGTCTCTCCTTGTAAGTAGCGTCTGGATGGAGCTCTATCTCATTAACATCAATGTGCTGTTACACTATCTCATCCCTATGGAAACTCTGAGATGCAGATATATGGAAAACATTGTGCATCCGGTGCAAGTGGTTGGGTAATCCCAATCGATATGCCACAGGCCCAATCCTCTCCAGATTAGGGAACAGTCCCGCGTATCGAGGATACAACTTCCCTTTCTTCCCAAAACTCATCACCCCTTTCATACGAGACTTAAATTAACACATGATCTCCAACATCAAAGTCTAAGTGTCTCTTACCCGCATCCACGTAGCTCTTTTGCCTGTCCTGGGTAATCAGTATCCTGGTACTAATCATATCTACCTTATCTGATGTGTCCTGAATAAAGTTTGGCCCAAGTAACTTGTTCTCCCCCACCTCTAACCAGCATGAGGGTTAACGGAAAGGTCTCTCGTAAAGGGCCTCAAACGGTGTCATCCCTATCGTAAACTGGTAGTTGTTATTGTATGCAAACTCCACTAAAGACAAGTATTGCTCCCATCTCCCCTTAAAATCCAAAATGAACATTCGTAACATGTCCTCCAACATCAGGTTCACCCGCTCTATCTGCTCATCGGTCTGAGGATGATACGATGTGCTCAATATCAACTCTTCCCCCAAGTCCTACTAAAATCTCTTCCAAAAATGGGACACAAACATCATATCCCTGTCTGACACAATGTTGAGAAGTACCCCATGTAGCTTAAGAATCTCTACAAGGAAGAGTCTGGCATACTTCTCAGAGATGTAAACTGTTCGGATTGGTAATAAATGATCCACCTTCATCAATCTGTTGACAATCACCCATATAGAATCATACCCCCTCTGCGATGTAGGTAGCCCAGTAATGAAGTCCATGGAGAAGCTTTTCCATTTCCACATCGAGATCTCCAAAGGCTGTAAAACACCTGTAGGATGCTGATGATCCACCTTTAGCAGCTGACACGTAGCACACCTGGACATAAAATCGGCTATGTCCTTTTTCGTCCCACCCACCAATATTGACTCGACACATCATGGTACATCTTATCCCCTCTATGATGTACCGTAAATCGTGACCCGTGAGCCTAAGACATAACATCTCGTCTCAAATCCTCATCATATGGGATAACCACTCTCCACTGGAATCTCAAACCACCATTCGACCTAATGGAATAGTTCCCCATCCCCTCGTCTAACAACTGTCTCACTCCACTACAAGAAAAAAACTTATTTAAGACACTCTTATAAATTAATTTACATCACTCTAAAGTAAATCGTTGTAAATATCTTCTTTCATTTTTTTTACATCACTTTTTTAATTAATCAATCTAAATAAATTTTAATTGGTTATTTAGACAAAAAAAATTATTATAAGCAACTTAAATATAGACTCCCACTCAATCACAACTCTCGCTTTCGATATCCATACCGATTTTTTTGCTACTCCTCCATATCCAACTTATCGTCTATCTCCCTCATCTCCCGTATATTGAAATGACATTACTCTTTGTATCTCCATATCCCTCTCTCTTATCCCTTTATTTTTTTGCTAC
Organism: Sambucus nigra; assembly: GCA_949130495.1. Taxonomy (NCBI): domain Eukaryota; kingdom Viridiplantae; phylum Streptophyta; class Magnoliopsida; order Dipsacales; family Adoxaceae; genus Sambucus; species Sambucus nigra. Next base: position 841,406 of record CASBWL010000008.1, read on the forward strand.
CTCATCGTCGTAAGTTCTCGGAGCAGCACCACAAGTCCCCACCGGCAATTTCTTTGAGCACCACCATAAGTGCCCACCTCATCTCCAAGAGAAATCTCATCAGGTGTGTATACACTACTAGAAAAATACCCTTTTATGACAGTTTTAAAATTCAATTTTATGACCATTTTAAGTAAACTGTCATAATAAATATGATTATTTCACAATTATGACCTTTTTTTCATTTAAACAAATAATTATGACCCATGTATATTTATTGGGTCATATTAATATGTTATGTTATGACAGTATTATTTTAACTGTCATATAATATATTTAAATTTTATGACAGTTTTATATACATGGTAATATTAAATATAATTTTATAAAATAGAGAATTAAGGTAAATGTCATGTTCCTTCCTATATTTGGATTTTTAGGACAATACTTTTCAAGTTTATAAATCTAGTCCCTGTGGTACAATAGCATTTATAAATATAGTCCCTGTGGTACAATACCTTTATTTTTTGGGTCAATTATTTAATAGTCCCTACTATAAATATATATTTTTTAAAAAGGACACATATTTTTAGTTTAACCCATTTAGTCCCTCAAGCACTCAATATTCTATTATTTTTAGAGGTCCGCGCCAGCGGCACTCCCTTTCCAAAATATGTGGCAAAGGACTTTTTGAGGCAAAATAAAAAGGCTTGGACTAAATGAGTATTAAAAAATGTTTGAGGGACTATTTGGTATATGTCCCTTATTTTTTTGGTCCGCGCCAGCGGCACTATTTTTCATCATTTTTCTTGGTATTTTTAGTACAGGGACTAAATTTATAAAACTATATGGAGTGTCCTATTTTTATACACTTTGAGCACTACGAGGACCTTTTCCCAAAACCCCCTTTAATATTTTTTTAATAAATTTATTTGATTATTTACGACCCATTTTAAGAAAATATACCAATTGGCGTGAAGCATTTTGGAGGGAAAGAGGCGTGCGTAACACTACCTCAAAGATTTTGGGAGATACCCACTTACGATTATCATGGAGTCTTCCCTTATCCCACAACCGCACCCCGCATCCCACATCCCACAACCATCGCATCCCACCCTCTTCTTCAAGCCGCATCTCACAACTCTTCTTCTACCCGCATCCCACCCTTTTCTTCAACTTGCACATCCTCTTCTTCAATCGTATGCCATTCTGTACAGCTATCATCACCCAAGTCAGCTTGAAGAATTTGTTCTACCTTTTTCTATCTGGAGAATCAATTAAATACAGAGGTAGGTAGGTGTTATTGTTGTTACATTTATGTTTTTCTTGAAATTTAATAACTTGGTTTCATTACAATTCCTAACCTAATTTATCAGACTATGTGGTTGAATTATTAGTTGTTTCTACTCACGGGAGTGCTCGTTGTCGCAACTTGATTGAGGACTCACAATTGTCAGCTTTTTATTATTTCTGAAGTCTATTGAGGTAATTTTGAATTCTCATCTGTTACTCATATTTATTTTTAGGTAACAATATACACATCTATTTTCTACTTGTCAATAGCGCCGCGTGATGCCTGTCGACTTATAGTTTTGTTCTACAATGCGACACAGTTAACTTTATAATATACAAGTGTTCGGTTTTTTGCAAAAATAATATACTTGTACTGGATGACATTATATAAGTTAATGATATACATGTAGAATATTTTGACCCTTTAAAAGTAGTAAAATTTTCGTGTACTTTGTATTTAGATTTTTTTACAATGTCATTCTATAATTTTCAATTTTTTACACCGAAATTATAAATTACAAATAGTCTTGACAAAAAAAGAATCAACATTAAATTTATATACAAATAATTCATCAATGTACGAATAGCGAGGCAATTAGAAAATACCAAATTAATATCTAGACACAAATTTTAGGGAGGAATAGAGTATGACATTAATCATGAAAAATTTCAATGCATACAATTCAATAATTGCACTTGAATGACGATGAGTATTGTTTCCAAATATATAATGATAGAATCTCAAAAGTAATAATATAAGAGTAGACATACCCCAAACATCTCGAACATCATTATTTTTTTCTTTGTCTGTATGGGGCGTGCGGCGGATTCTTTGTTTTATGTTAATTTTTCATCATCTAATCCACAACTTAACTTGCAACTTATGAAGGAGATAAAAAACTTTATAGATTTTATGTTAATAGATTACTTTTTAAGGGTAAATTTGCAAATATTGAAACCTATAAGCTATTATCTCGATCGAGTTAAAGTTCTTCAATTATCTATTATGTTTGGGATACTTATTTGTTGTCAAAGTAATAGTTAAGGGTTTGTTTGAAAATTTACAATTTACCCTCTACTTATAACTTCAACCGTAGACAGAGATATGCAAAAGAGGAGCTTGCATTTCACTTTGGGTTCTCCCTCCTCCTTTGTGTGTAGTTATATGATTGTGTAGTGTTACTAGTTCTTACAGTTATTTTAGCCGTGTTTGGATGTTCAAAAGTACTAAAAGAGGCCTTAGAAGGGAAAAATTATTTCTTATGAGAATATACAGAGATATCACACTTTTTTTCATTTTTTTTATTTTTTTCGTTGTATTTTTTGGGATCCCGACATTGGTGTAGGCCTCTTGGGGAAGATATGATGGTCACAAGAGTGCAATGTGTGATGGTTTGTCATTTGTTTATATAATGGCTGCTACTATTAGGAAATTTAATTTCAGGACATGGATACATGGGTTATTCATGTTATTCTGAACTTTGTATGTCATTCTCGTTCTCTAGAACTTTGGATGTCTGAAATAATTTTGGTGCAGTATCTGTATTTCACGCTTTATTAAATGAACTTGATTGGCTTGTTAATACGAACTTCGCTAACATGTTTTTAAAATAATTTGGCCACATAATCAATTCCATAAAATCTTATTCGGTATATAAATGTTTAAAATATAAACACAAACATAATCAAGTACTTAGTTTCACTACTAATTTTTGTATCTCTTCATCACCGTCTCTCTCCTTTGGGTCTAATGGTCCAGCAACATGCAACAACCAAGCACAATGAAGAATTAGCGTATAAATATGCAAAGATATTGTTCAATGTTGTTTTCTAAACTGAAAAGTACAGTTCAATTATATGCTGAAAAAACATGTAAAGTTTATCGATACTAGTTGATGACAAGTTTAGTTATGATGGACTAAGTTATTTATATATTTTAGTTAAATATCAATATTTCCTTATAAGAGAAATTATTCACTCTATCATCATGACTTTCTTTATTTTCTGACTAAACGTACACCTAGAATTTTTAGTTAATATTTCCCTTTATTCATGACAACTTGCATTTTATTGATCTGCCAAGCTGGCATAGTTTCTATTGTTTTTAATGGGTTGCCTTTTAATACTTAATTAATGTATCACAACATAACTATATGTTATCTCTCTTGGATGTGAGTAGGTGCGCATTGAGATCACAGTCTATTTGCGATGGATAAATCTTGGATTTCCATGAGTAGATTATCAAATGAATATGAAGAAGGGATTAAGGATTTTTTTAGAGTTGCTGAAGCACATGCAAAGGGGAGTAACTCCATCCCATGCCCATGCTCTAAATGTGGGAATGGATGTAAGTTGAGTCTAAAAGTGGTTAAAAATCATTTATATGCGAATGGTTTTGATAAAACTTATCGTACATGGATATGGCATGGAGAAGTCGCTAAAAGTGCTGCCCCACCTAATGACGACACGTGTGATCCAAACCTTCAAGATTATGTGATGGAGACTCCAGAGGATCTTGAAAACACAATGGAGATGGTTCAAGCTACAGAGGAGGATTTTATGGGAGATCCTGAAAGCTTTGCAAAGTTGCTTGACGATGCTCAGAAGCCTTTATATAGGGGTTGTAAAAAGTTTACTAAATTATCAGCATTGGTAAATCTTTTCAACTTGAAAGCAAGGAGTGGGTGGACTGATACAAGCTTTTCGAAGTTATTGGAATTGTTAGGAAAAATGCTTCCAGAAGATAATGAATTGCCTATAACTACGAAAAAAGCTGTTAAAACATTATCGATTTTTGGAATGGGATATGAAAAAATACATGCGTGTCCCAATGATTGCATACTTTACAGGAAAGAGTACGCGGCTGCTACTATATGCCCTACATGCGGAACTTCGAGGTATAAGTTAAGAAAGAACACAACTGAGCCAAAGGTGGGTGTGCCTGCAAAAGTGTTGTGGTATTTTTCGCCTATTCCACGGTTTAAACGGTGGTACCAATCTGTTCAAACATCAAAAGATTTGACATGGCATGCAGATGAAAGAGAAATTGATTATAAATTGCGTCACCCGGCAGATTCTCCAGCATGGAAGTTAGTGGACAAGAAATGGCCAGAGTTTGGGAAGGAAGCAAGAAACCTTCGGTTAGCACTTTCAGCTGATGGGATCAACCCACATAGTTCTCTTAGCAGTAGGTATAGTTGTTGGCCAGTTATGTTAAGGATCTACAATTTTCATCCTTCATTGAGCGCAAAGAGAAAATTTTTGATGCTGACAATGTTGATATCTGGTCCACGACAACCAGGCAATGATATTGATGTTTACTTGGCACCATTAATTGAAGATTTACAAACTTTATGGCGTGAAGGTGTTCAGGCTTATGATGCTTACCGACAAGAATCTTTTACGTTAGAGGCTATACTTTTGTGGACTATTAATGATTTTCCTGCATATGGGAATTTGTGCGGTTGTGCTGTAAAGGGATATTATGCATGTCCAATTTGTGGGGAAGAAACCGATTCTATTAGATTAAAAAATTCTAATAAGAATATATATATGTCGCATAGAAGATTTCTTCCACATGACCATCCATTTCGAAAGCAAAAAAAGGCTTTCAATGGTCAGCAGGAGTTTCGAGTACAACCTGAACCGTTGAGTGGTGAACAAGTATTAAAGAAATTGGTAGGGATTAGGGCATCTTGGGGAAAGAAGGTGGGTTTGAAAAAGAAGGTGGGTTTGAAAAAGAAGGTGGGTTTGAAAAAGAAGGTCAGTTTGAAAAAGACTGTAAAATCAAAGAGAAAGCGCAGTGCTTCTTCCAAAGATGATAATGCTAGTTTCGTATGTTGGAAGAAAAAATCCATATTCTTTGAGCTTGAGTATTGGCAGCATTTGCTTATTCGACACAACTTGGACGTCATGCACATCGAGAAGAATGTTTGCGACAGCATCATAGGGACCCTACTTAATATTCCTAGAAAAACAAAAGATGGAGTTAAGAGTCGTCTTGATCTTGTAGACATGGGAATCCGGAATGAATTGGCACCACAATATAATGGTAAGCGCACTTATTTGCCACCAGCTTGTTATACATTATCGAGGGAAGAGAAAGTACGAGTTTGTGAAACTTTGCGACGACTTAAGGTCCCTGATGGGTACTCTTCGAATTTTGCGAATCTTGTTTCCATGGAAGAATTGAAATTGTTTGGTCTTAAGTCCCATGATTGTCACATACTAATGCAACAAATACTTCCTGTTGCAATACGATCTGTATTACCAAAGCATGTGAGATATGCGATTATTAGAATTTGCTTCTTCTTTAATGCTATTTGTGAAAAAGTAGTGGACGTGCCAAAATTAAAAGAAATTCAGAACGATATTGTGATAACTTTGTGTTTGCTGGAAAAATACTTCCCTCCCACATTCTTTGACATCATGGTGCATTTAATGGTACATCTTGTTAGAGAGGTTGAACTTTGTGGTCCAGTTTTTTCACGATGGATGTACCCTTTTGAAAGGTAAGTTCGTGCTTATAATTATGAAATTAATCAATAACAACTCAATTAGTTAATACTATTTAAATTTTTTAACATTGATGTAGGAACATGAAAGTGATAAAGGGTCAAGTGCACAATAAAAATCGTCCAGAAGGTTGTATTGCGGAATGTTATATTGCAGAAGAGGCGGTTGAATTTTGTTCCGAGTTCTTACACGGACTCAATGCAGTTGGAGTTCCAATTGGTAGAAATGTGAGGACTAGTGATGATGATGATGCAATACAAGATGGCAAACCAATAGGTGGTGGTAATGTCATTGAAGTGGATGAGTCATTATGGGAACAGGCACATCGACATGTGTTGGAAAATACAAATGATGTCCAACCTTATATAGAGTAAATATTATATATTTCATTTTAATAAATATTACTTTCTTGTCTAAGCATAAGATCTTGATGGCTTACTGTATATTTTATTTTTAATAACTAGGGAGCACATGGAAAGCTTGAGGCAAAAATATTCTCAAAAGCGCAAAAACCAAAAATGGTTACAAGATGAGCACAACAAGACTTTTATTCTTTGGTTACATCAAAGGGTATGATCAATTTATCAAAAGTAAGACTCTAAATAACTCTAATTATTTTAACTAACGCTCTCAAAATTCAGGTTGACGAAATTCAACAAACGGGCAACAACATTTCAGATACCTTAAAATGGGTAGCTCGAGGACCACGTCGAGACGTAATAAAATTTCCCGGTTATGTTATTAATGGATGTCGTTATAATACAAGGGAACGTGATGTTGATCGAGTCAACCAAAATAGTGGAGTGAGCATTGTTGCCACAACGATGCAGGTTTCTAGTGCTAAAGATAAGAATCCAGTGGTTTCAAATCTATGCTATTACGGCGTCATTACTGAAATTTGGATGCTTGATTATATAACATTTAAGATTCCGGTTTTCAAGTGTGATTGGTGTGACAGCAACAACGGCGTCAAGATTGATGAACTTGGTTTCACATTGGTTGAACTTGGTAGGGTTGGCCCTCAGAATGAGCAATTTATATTAGCTTCTCATGCCAAACAAGTTTTTTATGTACCCGACCAACTCGATCCTAAATGGTCAATTGCTTTAGCAACTCCTCGAAGAGTATATAATATTGATGATAGCGATGAAGACTGCATTGCTGGTTGCATTGGAGATCATGAATCGAGTAGATCATTGCCAAATGTTGAGGAAATTGAAAACTTGTCATCCACGTATGCGAGAACAGATTGCGAGGGGACTTGGGTGGACAATTAGATCAAAATGTAGTTATTTGGGGATGTGTTTGATTAGTTGATTGACTTTATTTTCAAGGAATGCACTTTATGTTTTGACTTTTGGCTAAAAAGATCGTTTAGGACCTGAAATATGGAAATTTCTAGGCTTTATAAGTTGTGTTTCTCGATTAATTATGCTCATAGTTTCATAGTCTATACATGATAGAAGATATAAGGAAACATGTTTGATTAAGAGAAACCAATCTAATATAAAATATTTTTCTTAGAGTGCCATATGATTCAACTAGTTTAGGAGTTCTTCTCATATCTGATGGGATTTGATTTTGACAGAAATAACATGTCTGCCATGATCCAGAGCAGACTTGTCCAATTTTCCATTATATTGCTTCAAATTCCCTGAACATGGGTTCTAGCATTTACTTGACTGTTTCATCATATCATTTACTATAAAAGTAACTGAATAATCTAAATTTATTCTTCTTGGGTTTCTAATGAGAAGATATGGAAACCTACTGTTGATGGCATGTTCTCTTTTCAGTCAGCATATGATCTGATTAGAAATTCAAAATTATCTTCTATAGCTTTTAATTCCATTTGGGTATTAATCAGTGTCCCTCATCTCTTCATGGTTCTGTTATCAAATGGTGTTTGCAGTCAAATAACTTTGAGTTCTCTAAATGGTTCTTCAGAATTATTCCTCTTTCTATATTCTCGGAAATTTGGTTAAGTAGAAGTAAGGCAACATTTGAATCTAAGCCAATGAAACATTTCAATGTAATTGAGAATGTTATTTTCAGAGTATGAGATATTGGTTAGAGAATGAATTTGAAATGAGGCATCAAAGATTTCAATCAGCAAACTTTAAATATGTTAAAGTTAAATATTGGCCAGTTTCGTGCCGGAGCTATAATAAGAGATGGATTAAGAAGGTTTTTATGGGCTAAATCTTATTATAATGACCAAGGTGAAAGCATAGATCTTCAATAATTACTAACTGTTATCTCTCTGTTCAATAATTATGCTGAGATATTTTGTTGCAATGTTCTAAATGTATTCTACATTATGCAAATTCTGGTTTTAGGCTCTCTGTCATTAAAGGAACATGGACGAAATGGAGGATCACGACATAGATAACTTGGAGCCTTCAGAAGACAATTCTAATAACATAAGAAAAGGTAGAGGTATTGCTGTTTGTCAACGGATAACCAAAATTGAAGATAGCAAAAGAATTCAACTCGATTACAACATATCTGGGCAGCCCTCTGGTAAAACAAGACTTGATTTTGCGAGTTATAGAGGAGTCATAGTTAAGACGATGATTCCAATACGTTATGGATCTTGGAAGAAAGTGCCAATTCATTTGAAAGAAAATTTATGGACATCTTTACAAGTAAGTATTTGATTTCTTCCATGTGTCTAGAACCTTTGTTATTCGTATATGACATGGATTGTGTCAATGTCAATTCAGGGACTAAATTTCTTACAACGTAAATCCATTCATTACATATCAGTGCAGATGATGTAGCAGTTGTTGATATTTGTTCGTAATTCTCTTAAGACCTGCTTCTTTTTTAGCCAAAGACCTACTCACTTTATTAAGCCAAGATTTGGTTGTAAAAAAATAAAGACCTGCCTTCATTATGCAACCATATACAGTTATATAAAAACAATCACCAAACAAATTACTCTGTTATCTGTTAACTGACTTTAACTGATTACTCAGTTATAAGAAAGCATCAAAACAAAACAATGTAGAAATTATAATCTAATTATTCTGTTTGCTTCAATTTAGGCCTGATATTTAAAGTAGTATAGCTCCTATTTGGATTTCCTTTCCAAAGCTACCTGTGCATTTTTTCTCTAAATCAACTCTATTTTCAATTGCCCAATTAATTTATGGTGCTCTAAGGTGTTATAACAGGCTAATTTATCACTGGTGACTACATTATGAAGTTTAGACTCCATTTGGCATGAATGCGTTAATAGACCATCTATTTGTTGTGTCCCGTTCTACTTCTTTTGTTGGCCTTCTATATCTAGAGAAGGCTCAGTGGTAGAAAGTTGAAAAGCAATCTTGCATTAGGGGAAAAAATTTAGTCTTGTACTTGAATTATCATTAAGATTAGTAATATGCTTCATCTGGTCTCTTCACTTTTTGTTGTATTTAAATGCTGCCTCTGCTAGAATCATGTAGTGATGATCTCTCTGTAACAGCCCTAACATCAATCCCCAAGCTTCCACGTTTATCTTCATTGATTCTCACACTGTTGAAATCCCCCATAATAATCCATTGACTATTATCTGAGTAGCTGTGATTTTTTCTAAGGAAATTCCAGAGAGGGACTTTATCATTAGGGAGATTGAGGCCATAAACAAAAGTAGCAAAGAATAAGTTATTTGATCCCCAAAAATTGATCTTGCAAAACATAGCCTGGTGATGGGAGAGGATCTCCACTTCAAACATATTGGGGTCCCAGGCTAAGATAACTCTAGCCACCCCCTAATTATCCGGGCAGTTGTGACTATAGCTCTAGTTCCAAAAACTGCTAGAGGCCACCTTAGCAATATGGATTCTTCTAACTTTTGATTCAAGGAGACAAACAAGGCTAAGGTTATTGTCATGAATAAACTTTTTAACTTCCTATTTCTTGTGAGGGGAGTTCATTCCCCTAATGTTCCAAGAAGCAATCTTGGTCATGAGGGTTGATTTTTGTTACCCCCCTTCCTTTTCTTCTTCCACTTGGATGAATTAGCTGTATCATCAATCTTATTTTTGTTAGAGAGTTCATCCACTGCTTTGATTTTGAGCACAATACCAGAAGTCAGAGGCGTAATTTCATCAATGTGGTCCTCTAAATCCACATCCAAAAGAGCTTCAAATGAATTGGTGGACGTGGTTATGGGGGATTTAGGCTTGGGACTGGGGGTAGAGTCAGTAGCAACCTTGATCATGGGGGGGGGGGGGTTAGGATTGGGTAAGGTTGTTGGATCGGTAGAAACATTTCCCATGGGCAGGTTTAGATCCTTTTGGTCAGCTTTTGTCTTGCCTACAACTGGTATCCAACCATCATTGTTGGAATCAACCATTGTTTTAGGAGGGATGATTTCCCCTTTCAATCCCTTATCAATCTTTGTGCACTTGGCATTGGTGTGGCCAAACACAATGTAATGGCTACAAGAATGTGGCATAGCTTGGTACTCTATCTTGATTTGAGTAATATCCCCATTTTCCATTTTTAAGTCAATGGATGTGGGGTAATTCTTTTGGGGCTTAATTTCGACACATATACGGTCATAACTTATTCTCCTCATTTCTTCAGTGACAGAGTCTGCATATAAAGGCACACCAACTGCGGATGTAATGTAGCTAAGACCCTCTTCAGTCCAGAACTGCATAGGGACATTATGGAACATGACCCAAACAGGAACTCTGGCAATAGCTTCTTTAGAAAAGTTGCATTCAGGATACCATTTCTGCAATATAATAGCATTTCCAACAAAATTCCAAGGTCCATTTTCCACCACCTCATTCCTACTGTCCTGATTGTCAAACATGAATATGTAGTGGCCTTGATCATTGGCTATCACCTTGTTTAGCCCATACTTATCCCAAATCCTATGGGCAATATTCTTAACAAGGGAATATGGGAGATTTTTGCCTAGAAAAATCCCACACTCGCACATTCCATCTAGGAGTATCCAAGCTTGGCCACTTCTATAGGGGGGTTGAGTTGAATCCTATCATCAACTATAGTAGGTTTGTGGTATTTGAGAATAAATTTAGGATCATTCTTAGGGTCATTCCTTTCTGTGATAACTGACTTCCAAGACTTGATTGGTTACTTCAGCTATTCCTTATTTCCTCTAACTTCATTCTCTGTTCCATCTTTGCTTCCAGTGTTTTCCCCTCCACATAATGCTTCAGAGTTGAGGCAGCCTTTATGTTTGTACTTTTATCTGTCTGTTCACCAAGAGATTTCTGTGAATATCTGGCGTGCATGATTTCCTCAAGGGATAGACCCATACTTTGGATGAATTTGGCATATGCCATTTTCTCCTCATTCAGTTCTTTCATCTTGTCACCATCGGGAGTAGTTTCATAATGGGCTTCAACAATTTGGCCTTCTTCCATATCCTTCATAGCAGCAGCACTGCCATCATCAAAGGGAGGAATAATGGCAGGTTAGGCAGGTTGAATAATGGTGGACACTCCAGCAGACGAAGTAGAGGCATCCATGGTTCTGGGAGTATCTTCTACAGTAGGGCAGTTGCTGGGGGTGACCTTAATACATGGGTTAGGTTTAGTCATGGTTGATTAGATGGGTGGTGATTATCAAAGGTTATGTTTGTTTTTATTATTTGAATATTTCACATGATCACAATTATTATCTAAATATTTCATTTGGGGGGGTGGGGGGTGGGGGGGGTGTTAACCTGAGGGAGATATGTGTGGTTGCGACATGTGTCGATGATTTTAGCGCACAATAGCAAGTCCTAGTGACTTCCGGTAGCCTCGTACAATTGCAAGCAGGTGTCAGCTGCTCTAGTAACAATGATGTTTTCAAATAGGTCATAGCATAAAACAAAGGTGTACAAAATATCACACCGAGTTGTATAGTTGGCTCTATTGGTTTATGAACTCCATCGAGGGAGATATAGATAAAAACCTGAAAAGATAAAGGCACCAAAAAATACCTATCAGTAAATTAAAACAGATGCATATTAGTCAAGTAAAAAATTAGGCGTCGATTAAAAACATATGAAATGTCAATGTTAATGACCATGGTGCATTTATAAAAAAGGTTTAATCGCACATACTTCGATAGTTGGTGTCTCAATAAACCACTGCGTAACACATGCTAAATAGACTTAAGACTCGAATCCAATTACATTTCACCACGTAACAGCAGAAAAGTAGAATAATTTGGAAAAAAAAGTACTACAATCCAAGCATATGTTGGATTATTACAATCCAAGCAACCTAACAGTAGAATAACTCATGTTGTTTGTTTACAACTTCAGTCGAACTGTGTGTGTTTACAGTACAAAATAGTTGTTATTGTATTGCATTCACAAACTGTTTGTTTACAATTTCAATCTAACTGTGTGTGTTTGTTTGTTTACAGTAAATTGTATTGTAAACAAAATCATTATTAATCTACAAGCATTCAATGAATCATAGACATACCTATTCAGAATTGAAATACAGTTTCCAGTTAATAATTCTAGTCTCTGACTTCAAAATTCAGGCTTTTTTACTTATTGTTTCGTGATAGCTTAGTATGTGATATCAAATGCACTTTACAATATTAACCTCCTAGAATAGTCAAGTTAGATGAAGTACTTAAAAGGGACTATCTAACTGTCCGTAGTTCAAATGTATGGAAGAAAGACCATTAAGAGAGATCAGATGGACATATGTCGGATATTTCCTTCGTAAGCAGGAAATTTAATCTAGGAGTTTTAAGATTAGACCTGCTTGTAACATAAACTTTTTTTTTGCGTCTTACATGAACTCGTACTGCTCCTGTCTTCTCGAGGATTTAACAGCTTTTCCATCATGATCAAGTCATTTGGATTCTATTTTGGGAACGTAAGAATATCTCACCAGCATCCGGAAGTCCATCTTTGCGAATCACAAATGATCGTTTCTTTTCATGATCCAGAATTGCAATCTTAGTTGGTGTGCTGAGATATATTTTGTTCACCTGATGAGAAGAAATGGCACTGTAAGTATTAAAAAAATTTGTAGAAGAGGGAAAGAAGAAATAGACGAATCGTTTCCCAAACCTACTTCTATTCAAAAGTTATAGCATCCCCTTGTTCAGTAAATCGCTCCTTATTCTGCAAATTGTCAAGATAATCGTGTCTCCAATCCTTCTGCCCGAACGTCACTGTATACAAACAAGAATGGTAATCATAAGATGATTCAAAAGTTCAGATTAAAGATGTGTAATTATAGACGTCACGCATTCACGCATAAATTTAACATTATGAAGAGAATATATGAAACTATACTATAATCATTTAACTAGACAGAGCAGTGATGGCACAATTCTTCACGTCAATACATATTATTGTAGGAATGTTTTGTTGCATTCATTCCCACTCAAACTTAAAAATAAACAATAATAATTTTACACCAGATTCTTTGATATCTCAAATGGATTCGAATATTTTATCATGTCTTGGGGGAGATCTCAATTACTCTTGAGGACATTTGTGAGTTGTTTACCTTAGATATGGACTAGTTCAGTACTTTATCTTCTTAACAAATAATGTGAATGCAATAATGAATAATAAGCAAGACTAATGCGTATTCGGTGTAGCTGGTGACTACATTATGAAGTTTAGACTCCATTTGGCATGAATGCGTTAATATACCATCTAGTTGTTGTGTCCTGTTCTACCAAGAGATAATTGTCTTCATTTCTCTGTCACTGACTTTCTGTATTTGGATAGGATGATAGTTTTGATATTTATAGTTTATTTTCAATGTGTCGATGCACTAGAGGATAAGAATAAAGATGTGGGCTGATTTGTTTGGGTTATTTTAAGACTTAAGATACCAATGAGGAATGTCTAAATTAGACTTGCAGCTGCACTGTTGGTTACAGTTTGACTTTCTTTTTGGGTGTTTTTGTTCACACCTTGGTTTTCTGTTTGCATCCCCCGTTATTATACATCCCCACTATTATCTATGGTGACTACATTATGAAGTTTAGACTCCATTTGGCATGAATGCGTTAATATAACATCTTGCATTAGGGGAAAAAATTTAGTCTTGTACTTGAATTATCATTAAGATTAGTAATATGCTCCATCTGGTCTCTTCACTTTTTGTTGTATTTAAATGCTGCCTCTGCTAGAATCATGTAGTGATGATCTCTCTGTAATTTCTTATAAGCAAAATATAAGGACTTAATTAACGAGATTTTATTAATCCACTCTAGGCTTTTGTTAATAAAAAATATTGTAGCATAAAATTTTGAATATGACTTGATATGTAGTAATCCATTCCTTTCTTGCAAGCATCCTAATGCGTAAGAGTCAAGTGAGACACTTGTTACATGTCAAATAAGTTTGGTTTGGAGAACATCCTTTCACCTCTTTCTTAATATGAGAGGAATCTCTCTTATTACTTGCACCATAAACATTTAGGAGACAATTACGTGCGAGTGTCTGTGGATACTGTTTACACTCCGGATGCCCCCCTTCCCGTACCTTATGGTGATGAGTTAGTAACAGTTATGAATGCACATAATTCACATGTTGCATGGCCTAAAGAATTTGTTATAGTAGACGCAGAGGTAAAGTTGTGAGCAGTTTTCTTTTATATTAAAGATACCATTGTTAATATTTTTAACTATTTTATAACCAATGCAAACCAGGAAGAAGATAGAGAAAATGGTGTTGAGAGAGGGGCACTTATGGTATTTGCAAGCATGCTAGATTCAATCATGAAAAGTGATACCGTAAAAATTCCAGTTGGGATTTTTGGAGACGAACTTCAATCAACCTACATTCCTAAACATGAGTTGGTGCGTTTTTGTAAAATGGAGGAGCTTGATGCCAGTTGTCTAATCGGATACATGAGGTGTGAGAATAAGTTGTTTTCATCTTAATTTTATTTGGCTACTCCTTTCTAATATATTTTTATTTTGTTTTTTAGATTCTTGTACGAGAAGTTTCAAAATAATCGGGATTTTACTGTATTTGTTAATCCCGGGGCTGCTCAACAAGCTTATTTGAAGAAAAAAATGCATATTTTTATTAGGAATGCAATGAAAGATGCTAAAGAGAACTAAACATATTTTATGCCAATTAACATAGGGTAAGTTTATTTATTGTCTTAAGTTGTTATAATTATATCAAAACATGCTTGTATCATTGATGTTAACAACTCATTACATTGTAGGTTTCATTGGTCTTTAGTAGTTATCGATTTCTCTTCGAGGAATATATTCTATTTAGATTCTTTACATAAGGCGCCAGATCGAGACTTGAAACTCTTTACAAGCACGTGAGTAATGACTTATATATATATACCTTTAGTCACATTGTCTTTGTACACATGTTTTTCATTTTAATCTTTGTCTTAAAGTGAATTTAAAGCGTTGGTGGTATCGAAAGGAGGAAGAGTTTCAGGTTCAAACTGGGAGAATGTTAAGGTACGATGATGTTAATGAATATACATTACTGACTTATATCTTAAATCTTAATATAACTATTATCTTCAACATATCATTCTATAGGGCCCTCTACAACCGGGAAATGTTGAATGTGGGTTTTACATATTGAAGTTCATGAGAGATTTAATGGAGAAACCGTCTCAATCTACTAAACTAAAGGTAATAAATATTTATTTTATAACATTTTGTTTCATTGCTAATTACTTTTATAAGGAAAGATTGAATACAACTTATGTTATTTGATTTGTTAGATGAAAGAGTTGGCTGAAAAAGTAACCTATAAAAATCATGAGATAGAAGAAGTTCAACATGAGTTCATCGATTTCATTCAGGACTATTTTTAGTGAGCTGCAGTTGTGGACAATTTTGGCCTATCTTTTCGGGTACCTTTTTTTTTCTTCTTCAATCTAATTAATTACTTTGTTGATGATGTTGAATGCCCGGGGTGGGATTTATATTGTTGATGGTGAATTCCCATGGTGGACTTTATATTGTTGATAGTGAATGCCCGGGTTGGGCTTTATATTGTTGTTGTTGGTTAAATATGTCAAGTTTAATTTTGGATTATTAAAAAAATAAAGGAAACTCTGCCGAAATTTTTATAAAACCTTCCTCATTTATCTCTCAAGTAAATTTTTATAATGTTGTTCTTGTTGTTGATGATGATACTGAATTCCCGAGGTGGGCTTTATATTGTTGTGGTTGTTAAACATGTCATGCTTAATTTTGGATTATTAAAAAAACAAAGAAAATTTTGCCGAAATTTCCATAAAACCTTCCCCATTTATCTCTTCCATGCCTTAATAAAGAATGAAAGTAAAATTAACTTTAATATTATGCAAATGTTAATTTTTTGATGCACAATATTATATTAGAATATCATTATTGTTCGAGTTATATTCTTTATATGGTGAATCTATTTTAGTTGTTAACGACTATTTGTTTCCTCCTTTTATTCAGGTATCGATCCGGATGTTGCCTATTGCGTATTCGGTGTAGCTGTTGCTAAATTGGGTTTCCATGCTACACGAATAGAACTAATGTTGCAGTTTAATTTGCTAGTTTTTATGTCTATAGTATAGGTCATTTTAGATATCTTTTTATTTTTGAGTTGTCCAGAAGTCTATTGGGAACTGCTGTTGTTTTTTATTTTCTTTAATTTCAAATATTAATGACATTTTTTTATACTTATGGTTCAGTTATATTGGTACTTGGAATTTGCTACTTTGAGTACGAAAATTTGTGCTTTGAATTGGCAATTCGTAGTTTTATGCATAACATGTTTGGGATATTGTAATAGTATAATAGAATTCATCGCAAAAAAATGAAAGAAAAGAAATAACTTTTATGACCGTATGTTTTATGACAGTTTTATGTAAGCTGTCATTATAATTATTAAAGTAATCGTACTTTTTATGACCGTTTTATTAATATCCGTCACTTTTCATAGGTTTATAATGACGGTTCAATAAACATGATATTATTGTTAATGACGGTTTGTACGAAAAACTGTCGTAATAGGATGGTTTATCATGACGGTTTTGTCAACACCAATTTTATTAAGACACACAACATTATTGTTAATGACGGTTTGCACCAAAAACTGTCGTAATAGGATGGTTTGTTATGACGGTTTTGTCAACACTAATTTATTATGACACACAACATTACGACGGTTTTTAAAGCTTCGAAAACTGTCATAAATAACCTTTTATGACCCTTTTTACCCGTCATAACAATGACTATTTCTAGTAGTGATATTAGACCTTGATTTGTTCGTGTATTGGTAATTTAAACCCTAGATAATTAAAAGCACCTTACTCTCATCTCAACATGGCAGAACTCTCTCGAATATACTCAGGGACTCAATATTCAGGTATCAATGTTATTTATTGTTCTTCTCATCTCATATATGTCAAAATTTATTTTGTTTGATATACTGATTCATTATAAATCTGACGGACTGAAATTTGGTACTTAATACATTTTTTTTTATTTGAATGTATTTATTATTTAGAAAACCTGACATAGATAGATACATTTGTCTTTGATTTCATTTGCCTTCGATTTCATGAGAAAATTGGTAAATTATTATACATATAAGTTTAGACTAATAATGAATAATGAACAATACAAGTTATTGAATATTTTCAACCAACACACTTAAATTTCTTCAAGAAGCAAGAAGAAGTTGTGATTCCCATTCAGATATGGTATAAGTTATGTAATCTACTCTTCTTATTATGCATACCAACCATTTGATATTTATTTTGGTTGTGCCCTTATTTTTTATTTTCATGCTAGCTCATTTCCTTATAATATTATTAGTCTCAAGTTTGGTTTATAAAGGTTATTTCTTTAACCACCTTGTTCTATGGTAAGTTTTTTTATTTATGTATATAAATTTTTTGGTGAAACCGCTCAAAACCGGCTATGAAGTGTTTTGAGAAATTTGTGGATATTTTAATTGTCAAACATAGTCATAATTATTTACTTTTTTCTCATTTTTTATTTTTCGTTTTGGTTCACTTCAAGTGACTCCATATATGTCATATATATTATGATCGGAGTAAAGCTAGCATTAAGACCAAATTTCGTCACAAGATCTATATAACTAGAGGTTAATACAAGCATTACAATCACACCCATATGGTGCCACCATTACTTGTAGACCTTAAGGTAGCATCGACACAAAAAGTGAGTATTAGAACCAAGTCTATGTTTTTTTGCATTAGAAGAAAATTATAATTTAAGTAGAACTATATTCTTAAGTACCAGCTAGGAACTACAATACTTCTACCAAAGAAGGCATCACATTACGTGAAAAGAATATCTAAAAAAATATAAATGGTGAAATGCATGTTCTTCGGTAAAACAATAGGTACAAGGATGTGTATGGATCCCAGTATGTCAATGGCCCTTTAAAAGACTCAACTAGCACTCTTAAATGCCCAATGCTATAATATATTATCACAAATCGTGTTTAACCATTAATTATTTAGCCTTTTCGGACTTCATTTAATATTATAACGTTCTCACATTACTTATCCTAGTTTATGGTTGAGATTTTGATTTAGTTAATCAACTTTATGTAGCTCACACTATAAAAATGGTAAACAACCCGAGTTTATCTTAACTGAATCAAAGTTGATTTGCAGTTCCAACTCTAGTCTTTATAGTAGCCATGTTTTGAGAAGAGTGTCCCTTACACTATAAAGTTCAAAAGAACATATTGTCATTGTCAAATGAGTTTAGATGTAGTTATAATTTCATTGTATCAGTTGCAACACATTGTATTAATAAACAATTGTATAACTGCAAATATCACGCTTCCACATATCTATCTCTAGTGCGCTAGTTCAACATATTTAGCTCTAGTATGCTGGTTTAACATTAAAATGCAACATATTTATCTCTAGTACACTTCCCATTAAAGCCAATTTCTCAAAACCAAAACAAAACTAAAAGATGTGCTTATACTTACGAATACAAAGACCTCAAAACCTAACAAAAGTGAAGTGTAGTTTCAAATGAATATAAATGAGCTTCAATCCGTCAATCTAACAAGGAAAATCCATAATAGTTTCATAAATACCATCTAGTTCCGATAAAGTATCATTTAATTCCCCTATTTAAATTGTTGTAATCCATCTTCAGTTGCTTGATCGGACTTAAAATGATTAACTTGAAGGCCAAAATCTTTTTGCAATATAGTCTAGGATTATTATAACACATCATATCAATTAAGTCAGACCCGTGATTCTTAAACATCCACCAAAGAAGTATGCTCATTCATTAATCAATCAACTTCGGATTCCTTCATTAAAGAAAAGCTTT
Organism: Sambucus nigra; assembly: GCA_949130495.1. Lineage (NCBI taxonomy): Eukaryota > Viridiplantae > Streptophyta > Magnoliopsida > Dipsacales > Adoxaceae > Sambucus > Sambucus nigra. The sequence continues at coordinate 860,480 of CASBWL010000008.1, forward strand.
CAAAACATTCTAAGGTATACAAATAATAAATAATTTGTGTCCATATTTTTTTTTGGCATTTCGTAGTAAATTTATTTTTGGTATACTTTTTTTGATTCTTTTTTCTACAGTGTAACTCACGAAGTTATTCTAAACTATGTACTATTAGATTAAAGGAAAAACAACACATCTGGGTATGAAGAACCATTAATAAGTCCATGGATATAAAAAAATTACACAAACAATATGTTTTTTTCACATTACCTCAAAGATGAATAAAAGAAAGATATACTATCAAACAAATAAGAATTGGATTCCCGCATATTGTGCTCTTTTAAAGCAATCAATAAAAAGGACATATTGATCATATGGACTGAAATATTCATAAAAGGCAGTTAGTGAAGATCTTGAGTTACCTAAGTCATCTTTCCCTTATTTATTTTGTATTAAGATATCATCTGTTGTGTTAATGCATTTACTTTTGATGGTCAATACAGTTTTGAACTTCACCATCCAAAAAATAATTAGTGGGATAATTTCATTTTGTTTTTTCTTTTAATAGGTTTTTCACATCACAAAATAATGACTTTGAGTTGATTGCACAAATAATATTCTCTCAAAATTTCATACTTCGAAGGAATGATTAATTGGTAATATTATATATGGTTATATTTCAACCTTTTCTCCTTTCCAATCATATATGTTGAACGCCAACACGAGTCCCCTGTCAAATTTTATCTTTGGACCATAGATTCTCACAAGATGAATCTTGTTCTAAGTATCTTAATGGTGGAGCTTCATTAGCGCATTTATTAGCCAATTGACCAGGCACCTTGCTCTGCTATTGATCATTATCAGCCCCAATGAATATACCTGATCCAGTCCCCTATATCCAATCCTTTTCTCTTTAGGAATATATTGTGTCTTATGAATCTCAGAAGCCTTGCCTTTTTCAAACCCTCCAGATTGATTCTTTTGAACAAATACAAGGCCTAAAATAGTTCCTGATTTTGCAAATTCACCTTCTCATGCCCTTACTATTAATTTTTCTTTGAGTTATGTGTCCGTAATCGAAAATCTACTATACCCCATGAGTCCGACTCCGTGGGGTTTAACAATGATAGAAAAAAATAAGAAAATATAATGACTCTTGCACATATTGTGAAATGAATATATAAATTTAATTACAATTAGCTATAGGTTTAAATGCATATACCAACTAAGCATACATTAGCTCTTCTTCTTTTTTGTGTATGAATATATAAATGGGCGAATCTAGAACTCTTTCGGGGATGGTCACTAATGCCTCCTTAAGAAATGATTTTAGTGTAGTGCAATGTCAGAAAGAACCATTAGCTTTGCGTTTCCATTGACCATGGCCTGGCTCTGAATAAAAAAGACCAAGTAAAGTCTTGCCCAAATCGCAAATATCTAGTCTATTAGAACCATATATTCCCAAGATTGAATTAACATATGCCTGGTACTTTTTAATTATGTGACGGTGAGAAAGATCACAGATATATCTTTGAAGAATGAGGTAAGGTTGGTTGTCTGCTTTGGATACCAAAAAAGGTTGTCTACTTATCTCAGAGCTTCCACCATTGTGTGTAGGAGCTTGTGCACTAGTTACAATATTTCTTTATTACTGTTGTGTACAGAATTTTAGCAGTGCCTTATAAATCAGAGGCTTATTCATAAGTGATAAAGACAAGTTAGCGTAGAGAAGTTTGATTGTAAATGATTGATATGGTAGAATACAATGATGAAGAAGATATGGAATGTGACTAGTAGTAAAAAAAGTGCAAAGGCATTTCACTAAAACCTGGAGAAGTCTTGGTTGGACCATGGAGGCTCTTTTAGCATGTACAGATTTATCTTGTTATTTGTCTTAATAGATCACATAACATATATGCGAAAGGTGGAATGAATAACCACCCTAGTTGCAATGTGGAATATCAATTGTCACGAGAATAAAACATCGGACCACCGGTTCAAAAAATGTATACTTATTAATATAAAAATATCAGTATGTTTTGAAGACTAAAATGTACATGAGGTTATCATTCTCAATAAATTTGATTTAATCTAAGAGGTGCATATTTATTTCTACTGTTATGGAATGCTACTATTATTTTTTTTGGATGACTTTAAGCTTATATGGTTGTAAAGTATGGATGAATTTAAGTCATATTATCATTATGGAATTTTACTACTATTATAGAAGTCATAATTGTTGATGTTACGATGTAGTAATTTTGTTATATATTTATTTAAATTAGATTGGATTGGATATTTTAATAGTTTTTTTTTGCGATTGCTAAACAATGTAAACGGATACGGATATTATCTGAATCCGAGGTATCCGAGCAGGTACGGATATGGATAGTTGTTTTAACTATCCGGGGGGTGCGGATACGGATACAGATGGTGCATCTAGATAGCAAATACGGATATGGAAAACATAGTATCCAATCCGTATTCGTCCGTTTACCACCCCTACCCACGAATCTTCCCGAATTTTTAAAATGTCATTTGAAAGCCTTTTGGAGTCATTTTTGGAGAAAATGTAGTAGAGAACAAAATGCAAAAAAATAGGATTTTCTACGAGGCTTCGTGGACCGAATAGTCATTTTCGGAACCAAAACGTCGAAAAGCAGTTTCTAAAATGACGACTTAATTTACCCAATTTCATAGACTTCTTCAAATTCAAGAAGTTGTTCTACAATTCAATCCTACCCATCAAAACCCAATTTAGATATCAACTAACCCAAAAACTATATCATCTTATCACACCCACTATGATATGAATAGAAATCGGAAATTAATCTAAAAGCAAGTTTAACCACTTGCCTTAGGGTTCGTAAGGTCTGAATTCTTTGGTGTAGATGATGATTATGTGACACCCCGCCTAATAAAATACCGGGTGATCAGTCCTATACCAAATTAAAACAGGAATCCCAGTTGGATCATCCTTAGCATCACTGCCGAAAACTTTTTAAAAACTTATTAACCACCTAGTATTCCAAAAACTGGTGCCAATTTTAACTTTTCAATTAAACAAAACAATACATGTGGAAAAATATAAACCATTCACACAACTGAATGAAAAAGAACTGAATCATAATTACACAACATGCCGAATAAATCACCGGCCACCAAAGAAATAATCCAAATACAAATATTCAACATCTGAAAACTGTACCAAGAAGTCTGGGCGACAAGCCCTAAATAAAACTGAAACTGATACAAGATTCCTACTATAGGAATGAATGAATGATGCGTCTAATCCAAACTCCTGCTAGCATCCACATATGCCGCAGCTCCGTGTCCCTGGAATAGAACATCAATCCTAGCGTCCCTGTGGCTGGACACCTAAAAGGTTTTGAAAATAGTTTTATAGCAAGGGTTAGAACCCAAAATATTTTGAAAATATTTAGCAAGTGAATTAACTGCAGTAATTTAAAATGCATGAATGCGCTTCATATTTAAGTTAGTGTCGCACTCCCTTGTGGACATTCTCACCCCTCCACTATTGTGCACACCTACCGGTTACCTTAACCCCACCTAGTTGTACTACCCCGTCCAACTAGTCCTGGTATAACCTTCCCTTGCCATACTACTCTAACCCGAGTATAATGATTATTGAATTATAAGTTATTTCACAATTAGCTTAATAAATTCCTCTTAAATAGCAGCATATAACCGTGTCACAAGTTATATAAAGTAATTACATCACACACTGTATTATTCCCACAAATAATTAACTTAATTAATTTCTCATTAATTAACAACATATAACTGTAACCCGAGTTATATAAGGTAAATACATCACGCACTGTATTATCACCTACATATAATATTTACTACCATATTATACGTACCTTTACTAACATCCACACATATATCATACGCGTATCCATCCTTCCGAGTATACCCTCACCGGATGATTCCCTCTAGAATGCTATCTCACTAGGTGTGCTCACAAAACCTAGTTTTCCCCAAGTTAGAATCGCTCACCAACTTGGACCAAAATATACGAAATGGAGGCGGTCATATTCCTTCCCTGAAAGTGAGATAAATCCCTCACCCATTTATACCGAACGCTATGACCTGGGGATATACTCGCCCTACTCCTCAAGCTAGGGGATTCACCCACATCGCGCAACCTCCCTTGATAGCATTAGAGTATATAAATTTAATGAATATCTAGTCACTGATATTTAGTATCACGCAAAATAAATACACGTATATATATACTATCACGACACCGTATATATATAATATAAACTCCGGCTTTACCGTATACTCAAAATCCCGTACACTGCCCGATATTTCCTGAGTCTATGGTCCGACTCAATGTAATTAATTTTCTCACTTAATAATTTATCCTCTTCCCGAGTCTATGGTCCGACTCTAATATAATTAATTCACACCTCAATTAATATAATACTTTCTCCGAGTCTATCGCCCGACTCTAATTAAATTAATTAACACTCATATTAATTTAATACCAATCCGAGTCTGTGGTTCGACTCTAATACAATTAATTTACACTTAAATTAATTAACCCAAATTCTGAGTCTGTGGTCCGACTCTAATATAATTAATTATCACATTAATTAATAAGTACCCCTTCACTAGTCTACAATCCGATTCTGATAAAACTAGTTATCCCATCCATTAGTTTAATCCTACCCGAGTCTACAAACCGACTCTAATCAAATTAATTAACACCCTTATTAATTTAATCCTACCCGAGTCTACAAACCGACTCTAATTAAATTAATTAATACACTCTTATTATTTTAATATTTTCCGGAGTCTATGTTCCGACTCCAAATTAATTACTCTCTCTTAATAATTAATTTAATACTTTGGTGTCACATAACCAACATACCCGGACTCGCCCACTTGGTCCATAATTCAATATTCACCCGAGTCTATATTCCGACTCAAAATTATTTAGTTTATCTCCAAACTTAATTCACTACCTTAGGGTCGCTTGACCAATATACCCGGATTCACTCACTTGATCCGTACCTCACTATTTTGGAATAAAATTTCTCAAATTTCATCCATTTAATGTCCCACATAAATTCATCCTAATCCCGATTTCTTTCTCCCATAATTGCTAGGAATATTTGTTTCACAATTATCTATCACTTATTAATGTATGAAACTTAACTTTTAATAATTTTCCTCTTATATAATAATCTGGCCGAACTGCCCAGAATTTCCTATCATCGATCGATCGACCCGATCGATCGATCGACCCCTTCGTTACAGCTTTTCTTCCCCCCTGTTTTTCACCATTAACGAATTTCAAGGTTTTTAAACCATAATTTACCTCTAATCACATCATCCCATCCTCTACACATGGTCAATCTACATCCTACTCATCATAAAGATCATTAAGCTAATCAACCCCTCTAATTATCTCTTAATTTTCGAAATGGGTCTTTCTCACTAAAATTTAATTATCTGTTTTTAAATCCCAATTTCCAGATTCGATTTCCACTCTTTTATATTCTGAATTTCTCATTCAAATCATAAATACATATTCAGATTTCAATCACCCATCTAAATCTTACTTTGAATCTCATTCAAGTATTTCAAAAATAAAAACCCATTTAGTACCCATTTACACCTAAAAACGGATTTTCATACCCACATCACTATAATATAAATTGATTATCATGCTTTAAGAATCAAAAACAGTTAACCACTTGCCTGAAAGTGTTCGTAGTGTCTGCTTCCGTTGGCGGAGTCCCTCAATTTGGCTCCAAAAGCTCCCAATTTGTTCTTGATTTGCTTTCCCCCAAATCCCCTCTCAAACCCCAGGTTTGGAGCTGTGTTGGCTACTGATTTCCTAATCTCCCATTAGGTTAAAAACCCTTAATCCCGTTTTTCACCTAATGGGCTTAATTAAAGTGGCCCAACTCACCCCGTGTGGGCCCGGCTATGCCTAAAAATACCCCGAGACCCAATTACTACCCCCGGGTACTCTTTTCTGACTATCTCGACCCATCCGGACTCAACTACGCACTCAGAATTGGCATCCGAATTAATTTATAAAAATCCTTATCTCACACCCCATTAACTCTATACCGACTCCTGGCTGGAATAAGTGTATACCTCGTCATTAATACTCGGAATGACGTAATTAAGTTAATATTATTCACTTAGTAAATAAATTTTCCTAAAACATTAACCATTCACTCCCCGATTAATATTTAAATATATATATTGCCATAATTAATTCAATTAAAATTACAACACACCAGTAATTTAAAATCCTGAATTAATTAAATATTAAATGCACAAAAATACGGGGTGTTACATATTATTTGATGAAGAATGGCTCCCATGGTTTCTCCAATTGCACCCACTTCTCTCTCTCTCAATTGGGGTTTTCTAAAATGTGTTATAGTTGCCACACCCTCTCACTTTTAGAGTTTAATAACTAAATCCCATTTTTAGGCTTGTGGGCTTCATAAAAAGAGCCCAAACACTCCTATGTGAGCTTGGTTCTGCCTAAAATGCCCCGAGACCCATTTATTACCTCTAGGTACTCTTTTTCGACTATTTTGACCCATCGCTCAACCGTACACTCAGCATTGTCATCCAAATTATTTTACTAAAAGTTCTTATCTCGACCCAATATTGTCTATGCCCGACTCCCAGTTGGGATAAATAAATGCCACGTCACTATTGCTCATTATAACGTAATTAAATTATTACTATTCACTTAGTATATTTAAATCCCATAAATATTAATCGTTTACTCACCAGATTAATATTCAATAAATATAAATAATAATTAATTCAATTAAATAACAGCACACAAGTAATTTAAAATTAACCGAATTAATTAAATAATAAATGCCCAAAAATATGAGGTGTTATATACTTTCCCCTTACAAGGGAATTTCGTCCCCAAAATTAGGTTGTACCTATGGCGAATACCTCTAGATTCTGCTCTCGCATGTCATCCTCCTGCTCCCAAATGGACTCGTCAACGATGTGGTGTCCCCACTAAACTCTAACAAGTGGTATCACTTTAGACCGCAGCTTTCGCTCACTACGATCCAAAATAGCTACAGGCCTCTCCTCGTGACATCTGGTTGCAAATCAAACTCCTCAAGTGGAACATGCCATAATATCTCACGCTTCTCTGATAATCCTTCAGCGATGCCATGTGAAACATGTCGTGTATCCGTTGTAGATGATATGGTAAACCCGATCTATAAGCTATCGATTCCACTCTCTCAATGATAGGGATGGGCCCCTACAAATCTCTATGCTAGCTTCCCTGTCATGTCGAACGTCATGACCTCTTTCATGGGAGACTATAACCAACACCTGGTCATCAACATCTAAATCAATCTTCTCCAAACATGTAGTGTCTCAAAAGACAAGCCTATGCTCCGTCGGCTCTACGAAAAAGGCCCCACCTTATATGGATGCAATTTCTTATTTCCAACCTGTGACTCCCTCGAGTTAAATATTCGCAACAATACCTAACTACTCATGTCAGACTTCAACTCCTTAACTCACGGTGATGTAACCATCCTTACGTTTCTGAGCTATCTAAAAAAAGACGCAGTTTGTTCCATTCCTGACGATGGACCATAAATCACTTTGGGTCCCAGAAGCTTGTTATTCCCCCACCCTTCCCAACCAAAGGGTGGATGGAAAAATTTCCCTAATAATGTCTCAGAACGTATTACGTAGATAATAAATTGCCATGAGGTATCACACGTAACTCTACTAGTGGTAATTAATACTCCCAATAACCCACAAATTTTAAATTATGCATTCCTCGATTTTGGATGTCCCAAAATATTAATTTCACCACTCGTGCTCATCAATCCCATCACTGGGAATATCAAAATTACAAAATTCGAGTTGAAACAACCCCGGATCAACCTTTTTTAATTCCTAAATGATGTAACTTTGAGGCAACTTCACTATATATTTCTCACCACCGATCCCCACGCTCAACATTTCACATTACGAGGGACATCTTACTCCCCTTTTCTGTAATATACTTAAAATCACTGCCCTTGCGTTTGCTCCCAAAACTGCTCGATATCTTACTAAGTGAGACTCTTCTCCACCTAGGGTGCCCATACACCCTATAACCCGTGCATGTTTGCACAAACCTCCGATCGTCACATACGTAACATACTTATCTCAAGTTCGGCCCCCGCATTCTCAGTGTGGCTAAATCTTTTGGTATTTTCGATCACCTTACCAATTACTATTCAATTATTCCCGATATTGCCCCACCTATCCACTTGTGGTGCAAATCTTCCCAGTGTTTCTTTCGCAACACTTAACGGTTCCACCGGACCTATTTCTTAGTGGCTCTACGCTCAACGTAATTTTCCACGTGATCACTAATTATCACTAAATTCGATGACCTAGCATCCGATAATGTCTTCCCAATTCCGATATTTATTAAGGCTTGTGCGTATAACATCTCACAGAAAAGCCCAAAAGAACTTTTCCCGATGCACTATTCCTCAGCATTGTCGGTCATCGATTTTCGTAAAACCCAAAGTATACACTCGGGACACTCAACCTCTATCCCTATACTCACATATCTAATCATGGACTCCTGCGTCACTAAAAAAGTGACATATATTACTGCGCTCACACCATCACTACGCCCTTAGCATTAAATATTGAGAGTGCGCTTTTATTCAAATAAAGAAAATATTTAATTAAACTCAGTTTTTCAATTAAATCCTAAAACATGCATCTAGGTGTGATTGAAGACAATATAATCATGCAAAAACATTCAATCACAAACAAACACACAAATGAGGAATAATCCCCCAAAAGGGCAAAACCTTTTATTTTCACTATAATTTGTAAAGAACGGTTTACACGGATTATACTGAAAACAAGAGTGACATACGAAATACCCTCAGGTATCGATTCCGATGTCGTCGGTTGGAATCTCTCGCAAGAACTCCAGATGGGCAGCAATGGAAAAGAGTCGTCTTCTCCACAAGTTACTCCAGATGAGTAAAAACGATCCTTTGAAGGTTTAAAGATTCACATACATATATGGGAATGGTTTTATGAATCAAGAAGGCATAAAACCTTAAAAACTTGAAGTCTATTTTCTGGGCTGTAAAACGTAAAAATCGTATGCGAAAGACTTGGAAAACGTGTATAATGAACATAGATATTTATACGAAAATCGAGGTGGCGTCGTCGCTCGAATGAGATCACGCGACATCCTCATGTCGTGTGAACGACGGAGAGATGTCGTTCGAATGTGCTCGACGACCGAGAAAAGTCCGCTTCTACACTTAGAAAAATTTCTGCTTTTTGTTAAAAACAAATCAGACTTCGAAAAATCTTTTCTAAAAAAATTCTCAAATATTTATGCAAATATAAACAACTCCAATAAATCATTTTATCAATTACGCGAAGTGGAGTAGTGGGAATAGTTGAGCAGCACGTCGCATGAACCATGATGCACGTGAGAAGATAGTGGATGCATGGATTCAGATCAAGGCCGTCGTGGATGATCGTGTTGATGTGTCGAATGTAGCGGTATCAGACATGCATACTGTGATCTAGGACAAATAGAAAATTCCTAGATTCTACCCCGGACATTTATAAAATTATATCCTTATAAATGTCCCCCTATGTCTATGTCGGTACATACATAAAAAATTTGAATTATCCTATCTCCATAAAGCAAACATATGAGATAATATCCCCATTAAACCCTCAAACTGAGAATACTAACTGACATGTCGTCAATCAAACTTCAACATCTTCATCAACTCTCAAAGCTTTTATCATCAGGGTGTGCAATCCAATGATCACCAATTTTGTACCTACACACATGAGATAAAGCAGATACCCGTGACACGCAACAGTTTGATATATAATGACATGCAAAAATCAAAAAATTAAACTTAAGCAAATCATTGATAAATCAACCATCCAAACAATTCTCATAATTCATTCTCCCCCTTTTTATGAAATCCCTAAATAAACATATATGAGAAGCACAATTAAATGCAAATGAGAATGTCACAAGGTAATAAACTTTCTTTCTTTTTTTGAATTTTTCAAAATTATTCACACAAAATATACAACAAAGAATCACACCATGAACAAACACAAAAACAACCAAGTCGATGATTGCTAAAATGTAGGGGTGTGAGAAAATTCAATAGGAAAATCAATGCATACAAACATAACATATGTGCACGATGAATATCGGATACTCCTAACGAATGAACTCAACATCTTCCTTAGGTGTAAAAAGTGAAATTATAAGAAATTGACTCAATCAAATCAGCAAATCAAAGCTCAAAGTGATTTCCATACCAATAACGTCTAAAACGATTTAATACTTTTTAAAGACTTTCAAAGAAGTGCAAACCCGTTGAAATTATCCAACCAAACTCCCTCAGATTTATAGTTTGAATAGAGGTGATCTAAATTCTCAAACATTAGAGAATCAATGGTGAAACCTAATGGCCCATATTTGGCATGTGTTACTTTTTATTGCCTTTCAATTTTTTCGGGCTCTTTTAACCACTTTGGACCCCGGGTAATTAAAATACCTCAATTTTTTAGGTCCGAGTGAACGGTGGCTTAGTATTCGCAAAGGCCAAAAGAGTACCTTTATCAGCCCTTCCCCATTTTCAAGTAACACACAAGCTCACCAAACGGTTTTTACATGCATTCCAATCTTGTCAAGTTTTATGGCATATGGTTCGTTGTATAGACAGAATTGAGATGGAAACACTCAAGCCAACATGTGATAGACAAGTACAATAATCAAATAAAGTCGTGCATGTGTGCAATAAAAGAGATAAGGAGCCAAACATGTAGAAAGATATCACTAATCACATCTCAAAGACTCCAAATAATGTAAAGCACGGGGATGCAATGATGTAGCGTCTCAAATTACTATCAAACAGTCACGTGAATAATGGAAACGAAAGTTGTGACTCGACTATCTTAAATGCTCATCCATAAAAGGTGTAAACAGAATACAAAAATATTTTTGTGCTTTTCTAAAATTTTTATAAAAAGAAAATCTTTTTGGATTTTTTTTAAAAAAAATAAAAAGAAAAAAGGAGAATAATACAAATGATACAAACTAGAAATAAGAATCATATGATATGAACATGACTATGCATCCTATCATAGACAAGGACCATCCCCTCAGTTAACTGTGAAAATCCCTAAAGACTTCCTAAGACTCTCGAATCTAAGGGAATCTAAAGGTTTCGTTAAAATATCGGCTAACTGAAGGTCAGTGGGTACGAAACTCAGGGATACGACTTTATCCTCAACTAACTGACGTATAAAGTGCTCGCATATCCTGATGTGCTTTGTGAGCGAATGCTGGACTGGATTGTGGGATATGTTTATCGCACTCGTGTTATCACAGGAGATGGTCATGGTGTCCTGTGATATCCTATAATCCTCCAGTATCTGCTTTATCTATATAAGTTGTGTGCAGCAACTTCCGGCAGCTATGTACTCAGCCTCCGCAGTGGACAAAGAGATGGAGTTTTTATTCTTACTCAGCCAAGAGACAAGAGCAGAACCAAAGAAGAAACACCCACCAGAAGTGCTCTTACATCCATCTGCATCCCCAGCCCAGTCAGTATCCGAGTATGCGGACAAACGGTCAGTGGTATCAAAGGAATACCAAATGCCATGGGAGAGAGTCCCACTTACGTATTTGATAATACGTTTAAGAGCGAGTAAGTGAGACTCTTTAGGGGACGTCTGATATCGCGCACAGACTCCAACACTAAAGGATATGTCAGGATGACTAGCAGCCAAGTAGAGAAGACTACCTATCATACTCCGATACAAGGTTTGCTCTACATCCTTGCCTGAAGTGTCCTTACTAAGCTTGGTATAAGTACTCATAGGTTTACGTGCATGCTTAGAGGAGTCTAAACCAAATTTCTTCACTAGGTCTCTAGCATACTTGGATTGGGAGATGAACATCCCATCCTCTAGCTGACGAACCTGGAGACCAAGGAAGAAAGTAAGCTCACCTACCATGCTCATCTCAAACTCACTTGTCATCTCCTCCTCAAAGTGGTGAGCATGCTGGGAGTATGTGGATTCGAAGACTATGTCGTCCACATAGACCTGGGTACCCAAAAAAGCACTGTCATCTCCCCTGACGAATAATGTCATATCTACTCCCCCTCTCTTAAAGCCACGGGCTAAGAGATAGGAAGTAAGCATCTCGTACCAAGCACAGGGTGCATGTTTCAAACCATACAAGGCTTTCCTCAGATAGTAAACGTGCTCCAGGTGCTTAGGATCTTCAAACCCTTTTAGTTGTTCCACGTAGACCTCCTCCTATAGAATTTCATTTAGAAAGGCGCTCTTGATATCCATCTGATATAACTTGAAGCGCAGATGACATGCGATGGCGAGTAGTAAGCGGACGGACTCAATCCTCACAACAGGAGCAAATGTCTTCCCAAAGTCTACACCCTCTATCTATGTGTAGCCTTGAGCGACCAACCTAGCCTTGTTTCTGATTATGGTGCCATTTTCATCCATTTTATTCTTGAAAATCCACCTGGTACCTATCACATTCGTCTCACTAGGTCGGGGGACAAGTTCCCAGACATTGTTCTTTTTAAACTGAAGCAATTCATCCTGCATAGCATATATCCAGTGTTCATCCTTGAGTGCTTCTTTGTGATTCTTGGGCTCGATTTTAGATGTGTAGCAGATATGGCTAATAACATTCTCTAGCTGAGCACGAGTCTTGACCCCTAGAGTGGGATCTCCTAGGATAGAAGTAGGATTATGACTCTTGCGAACCCAAGAGGGTTTGTCCCCTAGAACGGGAGTAGGGTCCACCCTGAATGTGGGAGACACAGTGGGATCATCAAAAGGGAATGTGTCATCCTCACTCAAGTAGGTGAAGTCAGCAGACGTCGATGGTTCGTCATATTGCACAGTAACGTCTATTGACTCCATCACCTTAGAGATCTTCAGGTTAACGCTCTACTATTTGATGAATATCCTAGCAATATTCCCTCATCGCTTCGGGAGTCGAACTTTCCTAATTGCTCTCTATCCCGTAGGATGTAGCATTTACTCCCCAAAACACGGAAATATGCAAGGTTAGGCTTCTTTTCAGTCCATACTTCATAGGGCATTTTAAGGGTGTGTGGACGAAAGTAAACCCTATTTATCGTGTGGCATGCAGTAGACGCTGCCTCTGCCCAAAATCTCCTAACAACTTTACGACCTAGAAGCATAGATCTAGCCATTTCCTAAATCGTCCTGTTCTTTCTCTCAACAATCTCATTTCGCTGAGGAGTCTTCATAGCAGAAAACTCATATTTGATTCCTAGGCTATCACAGAAAAGATCTAATTTTTGCTCCGTAAATTCAGTGCCATTGTCACTACGTATCCTGTTAATAGTGACTCCGTGTTGGTTTTGTAGGACACATCACTTGGTCGTTAAAAACTCTACAGCATCGGATTTCTCTTTCAGAAAACCAACAATCGAATATCTGGAGAAATCATCCACCATCACGAGGATATACCTCTTACCACCCAGACTCTTAATACGAGTAGGACCCATAAGATCCATGTGAATCAACTCAAGGACATGGGAGGTGGTAATGGAATGCAACTTTCTATGGGGACTACGGATTTGCTTTCCCAACTGACAGGGTCCACAAATCGGGGAAGTTAGCTTTCTAAGTGTTGGTAAGCCACATACTAGGTCCTTTTTAGCTAATCGAGTCAAATCCCTAACATTCACGTGACCTAGACGTTGGTGCCACAGATCCGTAGGAGTGATTGTGGTGTTGTTACAGACAAGTGAGGACTTGGGCACAGTCCCATAGCAATTATCATTTGTCCTCACCCCTTGCACTAAAAGTTTACCGACTTGATTATAGACATTACATGCATCCCGGTCAAACTTTATAGCAAAGTCAACGTCGCACAGCTGGCTAATGCTGAGAAGGTTTGCTTTCAATCCTTTGACGTACAAAACATTCTCTAGCTTAGGAAATCCTAGTAACTCTACTATACTTTGTCCTACGCTGCTAGACTTGCTTCAGTCTTCAAAGGTGACTCTACCTTCCTTATAATCCTCTAGGTAGGTAAAAAATGAGACATCACCGGTCATATGTCTGGAGCACCCACTATCGAAATACCACTGTGAGGTATTATGTGCTTTGAGAGCGACATGAACAATAAGGGCCTTTCCGTCTATCTTAGGTACCCAATAAGTGGTAACCTTTTGTTTACCCTTGTTATTGTTGGTTTTAGCAAGGATACGGGAAGCATTCACTGACGAAAAAAACATCCATCGGAATTCCTCCATCAAACTCTTTGATGTGACGGCTAAAAACTCAACACGCTCTCTCAGACTGGTAAAATCATCAATACGGTGTGGTGGAGCATATGTACGTGAAGTCCGACCTAAACTACAACAATACTCTCTCAGGTGTCCTTTTTTTGCAGTACGTACAAAAGAACACAGTCTTAGGCTGACATTGGTTTGCTTTTCTTGGTCGAACTCTCCGTCGTCATTTTTTACGATGGCCATATGGAGTTGTAGTAAACTCAGGAACTGTTCCAGGTGCTATTTGGGACATGGAGGCACCATCAAAACCTATTCCCTTCCTATCACCAAAACCTAAAGCGGGACCGAGGAGCATCTTTCCCATCTTTCCAAATCTGTCCTCGATTTGAACCTTGACTTCCCGTGCTCTCTCAAGATCATGAGTAAGATGGGCAACAAGGGCTTCAAGTTTATTTCGAGTCTCTAGGGAGGAACGGAGCTCACTCGTAAGACTAAACACTTCTTTAATCAATTCCCCTTTCTCTTTCTTGAAACAACTCTCTCTCTCTAAACTGACTTTCTCTCTCAACACATGCAGACTCTCTCTCTCTCAAGGTAGTGCAGGTGGAGGACTCTCTTTCTCTTGCTTTTCCTAAATCTTCCTCTAAAGCGGTGATCCTTAGAACTAACACTTTGTTATGCCTTTTGGTTTTAAATAACTCAGAATATAACTCAGCGTAGGCGCGTTGAAGATCACTCTCGCTCTCACTTGCAACATCCTCCCCCTCACTCACTTCGTTCTCACTGTCGAGGTGTCCCTGTGAAGCAGCATCCTCATCGTCATAAGGAGCACTAGAGGTACTCTCATAACTAGCCATGAATGTGGTGAAGTTACACTCATGCGATGACACGTCTCCAGAGTCCACCGACTCGACCTCACTGTCGTCACTAAGGGTAGCGTTAAGGACAGCTTTGCCCTTTTCTTTGGCAAGTCTGTTCAGCCTAATAGCACACTCAAAAGCTCTATGACCCTTACCGTCACACTCATAACATCTCTCGCCGTATTTCTTAGGAGGGTCTTTACAATCTTTTTCATTTTTCTTTTCAAACTTATTTTTCTCAAAAATTTTTATATCTTTGAAATTTTCATTTTTCTTGAAATTGAGAATTTTCTTGAATTTTTTTGCAAACAAAACCAAATCATCTAAATCAAGGTCACACTCGGAATCTGATGTTTCTTTCTCCCTTATTCTAGATGACTCTACTCTCTTTCTACCGACCCCTCACTCTTCCTATCCTGGGCATTCAGGGTAATTCCCTTCACTTTTGGTTTAACAGACTTAGAAAACATGTCAATTTCAAAGGTTTGTAAGTCTCGAACCAATTCCTCTAATTTAAGCATGTTTCAATTACCCATAGAATTTAGCACATTGACTTTAGGGATAAAACGTTTAGGCAGCGATATTAGAATCTACTTAACAACTCTATAATTAGGAATGAGTTCACCAAGATTAAAGCTAGTGTTTACAAGATCAGATAACCTACCATAAAATTCATCAAAACATTCAGACTCAAGCATGTTTATAGTTTCAAATTGAGTTGTTAAGTTTTGAAATTTTGATTCTTTCACGGCATTAGTTCCTTCATAGGTAAGCTGTAAAACATCCCATGCCTCTTTTGACGTGGTACATGTCATTATCCGTCGGAACTCGTCAGTGTGACGGATCCAGAAATAGCATTAAGACCCTTAGAGTTAAAAGATGACCATTTAAATTCTTCTTCAGTCCATGCAGTCACAGATTTTAAATTAGTCATGTTATCAATAGTGATGGAGGGAGGTGTCCACCCTCTTTCAACGAAAATCTAAACTCTTTCATCTATGGCTTTTACAGCAGATTTCATACGGGCTTTCTAGTAAGCATAATTAGTTCCGTCAAAAACTGGCATTTTATTATATAATTTCTCCATTTTGAACACGCCCTTTTTTCAAAAATAATTTTTTAGAAAATTGATATCTCATAAAAAAAATTACGAAAAATTACACGGTATAATTGTGTAATTGGCTCTGATACCAATTTGAGAGTTCGCTTTTGCTCAAACAAAGAAAATATTTAATTAAACTCAGTTTTTTCAATTAAATCCTAAAACATGCATCTAGGTATGATTGAAGACAATATAATCAT
The DNA here is from genome assembly GCA_949130495.1 of Sambucus nigra. Taxonomy (NCBI): domain Eukaryota; kingdom Viridiplantae; phylum Streptophyta; class Magnoliopsida; order Dipsacales; family Adoxaceae; genus Sambucus; species Sambucus nigra. Next base: position 876,975 of record CASBWL010000008.1, read on the forward strand.
GCAAGAACATTCAATCACAAACAAGCACACAAATTATGGGAAAATCCCCCAAATGGGCAAACCCCTTTATTTTCACTATAATTTGTAAAAAACGGTTTATACGAATTATACTGAAAACAAGAGTGACATACGAAATACCCTGAGGTGTCGGTTCCGATGTCGTCGGCTGGAATCAAGAACTCCAGATGGGCAGCAATGGAAAAGAGTCGGTTTCTCCACAAGTTACTCGAGATGAGTAAAAACGATCCTTTGAAGGTTTAAAGATTCATATACATATATGGGAATGGTTTTGTGAATCAAGAAGGCATAAAACCTTAAAAACTTGAAGTCTATTTTCTGGGATGTAAAACGCAGAAATCGTGTGTGAAAAAGAGTTGGAAAATGTGTAAAATGAACACAGATATTTATACGAAAATCGAGGCGACGGCAACGCTTGAACGAGATTGCGATACATCCTCGTGTCGTTTGAATGACAGAGAGATGTCGTTCGAACGAGCTCGACGATTGAGAAAAGTCCGCTTCTACACTTAGAAATTTTTTTGCTTTTTGTTAAAAACAAATCAGACTTCGAAAAATCTTTTCTAAAAAAATTCCCAAATATTTATGCAAATATAAACAACTCCAATAAATCATTTTACCAATTACGCGAAGTGGAGTAGTGGGAATGGTTGAGCAGCACGTCGCATGAAGAATGATGCACGTAAGAAGATGGTAGATTCATGGATTCGGATCAAGGCCGTCGTGGTTGATCGTGTTGACGTGTCGAATGTAGCGGTATCAGACATACATACTGTGATCTAGGACAAATAGAAAATTCCTATATTCTACCCCGGACATTTATAAAATTGTGTCCTTACAAATATTAATAACGAGTTAAATCTCTCCACTCCACGACAACTTGACATAACCCGAATCTCATCAGTAAGAGTCCATATGCATCGGGATCCAATATAACTAGAGAATTGTACTCTCTGAAGTCTACTTCACAAAATATCGTCGCAAGTTCCCTCTTTTAGGTGAGACGTTATAAAAAGAATATATATCGTGCCCTGGAAAAACAAACACGATAGTCTTGCGATAACCGCCCACCATCGATTAACAGTCCGTACCCTGGATAAAATCATACCTCGAATATCACCTCTCAAAATGAGTTAACCTCATAAAATATATTTTATCTTAGTGTACCCACCCGCTCTCTTACGGGTGGAAATGAAGAGTGCCCCGCTACTCCATTGTAAATATACACATACTAGCAATATCAATGATACCGCTACTAAATCCGTTTCTCACACGAATTTAGTACTAATACATTATTGTGACTCTCTCGCATCACACAAAACAGACTCCAATCATCTCGGAATAAAACTCATAGTTTCAGTTGCCCATAACACTTACGGCTCAAATGATTTCGGGACACAACACTCTAGTCTTAACCAAACCAAAACTTCTATAACTATTGCCCCAGCGAGGCATCCCACTCATGTCCCTTAACTCGCTGTGGATAAGATCCACACATGTGTTTCTACTATTTAACCATAAGACACCTCGTTGTGCCCTTCCCCTTTCTCTAGCTCCATCGGTCATGTAGCGGTTGTCCATATCGTGGACCTAGTAGTCTTAACCCTGATTGCTATCCCTATTGTCCCTTGGCTCCGTTGGTCCCATGGGACTTGTTGATGGCCTTGACGGCCTTGACGGAACCCATCGTCACTTGTTAGAAATTCTATTGATCTCGATCATTAATTTGGGTGCTCTACTGGGCATCCCATCCCTTGGTGCCTCACTAGCCCCGAACAACCCACCCTTTCCCTTTGGTTAGATTCTCTAACTCCCTTAGCTCTCTTCTCACGATAGCATTGATATAATTTTATAAATGTACGACCTTGATGACAACGACACCAGTCATCCTATCCGAATTTCCTATCCGCACTTGTATTTCCTACCCACGAGTCTATTATCAACTTACAAACCCTTTTTGATTCTTCGAGTCCCTTTCCTCGGTTAGGAAGTTTGTGAATTTCGTCAACTTTCCTTCACATCCGGCCACTGTCCGACCCTTTTTAAAAAAATCACTGAAATCTCCCTTGCCTCTTTATATAATCCCTGGTGAGAGGATTCGTAATAATTCGCACCCCAAATTCCTCATTATTCATGGTAATATTCCCATGGCTATGGTGATTGACTCCCATCACCCTACGTTGATCCTATGAGTAAACATTTTTGCCCGAAATTTAACTTGAGTGTCACTTCACTCCCTCACATGTGATTCCAGTTGAATGTTCTCCATCCATTGGTAAATCACCCTTCCACACCTTCCTCGAATTCTAGCGGGTTGTTCTTCTGAAATAAAGATCTTCTCCAATCCTTGCCCCTTGTCATCTATACTTGGGGTTTTACCTTTACACCATCATCCTTCACGACAGTTCTTAGGGCAACTATTGCGCCCCAGTGGTTACTCCAGCTTCAATTCTTCGAACAATAATCGTGGTGACTCCTATCGTGTCATTGTTCCCATAATACTCCATGGCTTCTGCTGAGTCCTCCCTCCTGCAATCCTTCTAAAGTCTCATGCTTGTCGTTCTATAATGTTCGATCTGCCACGCTTAATCTAAATCGTATATAAATCATATCAAATATACTTTATAGAAGGAGATCGTAAGTCGCATGTGTAAAGGAATACAATAATCCTATAATAAGGCTCTATATCAAAGAACGCAAAGCTAAAACGTGAAAAGATGCACAGATCCTAACGACATAAGAACATGATGCTCTGATACCATCTGTGACACCCCGCTTAATAAAATACTGGGTGATTAGTCCTATATCAAATTAAACATGAATCTCATTTAGTTCATTCTTAGCATCACTGTCGAAAATATTTTTAAAACTTACTAACCACCTAGTATTCAAAAAGAAACGGTGCCAAATTGTATCTTTTAATCAAACACAACAACAACAGGCGGATGAATATAATTTAAACCATTCACACAATCATTGAGTCAACCACAAAAATGAATAAATATAATATTTGCCGAATAAACCATCGTCTACAAAATCCAAACTAGAAAACATAAACCACCAGAAATAATAAACTGAGTACATCATCTGACTGAAACAAATGAAAGAACTAAGGCGACATGCCCAAATGAAATACTGACTGCATCATACTCTAAGAATGAAATAACTGAAGCATCTAAGTCAAAATCCTAAAACATCCACATATGTCGCAGTTACGTAACCCTGAAATATAACAAATTTGGCGTCCCTGTGGCTGGACACCTAAAAGGTTTTAAAAATATTTTATATCAAGGTTAGAACCCAATATATTTTGAAAATATTTAGCAAGTGAATTAAATTGCAGTAAATTAAAATTCATGAATGCTCTTCGTATTTAAGCTAGTGTCACACTCCCTTGAGTACCGGTTCACCCCTCAACTATTGCCACACCTAACGCTTTTCTATATAACCCACCAAGTCACCTACCCCATAACTAGTTCTCGATAATATCCTTCCTGTCACACTACTCTAGCCCGAGTATGTTTAATATATGATTTATAAGTTATTTATCACATTAACTTAATTAATAATTTCTCATTTGAAACCATATAACATTCGCACACGTTATATAATATCAATACAATTCACAACATTTATTTTACCCGTATATATTTATTCGCACTATATATACGTATCAATGATTTACAACATTTATGAACATGCGGTAAATATATATAACCATCCTCCCGAGTAGGCACTCATCGGATGTTCTCTAAAATGCTATCATTTTCTAGTATACTCATCCACCCGGACCCCTGACACGGTTAGCTCCCCGAATCAGTAAAATAAAATAAACGCAGCGGAGGCGGTCATAGTTCCCCCCAGAAATGAGACTGAATCATACCCAAGACGTCTTATCCCTAACTATAGACGCTATAACCTAGGGACTATACTCACCCTGGTCCTGAAGCCAGTGGATTCACCCACATCACGCAACCTCCTATGATAGCACTAGAGGGGCATGTATTCCTATAAATATTATTCACACAATATATATATATATATATATATATATATATATATATATATATATATAATTAATCTAGGCTACTCCGTGCACAATTACCGTAACACTAGCCTAATATTTTCAAGTCTATGTACCGACTTGTAATTTAAATAAATCCCACATTTATTTATTTTTTTCACTCAAGTTGTGTAACCTAACTAAATTACCCAGACTCGCTCATTCTATCAAAAATTTCATCTTATAGAACTTATTCCTCAAATTCCACTTATTAAGGCTAACTCCCTTTTTATCTTGAATATTCCATAATTTATCATATAACCCTATAATAAATTAATTCGGCCAAATCCGTGCCTAAGCACTCGCAGCACTACCCCAAAATATTCGAGTCAATTTTCCCGACTCTAAATTTTAATTAACTGCGCATTAATTAATTTATTACCTTGGCATCGCTCAATGGATATATCCGGACTCGCTCACTTGTCCTAAAAATATAATATTTAGAACAACAATCACAATCAATCAATCTAGTCAACCTCCAACGGAATAATAACTAAAAATAACATTTCTTAAAATTTGCCGCACGAATCTGCCCACATTTTTAAAATGTCGTTTTGAGGCATTTTGGAGTCATTTTTGGAGAAACGTATCAGAGAACAAAATTCATAAACTAGGATTTTCTACGAGGCATTGCGAACAGAATAGCCATTTCGGAACCAAAACATCAATAAACAGTTTTTAAAATGATGGTTTAATTTACCCAATTTCATAGACTTCTTCAAATTCAAGAAGTTATTCTACAATTCAATCCTACCCATCAAAGCCCAATTTAGATATCAACTAACCCAAAAACCATATTATCTTATCACACCCACTATGATATGAATAGAAATCTGTAATTAATTTAAAAGCAAGTTTAACCACTTGCGTTAGGGTTCATAGGGTCTGAATCCTTGGGTGTAAATGATGATTATTTGATGAAAAATGGCTCTCATGGTTTCTCCAATTGCACCCACTTCTCTCTCTCAATTGGGATTTTCTAAAATGTGTTATAGCTGCCACACCCTCTCACTTTTAGGGTTTAATAACTAAATCCCGTTTTTAGGCTTGTGGGCTTCATAAAAAGAGCCCAAACACTCCTATGTAAGCTTGGTTATGCCTAAAAATACCCCGAGACCCATTTACTACCTCTAGGTACTCTTTTTTGACTATTTCAACCCATTCGGACTCAACCGTACACTCAGAATTGCCATCCGAATCATTTTACTAAAAATTCTTATCTCGACCCCAATATAGTCTATGCCCGACTCCCGATTGAGATAAATAATTGTAACGTCACTTTGCTCGTTATGACGTAATTAAATTATTACTATTCACTTAGTAAATTTAAATCCCATAAATATTAATCGCTTACTCACCAGATTAATATTCAATAAATATAAATAATAATTAAGTCAATTAAATTACGACATACGAGTAATTTAAAATTAACCGAATTAATTGCATAATAAATGCCAAAAAATACGAGGTGTTACAAGCCTCTTGCAATAACTTGTCAAATGTTTTTATTCCCTCGACAATATTTTCTCGAGAGTAGCTATCATTGGATTCCACATGAATTGATTCATGGAAGGTGCCCCTTTGAATGTTGTCCAGCATATCATGTATTCCATCACACTTTTCTTCATGACATGACATTTCATCATCGTCAACGTCATTATCATCATCGCCGTCATCATCAGAGGCACGAGATCCCCCTAAATAAGAACCTTATCCATGATGAATCCATTGAGTATAACTCATAGGAATCCCCTTGAAAACAAATGGTCCTCAACTTCGTCAATAGATCTAATATAGATATCATCTAACATCACTTATTGGGCCCATGTGTTTCTTAACATACTGAATGAAAGATCTAACCCCGATCACATATTTTTCGCAGAATCTATTAGTTTCTTAGATCCAACTCCGATCCATCTCCATTTTAGAATCCTACAAAATTATTTAACAAACATGTTATACATAAATACAACATATTAACATGGCATTAGCCTTACCTATTAGCAAGCATATATACAATAACCTTTGAGTAAGATGAAACATCGCAAACCCTAAGGTACAACATCGCTATCAATATTCAACAATTCCTCTCTTTTATATTACTTTTGCAAAGCGTTTTATATATGCCAACATTCATGGATATTACCTGTTTGATAATAATTACTCGTTATTAAGCTATGGTACACTTTTCTTTACCATATCACATGAAAACTCGGTTTAGTTTGTATCAAAAATTACATATAATTTGCCTTATTATCAATTTCTAAATTCTAATGTAAAATTAGGTTTTGACAAATAACAGTTAGTAATTTATTACTTGAGTGAAGCTAAAACTATGGAAGAACCATTTTTTAAAAAGAAATTGTACCTACTAAAGAACCAAAAATATTACAAAGGCACTTAATGCATTCTTTAAAATGTAAGCTCGGATACGCAAATCTCAACTGCGTAGCTACCAAAAAAATAAATCCGAAATAAAAGGGGCCGAAAAAAATTGGGTTGACTCAACAAGCTCCATTCCTTGGACAATCTCACTTTAGGTTGTAGAAATATAAAACTTGTACTCATCATCACTTTCACCCATTACATCTTCATTCATCACATAACATATACCAAACTAAACAATCTCATCTAATATTGTAGAACCAACAAATCAGAACTAAACTAAAACCAAAAATCACAATTGACAATTGTTCCAATAAACTCTGCCTTTAAACTATAAATATTACATATGGATGTTGATTTCTACAAATGAAAGCATTTATAAACAAATGCAACCACAATGAAATTACTCTAGCATTCTTGTGGAATTTCCAACATGAGCTCCTATGTATAAATTTGATTTTGTCAGTCCCTTTGAGATTGTATTTGTTAGTCACAGTTTCATCAAATTGCAAAAGATTGCTATCAATATGAAAAATTGATAACAATCTATATCATTGTTTGATCACATTAACCATGAGACTCTTAATTGATAGCAATCAATATCAGCACCAAATGCAAGAGATGGGAGATTTCAGTGACTTGATAGATGTATAACAAAGAATTGGTCAAGCAGTACAACATAAACTCATATTAGATCCTTTTGAAAATTGGAAGCACGTACTCATTTGAACAGAATACAGTGAAATTCATGAAAACTGCTTTTGAATTTCTTTCTCAAAATCGTGATACCAATCTAATTAAAATAATAGCTATACCAAGTAGAGAAACCAGAAAGCAACACTAGGAGTCGAATACCTTGTGTTGTTGTGTGGAGTTTTTTGAAAAAATGATTGTGAATATAAAAACAGATATGTTCATTTTAAAAGTGGTTACCCAAGAGCAGGTATAAAAATATCAAACAAATAAGAAAGAGAAAAGTAAACGAAGAAGCCATTGAAATACAAATTAACTAACATATTTCATTAAAGATTCAAGATAGATGACAATACATTCAAACATATCCCTAACAAACCATTGGAAAATAGACATTGGACAGAGGAAGTAACAGCGTTACTACAAATGAAAAAATACCGTAGGGTTGTCTGCACCGACAGATCTGGAGGAGGTCGAAGGCTTCTCAACTCTGCTAAAAGACACCGATCCTAGGGTGAAACCCTTCTCGACTCTTCTTCAATCCTAGGGTGAACTCTGCTTCAAGACACCGATCGTGGTTGAGGGGGATATAGCGGAGATGGGGCGTGAGTGATTTTTGGGTGTGATATTATTGGGGAACGATTTGGTGTTTACAAGAATGGGTCTTTTGTTATTTTTTTTTGCAGTAATTAGGGAGAAAATATTTTATCACCGATTATTTTTTTTTATGATAAATTTATTTGTCACTAAATGGATAATAATTTTATCACGCATATATGAATGGAACATTTTAGGATGCGGGAACGGGCGTGCCAAATTTTTAATGATTATTTGGAGACTAACATCTTTAATTCGTCACCAATTGAACATCATCACACTCAATTCGTGACGAAAATATTTTCCCCATTGAAAGGTTACTTTTTGTGACAAAAGATTTTTTGTCCTAATTTTTTGCCACTGATAAGACATTATGTTGTAGTGACTAGTACATCAATTTTAAATGTTATTATTAAACGCGTAGAGGAAATACTTTAAGCTGAGAGCTATTAAAAATATAGCGCGAGTAGAGCCGGGTAGTGCTGTGTCACTGAGAAAATTTGTGCACCACTAGTTGAGGGGTGGAGCAGTATTGAGGAAAAAAAAATTATTTTAGTTGGATAACTGAGGTTAACCATACGGTATATCCACGTTGATAATGCGGGCCAGACTTGAGATAAGCATGTTACGTGAGGGACATTGAGATAACTGTGCATATGTGCACGGGATATATGGTGTATGGGCGCTTTGGGGTAGTTGACCTTCAGTATTGTCAGCGATAAGGAGGCATGGTTATAAAGGTGTCGAAAATATGTTTGTGGGCCAGTCAAAAACACAAATGGAATAATTAGATAGATTGAACTTCATTCGAGGAAAGGAGGTAGTCTAACTGTGTGTATGTCACGAGAGAACTCTAAACCTCGAAAGACGTTGTAAGCAAATGTAAAAGGTATTCCATAACAAGGGAGGCCTCCACAATTTTGAAAAGTGGAGCAGAGTCCCACCTAGTCGAATGCGTAAAGTGATTTTCACATAGATATATTATTGATTCCAATAAAAAAAGAGCATAGGAAGTGCACAGTTTTGGACCAAACGCACGGGCTACGATTTTTGTATGTCTAAAAAAAGTGGAGTAAGATGTTCCACATGATGTGAGATGCTGAGTGTGTGAATTTCGAAGTGAGTGAGGCATGGTGAATTTGTCTCCAAGTATTGAACTCGTAAAGGTAAAAGGTTGGTCCAATATTTCCCACCCGAAAGTTGTGATAGATTGATGATTCTAGGGACGAAATGGACACATAGACTAATAAAGTTCATTATTGGATTATCAAAATCGTGGAGGGGTTAGGATATTCTTGGGGTTGTGAAGTGAATTGACCATGAACGTAATAAATGTTTCTATTTTGGGGTGTGTTATACTACCGGGTAGAATGCTGAGTATGTTATTAAAGAGGATAAATGAACCGGTAAAAGGTGCCGCCCAATACGGTTATAATTCAGGACGAGATCTTTGAGTCCCACCTTGGATAGGGAGTTTTAGGAGGAGATTGGGACGATGTTGCACCTTGACTTAGACGTGTCAATCGTAGGCTGATGGATAGTCGGAAGGGGTGACATAGAATGTGACAGAATGCGAGAATACATATTTTGGAATTGTGAAGTAATTACGAATATTAACTGCAACTGGTAGGACTATATGTGATGACTCGTAGTAGGATATTCATGGAGAAGGGACTTTTGAAGTTTCATAAGATGAAAACATTTTTCCCACCCTAAGGATAGTTGAGAATGAGGAGATAACAATATTCTCGAACCTGGAGTGATTCATGATCTGTCGACAAGGATTGAGTTAATCCACATCATTTTCGCGTAGTTAAGAAACATAGTAAGAGTAAGTTGGAATGAACCAAAGTTTTGAGGCCTGGCATAAGAAGTCAAGCGTTGTTGAGGGTGTTTCTTATGAGAAGAGATGATATGGAGTGGAAGTAAGGGAAATTGGCACCAATAGAAGTGGGGTGTTTTCTAACATAGGGATAATAGAGCCAATAAAGTATAGAGTTGTCTTTTGAGAAATTTGTTATCAAATTCACGATACTTTTGCATGTCATTATGTAAGTGAGACCTTAAGCACAAGGGAATATATTGGTATGTTAGGATTTGAATAGACTTGTCGCTAATCGTGGGTTGTAGTGAGCAGACCTTTGCTCAAAATGGTACCATTAGTGTGTGTATAGTGGAAATGCCAAAAGGTTATTGCGAGTAAAAATTTTCGGACACAATTATGTGTAAGGATCCGAGGTGGTAATACCAGGCATATCCTAATTTCGAGGACAAAATTTCGTTGTAAGGGGCAAAGTATGTAACACCCCATATTTTTTAGTATTTAATAATTAATTAATTTGGGTAAATTTAAATTACAATGTGTGTCATAATTTAATTAGATTAATTCTTATGCGTGTATTTAAATATTAATAGAGAGAGAGAGAGAGAGAGAGAGAGAGACAGAGAGAGACAGAGAGAATGATTAATATCAATGGAATATAATTACTAAGTGAATGGTAACAATTATTTGACGTCATAGCTAGTGATAGTGACGTGCATTATTTTCTCACAATTGAGAGTCGTGTGTGAACTAATTGGGTCGAGATAACAATTTTTTACAGATTAACTCGGATGACAATTTTGAGGTCATGGTTTGGCCTAGAGAGGCCAAAATAGTCAAAATAGTGTACCTAGTCGGGGTAGTAATTAGGTCTCGGGGCCTTTTTAGACATAATCGGGCCTATACGGGGGTATGTAAGTCTTTTGAATTTGGCCCATAGGCTTAATTTCGAAATTTGGGATAATTAACCTAGGTTTAAGAGAGTTGGGAAGCAGTTACCCATCCCAAATCACAAAAGCTTGAGAGAAGAGAGAGAAAGGAGAGAGAAGAGGAAGGAAAAGAGCATTCTGGGCAAAAAAATTTAGAAGAGATCGTCGGATTTATTCCAGCGAGGCAAGTATTTTCTTGCTTTATGTGAGTTGTAGCTAATAGTGTTAATAATTGAATTTGTGGTAACAAATCTGGAAATTAGAAGATCATTATGTATAAATCTTGCTAATTAGATGTTGAAGAAAACTAATCTAAACCCATGTGAATAAGATAAACCTTGAGAATTTAACATATATGAGAGTTGTAAATTTGTGGGTTCTAGAGGTTGAAGATCATGAAGAAACCCATTAATGGTGAAATTAATGATTGTTGAGAAATTGGGTTAAAATGTCAAATTAATTTATTAAGTGTGTAGACTAATTATTAATAAATGAAAGCATGGAACTTTGATAATGTTTGAAGTGAGAATCATATAGAATAAGTTGGATTGTGATGGGAGTTGAATGGAGAAGAAACTTTGATTTGGGAGAAAACACAAAATGAAAGGGGCACTGGGTAGATCTGGTAGGCCCGGTCGATCGGGGTCCCAGGGCTGGTCGACCAGTGATGGAGATTTTGGCTTGTAGGGGAAGCAGTAAGGATATAAAAGGAGGGACGGTCGACCGGGGGTCCAGGCAGGTCGACCGGTACCCTGTTTTTGGGCGGAGATGGAAGTCTTTTTTTTTTAACTTTGAATGCAAATATCTTTTTCATCAGGATTCGAATTGACGTATCATTTACGGCCACGCGTAGCTAACTGAGGGTAGTACGCTGTCCTAGAAATTTTATTACTTAGACAAAATATGAGAGGTCTAAAATATACTTGAAGTTGTAATGAGTGACGAAACTTCCCCGATTGGAAACCAAACTTGGTTGGGGCCCTTATGAGACTAATAGGAACCTAACCGAGTATATAGGAGGCAAAATATATAATCCAATATTTAATAATAAATGTTCGGTGTAGCTATTTGGTGTGAAACATAAGAATCACGAATGGACTCGTTAATACTTGGGATATATATAAATGTGTGAATTATATATATGTATGCATGTGAGTTGAATGCGAATTGTGTTTATTTAAATGTTTCTCGAGGATGCTATCAGGAGGTTTCATGTAGTGGGCAGTCCCACCCTGGCAATTCCAGCGGGGTTTGAATTGAGATCCAGGTTATAGTGCTCGGGTGGCTCCTACCGTGATGAGAGGGGGATGTCACGCAGACCTTAAAGGAAGGTGTATTGAAATCCTAAGGCCTTGTATTTATAACTGCTCTATTATTTGTTTACGATTTGGGCTCGGTGGTGATATTTAGACTCGGTAACCAGAGGTGACACAAGATGTGCCTAGCACCTGATAGCATGTACGAGAGATGAATCTAATAGGACCAAGCTATGAGAACGCTAAGTGTGTGTGTGTGTGTGTGTGTGTATATATATATATATATATATATATATATATATATATATATATATATATATATATATATATATATATATATATGCGTAGTGACTGATATGTGTATATATCTATAGATAATGTATGACTATCTATTGACAGTATCAATGTGATATTTAGTATATTCATATAGATGAGGGTTATATGTGTTATACTAATCGTAATAGCGTGCTAAACTTGCGATGGGGTGATTAGCAGGAAAGCTTAGATAGCTAAGCTATTGTAGTCTAGTTAGATCGGGTAATAACTAGATGAATAAATGAATGTGATAGGTGTGCACTGTAGAAGAGGTGTGAGGCTGTCTTCAAGAGAGTGTGACCATGAAATCAATTATTGACATTATATGCTATGCATTTCTTTTATTGCAATAAAATGCTTGCTAAATATTTTCAAATAATTGGGCTCTGACCCGTTTGCAAAATATTTCTCTTTTCTTAAAACCCTTTTTAGGTGTCCAGCCACAGAAACGCTAGGTTTGAAAATTCGTTCCAGGGATGCGTAGCTATGGCATATGTGGATGCATGAAGGATTTGGACTAGACGCCTCCATTATTGATTCCTAGATTAGGATGTTGATCTCAGTGCTTTATTTGGGCGCGTTGCCCCCACAGTTACATTATTCAGGCTTACTCATTTAAAATTTGTACTTGGATTTATTTATATGGATTTGTTTTGGAGCCGATGGTTTATTCGGCACTTATTTGTATTGCTTGGTTGTTCAGAATTCTATACTATTGTATGAATGGTTTAAAGTTATTTTATTCCGCATGCTAAAGAAAGATAAAATGTGGCACCAACTCAATTAACTAATAGGTGATTAGTAATTAATAAAAAATTTGACAGCGGTGCTAAGAATGAACCAAATGAAAATCCTATTTAATAAGATAAAGGACCGATCACCCGATATTTAATTGGGCGGGGGGGCACAGACGGTATTAGAGCATTAGGTTCTAATGTCTATAGGACTGTGTGGCCTTTTAAGTTTCAGCGTAGCGTTCTTTGATATAGAGCCTTATTATAGGATTATTTTATTCCTTTACGTATATGAATTACGTTCTTCTGCTATTAAGTATAGTTGATATGATTCATATATGAGTTTGATTGGACTTCGTACATGGAAAAAATTTAGGCTACTAGCGAGGGCCATTAGAAAAATTATAGGGGGAGAGGCTTAGCAGAAGCCATGGAATATTCAGGGAACGGTGATCGCGATAGAAATCACTATGATTATTGTTCGGGTAAATGATGTTGGGATAATCACTAGGGCGCAGTAGTTTCCCTAAACACCATCGTAAAAAGTGGTGGTGAAAATTCAGACTCACCCAGCGTAGTCGGACAAATTCTTTTGAAGATCCATCCGTAAGGATTCGAGGAAGAAAGGGAGTTAGATGAGTTAATAAGAGGAGATAATCCAAAGGTGATTGTGTAAGGTGGAGACAAGGATCTTATTTGAATGACTTTGAGTTCATTTGAACCACCCGGATTTCATAAATCTTCAACTTTACCCAATAACTTCCAACAAATACTAGCAAGGCCTAAAGAATAATCAATATGACCATAAAATTACATATTAATTATCAAAATCCCATGGGTTTCACATTATTACAATTTGCAGGAGAAGAAGAAGAAGAAGAAAATATTGGGCACGGGTATTACAAATTCATAACGAAAATTTTAATAGGGATGAATTGGATAGATGTTTTTGTGTGAGGGTTATGGTCATAGAGAAATTGAGTGTCCCGTTAAGCCAAGGAAGGAGGGCAAGAAGATAAATAACTTCAACACTACCGTAATGATAGTGAATCGAAAGAAGAACATGATTCCACCAATGAACGTAATTACACCGAGTTCATGACCAGTCATGTGAGCATAAATAAAAAGTCTTTCGATGAAAATGATTTTGTGCATGGCGATTTTGAGCCAAGTCATGTGATTCCCAAATGATTGGTGATGAGGAAGAAGAAGATGATGATGAAGAATAACAACAACAACAACAACAACAACAATAATAATAATAATAATAATAATAATAATAATAATAATAATAATAATAATAATAATAATAATAATAATAATAATAATAATAATAATAATAATAATAAGAAGAAGAAGAAGAAGAAGAAGAAGAAGAAAAAGAATAATAATAATAATAATAATAATAATAATAATAATAATAATAATAATAATAATAATAATAATAATAATAATAATAATAATAATAATAATAATAATAATAATAATAATAATAATAATAATAAGAAGAAGAAGAAGAAGAAGAAGAAGAAGAAGAAAGTCGAGGCTTCCTGAAGATGATGACTATATGGTCATGTTTAATAGGATCCCGTCTCTGAAGACATCTACAACTGATTCCCCTGAGGGCAGTGGTTCTAGCCCATCTAATAAGGGGAAAAGATAAAGAAAAATAAAAAAGAAAAAGAAAAAAAGAGGAAGAGGAGAGAGAGAGAGAGAGAGAGAGAGAGAGAGAGAAGAGGAAAAAAGGAAAGAAGATGAGAGAGTGGAGGCTAAGAGGAGGTTGGTTTTGCAGTCCTCTGGAGTGCCTCCTTTCCTAAGTCTTGAGGGGGATAGTGTGGGTGACGTACCTTTTTTGGCCCCTGACCTTTTGAAAAGTTCAGTGCTCTCTACTGATCGTGAGCGTTCATTTAGGTTGGGACCATCTCGACTCGCCCTCCAGACTGCGCAAGGGATGGTTCTGGTAAGTCTTTCTTGCTGTCTATTTTCTCTTACTCTCTATATTTCTGTTCTGATTCTCTATTCTTTCCTTCTGTGTGCAGATGCTATCTGATTTCACTACTCTTTTGGACACCAATGTTGATAGCTTCAAGAAGGAGCAATAACTAAAAAATGTTTTGGAATTCGAGAAGAAGGACTTTGTCGATGCTCGCCAGGAGCGGTGAGAAGAAAGAAATTTCCAAGGCCTATGACGCTCTTGGGTCTACTCAGAAGGTGGTAATTGCTGAGAAGATCAAGCTAGTGGAGGCCAATAAGGCCTTATCTGACAAGGTTGTTAAGATGGAGGGTGAACTTCCCAAGAAAAGGACGCCAGCTACCACGAGGGATTTTATAAAGCCCATGATGGCTCTAACCGGCCTATGGGTGCAAAGTATCCTTCAAGAAGGGATCAAACTAGGGTTTGAAGGCTACTAAAACTCCTGCAGACTCAGAGCTATTTAACCTTCATTATCATGGTCCTGATCCTTTTGTGGAAGATGAACAAGATAGTGACCATACTGTTGGTAACGTGGAGATTGTTCCTATTGAGGTCGGCGAAGGTGTTGGTGCTGGTAAGGAGCATTAGATAGTTGACAAAGGGAAGGCCATTTCTGATGGAGATTAGGTGAAGGACTAGGGCTTATAGATTAGGATTTTGGCTTTTCCATGTATGATCTTTAATTTACCAATTTGTAACTTATTTTTTGGGAACTTAATGTATTGGCATGTGGCCATCCTTTCATGCTTATATGAGAATGAAATTCCTTCTTTTTTTATGTGTTAACTTGAATCTCCATGTGATAATATTCTTGCTTGCGTTCTGGTGTATATCGTTTGTAGTCTACTGATTTAGCTTGTTATATTTCTCCTAACTCCCAGATATCAGCTTGAAGGCTCGCAAAGCCTTTGTAAGAGTCTGTAAATCCTTAAAGGAAATGAATGAGCTATACAAGAATTAGACCGAGGTAATTGCCAAGCTTAAGGATATTCTTTAGGAGAAGGAGGATATAGGCGCCTGCGTACAAGAGGAAGTAAATTCCTTAAGGGCCCAACTTTTAGAGAGGACTGAGGTTGACCAAGTAGGTGAAGTCCTTCAATACAAGAATGATGCCTTAAGGAAGGAGGTTGCTAGTCTGAAACCTTTCGTGTCTACGCTTAAAGACAATGTCAAGAAGCTGAGGTATACATTCAAGATGGGATCCCGGGAAGTCTGGGTAGAAGGCTACAATGCTGGTTGGGAAGATGCCCTAGTGAAGCTCAAGGAGGCAGAAGAAGTTTCCTTTGTTCGAGGGTGGCTAAGTGCCCTCAATGAGGTGAAGAATCCGAAGTAATCCAACCTATGGTATAAATACCAAACTGAGTGCCCTGCCTATTGCCACAACCCCTTCTCAAAAGACAATTAGTGGGTTCTGACTGATGCTATTCCTTCCCAACTTTTGGATCATGATCTCGATGAAGATGTCGAAGAGTTCACCCCAAAAATAGGTGATGGTAAGAGAGTGATAGTAGCAAATTATCTTGCTCGCCACCATGGGCCTCCTTAGGTCTTTGTGTATTTTTTTTTTTTGGTATGTGATGTAATTGTAAACTTATATTTCAATAAAGAATTTATTTGATCTTTTCGTATGTCTTGAGCATATACTGACTAAATATGTGTTAATATTGTCTGTTCGTTGGTAACTTGGTATCTTTATCAACCAAAACAATACCGGTTGACCAATCTTAGGCCTTAGATGAGCTAATACTTGGTTTATATCATTTTGGGCTAACTAAATGATGTTTCAGTATTAGTCCTATACTTTTTTATGTGTTTGAACACTCTCCCAGTCCAATATGCCTTAGCAATATCATTTTATCCACTTTACCTTTTAGGTTGTGTCATCGCACTCCCATAGGCCTAAGTGAGATGATGACAAGAATGCACCTGGCTAATGGGCAGTCCACAGAGCAGGCTTTTTTTCCAGCCAACAGAAGTTGGCGACCAACTTAAGTTAGTTTTGTTGCCTAAGGATCCCCTGAAGGGATTTTGTTATTATCGGAGCAACTCGTGAGGCCTCTTATGTTTACAACAAGGACCTGAGGGTGGTAGCAATTCGAAGTACTCATAATAGACATGTTATAAGTACAACTAACCCTGTTTATTAGGCATTTAGATATGCGCGAATGAGTTATCGTTGGAAAAGGTACAAATTGACGAGATGTAATCAAGATAAGTTAAGCAGCCAATGCAAAAATGAGAACAGAAGGGCCAACCGGCCTTTATTCGTTAAGCATTTTCTAATGAGCAATCACAAGTTTGAAAGTAAAAATTGCTTAAACTAACTAAAACATAAAGAAGAAAATCTAAAAGTAAAACTTCATTAGATTGGTTGTGTTCCATGCTCTTGGTATCTCCCTACTCTCCAGCGTTTCCAAGTAATATGCCCCTTGAAGATCGTCTCTCATTGATGATAAGAACCCAAAAATGTTAAAATAATACCCCAAATAGATGATTTTTAATTGCTAACTCTCGATTAAATGGGTCTTATGCACATTTATGTTTATCTTGTAGATCAAACACCGTTTGCGGATTCAAAAGAATTAAATCGAGACAAAATGAAGCAAAGATGCGGTTAAAAATGCTTTATATGAAGTCCCGCAGCCTAAACCTATCCCGAACCGAGTTTAGACCTCCCTAATCCTTACCCGAGCCTCGTGTGTTTAGTTTGCACCTTTTAGATTTTTTTTTTAGATTTTATTTGAGTCTTTTATAAATTTTTTTGAATTTCTTTTATATTTTTTTTAGATTTTTAGTTGAGTCGTGTATAATATTTTTAGGATTTTTTATATTTTATTTTCCTTTATTTTATTTTGTTTTTAGTTTTTAGTTAATTTTATTTTATTTTATTTTATTATTATTTTATCTTATTTGTTTTATTTTATTTTGTTAGGTTAGTTTTATTTATTTTATTTTATTTTATTTTGAGTTTTTATTTATTAATAGGTTAGGATTTTATTGTTTTTATTTTAATTTTTTATTAGTTTTATTTATTAGTTAAGAACTCTTAGTTTTATTTTAATTAATTTTAGTTGGATACAAATCAAAACACACACACACACACTAAAACACCACACCCTCTTCTTCCTTAGACCTTTACCTACTTCTCTCTCCTCCTCCATAACCAAAAACCTTAACTCAAAATCACACCCCTTAAACAACATCTCATTCAATCTCCCATACTCAGACCCATTTCCTATCCTAACCCCAAACATGTTCAACCCAACATTTAAAAAAACCTACCTGCTCAAATTCCGGCCTGCGACCCGACAGCCCTCTGCTAAACTCCAAACCCAGCTCATAACCCACCTGCCCTCATACCCATATACCTCCACCTTACCTCCACTGACTGTACCTCCATGCTCCCACACCCACCGAAATATCCTATAAATAGGAGGAACCCAATTTGAAAACCCATCCAGAATCCCATCTCAAAACCCACAAGACCTATTTACCAACCTGCGAACTCTAGCAACCCGAATCCCACCTGCCATAACCCCAGTAGACACCAACTCGATTTTTGAACCCTTTTTACCCATTTCAGTCAACCTATTTTCATAAAATTAGGAACCACCCACCTGCCAAATAAACTTACATGTTTTGACATAGCCAATTTCGAATCCAACTAAATCAGAAACCCATTTCGATGCCTTACCCATTTTATGCAAAATCCATTCTCTACAACACCCAAGCATCTGTCATTCTCCAAAAATAAAAGTCACATTATCTGAATGACTTTTTCCCCTAAATCCATGCTTCTTATAAAATAAGTCCCTTTCTTCATTTCATAAAGGGAGAGACAGCTAGGAGAGTGTGCTAGAAAACAGTGTAAAATGATTAAAAAAATTGTAGAGAGAAATTCTGTTAATTTAGTGAGAGAAAAGAATAAAAAATATTATAGCATCAAAAGAGATTTTGGATTGTATAATGATTGTTTGATTCTCTTATCTCATACTCATATGGATTCACTTGTTTATTTTATGTCTCGGACTCCCATTATGGAGCGCTAATCTCCCATTTCAAGGGATAAAATGAAGCTCCCATGGAACCAAGTTGTCTAGTTTGCTAATTTTATTTTTGTTTGATTTCCTTTGATTAGCAACTTTAATTGCTACAGTTGTTTTTGCATTGAGAAATGGAAAACCATCCTTAAGAAAGGATTGAAGCTTGTGTTATAATTTTATTATTTTGGTTCAAACTAGAGATAGGCTTTCTAAAATGATTAAAATTATATTATAAGTTTCTTCAACTCTTGTTTTATTTTGTTTAATTAAAATTAGTTGGGTAAATTTTTCCTAGCAGATGATACACTTAATTAATTTTAATTCAATTAGAGTAGAGTTATAGCAATTAAAAATTACTTTTCTAAAATAATATTTACTTAATTCATTAGGATAATGAGAATTAACTTTTGAATTAGTTGAATATGTTTGAAATCAATCGAACAAAAATATTTCAAGCTAGATTGAATGTGTGAAATGGGGGTGGATTTACATCTCTTGATCCTTTTTACTAGTATCTCTCATTTAGTTATCTTTCACTCACTTTCTTCACACACTTTTTAGTATTTCTTTAGATTATTTTTCTAGTTTAGTTAATCTTTTTCATTTAGTTTAGATATTTCACCATCACAAAAAAAAATCGCTTTAGTATTAAAAAAAGTAGGAAAAAAATGAAGAAAAACCTTAAAAGAAAATAATTAGAAAAATGAATTTCATGACTTTTCTTGTGTTTCACTCCTTAGAGTTGGATTGATACCCTTGCTTACCTCTATACAAGTTGTTATCATTTTTTTTAGGTTTTCAAGGATTTTGATTAGAGAGGCTTTTCCACAATGGCATAGATACAAAAATTTCTCTATCAAAAGGCGTCGTTGCCAATCTTTGGAGTTTAAAGCACTTGCGAAGATTTTTGGATCGTAGTTCATTTGTTCTATCCCTTTCATTTTTTTTGTACCTTTTTTCATTTTATTAGAAGGCTTGTAGTAGGATTATATTATTTAGTTTGTATTGTAGTGCTCAGAGACACCATTTCTTTTTTTATATATATTTGTAATAATTCAAAAAAAAAGGCGTCATAGGGAAACCGGATAAGGTAGATAGAGGGAGTACAAAGAAGAGGAAAAGAACCCTCTCTGGCGATCTCCCCCCGGTCGACTCAAATCGATCTTTACCCCACGCGTATCAAAATCGTGGGAGCTACCTTTCTAAACAATCGTGAATCTCTCGCAAGCGAGTCAATATTGTGTGTGCCTACTTGCTCTTATGTGGTTTTGTTCTCACATTTATTTTTGAATGGTGTGATGAGTCAATCAACTAAGATCTACACCTGGTCATTCACGAGAAGGGATTTCATCACCCGACTCACTCACTTATCAATTTAGTGCTACCCTAGCCTTCATTAAATCTAAAATCAATCAAGTTGTAGAGGGGGCTTGAAGGTAATCCTGAGATTAGGGATAATTCCCTAATTGGCCATAGTGTTTGAGATTAAGCAGCCGAGGCAGCTCAAGCGTGGTAACTCAACGAGGCAGCTTAGCGTGGCAACTTATATTTAGCTTGTCATGCTAATCATATTGTATCTTTGTTTATATTGACTGTAAGCTCTAACGGTTGTAATATTGTAACGAGATTAATAACGAGTTTTAGTGTGAGGTCAAACGGTACTCGCGAGAGACCAGGCTTGGCAGGGCCTGGGAGAGATTTCATGCTCTATCGAATGACATCGCCATGGGAACTTTAGAGGGACTTGGTTTGGAGGATTGAGAAGTGAGGCATCGTTGGGGCTTGTCCCAACCATCTTAGATACACCTGGTAAAACATCGAAGGACCCTGACCGTGGAACCTCGGGCGGAGAAGCTTCGAGTTCCATCGAGCGTTGAGTTGTGAACCAAATAACCCTCTACTTAATGTCACATCTACTGTAGGTGATGTCACTAGCCAGCTAAATAATGTTAGGCCTGCACTCGAGTAAACCACCGCGGTATTTGGGGCTGTCAGGCAGTCAGTGAGCCACCTCTGTGACAACAGCCCCCCTGACACGGTGGTTGGGCAAAAGGCATGTCTTGGCAGTTAATGTTTATGACGTGGAGACAGCTAGTTCATCAGGCATTTAATGTTATGACATAAAGTATGAGGGATGTCTTTCATAGTCTTTAATGACTGAGTCACCTCGGGGGTGGTGTGGGGGGCTATTTAAGGACCCCAACCACCTTTGAGGAAGAGGATCTTGGAGGAGGACCCTGGAGTTATCACTAGAGATACACATCAGAGAGAGAGTTATGGCGAACTAGATGGTTTACCCACCCACCATTGTTACTTATTATGAAACTTTTAATACCTGACAGAGATTCTTGAGAGTATTAGGTGTATTTCAACCTGCCTACCAAGGTGTATATAGGGTGCTTACTTCTCTCTTCCTCTAGCTAAGTTACTTCTAGGTTTCATTACTATTTCCTGAGTTATACACGAGAGTTTTGTGAGTTTAAACTGAGTTTATCTTCATTGGGTTTGTGTTTGTGTGTCCTATTATTAATCCAAAGCTTTGGCCAAGTTAGCTTATCATTACCATACTCAAATAGGGGTTACGCCTCCATCTTACCTCATCTAAAGTACCCTCTTACATTTGGCGACTCCGCTGGGGAGGCATTCTCCTAGGTAAACGGTATGGCGCAGGATAATACCACTCGAAGACTCAACTTTGATTATATCTAGCATAATGAAGAACAAGCCGTGAGGGAGCAAGAGGCCCTGAGGGCTGGGGCTCCTCGAGCGGAGGTACCCCGGTTCCAACGACTTCAAACGTTCCAAGGGCGACATAACCTTCCACGAGCGCGGGGTTGGGACCCGCCCAAATCACTCTCCTCATGAGCAAGTTTCACGAGTTTTTGCAAAACCCAATAGCTTCAACTATGCTGGGAGGATTAGAGGCTAATACTTTTGTAACACCCGGAATAGCTCCACCAGGTGCAGGTATTGTAGGAACGATCCCAACAAGCGTACCCTCTGTGGTAAATCCAGCAGTGAGAACCTCGGGAGTTTCAACGGCACCACCAGTAACGTTCGTTTCAGTTGCAACGAGCGCCCGACACGTGGCCCCGTTGCTGGTGGCCCCTGTGGCCTCGCCCATGGAAGAAATGAGAAAAGAGATGCATAAGGAGATGTTGAAGTTCATGCAGGCTTCCTCGCAATCATCTGGCGAGGTGGCTTCGGTTTATGACAACTTTCGAACACCCTATCCCCAAGCGTACAACAATGAGCCTTACCCAAAGGACTATATTCCCCCTATCTTCAAAAAATATACAGGGAAAGGGGGGAATCCTAAGGATCACATTAAGAGGTTTGTTGAACACTTGGGAGCACATTGCAATGATAAGAAGCTTAGATTGAGGGAGTTTTCCAAATCCCTAACCGATAAGGCATACACCTGGTACTCCCACTTAACTCCCAACAGCGTTTCTACGTGGGAGGAGATGCATGTATTGTTCATCCAAAAGTTCTTTTTGGCAGAAGACGAGTTCACCTTGACCCAACTTGGTAGGTAGAAGCAAATACCTGGGGAAGAAGTGGTGGCCTATGTTTGAAGGTTCAGGGAAAGGTCCCTCGATGTGAGGGAGGAGGCCAAAGAGTCCAAGTTATTATAAATTTGTGCTGAGGGACTGCTTCCTGAATACATCTGCCATCTTATCAACGATACGCGCGAGGGGACTTTTGCGGCATTCTTGAAAGCAGCAAGAAACATCTCTTTGGTGGTGCAGCCCAATCCAGTGGCAGCACCCATGATGTTCAGGCAGCCGATGCAACCTGCGGGGGGGGGGGTCTCAGCCCCCACGGGTAGGGTATACCGAGGGGGAAGATAGCGGCAACAACCCTGGAAATACTGGAAGAAGCCATGAGAAAATGACGTAGATGGGCGAAGAGGGCTAAGAAAAAGAAGAGAAGAGCACAACCGCAGGTGGTGGTGCAAAAGATAAGAGAAAGAGGAGGCTGAGCAAAGAAGAGGGCAACAATGGAGGTCGCACAAGCTTTCTTTCTCTACAAGAAGTGGGGAGTATTGAAGAAGACGAAGAAGACAGATATATAGAAGAGTTTGAAATTAAAAGAAAAGAGACGTTTGAAGGGTTTCAAACTCGACGGTTAACATTCCTCACGAGCGCACGTGCAAGGGCGACCCCTAATCATTTCAAATGAACACGTGGCACATCGGGAAGGGTCTTGACAGCTGAAAAGACAACATTATGTCGAATACGAAAAGATGTCTAGGGAATATAAGGGGTTGCCTTATTCACCAAGTTTATGTTTTGGCACCAAAATTGGTGTCAGACTTATCCATCAGAGCCCAACGAATAATATGTTCCAACGATTCGGAAAAACCTTGTTAAAGCGTGACTCAGATACATCGGGAAGCATTTCTACTTTTCCGAACATAGAGAAGCATCACAGGGGAGAATTTAATTTACTAGAAGTCCAAACGAGTATTTGAGAAGGTTAGTAGGACTTTCGGGAGAATTTCAAATATTAAAGCTTGAACGGTTGAGGCTCAGCACGAGGAAAAAGCAGCGATGTCCCTTCGCCCAAGCCCCAATAAGAATGGCGCTTCGGCTAAGGTACATCGGGGAGAATTTAACTTTTTTTCAGGAGATTATATCGTTGCGGTTCTAACGGGGGAAAGAAGGCCATAATTTTTTCACACAGAGAAGGTTCATCGGATTGAGAAGTTTCGTGAAGACATTTCTTGTTCCAATAATCTCTCCATGAAGGGGAAAATGTAGAGGGGGCTTGAAGGTAATCCTGAGATTAGGGATAATTCCCTAATTGGCAATAGTGTTTGAGATTAAGCAGCCGAGGCAGCTCAAGCGTGGCAACTCAACGAGGCAGCTTAGCGTGGCAACTCATATTTAGCTTGTCATGTTAGTCATATTGTATCTTTGTTTATATTGACTGTAAGCTATAACGGTTGTAATATTGTAACGAGATTAATAACGAGTTTTAGTGTGAGGTCAAACGGTACTCGCGAGAGACCAGGGTTGGCAGGGCCTGGGAGAGCTTTCATGCTCTATCGAATGACATCGCCGTGGGAACTTTAGAGGGACTTGGTTTGGAGGATTAAGAAGTGAGGCATCGTTAGGTCTTGTCCCAACCATCTTAGATACACCTGGTAAAACATCGAAGGACCCTGTCCGTGGAACCTCGGGCGGAGCAGCTTCGAGTTCCATCGGGCGTTGAGTTGTGAACCAAATAACCCTCTACTTAATGTCACATCTACTGTAGGTGATGTCACTAGCCAGCTAAACAATGTCAAACCTGCACTCGAGTAAACCACCAAGGTATTTGGGGCTGTCAGGCAGTCGGTGAGCCACCTCTGCGATAACAGCCCCCCTGACACGGTGGTTGGGCAAAAGGCATGTCTTGACATTTAATGTTTATGACGAGGAGACAGCTAGTTCAGCAGGCATTTAATGTTGTGACATAAAGTATGAGGGATATCTTTCATAATCTTTAATGACTGAGTCGCCTCGGGGGGGGGGGGGGGGGGGGGCTATTTAAGAACCCCAACCACCTTTGAGGAAGAGGATCTTGGAGGAGAACTCTGGAGTTATTACTAGAGATACACATCAGAGAGAGAGTTATGGCGAACTAGATGGTTTACCCACCCACCATTGTTACTTATTGCGAAGCTTTTAATACCTGACAGAGATTCTTGAGAGTATTAGGTGTATTTCCACCTACCTACCGAGGTGTATCTAGGGTGCTTACTTCTCTCTTCCTCTAGCTAAGTTACTTCTAGGTTTCATTACTATTTCCTGAGTTATACATGAGAGTTTTGTGAGTCTAAACTGAGTTTATCTTCATTGGGTTTGTGCTCGTGTGTCCTATTATTAATCCAAAGCTTTGACCAAGTTAGCTTATCATTACCATACTCAAATAGAGGTTACGCCTCCATCTTACCTTATCTAAAGTACCCTCTTACACAAGTAGATATCCCCACAGGATACGGTGTTCGTTAGCCCCTTTTTTATCAATTTGACTTGTAGGATAACCCATAGAGTCCTCTCCACCTGAAAAATCCTCAAACGGTTCGCTTTGAGGCACGTAAGTGTCCAGGGAAACTGGATCTTAAGTGCGGCCGCCCAGCAAAACGGGTTTGTGATGTCCCCAGCGTTGTACCGATCGACCGTTTAGTCATAGTATCTTTGCGGAGAATCTCTATGGCAAGCCTCTAGTTATCTTGTGATTAAAGTAGGAACACACAGTTTTGCACAGGCGATCACAAAGATAAAATTCGTGATTTTTATGGCCCACGGATTTATTTAAAATTTGGCTACCCTTTCACTAATTTTGAAGATATGAATTGGCTATGTGCTCGTTAGGATTTATCCTTGCCTTGTGTCTGTCCAATTCCATCTTTCGGTAGTCGATTTTAGTGAGTTCGTCCAAATCAAGAGTCCAAATATTTTTCTCTCATCTTTTCTTCAAAATAAAATCCAAAAATATTTTTTTCCGTTCTCTTTCTAAAAGTCCAAAAATATTTTCATTTATCCTTATTTTCAAAAAAAAGAAAAAATATTTTCTTTTCTCCTTATTTTCAAAAAACACTCCAAAAATATTTTCTTTTCTCTTCATTTTCCTAAAACTCCAAAAATATTTTCTTCTTTTCATAACTAGCAAATCACTCTTTCCATGCCCACGAGGCAAGGAGTTAATGATCGATTAGTTCGTCCCCGTAGCCCTTCTTAAGTCTCATCATCATTAGGAAAAATACATGTTCCCCTCGATTTTTCACTACAACACATCTCTACGTCATCCATCCATCCACCATAGCCAACGTGCGTGCCTCAAGGGACTATTTTACCCCGATAACGGCCACCCCACCATCATGCATCATTTTTCCACCCACCCTAGCGGTCCAATTTGAAATTCGTCCAGCGATAATTTCAATGTTGCCCAATTTTCATGGCCTTGAACATGAGTCTCCATCACTCACTTGCGAAAATTTCTCACAGTTTGCGCTACTTTCAAAAATCAAAACTTAGATGAAGAAAATGTCCGTCTTCGGTTGTTTTCGTTTTCTCTCAACGATAATGCATCTATATGGCTCCATTCATTTCCAATGGATTCTATCCATACATGGGAACAACTTGTGAAGAAGTTCATGTCAAAGTTTTATCTGATGAGCAAAACCAATGAGATGTGTCAAGCCATCCAAGATTTTCGCCAAAGGCCAACTGAGCAATTTTGTGAAGCATAGGGCCGTTTTCAAGGTTACATCAATAGTTGCCCACATCATGATCTCGAGAAAAGTCGCTTAGTCCACAGTTTTTACAATGATCTCATTCCCGCTTCTCGAACCATGTTTGAATCCATGCATAAAGGGAAGTTCATGCGCTTAACTCCCACTTCTGGCTACAATTTTCTCTTAGAATTAGGCGATGACTCCCAAGATTGGGAAGGGACCAATGAATTTTTGAGATTCGATCCATGACGTATAGGGAGCACTTATGAGGTCAAAAATGATCATGATTTTAAAACTTTGTTTCATAACTTAAACACTTTGACTAAGACCGTTGATGCTCTCAGTTGTTTTATGTAACAAAATATTTCTATATCTAAACAAGTGATGAATATCAACGAGTCTAGTCCTTCTTCTTTTAATGTATGCTTAAGTCAAGATCATTTATCTCATGTGTGCCCCCTCATTCAAGATGATCTCGAACCCACCATGTCCCAAGCATGTGTATTTGATACCATTAGGAAACCCGTTCCCCCGTCATTTACTTATAATCCCAATAATAGGAACCATCCCTATTTTTCCTATAAGTACGACAATAACCTCACTCCATCACAACCACAACAAAATGTTGGTGGCCCACCCGAGTTTTAATAAAACCCACAAAGGCAACATCGCCATCCCATCCAGAACAACCATGTTCAATACCATCAACAATACCGTCCAACACCCTTTGTCCCCCACGAAGGACCATCACATACCAATCATCAAATTATCCCTGTTCCACCTCCCTCTTATGATTATTCACCGTCGCTTAGTTCTCACCGTGAGTTGGTCCCTCAACCCCCTTATGCCCCTCTGACCCAATCATCCACCTCCTCTCTCGATAATCTTCTCACTTAATTTATCACGACTCAACAACAAACCATGTAAGCGCAGACTCAAGCCATCGAAAATCTTGAGAATCATCTTAACCATTTTGATTCTGAGCGAGAGAAAGGTCGATTATCGAGTCAACCCATTGCCAACCCTAAGGGGAATGGAAAAGAGTCGGCTTACAAGGTTAGATCTGCTTCCACTCCACCCACATACCAAGCAGACATGAAAGTGGTGAGTACTCTAAGATCCGAAAAATAGGTTGACAATGGTGTTGATGCTCCCCATGATGTTCACACCCCGGCTACCCAAAATTTCCCATTAGAACCTCTCTCGAAGGTTTTACCACCCAACAAATCCACAGAAAAGACTTAGTTCAAACCTAATGAGCCCACCACTATCTATATGCCCCATGCACCCTTCCGTCATAGGTTAGATCCAACAAAGAAAGCCCAACAAATTGATGAACGTTTAGCAGGCTATGCTTACTACTGCTTCCTTGATGGATATTCAGGGTACCACCAAATACCCATTGCCCCTGAAGACCAAGAGAAAACTACCTTTACTTGTCCCTTTGGCACATTTGCATACTCTCGTATGCCTTTTAGCCTTTGTAATGTACCTATGACTTTTCAAAGGTGTATGACTAGTATTTTCAATGGCATGGTAAAGAATTTTCTCAAAATCTTTATGGATGATTTTTCCGTTTTTGGTTCATCTTTTGAACAATGCCTGTCTCACCTTACTATGGTCCTTCGGCGATGTCAAGAAAAGAAGCGGTCCTCAATTGGGAAAAATGCCATTTCATGGTAAAAAAAAGGGTATTATTTTAGGTCACGTTGTATCTAGCTCCGTTATTGGGGTAGATAAAGAAAAAATTGACTTCATTTCCATGCTTCCCATTCGTAAGTTTGTTAAGGCCATTCGCTCCTTCTTAGGACAGTGGTCTTCTACCACAGCTTCATTAAGTACTTTTCTAAAATCACTCGACCTTTAACAACCCTTTTATTCAAAGATTTCCCATTTGTATTTGACGACTCATGTGTCGTAGCTTTTGAGTGCCTCAAAGTCGAGCTTACTTCCGCTCCTATCATGCAATCTCCTAATTGGTCTCTCCTATTTGAGCTCATGTGTGATGCCTCTGATTTTTCACTTGGTGTCGTACATGGACAGCTGGTTGACAAGCACCCCCACGTCATCTATTATTCTAGCAAAACCCTTCATGATGCTCAACTTAATTACACAACAACCGAGAAGGAGTTATTGGTGGTAGTATTTGTTTTGATAAGTTTCGATCATATTCTATAGGTTCCTCTGTCATCGTGTACACTGACCATGTTGCCTTAAGACACCTTCTTCACAAGAAGGATTCAAAACTACGATTAATATGATGGATTCTCTTACTACAAGATTTTAACCTTGAAATTCATGACAAGAAAGGCTGTGAAAATGTAATCGCTGACCATCTTTCCCGTATTACTGTCATATCTGATTCTGATCATGTCCCCATTTTTGAGTCATTTCTCGATAAATAACTTTTGTCAATCTCCACCTCGCCTTGGTATCTTGATATTGTCAACTTCCTCATCACTGACCAACTTCCCAATCATTGGTTGAAATATGTTTGCTCTAAATTCATAGCGAATGTGAAGTTTTAATCTTGGGATGACCCATTTTGTTTCAAGTATTGCACTAATCAAGTCACTCTTCATTGTGTTCCTGAGTGTGAACAACTAAGTATTATGTCCTTCTGCCATGATAGTGCCTGTGGTGGCCACTTTGGCTCCAATAAAAACTGCATCCAAAATTTTGCATAGTGGTTTCTATTAGACCACCCTGTTTCGAGATGTCCATCACTATTGCCAAGCGTGTTCTAAATGCCAACAATCTGGGCGTATATCTCGACATCATATTATGTCTCTCACACTCATCTTAATTGTTGAAATATTTGATGTGTGGGGTATTGATTTCATGGGTCCATTTCCCTCCTCTCAAGGTTTCTAATATATTTTAGTTGCGATTGACTATGCCTCTAAATAGATTGAAGCAATTGCTTGCCGCACCAATAACCATCACGTTGTGGCCAATTTTCTTAAAGAGCATGTTTTTACATATTTTAGAACCCGCAAAGTTATCATCAGTGAAGGGGGTAAGCATTTTTGTAATCAAGTCTTTGAACACATTGTCAAAAAGTATGGTGTTACCCACAAGGCTGGTCTCTCTTACCATTCTTAGACTAGTGGTTAAGTTGAGGTTTCCAACTGGGAGATCAAGTAAATTCTTGAAAAAATCGCTAATCCTAATAGGAAAGACAGGTCCTTACGCTTGAGTTGTGGGCATACCGTACTACTTATAAGACTCCGATTGACATGTACCCTTATCGATTGGTCTTCGACAAGCCTTGCCACCTTCCTGTCGATCTCGAACATTATGTATATTGGGTTGTCAAGGACCTTAATTTTGATATTGACGAGGCAGGAATCAATAGGAAGCTACAACTTAATGAATTGGAGGAAATACGAAATGATGCCTATGATTGTCCAAGAAGTACAAGGACAAGATGAAGTGGATTTATGACCAAAGCCTTATGAGAAAAGAATTTCACCCTAGTCAAAAAGTTTTGTTATCCAATTCCCGTCTTCATCTCTTTCTCGAGAAGTTGAAAACCAGGTGGTTTGAACCCTTCATTCTTGAGTCGATTACTCCATATGGTTCCATAACCGTTCAAAATCCCAAGGATGATAGCCTTTTTCAGGTCAATAGTTAACATTTGAAACCTTTCTTGGAGCTACCCTCCATCCACGTTGAAGAAATTGACCCCGTTGACCCAATCTACGAAGACTGGCACTTACGTCTTATTTAGGGGTGGTTATCATCATCCAATTTTCTGCCACCTCGTGCTTTCATCATTCTTATGTTTAGGGTGAGTTCCCTTCGAACTGGCTGAAGACATTAAACTTAGCGCTATCGGGAGGTAGCTCGCTGTTCTGAGTATGAGTCTTATCATGTTTGGGGGTGGTGTTTCACACCACCCAACGCTTTATCATGTTTATATACTTGTACACATTTTTCACTCACTACTTATTTAGGTCTCATCTTGGATACGTTTGGTCCACTTCATTATCAGTTGCTTATGGTAATCTCTTTCCTCCCTTCTACTCTCGATTTTATAAATAATTTTTAACATCGAGGACGTTGTTCCTTTTTGTTTGGGGGTATGAAATTTATCAAAATCGTATGTAAAACATGACTGTGTGATAATTGATTAAATTCGCAAATTTTTAATTTGACACACTTATTTAATTAGAGTCTATTTTTAAATAAACGAAATCCATCCCCTATACATGCATCTAAACATCATAAATAATTCAACCCATGCATGAAAAATAAAGACGGCCGTTTTAGGAAAAAAAACCTTTCTGGTAAAAATCATTTTATAAACGCTTTGAAGAATTCACAAGACCTTTGACTTACATACAACCTGATAATCGTCCACAAGTGTATAATGCACGGTGCCTCAGCAAATCTTCAAAGATACGAGAGACAGCGAAATACCCTCCAGGCGTCGGTTCGTCATCTTCGGCTCGTCCACACACAGAATGATTACGCCCGATATCCACCGATCAAATATGGAGATCCCTTCTCCACGAAGGTTGAACAAAAGCAAAGTTGTGTTCTTGAAACACCAAAACAATTCACTAAAGCAAATGGGAGTTTTGTGAATTGAAAACCAAAAAGGGAATTAAACCTCAAAAGGAAGAAACCTAAAGAATTCTGCTTTCGCAGTTTTTCTGTTCGGTAAAACGCTGGGACTTCTTAATGAAAACGAAACCACATAATGGGATTTTATAGAAAATCGCGATGCCTCGAAAACAGAGCTCGTTTGAACGAGATCAGCATGTCGCTCGAATGAAGGACAACTGTCGTTCGAACGAGATCGCGCGACATGCCATCTCGCGTGAACGACAGTTGAAAAACCTGAATGAATGCGCTGTGTGATACAGATTTAAATTAATTCACAAATTTCTAATTTGGTAATCCACTCCCTAAACATGCATCTAAAGTGCGTGTGTCAACCCATAAATAAATATAAAGCATGCGACAGAATAAATATGCTGAGACACAGATTTCAGGAAAAATCCCCGCAGGGCAAAACCTCTTATTTATAAAACTTTGAAAAGTTTATAAGACGATTGACTTACATACGATCTTTCTTTCGCCCACAAGAGTAACGCATGGTGTCTTCGTCAAACCTTCAAAGCGACGACTAGAAATCTGCAGTGGTTCACGCGCAGCTATATCACAAGGACCGCAATCCTAGACATACAGTCTGAAATCTTCACAAGGACTCCCTCCACAATAGCACGTAATTTTCGGTTGTAGAACTCTCCCTATAAATAATAAACAAGGGCAAAATATGTTCTTGGGTTCCATAAAACAACTCACACAAAAGTAATTGGGATTTTTGTGAATTGTAAACAAAACAAAATTATTTGAACCCTTAAATGAGAGAAGAAAACATTCTGCCAAAAGGTGTTATCGAATTTGTTACTGGCGGATAAACCAAAAAAAAAATCAAAAAGGTTTAAAACTCTTCTCACATTCAAAAACGTATGCTGACAGATCCTTTTTATAGAAAAATTTGAGGCGGTTAACGTACAGAAAGGAAACGGCGTGTCAGCCTAACAGTCATCTCGCTCGAACGACAAACCATCTCGTTAGAACGAGATAGCTATGTCATTTGAATGACATAAGCATGTCATTTAAATGAGATTCCACGCGTGCCTCTAGATAATTTCGATACGAACGCGTGGCCGCCAGTTTCGTATTTTCCTAGTTTCTTTTGAATTAGTTATGATTTTTTTACGGAAAGGTGTCCGAGAACAAAATATTTAGAAAAATATTTGATAAAAATATCCCAACATTTTAATATGAAATGTAAATGAAACTTTAAACATTATCTTACCAAATGTCATATTGTAGGGCTTGAATGTTGCAGACCACTTGTAATTCGGATTTGCCTTTTGTATATGAAAACTTCTTCAATTTTTCGATGACTTGTAGCGGTATACGACATAATTAATTGTGATGAACTTATTAAAAATATGTCCTTACAAATCTCCCCCTATGTCTTTGTCGGTACATACATAAAAATATCCGAATTATCTAATACCAAAATGCCTATACAAATCTACCCTCACATGAATCCCAAAACTGAAAAGGTAAAATTTGTAAGTTCTCAAATTTTTCTTCAACATCAAAACTCTCAAAGATTTTCTCATGAGGGTGTGCAACATAATGATCTTCAATATTCATACCTACACACATGAGATAAAGCAAAAACCTTTGTGACGCATCGAGTTTGAAATGATATAAGAATAAAACATTAATAATCAAATCTCCCCCATAATGCAAAAACTCCTAATATGATAATTCTTTCTCCCCTTTTTATGATGTCCCCAAATAGACAGATAAGAAAAAGAATCAAAACATGGAGTGTCACGATAAAATTTCATAGAAAATATGGATCAAGCTACGCGCATGCAAAAGTAAGTCTAAAAAACATTCACAAACTATTTTTTATTTTTCAATTTTTCATACAAAAATAAGATACCCAAAAAGAAAATCACACCATGGATTTAAACTCAAACAACCAAGTCATGGAAATGGAATGTATGGGTGTGAACACATTCGATAGGTAAACAAACTCAACCAATCATATGTGCATGATGAATACGTGTAGTCCTAACGAATGAACATCAAAGCTATCCTTAGGTGTAAAAAAATTGTTGAATTTAGACGACATCGTCTTATAAAAATCATCAAATCAAAGTCAAAGTGATTTCCACACCAATAACGTCCAAAACTATTGAGCGCTTTTTCAAGATTTTTAAAATCTCCAACCAAACTCCCTCAAAATATATTTTCTATTAGAGGTGTTAAACTAAATTCTCAAACTTTGAAGAATTGGTACAAAAACCTAAATGGCATGAATTTCTTTTTATTTCCTTTAAATTTTTGGGCTCTTTGGACCCCGGATAATAAAATTCCTCAAATTTCTAGGTCCAATTGAAACGCCGACTTAATCGCAAAGGATAAAAAATCTTTCGTAGCCCTTCACCGTTTTCAAATAAAGCACACAAATTCACAAAACGGTTCTTATATGCACAACATTCTTATCAAGTTTTATCGCGCTTGGTTTGTTTTAAGAACAGGATTGAAGTGAAAACACCCAACCAACATGTGATAAGACAAGCACAATAATCAAACAAATTCGTGCATGTGTGCAATAAAGGAAATTATGAGTCAAACATGTAGGAAGTAACACTTAATTACATCTCAATGACTCCAAAGATTATAAAGCACAAAGATGACATGATATATTGTCTCAAAACTCTGTCAAATAGTCACATACAAAAATGGAATGACATTGTGACTCGGTCATCCTAAGTGTTCATCCATAAACGGTGCAAACAAAAAAAACAAAAATCCTTTTAGATTTTTCAAAAATTTTATCAAAATAAAATCTTTTTGTATTTTTCAAAATTTTGCAAAAAGAAAAATCTATACAAAAATGATACATACTATAAATAGGCAAATAATGACATCATGAAAATCATCATATGCTAGAAAATAAGTCAAACCTCAATCGTTAGGAGCGGAGGGGTTTTCCAAAGGTGGTGCCAACTTATAAAAAACCTCCATCAGATCTTGTGAAGTTTTGACCAAAAACTTAACTTGCTCACCTAAATGTGAAAACTCTCTCATGTAGTCTCTGGGAGCATGTAAAGTATCATGTGTGGGTGCATGTGTGTCAAAAACATGTGTAGAAGCAAAACGTGACACATAACCCAACTTAAAATAAAATTCCTTAAGGCAACCTTTCTTCTTGCAATGTGACCAAACATAAATAGGCCTAGGAACACCTCTCTCAAAAACTCTAGGACGCACTCTCCTAATAGGAATGGGACGCCTAGGTGGGTGAGGGTGAGACTCACGTGAATCTAACACTAAAGTGGGAATCGACTCGGGTGCTAATTGGGAAGTAGAAGCACCGTCATGACTTATTCCTAACTTCTCACCTTTACCCTTAAGAACCACCTTTTCAACCTTCTTAGGTGCATTCTCAAAATTGACTTTGGCCTCCCTGGCACGTTTGAGATCACTCTCGAGTTGGGATACACGTGTCGTCAGACTAGACAATGTGTTGGTCAAATCACACTTCTCCTTTCTTAAAACCTCATTCTCTCACTCCAAATCTAAAACCCGGAGACCTAAATCTCTATTATATATCTTTGTTTACGAGGTCTCGGTGTACAAATCTCTAAAAGATTTTTGGAGCTCACTTTCATCTCCACTCTCCTCCTCGATTTCTTCCTATCTCGGAGAACACAAATCACTATCATCGCTCTCGTTTGCACTCTCGTGAGACAAAGTGGGTGTGCTCACACGACTAGAAAAAGCGACAACCATCCCATGTGCTAAACCTTTATCGAACTCATCTCCATCATCTCCCTCATCACCCTCACTATCACTAAGAGTGGTAGGCATAGCAGTCTCTTGGACCTTTCTCCTTATCCTAGTAGGACACTCTTTAGCTATGTGCCCTTTGCCCTCACACTCAAAGCACCTAATCTCATCCTCCTTGTCACTATATTTGACCTCCACTTTCTTTTTATTTGACTCAAAAGATCTCTTTTTAGTGGAAGAATTTTCTTTATTCATTTTGAGAAACTTTTTAAAATATTTTGCAAACAAGGCCATATCAAAATCTTCCTCAGAATCAGACTCATAAACTTTTTCTTTCTTTTTCTTAAAATGAGTTTTTAAAGCAACGCCATTATCCTTAGCCTTAATGGTTTTGGGAAACATGTCAATCTCATAGGTTTGAAGATCTCCTACAAGTTCTTCCAACTTAAGTGATTTCAAATTTCCCAAAGAGTTCAAAACAGTGACTTTAGGAATAAAACGTTTTGGAAGAGATCTCAAAATCTTTTTAACGACACGTGTGTTATCAATCACCTCACCCAAATTAAAAGATGTGTTAACAATGTCCGACAAACGTGCATAAAAATCATTAAAGCATTCAGACTCAGACATGGTGATAGTCTCAAATTGGGTGGCCAAATTTTGTAATTTTGATTCTTTAACCGCGTTTGTACCCTCATGTGTCAATTTCAAAGCATACATGCCTCTTTAGACGTGGTTCACGTCATAATTCGGCGGTACTCGTCGAGAGTGATGGCTCCAGAAATAGCACTCAAATTACGGGAATTAAAATTAGACATTTTATAATCATCTTCAGTCCAGGTTGACACGGGTTTTAAAGAGGTGATATTATCAACGGTGATCATGGGAGGAGTCCATCCATTTTCACAAAGCAACCAAACATGCTCGTTAATAGATTTTAAAATAGATTTCATGCGAGCTTTCCAGTAGGCATAGTTAGACCCGTCAAAAATAGTCATCTGATTATATAAGTGCTCTATAAGAAAAATTACGATTTTTCACAAAACTGATTTTAAAAAAAAAATCAATATCACACAATTTTGCAAAAAATTGGAATACGCGATAAATTAGCGCAACCTGCTCTGATACCAATTTGTAAAACATGACTGTGTGATAATTGATTAAATTCGTCAATTTCTAATTTGGAACACTTATTTAATTAGAGTATATTTTTAAACAAACAAAATTCAGCCCCTACACATGCATCTAAACATCATAAATAATTCAACCCATGCATGAAAAATAAAGACGACCGTTTTAGGAAAAAACCCCTTTCGGGTAAAAATCGTTTTATAAACACTTTGAAGAATTCACAAGACTTTTGAATTACATACAACCTGATAATCTCCCACAAGTGTGTAATGCACGGTACCTTCAGCAAATCTTCAAAGATACGAGAGACAGCGAAATATCCTCCAGGCGTCGGTTCGTCGTCTTCGGCTTGTCCACATGCAGAATGACTACGCTCGGTATCCACCGATCAAATATGGAGATCCCTTCTCCACAAAGGTTGAACAAAAGCACAGTTGTGTTCTTGAAACACCAAAAGAATTGACTAAAGCAAATGGGAGTTTTGTGAATTGAAAACCAAAAAGGGAATTAAACCCCAAAAGGAAGAAGCCTAAAGAATTCTGCTTTCGCAGTTTTTCTGTTCGGTAAAACGCTGGGACTTCTTAATGAAAACGAAACCAAAGAATGAGACTTTATAGAAAATTACGTCGCCTCAAAAATAGATCTCGTTCGAAAGAGATCAGCATGTCACTCGATCGAAGGACAACTATCGTTCTAACGAGATCGCGCGACATGCCATCTCGCGCGAACGACTGCTGCGAAAAAATTATTATTTTAATGTCCCCTTCAACACTTAGAAAAAATACTCATTCTCAAATTTTGACAAAAAAGTCTGCTCCAACAAAATATTTTATAAAAATATCCCAAAAGCTCTAAGTGAAAAGTTAAGGTATTAAAAACATAACGTTACCAAAGTAAACTTCGCGGAGAGTCTTGAATGATGAAGAACTTGAGTAATTCGGATCCGTCTTTGAAGTAGATGTCTATTGAATGCTCTTCGACGGTGTAGCGGTATATGACATAATAAATTGATAACGGACCTATATAAATATGTCCTTCCATCGTACCTCTTTTGAAAAAAAAATCGTGCAATTTCTTTCATCTCAATTATTGACGTGAATTTTTCAATCATCCATCTTATAAGTATATGAATCAAGCTATAGGATATTTTTCCTAAATAGATTATGTAATACGTACCAAGGCATTTTGCACCATGAATTTCTAGACTCAACAAAGTTTGCATACTTTTCACGTCACTACGGTTTAGAGTTGAAGAGCACTACAATTCTAAAAAAAGAAACTTAAGGATCACCAGTGGAGACTTTAGCTTGTGAGATTCGTGCCTTTCACCTTTCAGATAGTTT
The DNA here is from genome assembly GCA_949130495.1 of Sambucus nigra. Lineage (NCBI taxonomy): Eukaryota > Viridiplantae > Streptophyta > Magnoliopsida > Dipsacales > Adoxaceae > Sambucus > Sambucus nigra. The sequence goes on from CASBWL010000008.1 coordinate 913,847, forward strand.
TACGCAATCTCCGAGTCACAAGTTGATTCAAGTTTCTTTGGATCCGCACTTAATCGTCGTATGATCTTATTATTCTACACTTAATTTTTGGTCTGATCACTGATAATGACATTACTTTCGAGTTGTGTGTCTTGAAGTTTGTTTCGATCACCAGACTTTCACCCATACACTAACCAAATTCCATTTTATCATCTACATCCATACACCTTTCACCTTTCATATCATCACCACACACCATCCCCATTCCCATAGCAACTCCATTTTTCACCCACCATTTTAAAAATGAGAAGAGTGTTGAGAGTATTAAAGAAAAAAGCCATCATAGAGAGTGTTTGCATTTTTAGCTAATATCTCTCTCAAACTTCATTTAGATGGATAAAAACCTAGATACAAATCTGTGTCGGGGTTATTTGTAATTTTTAGCAGTATTATCTCAGACATTAACGAGTATTTGGAAGTTCAAAAACAAGAAGAAGAAAAGAAGATTCAAAAAGAAAAAGAAAAAGTTGAAGTCAAGTTCTTATGAAATAAAGACATGCACTCTTCTAAAACATCCATCCATCACTATCCTACCTTGTCTCATATCATCCCATCCTTCTCATTTTATTTCCCCCTCACCCATAAGCATCCACAGTTTCCTCTAGGTGTTCGGACAAATGAAGCTCAACGTGGTGAATAACTTTACGTTCTCACTATAGTGATTACCATTCTTTTCTGAGGTCATTTTTCTTTCTAAAATGTTTGTTCTTTCTTATATGCGTGTTAGATGTTTGAACTTGCTTACATTTATTCACATCCTCACCCACAAGATAGACACACTTACCCAAATCTCGTGAGTTCATTTGAGAGAGCTATATCCGTGAGATTTTGAAGTTAAAGCATTGATTCCAAAAAGGCGATATAGGAATTACTCTTGTGACACTTAACCCATTTTGACTTATTCACACCACACACATTAAGTTATAGGAAGGATGTGCCTTGAGTATTCACGTAGCTAAACCTTTTGTTCACTTTTAGCTTATATTCCTCAAAATACTATCTCGTACTGGATTATTCGATTGTTCTACGTCTAATAAGATATTGACTGCTTTTTTCAAATAAAAAATTTTGTGGTATATTCACTGCAAACCCTCACGAGACAACACTCGTCCTCTAGGGAAACCTAGAGGTTTAATGGCTTGTTGTACATGCTAAGTCCAATCGTTTGTACCCGCGAAAGTGGCACACTTTCAATTTCTTATCTTTCTTTCTCTCTATTTTTGCTCGAGGACTAACAATGTTCTGTTTGGGGGTTGGTGTAATAAGCACCCAAAAGTGTTAAAATAATACCCCAAATAGATGATTTTTAATTGATAATTCTCATTAAAATGGGTCTTATGCACGGTCATGTTTATCTTATAGGTCAAACGCCGTTTGCGGATTCAAAAGAATTAAATCGAGGCAAAATGTGACAAATATACCTCCACCTTACCTCCACTTCTTGTACCTCCATGCTCCCACACCCACCGAAATGCCCCATAAATAGGCGCAACCAAATTTGGAAACTCGGCTAGAATCCTATCTCAAAACCCACAAGACCCATTTGCCCACCTGTGAACTCTGGCAACCCGAATCCCACTGACCTTAACCCCAGCAGACCCCAACTCGAGTTTTGAACCCCCTATACCCATTTAAGTCAACCTATTTTCATAAAAGTAGGAACCACCCACCTTCCAAATAAACTCACATGTTTTGACTTAGCCAATTTTTAATCCAACTAAATTAGAAACCCATTGATGCCTTACCTATTTCATGCAAAATCCATTCCCTACAACACCCAAGCATCTGTCATTCTCCAAAAATAAAAGTCATATGTTTTGAATGACTTATACCCCTATCTCCATGCCTGTTATAAAAAAAGACCATCTCTTCATTTCAAAAGGTGAGAGACAGCTAGTAGAGTGTGCAAGAAGACACTGCAAAGTGATAAAAAAAATTATGGAGAGAAATTATGTTAATTTAGTGAGAGAAAATAGGGGGAAAATATTGTAGCATCAAATGAGATTTTGGGTTATATATTGATTGTTTGATTCTCTTCTCTCATAATCATATGGATTCATTTGTTTATTTTATGTCTTGGACTCCCATTATGGAGGGCTAATCTCCCATTTCAAGGGATGAAATGAAGCCCCCATGAAACTAAGTTATCTAGTTTGCTAATTTTATTTTTGTTTGATTTCCTTTGATTAGTAATTTTAATTACTACACTTGTTTTTGCATTGAGAAATGGAAAACCATCCTTGAGAAAGGATTGAAGCTTGTGTTATAATTTTATTATTTTGGTTCAAACTAGAGATATGCTTTTTAAAATGATCAAAATTATAATACAAGTTTATTCTACTTTTGTTTTATTTTGTTTAATGAAAATTAGTTGGGTAAATTTTCCCTAGCGGGTGATACACTTGATTAATTTTAATTCAATTAGAGTAGAGTTGTAGCAATTAAAAATTACTTTTCTAAAATAATATTTACTTAATTCATTAGGATAATGAGAATTAACCTTTGAATTAGTTGAATATTTTGGAAATCAATCAAACTAAAATAGTTCAAATTAGAATGAATGTGTGAAATGGGGGTGGATTTACATCCCTTGATCCTTTTTACTAGTATCTCTCATTTAGTTATCTTTCACTCACTTTCTTCACACACTTTTTAGTATTTCTTTAGATTATTTTTCTAGTTTAGTTAATCTTTTTCATTTAGTTTAGATATTTCACCATCACAAAAAAAATCATTTTAATATTAAAAAAATCATCAAAAAAAGTAGAAAATAAAAAAAAATCAAGAAAGATAAATAACTCAAAATAGGATTACATGACTTTTGGTGTGTTTCATTCCATTGAGTTGGATTGACACCCTTACTTACCTCATACTAGTCTTGTGATATTTTTGTAGGTAATAGAAGGAAATTGTTGATTAAAAAGGCTTTGCAACAACGATACAATCAAAACTCTTTCTATCAAATACTCTGAAGGGTCCTTCCTAAGTCAGTCTCAGTTTTCCATCCGGTGGTTTTACAGCATTGTCGAGGACTTTCCTTAGGACATAGTCCCCTATTAGAAACTTCCTCGTGTTGACCTTCTTGTTGTACTATTTGTTTAGTTGCTGTTGGTAGGAAGCCAACTTGATCAAAGCCATCTCTCATCGCTCATCTATTAGGTCAAGGTCAGAGCGTAATGCTTCATCGTTGAGGCCCTGGTCGACCATAGTGGTTCTCATAGTAAGGAGACCTGCTTCTAGGGGGATGACAACTTCCATTTCGTAAGTGAGTGCAAAGGGTGTTTCCCCAATTGGTTTCTTGGGTGTGGTACGATATGCTCATAGAATATGAAGTAACTCATCCACCCAGGCACCTTTGGATCTTTTCAACCTCTTTTTCAATCCATCAATCATGGTTTTGTTGGAAGCCTATGCTTGCCCATTGCTTTGGGGCTACACCACAGATCTGAAGTGGTGCTTGATGTTGTGCTCATCATAAAAAGCTTGAAAGAAACTACTTTCAAATTGTGTACCATTATTGGTAATAATATCCCTTGATATCCTAAAGCGAGTTATGATGCTCCTCCATATGAACCTCGTCATGTCATAATCTCGAATGTTTGCCAGTGGTTCTACCTCTACCCATTTGGTGAAGTAATCTGTGGCAACTAGTAGATACTTGCAATTTCCAGGTGAGGTATGAAGTGATCCCATAATATCTAATCCCCATTGAGCGAATGGCCATGGACTGGTGAGGAATTTTAGGTCGGTGGTAGGCTGGTGAACCATAGGTGAGTGCTTCTGACACTTTTCACATTTGCGAACATACGCACCTACGTCCTTCTGCATGCGGGGCCACCAATATCCTTCATTGATTGCGTAAAAATCCAATGATCTTGCACCTACATGACTTCCATAAAGGCCCTCATGGAGCTCACTAAGTACTTTTTCGACATCTTGTGGGTGAACGTACTGGAGGTAAAGGCCTATAAATGATTTCTTGTAAAGCTTCCCTTCAGGGTTGAGGTATAAACACCCTGACCTGATGGGTGACCTCCTAATGTCTGGCGGTATGTCACCCCTTAGATAATTGATGATAAAATCCATACAACTTGGGGCCTTATCTATAAGGAGGACTTGCTTGGCTATGATCGCCAGGTCGATACTAAGTTGCACGAGGAACTCTATCTAAATTGTTCTCCTTATATCATAGTCAATTACTGAGCTTAATGCCACTAAAGCGTCAGCGTGACTGTTCTGTCCATGAGGGAACTATTGAATTTCCACCTTTTCAAAGTCTGCCATGAGACCTCTTACTATGGCGGGGTACGCTGCCATTCGATCATCTTTAGTGTTGAAGTCCCTGCTTACCTGCTTGGGGACCAGTTTGGAATCACCGAATACGTGGAGGCGCCTTGCCCCTAGTAGTTTAGCCTTTAGCAAATCGACGATCATTGCTTCGTACTCAGTTTCGTTGTTGGAGGCCTCAAATCCTAACCTAATTCCTTGCTCAATTATAGTGTCTTCGGGAGTGATGAGAACAAACCCTACTCCTGCCCCCTTAGAATTAGAAACTCCATCAATATACAAGGTCCAACCTTTGGACTGTGCTTCTTATGTCATTAAATACTTACTGTTCAGTTGGTCCACTAGCTGATCTCCTATGAACTCAGCAATGATATTTGTTAGGATCTGTCCCTTGATCATCATTTTAGGTTGGAAGTGGATATCAAGCCTCTCGAGTTTGAATGACCACTTTAAGAGTCATCCAGAGAGTTCGACTTTTCGTAGAATGGACTTGAGTGGGTAAGAGGTGATTATGGTTACAGAGTGGGCGTTGATGTAAAAAACTAGACTTGATCTAATTTTTATGATCGCAGATAAAATGTGTAAATGTAATTGTCAATTGTAAATAAAAGCAAGAGAATAATATAGTTTTTAAAGTGGTTCGGCTATGCCAAAAATCCTACGTCCACTGGTCTAGTATTGATTTCAGAGACTACAGAAAACTAGGTATCTTTCCCTAGAATCCATTTGGCCTTGCCCTTGATGAAAGGGATACAATGTATTTATAGTGACCCGGAGGTCAAGGGTTGTAATGTCAAGGGATGAAATTCTTTTATATAATTAAGCATTTACATCCTTACATAATAATTATGACGATTGGTTGTATAAACCACGTGTAGGATGACCCTTGGTATGATGACACTTCATTATCTTATTCGTCGGCCTTCTTTGTGTTGGTCGGCATTCGTTGTGTTGGTCGACATTCCATGCTTTGGTCGGCAGATTTACTTTCAGTTGACTAGGATTCTGGCCATGTAGGAGGACACGCCTTTACTTCTGATTAGTCCACGTAGGTGGATAATTTTTGGCATCAACAGAAGCTCCCAATGTTCCATGCTTAACGCTTGCATGAAAGTATGGAGCATTTGATTCTAGAAGTAACTCGGAGTATTTTCATGATGTTTAGTTGGCAGCCAATCTCCCACACTTGTAAAATTTACTGGCACTGTTTGAAAATGGCATTTTTATAAATAATTTGAATTTTAGCGAACCGCTAAAGGGCAAATGGGTATTTTTAACCTTCTGATTCATGAAGCCATCGGAATGTCAATCGTTGGTACATTTAATCATTTTGTTCGCTATTTTTTAAGCAACCTATAAAAGGCAAGAGCCTTTTTAAGTTCTTCCTTACCCCTAAATTTTTAACTATAGCAACTATCTCTGAGCTTTTGTGTGATCATTTGCCATCGTTCCTCCTTTCCTTTGACAGTTCTTGCTGAATCCTTAATCTTCTGTAAGAATTTTTTATTTTTTATTTTTCTTCATTTTCATCTTTTGAACCATGGTTTATATAGTTGTTGATGAGTCTTTAGAGGAATTTAGGGAAGAACATAAAATTCCATCTTAGGTCGAATTAGAAATCCCTCATGGCCCTTTAGATGTATATTTCTTGTATGAAGGTCACTGGATTCCCACTTTGTTTATAGCAGAGTATAGTTTTTCATTTCCACCAAACCCTTTTCTTCTTCATTTCTGCTAATATTTTGACGTTGTCCCAGCACAAGTGACTCCCAACACCTGGAGAATTATCAATGGTGTAAACAGATTGAATGAACTTTGTGGGACCCATTTTGGGATTCCAGAGATTATGTTCTATTATAAATGGTCTATTGCAGGGGAAAATACATATTATTCGAAAACCAGAGGTGCTAATAGAGCTTTAGTGTTAAATTTTCCTGACTCCAATAAAGATTATTGGAGTCAAACTTTAGTAGTTAAGAATTGTCAACATGCCCCCTTGATGGTGGAGTAGCCTATCATGGTCCCAGATGCCCTCAATCAGGGAATGGGATAAGTAGTTATTTCAATTTTTATTTTTCTATTCTGATATCTTTTTTTATATGTACTAAATATCACTGCTTGTTGCTTTATTACAAAGGATCATAAGAGAAATTCCCCCAAGTCGGGTGAATTTAATTTGGAAGAACTAAAATTCTTGTGGGGCCTGAACCAAAGAACATGAGAATATCACCCCCGATCAACTTCTACATTGCTAGAATATAATACCTCCATCACTTCCTTTGTAACCCGACCAATAGTTGGCATGCCATCAATTTCAATTGACTTGGAGAAAGACCCAGTATATACTTCTTCTGCCAGTGAATCTTCTGAAATTGTTACTAAAGCCGGTACTTCCACCTCTATTGACTCCAATCTTCCACTTGTTGTCAGTATGGGCAAGAGAAAAATCTCCAATCTTTTGGAAGATGATTCTGCAGCTGGTGCCAAGAAACCAGTTGATACTTTTGCGCAGAAGAAGAAAAATGATGTTGGCAAAAAGCCCCCATCCAACAAGGGTGATGAATCTCCTTTGAAGAGATTAAGGAGGGGTCCTGTCGATGAGCGTGTTAAGAAAGTTATTGATGCCGATCAATATGGTTTGGTCAGTGTAGTTCCACCTATTACTGTCCCATCTGTAGTTTACATTTTTAATGTGGCATATTAGTGTGATTGGACCCCCATCATTTCATTATCTCTGTGGATAGGACATTTGGTCATATTTGATGATAAGTTGAATGATCTTAACCATTGATTAATGGGGTTGTTTCGAAGTTTATTTGAATTTGGATTTGACTTTGTATATATGCCATTGCACACATGCACGAGCGTTTATGAATGTTTGATTTCTCATGCATATTTGAGTTTGGTGAGACGTTCGCCTTTCAATTTTGTCATCTATGCGTAATAAGACTTAGGTTGAGGTGTGCATGTAAGAACCGTTTGTCGTGAGGATAGATATTGCTTAAATTGAAAAATGACTAGTGTTCACGAAAAAAGGGTGGGAGAGAACAATAATCTCGTCGTGAAAGCCACCATTTAAAAGATCCCCCCAAAATTATAGCAATAAAAAGAATAATATGCCAAAATGGGTCAATTAATTTAGTTTGATATATTCATTCAAAAGAAAAAGAAATATGTATATTTTAGGGAGTTTGGATGGAAATATCAACGGGTTTGCACCACGAATCCTAATGTTAAAAAATCGGGTCATGGCACTATTGTTTGTAAAATCGTTAAAACTCAGGATTTATGTGCACGATATTTGTTTAGTCCATTAAGCTCAAAATATTAACTGTCACATATGGCTAAGACTTAGTTTGATGACATTTAGCTATCAATTAGAACTTCTTTATCGTTTCGATATATCTAAGTTGTGATTCATTTGTCGTAGTTCACGCTTAATAATTCCATATCCATGTTTAGGCACATTGTTCTATGTTAGCATGAAACTCGTATTGTGTTTGTTTGTTTTGTTTTGAGTCTGTTTTACAACTATTTCTTATTTCCAGTTGTTGTTTTCATGAAATTTTTTCACTAGGCAAAAGTTAATCATTTTTAGAACTGGAATATGAAGTTTGCTGAAGACATTCAAACAACTTATGGACGTCGTTCAAATGACATGTCCAAGTCGTTTGAAGACATGATCGCACGACCCTAAAAACGAGATGATAAAAGTGTTAGATATGATCATTTTTTGGTTCGCTTCATGCGATGTTCTACTATTTTTGATCGTTTCTTATATCGATCGAACGACATGCCTTAGTCATTCTAACGACTTAAACGATGTCGCTCGAACGATCCAGTTTGGATTTTTGAGCCTTTGTTTCATTTCAGTACCTGCTTTGTGTATGTGATGATTTCATACTATATTGGTACTTCTGGGTTCATTTGGATAACTTGTATCAGTTCTATTTGATGAGGCATGATGAATTTCTATACTTCATTAATTCGTTTAGTCACATCATTGCTTATATTGATGATTCATCTTTTGACTATTTTCTAGCTACGATTTGGTATTCTATGATTATTTTTAGCTGGCTATATACCCACGCTTATCTAGATACACTTCATTTGATTATTCTCATTTCTAGATTTGACATTGTTTACTTATCTTTTTTACTTATTGTTTATTCGAGATAAAAAGGGGGAGAGATAGTATGTGATGTAGAGGGAGTTTTGATGATGAACATATATGCGTGTATGTTTATATATTGGTATCATATTGTCTCGTACAAATTTGTATCATGTTTTGCTCATATGTTTAACAAATGGTTTGATTTTAATAATTGGTATCTTAATATTTTATATCATTTGTTCCTCCATACTTCACTGGGTATTGGTATGTTTCATGTGTGTAAGTATTCTTTAACAATTTGAGATTACATCACATTCAGACAGCTCATGCTTATCGGACTTGCATATACTAGTCATTGTCCTGTATTTTTTACTTTGGGTTTTATGGGATGGGATTTAGGTGTCATACGGCTTGACGGTCCAGCTTAGGCATTTCATTATTTTGGTTTTGTCCCAGAATAGTCAAAGGGAGAGATTTGTAAGGACAAATTTCCAAGTGTGTCAATTTGTATGTAATTGACTTATTTTCGAACATAACTTATTTAAGTCATAGATAGATTTTTACTTGTCGCGATTTCCATAAAGTTTATGACGTGTTGTTTGAAGACTTAGCGGCCAAGTTTCAAAGATATATCATGGTGAGTTTATTGGTGTACATTTCACGTTTTCATATCAAATAGCATTCCGAGATACTCTCAGGAATGAACGCATAATGTTTATGGGACTCGAAAAATATTTTAACAATGTTATTTTGTTAATAAATGATTTCAATATGTCAAAAATGATTTTTAAAAAGGTTTTAACTTTGTTTATTCTGATATAAACATTGTTTATAGTCGTATGGATTCTTCCCTTATGTTATGGAGGATCAAACGACATCATCAGTCATTCAAATGACATCTCAGTGTCGTTCAAACGACATGCACAAGCTGTAATAACGATAAGGCCAAGTCGTTCAAATGACATAGGGATATCGTTCTAATGACGCGCCAACTTAACTTTTTTATTTAAGGCGTTTTTCTCTCAGAAATTTCGGTGGGTGCAGAACCAAAATACATAACATAATATATACATTTTTCTGCACTTGTTTTCTAAGGAATTCAAAGTTTGTTTTCTAAGGAATTCAAAGTTCAAAACATCCTTAGGTTTATAAATTTCCAAGCTTTCATACACATATGCTATAGAGATCTTGTTTACACCATTGAAGTTTGTTCATCCATATTGAACAAGTTGTTTCATTGGAGTTTTGCGGTGAAGAAATAGTGATGGTTGTGTTCCTAATCGTAGATGGTTGCCAAAGCTGCATTGGTGGATATCGAGGTACGTGTGGACTCGTATGATGTGGACAAGTATCGTATAAGGATTTTTACATGGGCACTGTGGAGGAGCGGTTAAAGAGAAGAAGAGCATTATGGCTTGTGGGGATCGAGTCGTTGTGTAAGGTGTGTGTCTTCCTTTGTAATACCGTATCATAGTGATTGTCTGGCTTGGGACGTTTGAGTTTTTTTCCTTAGTGATTTCCTCGTACATCCAGTGTTGCTTTTGTGGACTTGATTTATTTTACTTATTTTAATCACCTAAATGCATGTTTAGGATTAAAGAAGATAAAATTGGACTTAATTGATGTTGGTTCACAAACTTGGTGCGTAATTAAAATTGGAAAGAGATATTTAAGAGTAACATTGTTTTGTCACCTTAAAACACACATTTAAAAAAAAGGGGCCTACAATTCCTTTTAGTTTCTTTCTCCCCCTTTTTGCGCCTTTGACCGCGCAACACCTACGTCTCTCCATCTCCCTCCATCCCCCTCTCTCCATATATATGTATATATATATATATATATATATGTGTGTGTGTGTGTGTGTGTGTGTGTGTGTGTTACAAGCGAAGCAATTTTAACTCGTGGTTTAAAAAAGGATTGAATTGAATTCAAGGAAAAAAGGAAGGTTTTAACAAGACTTGAACCATACTCCACTCAAAGTAGCGTGTTATAGGTTTCTTCACGAGGTCCTATATTTTAAATTTTATAGGAATGGTTGTGTTGATTACATAAACAAGCTTACTCATCTTTTTTACTATTACCACATCGATTATTATCGTTTTCGAACTTACAATCAACTATTATTCTATTTCAGTTTCCTTTTGAAAAAAATAATATTTCAAAGCACAAACAAACCAATTTCAAAAGATTGAACTGATTTCAGCTCTAGAGGCTATTTTTTGAACTAAAGGTTTAAATAGGAGTTCAAAGCACAATCGACCTGATTATAGATTTGGATACTATTAGTTGTGGTTTCAATCTTCCCCCATATCTAATTTTTCTTATTTTAAAAGAAAAAATCACAATTTTTTTGCATTTCCCCAAATTATATACATATTCCTGGAAGATCCTGGAAGGTGCATATATACATTGAATATATATACATTTATGATAATATTTTTGAATTTGTGTCTTTTTTATAATAAGGTTGGAAATATATAGAAATTTAGAGGAGGTTGCTGTGACACCCCGACTAATTAAATACCGGGTAGCTACTCCTTTATTAAATTAATACAAAATGCCAAGTTGGTTCAGTTCATAGCATCACTGTCGAAAATATTTTAATATTTACTAACCACCTAGTATTTAAAAAGTGAGTTGTCCATTTTAATTAAATCCGATTAACATGCAAAAATGAATTATGAGAGATTAACATAACCAAAACAATTTATAGTCATAATAGAATAACGATACAATACTAATGAGTCTGGAGGAAAACTCCTCACAACAAACCAAATTCCAAAATAAATAAATACAAAGTTTGCATCACTAAAATTAATTACAACCCAAAGTTTAAAATAACTGAATAAGTAAAAGTCTCTAAAAGGAATGGGCGACATGCCCAACAGATGATAAAAACTAATAATGGAGTCAAGATCAGAAATGGAGGCGTCTACTGTTAAGGTCCTGTAACTTCCACAGCAGCTACAGCACGTCACCTGAATAGAACTCCTATGCATGGTGTCCTTGTGGCTGGGCACCTAAAAAGGTTTTTACAAAAATGGATTTCAAAGCAAACGGGTCAGAGGCCGAATGTGAAAATAATTTAAAAATATGCAAGTGTTTAATATTATTAAACAGTGGATATAAAGTACATGATAGTGTGTACACTCACATGAGTTCCTCACCTCTCAACTAATTGTGCACTCCTATCGTACCCGTACCCATTCTAACTCCCATATATACCTAGTCCAATGCTAAATATAACATTTCTATGTAATAACCAATTCAAATTCCAACATTTTCTATTTAATAGAGTATTGTACCTTATTACACAGTTTCCCCACTTTAGCACTACAATTTATTAGAAATCTTACATTTTTTTTCACTTTACAAACCGTTGCTATTATTTATACTCACAATTATTCACGACAATTCATTTCAACAAACAGTATATTATTCTCACAAAAAATATACAATGCTAGCACCCCCAGACTATGCTGCAGTGCACACATACTCTGCTATCAAATCCCGGTACATCACGTACATGAGGACCACGTATTTCGAATCTCTCAGGAAACGTTTCATTAACAACAATCACAAACAATGGAGGCGAACATAGTTCACATTACATGAGTCACGCACATACCTACGCTCCCATGATCAGCAGACTTATTAACTTCTCAATAAGCCCTTCTCTGACCGATGTCCTCGAGGTACCAATCTAAATCCCCCCCGTAGGCACACAAAGATTAGATGGCCCTAACGAATGCCAACCTCCCATGATAGCAAGTACGATAGGTTTGCCATACACATATAACTACATATACTGAGCATTCTCACATCTTAGATATTACAATATTTATTAGTGGTATACTTCTCGTCCTTATACCAACTCTTAGTATTATACAAATCACAAGTCCCCGGTTTATATATATTTACGTCATCAATTATCCTCACTTCGTGATTAGTCACTCGCGTCCTACTTCCACAAGTGTCATCCGGTTCAAGGCACTATTCTAAATTTTACTCCTCAATATAGCCCAAATCTTCCAAATATACCCACTAGTTAATAAGGGAAAGTCATCTCACCGTTTAAATAAGACTAAGGGTTACTAGAAATCAAATCAGGCCAAAAAGGCCATTCTGTCAACTCGTTAGAAGTCTCGTTCGAACGAGTTCGTTCGAACGAAGGGCTTCAAATGAAATACCAACTAGTTAGAATTCATACTGTCATCTCGTTAGAAGTTCGTTGAACGAGGTCGTTCGAACAACCTGGGCAAGTCTTCTAACGAGATGGCAGTTTCAGCCCAGAAAATCCCAATTCCATTTTTCTCAATTCTTTTCTCCTCTAAATCCACCCGAAGACCATCCAAATTATGTTTTAACCTATATAAATCATTTCTAATCACCCTAGATCATTCCTTAACACATTTAAGGGGTCAAATCTTACAAATTACCATGGAATTAATATGAATCTTCAAATATTTCTCCAAACCCTATGAACATGAACTCCTAATTTTCTTATGCCTAATTACTCATCATAAATCCATTTTTAAATCATCATATGTAACTATTCAATTATTAAATCAGTCCATTATCATACTACATGCAAATCCTAACCCAAATTCAAAGTTTCTCCAACAAATTTCATGGGTTTTCTTAAAAAAAAAAAAACGTTCAATAAAAGATAATTCCTACACTAAGCATGGAAGACATATTCAATGCATTATAAATACTAAATCACTTGCCTTAGATTATTCTTCAGAATTTGATGTTGAAGGTTGAAGGTTGATCTCTCCCCTTTCTCTATAGATTTTCTCCCAAGGTTGAAGATGGTGGTTATGGGTTTTCTTTTGGGAACCTCTTCCAACTCTTCCTATAACTCCCGTAGCCCTCTAACTTGCCAAATGATGATAATGGGCTTAGTGGGTTACTAAATAATGTATAATTAACTCCTAAAATTCGTAGGCTTTGATCCCCAAAATTTCAAAATTACCAAAATACCCTTTTAAGTTGTCGGTATGGCCCAAAATGCCCCGGTACCCAAACTAAACCCCCGGCTAGTGTTTTCTGACTATTTCGACCCTTCCGGACTCGTTGGCGCACTCAAAATGACCATTCGATTGATAAAAATAAAATTCACTTTTTAATTCAAATAATTTCATTTTTGACGCGACTGACACGCGCGTCCCAACTAAATTTCCCAAATTGTCGTACTTCAGTCTCGCGACAATTTAATATTTTCAATATTCATATATTGCCATATATACACATCATAATCAAATACCAACTCACATCTCGTTAGTATTTATATCCGGATTAATTTTTAATTAATTCACATTTAATTTAATTAATCCCTTAAATAAATATCGATAAAAATACGGGGTATTACATACTTCCCCCCTAATAACAGAATTTCTTCCCGAAATTCGGAACTAAAAAGTACCTGGTAAAAACAACTCTGGATAACGTTCGCGCATTTCATCCTCACGCTCCCATGTGAACTCCTCGGCATTATGATGCTGCCACTGAACACGTACTAACGGTACTATCTTTGACCTCTGTTTCCGCTCGCTTCGATCCAAAATAGAAATCGGTCCCTCCTCGTAGGAACTATCGGGCTGGAGATCGATGTCCTCCAAAGCAATGTGAGTGTGGGCCAAATCATCCCTAAGATATTTCCTTAGCGAGGAAATATGGAACACATCATGAATCCTATGCAAGTGCTCCGGTAACCCAAGTCTATACGCAACTGGCCCAATCCGCTCGATGATAGGAAATGGCCCCACATATTTCGGTGCCAGTTTTCCCTTTTTCCCAAAACGCATAATCCCTTTCATAGGAGATACTCTAAGCTAAACCTGGTCCCCCACTTTGAATTCTCTGAAGAACCTCTTCACATCAGCATAGCTCTTCTGTCGATCCTGAGCTACCCGAATGTGACTCCGTATCAATTTTATCCTTGCCGAAGTATCCTGTATCACCTCCAGGCCAAGTAATTTTTTGTCCCCCACTTCTAACCAACATGCTGGGGAACGACAAGGTCTACCATACAATGCCTCAAATGGAGCCATGCCAATGGTGAACTGGTAGGAGTTATTATAAGCAAACTCCACCAGTTGAAGGTATAGCTCCCATCCACCCCCAAAGTCTATGATGCACATACGCAACGTGTCCTCCAACATCCGATTTGTACGCTCGGTCTGCCCATCGGTCTGCGGGTGATAAGCCGTACTCAACCGCAATTCAGTGCCCATGGCCTCCTGGAAACTTTCCCAAAACCATGAAACAAATATCTTATCTCGGTCAGACACGATATTTAGGGGCACACCGTGAAGTCTCACTATTTCCTCAACGAAAATCTGGGCATACTGTCCCGTAGTGTAGTCTGTCCTCACGGGTAGGAAATGAGCAACTTTGGTCAACCGGTCCATAATTACCCAAATGGAGTCGTGACCCCTCTGTGACGTAGGTAACCCCGTGATAAAGTCCATGGATATGCTCTCCCATATCCACGTCGGAACCTCTAATGGCTGTAGAAGTCCTGTCGGTCTCTGATGATCCACTTTTACCAACTGACAAGTGGCGCATTTAGAAACAAACATGGAAATATCTCTCTTCATCCTGCTCCACCAATACTGATGTCTCATGTCTTGGTACATTTTGTCCCCACCCGGGTGTACCGCAAATCGTGAGCCGTGTGACTCTGCCATAACCTCGTGTCGCAATTCTTCCCCCTCCAGAACAAATAGTCTCCCATTGAAGAGTAATCCCCCGTCGGAGCTAACAGAATAGGACTCGTCTCCCTCTGCTAGTAATCGAACTATCTGCTCCTGACAGAACGAGTCATTTGCCTGAGCCTTGACCACTCTCGTAACAATCTGCGGTGTAACAGTCATCACAGACATGAACGATCGGGCCACTGCATCCTGGTGTCCTAACTCCTTCCACTTTGCTTTCCACACCGCGGCCACCTCATTTACTGGCCTACGGCACAACGCGTCTGCTACCACGTTAGCCTTCCCCGGGTGATATTGGATATCAAACTTATAATCCTTCACAAACTCAAGCCACCGTCTTTGACGCATATTCAACTCCTTCTGCGTGAAGAGATACTGTAGAGACTTGTGGTCCGTGAATAACCGAAACTTCTACCCCAGGAGATAATGTCTCCAAATCCGAAGGGCAAATACAACTGCCGCTAACTCCAAGTCATGGGTGGGGTAATTTCTCTCATGAGGCTTAAGCTTACGGGAAGCATAAGCTATGGACTAACTCTCCTGCTGCAGCACACCTCCGAGTCCTTGTAAGGACGCATTGGTGTAGACTAGATACTCAACTCCCGGTCTCGGTAATGCTAACACAGGTGCTGAGGTCAACTTGTCCTTCAACTCATCGAATGCCAACTGACAGGCATCGCTCCAGATGAATGGCACACCCTTACGAGTCAGATGTGTCAAAGGGACCACTATCTTTGAGAAACCCCGAATAAACCTCCTGTAGTATCCTGCTAGGTCCAAGAAACTACGGATCTCAGTCGGTGTCGTGGGCTGTCCCCACTCCCTCACCACGGATACCTTCCCCGGATCTATCGATATCCCCCGGTCTGAAATGATATGCCCCAAAAACTGTACTTCCTTCAGCCAAAACCCACACTTCTCATACTTTGCATACAACTCGTTCTGACGTAGTGTCTATAAAATATGTCTCAAATGATCGGCGTGCTCCTCTTCTATCTGGGAGTAAACCAGAATGTCATCAATAAAGACAATGACGAACTAGTCAAGGAACTCTCTGAATACCCTATTCATTAAGTCCATAAACACGGCTGGAGCGTTGGTCAAGCCAAAAGGCATAACCCGAAACTCGTAGGAACCATATCTCGTCAAGAAAGCAGTCTTTGAGACGTCCTGTTCCTTGATACGCAACTGATGGTATCCTGATCGCAAATCAATCTTTGAGAAGAAAGAAGCTCCTCTCAGCTGGTCGAATAAGTCATCAATTCGGGGCAACGGATACTTATTCCGTATCGTGACCTTATTCAACTCTCGGTAATCCACACACAACCTCAACGATCCATCCCTCTTCTTTACAAACAACACAGAGGCACCCCACGGCTAAGTACTCCTCCGAATAAACCCCTGACCCAACAACTGCTCAACCTGATCCCGTAACTCTCTCATCTCTGCTGGAGCCATACGGTAAGGTGCGCGGGCAATAGGCCGAGTGCTCGGCGTCAAATCAATCACAAAATTTATCTCCCTACTCGGTGGTAGTCCAGGTATATCCTGAAATACATCAGCAAACTCCCTCACAACTGGAATCGCATCAAGTGGTATCACCACTTCCTTAGAGGTCTCCTCCTCTATATAGTACAAGTGAGTGGACGATCCTACCTCAGGGCGAGGCATCGCTACTAAAAACATCTCCTGTCCGGGAATGGCAAAGATAATACTCCTACTAAAACAGTCAATCATGGCTCGATACGCAACTAGCCAATCCATACCAATAATGGCATCATACTCAGTCATCTCTAATACTAACATATCCGCGGGTAAAGTAAACCTCCCGATCTCTATACCCACACCTCTACAAAAAAGCAAAATCACAAAACCTCAACTCAACGGTGAATCTACACAAGTAATCGTGTACTCGGCGGTGCCTAACAACCCAATAGTGCGTGTAAATCTCATGGCAATGAAATAATGTGTGGCCCCCGTATCAAATAAAATACGCCCCATAATCCTCTGAATAGAGAACATACCCTCAATGGCCGGTGGATCCTGTGGGGCTGCGACATGTTGGAGCTGATACACTCTCCCATACTGAAGCTATCCCTGCTGGACTGGGACCGCTGGAATGGGTGGTAGTGCTGCCATCTGTGGTGGTGCTGGGAGGGCGGCGGGAAACATAGGCGCCTGAGGCTCGTGTCGGGCACCCTGCTGCTGTTGTGGGGCCCTTCCCCTGTCAGGACAATCCTGGCGTTTGTGGCCAATCTTTCCACAAACAAAACACTTCCCCGGGAAGCTTCCCCCTCGCTGTCCGTGCTGTCCTCGACCCTGGTGGCCGTTACCATTCCTCCCCTGGCCCTGCTGACCATTCTGACCCTGCTGGCCCTGATGGCTGTTCTGACCCTGATGGCCCTGTCTGAAACCTCCCTGTCCACTTCTGAAACACCCAGATCTGAATCTCTTATGATCCCCTTGTTGGGAACCTTGGTCACCCTGCTTGTGCTGTCCCTGAGCAGATTGTGCCCCGCTAGCACCATTTCCCCCGGTCCTTCCCTAATGGATGGACTCTCCTGATCTCTTACTCTCAGTCATGTGAAAGCGGTGATCCTAGCAGTGAAGTAATGCAGCGTAAACCACATCAGAATAAGTGGCTAATGAGAGATTCCCCAACAAGTGTTGACGGATCCTCCAAGTCAATCCATCCGTGAACTTCTGAATCTTCTTCTCCTCAGTCGGTATCTCGTCCGGAACAATGTTCAAGAGATTGGTAAACTCAGCCTCATACTCGGCTACGGTCCTCCCCTCCTGCTTGAGGTTCATCAATTTCCTCCTCATCTCCGTGTGAACAGCTGATGGAAAATATTTGCGATCGAACTGCACCCAGAACTCCTGTATAGTGAGGGTGTCCCTATCCTCTGCGGTGGAAATGGACTCCCACCACTGCAATGCAGATCCTACTAGCTTGAAAGTAGCCAGTATCTGCTTCTGAACATCTGTGCACTCGTACATCCTTAAGTGCCTTTGAATATCCTTCCTCCACTCACTGGATACCACAACATCGGAGCTACCTGCAAACTCCGGAGGGTGTGCTTTCTGAAAAGCATCACGAACGCGTTCCCAAGCAGACGGGAATGCATGAGACTGAACTGGCGCAACTACCGGCGCCTGGGGTGGTGCCTGCTGTACAACGGCTAGGGCGGCATTTACCGCTTGGGCTACAATAGCTGCAACCTCTGCGGCATTCATAGTGCCCTAAACTAGTGCAGGCTGTGGCTCTGGTTGTGCATCCCTAGGAACTCGCTGCGCACGTCGTGGAGGCATCTAAAATGAGAGTAAAGTCTTATAAGTTCGCAGTTATTAACTCAAAATAGCTGAAGAGCGAAGCATACACAAAAGAATACAACAGTCCTAAAATATAGGGCTCTACATCAAAGAAAGCTCAGCGGAAACATAACAAGCCGTACAAATCCTAAGGACACTAGAACCTGATGCTCTAATACCACCTGTGACACCCCGACTAATTAAATACCGGGTAGCTACTCCTTTATTAAATTAATACAAAATGCCAAGTTGGTTCAGTTCATAGCATCACTGTCGAAAATATTTTAATATTTACTAACCACCTAGTATTTAAAAATTGAGTTGTCCATTTTAATTAAATCTGATTAACATACAAAAATGAATTATGAGAGATTAACATAACCAAAACAATTTATAGTCACAATAGAATAACCATCCAATACTAATGAGTCTGGAGGAAAACTCCTCATAACAAACCAAATTCCAAAATAAATAAATACAAAGTCTGCATCACTAAAATTAATTACAACCCAAAGTTTAAAATAACTGAATAAGTAAAAGTCTCTAAAAGGAATGGGCGACATGCCCAGCAGATGATAAAAACTGATAATGGAGTCAAGATAAAAAATGGAGGCGTCTACTGTCAAGGTCCTGTAACTTCCACAACAGCTACAGCACGTCACTTGAATAGAACTCCTATGCATGGTGTCCTTGTGGCTGGGCACCTAAAAAGGTTTTTACAAAAATGGATTTGAAAGCAAACGGGTCAAAGCCCTAATGTGAAAATAATTTAAAAATATGCAAGTGTTTAATATTATTAAACAGTGGATATAAAGTACATGATAGTGTGTACACTCACATGAGTTCCTCACCTCTCAACTAATTGTGCACTCCTATCGTACCCGTACCCATTCTAACTCCCATATATACCTAGTCCAATGCTAAATCTAACATTTCTATATAATAACCAATTCAAATTCCAACATTTTCTATTTAATAGAGTATTGTACCTTATTACACATTTTCCCCACTTTAGCACTACAATTTATTAGAAATCTTACATTTTCACTTTACAAACCGTTGCTATTATTTATACTCACAATTATTCACGACAATTAATTTCAACCAACAATATATTATTCTCACAAAATATATACAATGCTAGCACCCCCAGACTATGCTGCGGTGCACACATACTCTGCTATCAAATCCCGGTACATCACGCACATGATGACCACGTATTTCGAATCTCTCAGGAAACGTTTCATTAACAACAATCACAAACAATGGAGGCGAACATAGTTCACATCACATGGGTCACGCACATACCTACGCTCCCATGATCAGCAGACTTATTAACTTCTCAATAAGCCCTTCTCTGACCTATGTCCTCGAGGTACCAATCTAAATTCCCCCCGTAAGCACACAAAGATTAGATGGCCCTAACGAACGCCAACCTCCCATGATAACAAGTACGGTAGGTATGTCATGCACAAATAACTACATATACTGAGCATTCTCACATCTTAGATATTACAATATTTATTAGTGGTATACTTCTCGTCCTTATACCAACTCTTAGTATTATACAAATCACAAGTCCCCGGTTTATATATATTTACGTCATCAATTATCCTCACTTCGTGATTAGTCACTCGCGTCCTACTTCCACAAGTGTCATTCGGTTCAAGGCACTATTCTAAATTTTACTCCTCAATATACCCCAAATCTTCCAAATATACCCACTAGTTAATAAGGGAAAGTCATCTCACCGTTTAAATAAGACTAAGGGTTACTAGAAATCAAATCAGGCCAAAAAGGCCATTCTGTCAACTCGTTAGAAGTCTCGTTCGAACGAGGTCGTTCGAATGAGTTCGTTCGAACGAAGGGCTTCAAACGAAATACCAACTTGTTAGAAGTCATACTGTCATCTTGTTAGAAGTTTGTTCGAACGAGGTCGTTCGAACGACCTGGGAAAGTCTTCTAACGAGATGGCAGTTTCAGCCCAGAAAATCCCAATTCCGTTTTTCTCAATTCTTTTCTCCTCTAAATCCACCCTAAGACCATCCAAATTATGTTTTAACGTATATAAATCATTTCTAATCACCCTATATCATTCCTTAACACATTTAAGGGGTCAAATCTTACAAATTACCATGGAATTAATATGAATCTTCAAATATTTCTCCAAACCCTATGAACATGAACTCCTAATTTTCTTATGCCTAATTACTCATCATAAATCCGTTTTTAAATCATCATATGTAACTATTCAAGTATTAAATCAGTCCATTATCATACTACATGCAAATCCTAACCCAAATTCAAAGTTTCTCCAACAAATTTCATGGGTTTTCTTAAAAAAAACGTTCAATAAAAGATAATTCCTACACTAAGCATGGAAGACATATTCAATGCATTAAAAATACTAAATCACTTGCCTTAGATTATTCTTCAGAATTTGATGTTGAAGGTTGAAGGTTGATCTCTCCCCTTGCTCTACAGATTTTCTCCCAAGGTTGAAGATGGTGGTTATGGGTTTTTCTTTTGGGAACCTCTTCCAACTCTTCCTATAACTCCCGTAGCCCTCTAACTTGCCAAATGTTGATAATGGTCTTAGTGGGTTACTAAATAATGTATAATTAACTCCTAAAATTCGTAGGCTTTGATCCCCAAAATTTCAAAATTACCAAAATACCCTTTTAAGTTGCCGGTATGGCCCAAAAATCTCCCGGTACCCAAACTAAACCTCCGGTTAGTGTTTTCTGACTATTTCGACCCTTCCGGACTCGTTGGCGCACTCAAAATGACCATTAGGTTGATAAAAAAAATTCACTTCTTAATTCAAATAATTTCATTTCTGACGCGACTGACACGCGCGTCCCAACTAAATTTCCCAAATTGTCGTATTTCAGTCTCGCGATAATTTAATATTTTTAATATTCATATATTGCCATATATACACATCATAATCAAATACCAACTCACATCTCGTTAGTATTTATATCCGGATTAATTTTCAATTAATTCACATTTAATTTAATTAATCCCTTAAATAAATATCGATAAAAATACGGGGTATTACAATTGCATTTTAAAACATTTTTTGTATTATTTTAGATGATTTTTTTTTTAGGTTTAATTATATTTTTTTAATATTTTAATTGATTAAATATATAGATTTTTATTGTTGCGATCGAAATTTATAAAAAATAATTCAGATTACCATTTTTTAAAGTTCTTAAATTTTTATTTATTTTTATGGATATTTTTATATATTTTCTTGGATTCTTATTGTTGATGTACAATTTATTTTTAAAAATTTAGATCGAGTTTGAATTTATGAAATTTTCTAGATTTTCGAAAATAAAAAGATCTTTATTTTTTGATGAAAATTATATCTTTATTTTTTTTTTAAGATTTTCAATTTCATTTAAAATTTTTATGTAATTTTATTTCCTTTTCCTTTATATTTAATGGGAAAAATTGCTCTGATGACTAAGAGCACGCCTTTTTAATCTAAATCATAAGTTTGAAACTTGAATTTAAAGTCTGAATTTAAATGTAAAAAGGTGTTTGTTTTCTCTCTGAATCAAACATTTGAATGAAAGTATTTAGTCTGAATTCAGATTAAGTCACAATATTACATATGAATTTCAAGTCTCAATTTTATAACTAACCTCTTAATATTATGAAGTCTGAATTTTACATATGGTTGATTCTCAATAGCATAAACCATCCACTAGGGGTGATAATTCGTGTTTTTGGGTTGTGTTGCGGATCGACACGATACGACATGACAAGGGTTTTTGGACACGAACACGACACGAATTCCTATTTTTTTTAATTAACATGAACACGACCCAAATAAAAGCGACACAACACGAATAACACGATTTCTTAAATTTCACACTAAATTAAACATAAATAGACACGATAACCCGATTAAAAATACGATTACATGATAACGCAACTCATAATTTTGACGTGAATACGACACGCCACAACTTTGTGTAAAAAAATGACACGAACACGACATATCATGTCAATTTCATGTCATTCCGTGTCGTTTCTAAAATGGTCACCCTACCCTCCACAACTCCCTGTTGGATAACATCTCCCTCTCTCTCTCTCTCTCAAACACCATTACACAATTTGATAAACACTGCATTGAATCTTTTCTATATTTTTTTGCAATTATTGTTGTTGAGCTTGAATGTTTCAAAAATTTAGTGGAGATTACAACTTTTAAACTTCCCATATATTTGAATTTTTACTTCGTATTTTTGTATGACTTTTTTTTCTAAATTTCTTTTGTTGAGGTAGATATTTTTTAAAATTTGAGGTTGAAATTTTAAAAGTTTTGAGATTGGTGAAAAAATATATAATATTTTGCTGAAATTTCTAGAACTTTTTGTTTGAATATTCAAATTCATATTAAATATTTTTTGTAAATTTTTAATTTCATTATAACTTTTTTTGCCTTTACACTAGTTAAAAAAAATAATTTTGTCCAAAAATTTTACACCGTTAAATTAATGAGGTAAACTATAATAGGTCGTCTTAAAATATTTTTTTCTCAAATGATTATATTTATACATGTAGTGAATATTCACTGTATATTTATAAACAAGACGAAGTAAATATATTTTTTCATGAAATGTGTTCACAACATAATTCGTAAACGAGACGGATTAGTAAAAATCTTTTCACACAGTAAATATGCTCCAATTCTAGGGATGACAATTTTAGAAATGACACGAAAAATACGAAATGAAACGACATGAAATTAACCTGAAAATAGTACGATATTTCGTGTTCGTGTCGAGTTTTTTGACGTCGTGTTAATCGTGTTTTCCGGATTTTCGTGTCTATTTATGTTTAATTTTAGTGTAAATTTTATGAAATCGTTCTAGTCGTGTCGTGTCATATTCGCGTCCGATAAAAAAATAAAGTCATGTTTTGTCACGTTCGTGTCTAAAAAACCCTCGTCGTGTCGGCGCATGATTCAACCCAAAAAAACCTTTTCATGTTCGTGTCGGGTTTTTTTTGACACAAAGTCGTCTCATGTTGTGTTCATGTCAAAATTATGAGTCGTGTTAATCGTGTTTTTTTTCTTTGGATTTTCGTATCTATTTATATTTAATTTAGTGTAAATTTTATAAAATCATGTTAATCGTTTCATGTCGTGTTCATACCAGATAAAATAAACACAAAGTCGTATCGTGTCGTGTTCGTGTTCAAAAAAACCCTTATCGTATCGTATTTGTATATGTTGTTTCTAAAGGCACCACAAAAATGCTTTAAAATACCACAAGAGATTTTTTACATTTTTTTGCTAAGCGCCACCGCATAGTGTGTGTGTATATGTATATATATATATATATTTTTTTTACTTTTTGTCAATTATTATTCTTCCAAAATATTTTTTCTCTCAAGACACCTTTCTCTCAACCATTGTCACTTAACACCCTAGATAAGGTTTTCATTCAAACACTATACAAACTTCACCAACAAATTACCATATTTAATTATTGAAATAACATAATAACTAGGGTTTTCAATTATTGAAGTTATCATATTAAAGTTACAACAACTAGTTGAGGTGCTTACAATAGGTGTGCCAACTCTAAAACTAATAAAAATTGCCCAAATATTATGTTTGGGGTCATTTTTGCTGCACAAATACATTTTTTAATTTTTTTAACCCTAGAAAAAATTAAACCTAAAAATGGAACTTTACAGTGGTTCGGTATCGAGCCCCTGAAGAAGATGATGATTTTTGGGGTGATTTTCCCGAATCAAAGTTAATATTTTTTTTGAAGAAAATATTTCATTCGGGATGATTATGCCGAATGGAATGCATATCTTCAGGATGATTATGCCGAATGGAATGTATATATATTTTTTTGCTAAAAAGTTTCATTCGAGGTAATTATATCGAATGAGACGCATATACTCGGGGTAATTATGCCGAATTAAACACATATACTGGGGATAATTATACCGAATAATGTTTGAATCCAATTTTTCGAACCATATTTGGTTCGGGGAAACTCTGACGAATGTTGGGTCCTTATTCGGGGTCGGGATACCGAACCACTGGGTTATGAGTTAAGATTTATTATTTTTGTAGTGTTTTCTCAACATATGGGAGGTATTAACGTTATTTGCACAAAAAATTAACACATTATTATTGTTCAACATGTTTTTAATATGTTTAACATGTTTTCAAGGGTTTAACATGTTTTTCATAATGAATAATATATCAAACAATGTGTATTATATATGTTTTGACGACTATAATCTTGTTTGTATGGTGTTGGATGATGATTTAATGTAGATCTTTGAACTTCGAAACTTCGGAGGTTATGAAGTTGAAAGGTTGAGAAGTTAGAGATTTTAATGTGTAAAGTGGATAAAATAATTTTTTACACTTTAATTATGTGGGGGCCTTAATGTGAGATTTTGAAGTAAAAATTATATTCAGACGACGCTTGTGCTATTTGGACTGGTTGGCGTCAGGACCTTCTTTGTATCCATTCGTAAACCAAATCTCTTGTTCCAGTAGTACAAGGGTGCTACTGAGACAGTCTTGGGGGTGAATTGAGTTTGGTTCCAGTTCGATTTCCGACATTGTCAAAATAATGTTTGTCAAGTGAAAGCTACGTACCGCGAACGATAATTAATCGAGGTACATATACGCTGGCGGGACACCTCATGTAGGGGTGTGCACAAGTCGGTTCGGTTTTGGACCGCAATTCAGACCGAACCGATCAGTTCGGTTTTGGAAAAAATCAGACCGAAACCGAATCGACGATGAAAAAAACCGCCGGTTTCGGTTCACATCGGTTTCAATTCGGTTCGGTTTCGGTTTGATTTTAACCGATTTTCAATTTTGATCGGTTTTTTGTAAGTCGGTTTTCGGTTTTGGTCGGTTTTGGAGGTTGGTTAATGATTTTTGGATATAAAAATAAAAGATATTTTAGGGGTTTTTAATATATAATATTGATATCGGTTCGGTTCGAATCGGTTTTTTCTTTGTCTAAACCGATAACCGAACCAATATTGTCGTTTTTTTAAATTCTTAAACCGCAGACCGAACCGGGTTAAAAAAACCCGCCGATTTCAGTTCGATTCGGCCAATTCGGTTCAATTTTCGATTCGATCGATTTTTTTGCACACCCCTCGTGGTTTGCTACCGCGAAAAAAATCCATCCGTCCCGTGACCATAAATAAACACGAATTGCGACCCATTCCCACAACACAAAACCCTGTTACAACAGAAACCCTCCACAGAAAATACGAAGAGAGTTGATATTGCTTCCCTAAGCTTAAGATATGTGGGTCTTCAAACGGGTACTAAAATCTCACCACTTTACCTTTGTTTACTTTGTTATTCTTCTTAAACTGATCCAAAATTGAACTCTCCCTTTGTAAATATTCATACCCACTTTAACAACTTTGTCAGAAACCAATGCAAAATTGAGTTTAGTACCCTTGAAGATGCCCTGGCTTTGTATAATCAAATGGCTCAAATGAGACCTTTGCCCTCCATTGTCTATTTTAATCACTTGCTAGGGGCCATTGTTAGAATCAAACATTATACCACTGTTATTTCCTGTTTAAACAATTTGAATCATTGCCAATAGTTGAGGTGCACCTTTATAGTCATAATATTTATATACCATAAGACCAATAAGTTGATTCGAGATCTTGCTATCAACCTCTTGGTCTTAAAAAAGTAATTTTTCTCGATAAAGTCGGTTGATTAGGGTAAAATTGTATCCTTAGGAGCTGTACAGGGGCCTTTTGACGCATACGGTTCAAAATTAAAATTGCAAAAAAAAAAAGAATCAATGTGTAGATTCCTATCCGTTTTCTTTTTTCCTTACTTTTGACAAAAGGACTTTTTCTTCGGAGCGAGAGATTCAATTAACCGATATTCAGAAGCTGAAATTTCACCCCTACCATCAATAGGTTTAGCCAGGGAATTTATAACACGACCCAAATAGGCCTCACCTAATATTTTGATCAACTCTTACTGCCATCTCAATAGGATCAATTTGGGTTTTTCTGTTTTTGGGAGAATCGTCAAAATTGGTTATCAACCGGATTGTACCGCGCTCTTTGTTTAAGGGGTTAATTGGTCAAAATAGAATCGAATGGCGACGCAAGGATTTCAACTTAGTGCAATAAGTTATGGGACTATTATAAATGGGTTATGCAAAATAGGAAACACTAGCGTTGCTATTGGATTGCTTAAGAAGATGGAAGAAATAGATATGAAGTGTGACGTACACCACAATAATTGACAGTCTTTGCAAAGACAAATGAGTGACTGAGGCTTTAAACCTCTTTTCGGAAGTGATTCGTAAAGGGGTTATACCAAATGTCATCACATACAATTCCTTGATCCACAGTCTTTGCAGTCTAAACAGGTGGAAAAATGCTACGAAATTGTTGAATGTGATGGTGAGGCGGAAAATAAATCTGAATGTACAGACTTTCAATATATTGGTGGATACATTTTGTAAAGAAGGGATGGTTGAAGAAGCTAAGGATGTGATCAAAAAGATGATTCAAAGAAGTGTCAAACCCGATGTATTCACTTACAATGGATTGATGGACGGATATTGCTTGCTAAGCAGATTGAACGAGGCATATAAGGTATTTGATTTGATCGACGATAGAGGTGTTAAACCTAATGCTCATAGCTATAACATCTTGATTAGTGGATATTGTAGGGAGCGAAGGATGGAGGATGCCCAAAGAATTTTTCATGAAATGTCTCGCAAAGGGTTTAATCCTGACATTCTCACTTACACCACTCTTATAGGCGGCTTGTGCCGCGTCGGGAAGCCTCTTGTTGCACTACAGTTTTTGAATAAAATGCGAGCTTGTAGCCAAAATCCAGATCTCGTGACGTACTCTATTCTGTTAGATGGTTTATCTAAAATGCCTTTCCATGGCAGTGGCCTTATTTCAAGAGATAGATTGTGGGTTGCATCTTGATATTGTAGATTACACAACTCTCATATACGGTATGGGCAGAGCTGGAAAATTTAAGATTGCTAGGGAACTCTTTGATAGTCTTCCTAGTAAAGGTTTACAACCTAATGTCCGTACATATACTATTTTGATCAATGGATTATGCAAGAAAGGATTGCCAAGTGAAGCAAATGACTTTCTTAGAAATATGGAAGAGAGTGATTGCTCACCAAATAGTTGCACTTATAAAATTATTGTCCAAGGATTTCTTCGAAATAACGAGACATTGAGAGCAGTGCAGCTTCTTCGTGAAATGGTTAATAAAGGATTCTGTACCGATGCATCTACAACCACTTTGTTGATGAATTCTTTGAGTAATGATGAATTAGGTCAATCAATTTTGGAAATTCTTCATACGGTCGTCTAATTTTTCTCTAGAGGCTTTTAATGCGAGGTATAAATTTCAACCTTATGCCATGCTAAAAAATCTAGCTTTTGGATTTTGTTTTCATTGATAGTCATGTTATATCTTTTTTACTTCTTCATTAAAAACACAGGTTTATCCTAAGAGCTACCGAACTCTCAAATCAACCATATGAAGTCATTGAAGTGCTTGGTAAAAGGGAATATATCAAGTTTTTACTCCCTATATGTAGAACAGCATAAAGAATTGCTGTAAAAATCAATTTTAAGGGGACCACTACAATAGTAAAGTTTTTATACAATATGTGGTATTGCTGCTTTTAGAGAGACACCTTCACATGTGCTTCCTCTATCCTTGTAAACTAATCAAATCCTTGAGAAGATTTAAGTTGCTCTTTCATAATTTCGTTTTGTTGATCTGTTTTAGGTGAAAATGCTTTAGGCTGAAGGGCATCATCTTGTATATGAATTACTGTCATACTATGTTATCTCATGTCAGTGTTGTTTTAGTTTAGGTTCTTTTGTTTGGGTTTGTATAAAACTTTTGTTGATTTATGATCTTGGTCAACAGTTTCTAGTGGGCTCGTGTTGCTCATGAGCTTAGGATGATGATGTTTTGTTTGGAGGAGGCGTTTTGGTGTGTGGGAGTGCGCATGTCTAGGTTGGTTTTGATTTTAGACCTGGGTTGTTTAGACATGCTTTTATATTGATGTATATTTTTTTCCATATCTTGTTAGTGCAGTTTCACATGTTCAAATTTTTAAAAAAGTAAAAAAAAAAAATTTACTCTTTATTAT
Organism: Sambucus nigra; assembly: GCA_949130495.1. Taxonomy (NCBI): domain Eukaryota; kingdom Viridiplantae; phylum Streptophyta; class Magnoliopsida; order Dipsacales; family Adoxaceae; genus Sambucus; species Sambucus nigra. The sequence continues at coordinate 942,511 of CASBWL010000008.1, forward strand.
TTACTTTTTAGGGAAACCAGAAAATTGTTAAAAGCTGTGCCATTTTATCATCCCTTATTGTGAAATAGGTCCTAAATTATATGAAAACATCATATATATATAATAGGGAATTCTCCAATGCATGATGATTATCGTAGTCAAATTAAAAAGGATAAACATGTCAAGGATATGGGCATTTATAAATTCCATCAAGGATTAACCGTTTGAATTTGATTTAGGAAATCATTTAAATAAGGTTCATGAAAATTATATAAGACAATGGAAAATTTTAAAAACAGTACATTAAAGATTTCAAACAAAAATTCAAAGAGGCTATCTATGAAGGCTTAGTGATGAAAGGGTTCCATTCTATATGAATTTTTCCAAAGTAACTAAGGACCTCTCCTATTTTAATTCTTAAATAGCTGAGAATTCTCAAGTGTTCCAAGTACACTGTTTTTCCTTTCTCGTTATCTCAACTGAAAACATGGGGTTAAAGTTTGATCTGTGTTGCATTGAGTTTAATTTTAAAAATTTGATGATTTAGCATGGAATTTTTGGCAAAAGCGATAGATGGATATGCGATTGAACAATATTATTGATGGTTAGCTTTATTGAAATATGACAGTGTTATTTTAAGCTTCCGAAAACTAAGTTGTGGTTGATTTAGGATTGTTGGAGTCTTGTTAGGATTTTTTTTTTTATAAATACAATTTCACTAAAAGAGACCATTACGTGCATCTTTAAAATGAGGTTATACAAATGTCAAGGTTCTAAAAAACGCGGGGCGTGATCGAGGCGTGGAGGCCAAGCCTTAGAAGCCTAGGCGGGCCTTGGCGTGAAAAAACTTGAAAAGACGTTTAGGTCATTTTAATATATTTTAATATTTTTTAACCATAACAAGCTATTAAAATACTAAAATTGTACGTATCATAAAAATATGTCTGAATATTTGCAAATAAAAATACTATTTGATTATTTTGGATGAGATAATGGTCCGGTTTGTAAAAAAATCTTTAAAAGGCGATACCGTTTCATTAAAGCATTGTTGTTTTTAGAGAAAAAGTACGCCTTAAGGGTTTTACCAAGCATAAGGCGTCAAAATCTTAAGGCGGAGCGTTTCTCCCAAGCCAACAGTGCAAAATGTATTTATAGTCCCTCCAATACTTGGTGAGCAAGATAATCTATGATGTAATATGTGATGTCATGGACTCAATGACCTAATCCATGATATCACTAGACCTAACTAACTTATCCGAGAAAACCTATATCCTAAAAAAACAATTATGTAAATATATAGATAAATAAATTACAGTTGTGACCAACACAAAATTTAAAATTCTATGATAAAAGAACTTTGTTGTTAATTAGTTTTGTCATCCATTTTTTATTCTCCTATTTGAACTCCCGGTTTGACTTTTTTTTGGGATCACTGGTCTTTAGTCCCACTTTTAAAGATTCATTTGTACCCACTCCTTTTTGGAAAGAAAGAGAGTTTACAAGCCGCTGAGGGTGGTTTTGCGTGGTTATGGGTCTTGATACAATTTAAAAACTACAAACTATTTTTTTTTCCTTAAAAAGATGAACTAAAATGTTCCTTTGTTTTTTGTTTTTGCAATCCAAAAAGAAATCGTAAAAAGGCTCACTTTCTATTTATTTCTTATTTGATTAGAGCTGCAATTCGCTTAGAATAGACACAAATTCATAAACATCTTATTATTGTGTATGTGTTTTTGTTATAAAACATACTGCGTCGAAGTGTGTGTGTGGAGTGTGCTTGTTCTGCTACTAAACAGAGCACTCGCTACAGAATTATGTGTACGTTGTTTGTATTATAGTGTGTGTTGTTTCTGCTTTATGTTTGTACTACGGTGCATGTGGTTGTGTGCTTGAGGTCATCTTGAAGTATAAATATGACTTAATTTCCTTCTCTCAGATGTGTTAAGAAAACCCCCGCTTAGGCCCCACCTAAACGTTAGGCACTGTTTAGCCGCCTAACCCCCGCCTAGGCACTAAAAACTGCCCTATCGTCTTACCTAGGCTCAAATATTTATATATTTATAGTTGTATATACCGTTAAATGATATATTTAATACATTGATTTTCCTACTTAAACTTTGTTTGAATTGTTAAGGTTATGCAAATAGTTGATTTTTAAGAATATTATACACAAAAAAAAAATAAAAAACGTCTAGGTGCTAGATGTCCTCCGACAGCCCACGTTCTTCCCAATGCCTATTGGGACGTTGTGTTCAACCTTGATAAAGCTACAACCTTAAAGATATATATGGTACGACTCTTATATAGCTATCAAAGCACAACTTTAAATTAGAAAAAAATTGCACCCTTTTAAAGGTGCATGTAATTTAGGATTCTATGTACCTTTTTAAAAAAATGGAATATACTTTTATAGTATAATATTCAAAATACATTAAAAAACTAAAACGTCCTAGGCGGCTGATGAATCCCTGCCTAACTGCCTAGGTGCTAGAAGGGCCCATTTGCCAGATGGCTCGCGCTTTTTGGAACCATGTTTCTCAGGCACCGTTGGGGCAGATTTTAAAAGTAAAATAATCTCAACCAACGTACTCTTTTTGGCAGAACCTCACTAAGAGCTAAATACATTAATAAGAAAAAAGACATTACAAGGAAAAAAAAACGTAACCTAACAATGTTCATGATGACCTATGGGCTTTAATACTATATTGAAATAACCAACGCAAAAACATCTATATGATCCAGTGGTCATACGTAATTGAGGGATGCAAACCACTAACATGCAACCAAATGAGGGGTTTCGTGAAGAGACAAATACAAGTAGGGGTTTTCCGGAAGAGACAAATACAATTAGCACATAACAGATACAATTACAACTAAGGTAAAAGAAGAATGGGGTGGTGACTTTGATCAAACATTTTCCATTGCTCAAGAACATAGGATGATGGACTTTTATGAACTTTAAAGGTTGAGTAAATCCAATTCCAGATTTGAGTCGAGAAAGAGGAATGAAGGTAAAGGTGTTCAATGATTTCTGAATCAAACCAGCATAGCTGATACCTTATAAAAGGCCATTCTGAGGTATCCAAAGTCAAACTTAATACCAACATTACTCCCATAACATTTATAACCCAACATTTTAAAGCATTTTGAGGTGAAACAGATAGCATGAGTGATTTTTCTTCCTTTGACAAACCCAAACTGGTTGGTAGAGATTGGGCTTATCAGTCATGTTTGGGATTTTGCAATTTTGTTTGAACATACACAGGACAACCCACAACCTGTTAAATTACAAGAGCTGGCAACAGTGTCAGAGGACCAAGAAGACTGACATTCGAAGTGTTTAGGACCGGTAGAAGTAATTTAAAGGTGGGTCACTTCCTGCCATCTAAGTAGTGTCATCTTCTTGGAGTTAGATCGTGTGTGGGTAGATTTTTGTTTACTTGTTTGAAAGAATATTAGAAATTTTAACATTTAAAATATGAAGGTTGAGTAATGGTTCTAATTTGTTCTTACACTAATTGTTGTACTTTTTAAATAACTATTTGAAATGAAACTACACACGGAAATGTCCTAAATTGTAATCAATGTTTATTCAACTCATTAAATAAGTTTTTAATTCATACATGTGTATGTATGTGTGTAGATTACATCTACCAAAGGACTTAAATTAGCAGACATAATGAACGGACAAGTGTGAACTTCTTTTTGGAAGCATCACAACTACATATATTATACACCATATACTGGTTTTAAGCATGATTATACCAGCGTATGCTTTTCCTAAAAATACAGTTTTGTGATTTATAATTATGGTCGTGGTTTCATGATTTGCAGTATAGGGGCAATTTAGCTGCTTTGCTCATCTGGTTACCATCCAGGGGTGTGGTAGAAACATGATTTCTTTTATTCATTGATGTTACATGCTATACAGTTTCTTTCTCTAGAAGAGGTATGGTTTAATTTACACCCTTTATGTTTTTTCATGATTAATATTTAGATGTAATTTTTTTTCTATTCACATTTGTCGTGGTCGTGTTATTTTTTTTATACTATTCTTCCCAAAAATATGTTTTATATCTTGATAGGTTCATACACATTCTCTTAACACGGTCACTAAGGTTCCACCCCTTAACTTAAGTCTACTATCTGTTTTGGGCTTCCCAGGTTGACTTCCATTGTTAAGAGGTAACATAGGTCATAGTCCCATCTTCTCCCATAACTTAGGACCATTTAACGTTCCAGTACAGTTGGAATAACACTTTTGATAAGTGTTGATTGATAGTACCGGTGTACAATTGGTACTTTACCTTGTTCTTTGTGGTCCACATAGATAGCTGCAACTTTTTGCAACTTATCCAACATGCACAAAATGCTTTCAATTTTATATTATCAATTTGGGGGGAGGGGGGGGGGGGGGGGGGACAATGTTATGCTTTCAATTTTATATTATCAATTTTGGGGGATGGGGGTGGGGTGGGGTGGGGGGGTCTCAACGGGACCTTCCCCCTAAAATCAGACAAACAAAGAGGGGAATCCCGTTGAGTTCTTATGCTTTCATGTCTACTACTCAATTCATCCAATTATTACAGGGATGAACCCAAAAATACATATTAAACTGATCACAAGAATAGCAGCTACAGTACCTATTATCCAAAGAGGAATCCTTCCTTTTGTTGAATCTTTTTCAAGGCTCGATAGATAATTTGATAAGCCAATGATTTTTTTCCATGTTTTAAAATACGGTTAACCAACATGTTAACTAATCGATTACGATAAATTGGATCGGATTTTGCAGTTTTTTCTTCTGCAGGACCTCTTTCTTAACCTAACTACATACAAGGATGAGGCTTTTTTAATATGGAAAGAAAAAATTGATAATCATAATCTACGAAGGAAAAGATGGTCAAATTTTTTTCGAATTTTATTTCATAATGAACCGTACATGAGATTTTCAGCTCGTACGGCTTCTCGTTCAATTCTTTTGAAGTCATTGGATCCTTTTCCGCGTTCGAGAATCCCCTCCATTCTTCCACTCCGTCCCCAAGAGTAACTAGGACCAATTTAGTACTAGTTAACTCAATAGTGGGCATCACGTCCAAATTGCAGTAGTCAAAGTTATTGAGCGTACCTCCATATAGGACTTCTTTTGGCCATTGCTGAATATACCACTATAATGAATCTCAAAAGTAAACAAGGAATCATATTGCCCTGCTTATGGAGAAGACAACAATAGGTTTTAGACAAAAAGAAGTGTTACTGAAGGAACAGGAAAATTCATTATTCTAACATTATGAAACAAGGGTTAAAAGTATTAAATTGAAAATATTAAGATATTAAAGACGCTTAAATAATCATTTAAGAAGAAAAGACCTACGGTGCTTCATGGTTAACGTGACAAAAATTGCAACTTCAACGTTATTGAATGAATCAACAATGTTCAGGCTTATATATGAATGAATACCTTCAAGTAATTAGATTACAGGTCTGTTTTGTTTAATTTTTATTCTAATTAAGTGGTTGAATTCTATCTTGATAGGAATTATGTGAACTTACTAATTTACAATTCTAACAAACTCAAACCAAACATTTTCTAAATGTTAACTAGTTACCTTATGTAATTTTTTACCCCTAATTTTCCTTCTGGTCTTCCAAATAGGATCTCATCCTCATGATCACAATAATTTTAGTTTGGGAAGGGCTCTTAATTTGGGATGGCAGTCGTCTTTACACCATCTCTTTGCATATTTAATGGAGGTGAGGAGACAACTATAACAAATGAAGATCATAATTCCGATCCTCTAATCCTGCTGATTTGGAACTGTGCAGATATAATCTACAGTTAATTCAAAACAATTTGAGGACATGGTATATCTGTAGCAGCATTATTCATCATAGATCCAATGAGGATTCACAGTTTTAGATTTTCCCTTTTGAAGCTCTTCTGCTAACACTGAATAATATGAATACTTTCTACGTTAAATACTTTAAGGATGCTCTCTTTTTTCAATTTGAGCGTCTCATTTTTTAGTGCTTTGAGCTTCTATCTCTCCATGCCATACTCATTGACATGTGATTCTTACATCGTTTCATATTATAAAATATTTTTAAACTTCTTGTATACATTTCTTTGCACTACATTGGAAATATGTAAAAGCTTCAGAGGCTGAAACTGAAAATTAGCGCTCTAATAGGACATATTATTTTATTCTAACATTTGAGTGTTGCCTTTGCTTTGACTTCGAAATATTTATACATAGATTGTGCCTCAACATTCTTAGAATAAAATTATGAGCATTTTTTTTTAGATTTGTACATATCCCCAAAAATTGGCGAGTTCAGACCCCAAGAATTGACTTGGTTTGGGGTGTAAACAGATTGCAAAGTTACATTTTTAACTTGAATTTTGCTATTGAAGTCTGTAAGTTGACCTTATTCTTCTGAATTGCCTCAGTAGAGTAGGGGTGGCAATTCGGGTCAACGGGTCGTGTTTCGGGCCTACACGACACGACAAGACTTTTTCAGACACGACACGACACGATACGAATTCGTGCTTTTTTTAGTTGACACAAACACGACCCGAATAAAAAATAACACGGCACGATTCGAATACCAGAAATTCTTAAATTACACGCCTAAAAAACACGATAACACGACACGACACGACTCATAATTGAGACACAAACACGACACGAACACGAAACATCGTGTCAATTTCATGTCGTTTCGTGCCGTTTTTTCGTGTCGTTTCTAAAATTGTCACCCCTACAGTAGAGTTAGTACGACAACCAAATGTAGGTGGATTTGTTAATGGGTACATAAGTTTATGAGACGTAAAAGGTGGTTCGTTCTTTAAATGAACAGTCCTTGCAAATCCTCAACAGTTGCTGTTATTGGTGGGGTCACCAATGGAAAGTGCTTATCCCATTTAAGTATTGTCGCATTTAGTATTGTACTCCTGTCAATAAGATCTTTAAATTTATATTAGTCTCTTTTGTATGGCTAGAATAATAGTTTTATATTATTGTTGTCCTCTTTTCTTCAACATTGTTACAGAAGAATTCTAAGGTTGTTACTTGTAACCATAGATGCTAACTAACATTGACCCTTAAGGAGAAATTTGGATAAGGTTGTGGCACATCATACTGTGAGCATTGCTATTGGACTTCTGGTTGGGCGTTACAACGTTATTAAACTCTATTCTTTTGATACAATTGTTATTTTTTTAATGAAATTTTAATTTTCTTCAGAGTGCACATGCTCTACAAATTAATTACTTAATAAAGTTCCCTAACCATGTTGGAATATCCAATACTCAGCAATTGCTTGGCAGTTGCAAAATCGCAATCTTTATTTCCTTTCATTCCCGTGGAAATGATGAGCAGAATTTTGACTTTTGAGAGTATCTAAACTCTACTCAACAACGTTTTTTCTCAATTATTTGGGGTTGGCTAAAGCAAGTAAAATTTATTTTCCTCTTATATTCTTTTATATTTAGTATAATTTTTCATATCTTGGCGGCAAGTGCCATTTATAAACTAATTGTATATATATTGAATCTGTGGGAGATGTTTTGCTTCTCTAACATGTACACACACACACACACAGGTTCTCTACTTGGAAAAACAACAAAAGATATAACCCGTATAAACATTAAAAATTTAATGTTAGAAATATTTCTTTTTTGAATTAGTTACGGACATTTTACATGCCATTGAAAGATTTGTAAGCTTTGCATGACAATTGAGACTCCATGCAGGTCCACCTTTATTATAACCATTTGATTATCCATTAGTTTTTTTAGTCTCAAATATTTATACCTAGATTTGTATCTTAACATTCTTAGGATGGAACTATAAGTTGGGATGAGTAATTTAGATTTGTAACTTGATTATAGAATCGAACTTTAATTTTTGATGAGTAATTTTTCCTTTATTACTGTATAAAATATCAAAGTACTTGGAGCTGACCGAAGTTTCACATTCTTGGGTTCCCAGACTTCAAAAGTAAAAAAATGACCATTTTTATATTCCCAATATTTTTCTTCATTTGTGTTGGTTTGGGGGAAGCATTGCCCATATAACGGTTAGATAGTTCTGTTTTGTATATTTCCCTGCCTTGCCTTTGGTTGTGATGTGAATGAAGAATATGAAGAATATTTTCTTCATTATTAGGATTTTATAGTATATTTGTTATTTTCTTTTATTTTGTTAATTGGTTGTATTTTCCTTTTGTTTGTTTGTTTGTTTATTTAGTATTTAGAGGTGGGAAGGACAAGTGGCATCTAGGGGCATAATTGTGATTAGTTCAATAGCCAAAGTCGAAGCTACCTTCCACCTATAAATACCCCTTTCGTAGCCTCGTTTGAGGTATTCTATATTTTGGAGAGTTTAGTGATTGAGGGTGGAGACGTGTGATATCTTCCTTTTATTACATATTTGGCATCATTTATGTTAATTGATATCAGAGCCTCGTTGGTTCTACTCGTTTGTTGTATAAACAAAAAACTCATAAACAACGTCAAGATGGGTTTTAAGAGGAGATATGCTCCCGTGGAAACTCGTAATGATCGAATAGCAAGTATCTTGGATCCACTATTGACGCGAATGGAGGATCTTGAGACTCGCGTCCCTTCCACCACCATTCATAACCCTAACCCTAACTCAAGAAACCCTAACCCTAGCCACTAAAACACCTCTACCTACGCTTTCGTAACCCCTTCACGCCCCTTTCCCCCCAAAATTCAACCCTTCCAAACCCTAATGACCAAACCGTTACACTGGTAGCGGCGGCAGGCGGCTGCCATGGTCGACCACTACTAGCCCACATTCTTGGAATAATGCCGTCGCCGAAAAAACACCCCCCCTGTGAAAGAACCCACTGGAAGAACCGCGACACCCCCTCCCCATGATCGAACCACCAAAAAGGTGGCCGACCCTGTCCCGGCCACTGCCGACCTCTTCCCCCAGGGCGTCCGACCCCCTATATGCTCCTCCGACACTCATCCAGCACCAGTCAGTTCATCCGATCATTTTCTAAACTCAAACAGGTCCATTCAACCTCCGATACCTAGCAACAACCCAATTCCGGTACTGATCCAGCATGCCGACCAAAATTCGTCATCAAGAAGCTCCGTTCCAGGGGTGGAAATCATCGGATAGTGCCTCCGTCATCAAATGCTCCGGTTGCGATACCGTCAATTCTCGCCGTTTCTACTCACATACAACGCACTACAATTGACTTAATTAAATTTACTTAAACACGCTAGTAAAGTTACCACATATATATTAATCTTATTCTCACAACTTAATATTTACTAATTTCACATTATTTCCCATTTATTATAAATTATGTCACGCATGCGATTTAACTGCTAAAATAAATTACTCAAAATTACGGGGTGTTACAGTAGGTACTTTCTGTAATTTTTTCCCCTGAATTTCCTTCTGGTTTTCCCAATAGGATCTCATCCTCATGTTTAAAGTAACTTTAGTTTGGAAAGGACTCTTAATTTGGGATGGCAGTCATCTATACACCATTACTTTGGATATCAAGAGGAGGTAACGAGACAACTATAACAAATGGAGATTGTAACTCTGATCCTCTAATCATGCTAATTTGGATTTTGCAGTTCAAATATAATCTTTGGTTAACTCAACTCAATTCAACAAAGTCTTTTTCCAATGATTTGGGGTCGGCGACATGAATTTAATCTTATGGTTAACTCAACTCAAATATAATTATGGTAATTCAAAATAATATGATATCATCGTGTATTATTCATCATAGATCCAGTGAGGATTCACAGTTGTAAGTTTTCTCTATTGAAGCTCTTCTGCTAACATTGCACAATACTAATACTTTCTTTGTTCCAAACCAAGAGCCCTTGTTTAAAAAATCAAATACTTTAAGGATGCTCTCTTTTTTCAATTTTAGCTTCCCAATTTTTTAAATGCATTGAGCTTCTATTTTCCATACAAATTGACCCGTGGTTCTTACTTCGTTGCATAAATTATAAAATATTTTAAACTTCTGGTATTACATTTCTTTGCACTACATTGGAAATATGTAAAAGCTTCAAAGGCTGAAACTGAAAATGGGCGCTCTAACAGGACATATTATTTTATTCTAAGATTTGTATGTTTCGAAATATTTGTACATAGATTGTGTCTCGAGATTCTCAGAATAAAATTATGAGCATTTATTTTGTTAGATTTGTACAGGTTCCCACAAATTGGTGAGTTCAGACCCCAAGAATTGACCTGGTCTGGGGAGTAACCAGATTGAAAAGTTACATTTTCAACTTGAATTTCGCTATTCAAGTCTATAAGTTGACTTTACTCTTAGAAGTCACTTTAGTAGCATTAGTAAGTCAAGCAAATTCAGGTTGATTTGTTGAAGGGTACTTAAGTTTACGAGGCCTAAAAAGAGATTTGTTCTTAAAATTTTTACAAATATTGTTCTGTTTTTAGCGGGTTCACCAATGCAAAGTGTTGTCCCATTTAAGTATTGTCGCATTTAGTATTGTACTTGTGTAAATAAAATCTTATAATAATTTTATTATATTGTTGTCTTCTTTTCTTTAAAATTGTTACAGAAGATTGCTAGGTCGTTATTTGTTAGCATAGATGCTAATGAAGATAATCTACCCTTGAGTGCGAAATCTGGAAAAGGTTGTGGCACATCATCCTGAGCATTGCTATTGGACTTATGGTAGGGCTTCACAACTCTAAGGTTATTAGACTCTATTTTTTGCTTTAATGGTTGTCTTTTTTATGAAATTATATTTTTCTTCAGAGCACACATGCCCTACAAATTAATTACTTAATGGAGTTCCCAAACCATGTTTGAATATCCAGTACTAAGTAATTGTTTGGCAGTTGCAAAATTGTAATTATTATTTCCTTTCACTCACATGGAAAATGAGCAGAATTTTGGCTTTGAGACTATATAAACCAAGTAAAATTTCATTTCCTCTTATATTCTTTCATATTTAGTATTAGTTTTCGTTTCTTGGTTGCGATTGTCATTTGTAAACGGATTTTGTACATATTGAATATGTGGGACATGTTTTGCTTTTCTAACACGGACACACACAGAAGTGTCTAACTTGGAAAAATAACAAAATATATAACCTTTATATTAAAGAACTTTAAGTTTAGAAATATTTCTTTTTTCAAAAAATTACGGCCATCTTACATGACATTGAAAGATTTATAAGCTTTGTATTGACAATTGAGACTCCATGTAGATCCACCTTTATTACAAGCATTTGATTGTCCATCAGTTATTTTAGACTCAAATATATAAATCTAGGTTTGTATCTCAGCATGCTTAGGATGGAATTATGAGTTGGGATGAGTAATTTAGATTTGTAACTCAGTGAATTAAGAATTGAAATATAAGCTTGGATAAGTAATATTTCTTTTATAATTGTATAAACTATCAAAGTACTTGGATTCAGCTGAAGTTCATATTCTTGGGTTCCCAGACTTCAGGAGTCAAAAAATGAACATTTTCATATTCTCATTTTTTCCCATTCCCCCCCCCCCCCCCTTTTTTTTGGTTTTGCCCATTTCTACACAGTTCGTCTATTTCGTCGGGGCAGGGAAGGCTGGAATCACAAAAGAGGGCATCAAATTTCTTGTTGAGTTCTTGAATGCTTTCTCTCAATTCTTGATGGCTATTCCTCAATTCTTGAATCTCCTCTTGTTGTTTGGATTTCTTCGGAACCATTGATACTGTAGTGTACTCCACACACCAATACTCTAATTTTTGGAGCGACACCTACTCTAATACCAATTTGACATAAACTACACGTCAATAGCCAAAAACAAAATCAAAATAATTTCTAGACAGAGAAATAAAGAATTTTTTATATTCAAGATGGAAGCTATCTCCAAATGAGGAATACATGGGTATTTATAGGTGGGATATTACTTACTAGCCAAGTAATTACGTAATGACTAAAAAGGACAATTACTAACAAAAATATACCTAATTAGTTCCAAACATGCTTGGAGACTAATTAATAGAAATAAAAGAACTAAAATAAAAGGGCAACTTATAACAAATATTAAAATGACTAATATGCCGACCTTTACACCCCGTTGCCCGCCCCCGATTAAACGTGGCAGGACACCTCAATGCATCTCATTGTTGGGCTTTCTCGAGTGATTCACTGTTTCGACTTCTTATTCGTCAATGTTGACTTGTTCTCGAAGATGGCCCACTTCATTCCGTGCTTCCTTACTACAAACTTCTCTCACGTCGCAACACCATTTTTAGGAAACCGTTCATTTGCACGTCATGCGGTTCACGGACACTTTTGGCGAATACTATGTTACTTGTTGCGATGTTCCCATCATTTTTCTCTGGCTTTCTACCCCCAGATTGAGGTAATTAGCTCCGTTGCCTTGCTACCAAATACCCCTATTGTTGTGACCCTGTAATCCCACAAGTGGAGTCTGCCTTCAATAATGTGGTTAATCGTTCCCCGGGACTCCTTCCATTGCTGATTGTTCTGGTGCCTATCGACCAGAATTTCCACCTATAGTCCTGGCTAACCACTCCGTAATGGAGTTTGCCACGTATATGGATGACATTTATGATGATGTTCGTGACCATATGTAGCACCGTATGTATTCCACTTACAATTAGGCTAACACCCAGTGTTCCAAGCCTCTATTTTTTGCTTTAATGGTTGTCTTTTTTATGAAATTATAGTTTTCTTCAGAGCACACATGCCCTACAAATTAATTACTTAATGGAGTTCCCAAACCATGTTTGAATATCCAGTACTAAGAAATTGTTTGGCAGTTGCAAAATTGTAATTATTATTTCCTTTCACTCACATGGAAAATGAGCAAAATTTTGGCTTTGAGACTATATAAACCAAGTAAAATTTCATTTCCTCTTATATTCTTTCATATTTAGTATTAGTTTTCATTTCTTGGTTGCGATTGTCATTTGTAAACGGATTTTGTATATATTGAATATGTGGGACATGTTTTGCTTTTCTAACACGGATGAGAAACCGAATAGGTTCGGTGTGTGATAATTGATTTAAATTCAATTAAATTCGCAAGATTCCAAGTAACCCTTATTTAATTCGAGTCTATTTAGAAACAGCCCATAAACAAACAACTACGTGTGTGTGTCAAACCATAAATAAAGCATGCGACACAAAGTTAAGGAAAAATCCCCGCAGGGTAAAACCTTTTATTTCACTATAATAAGTAAATCGCAACTTACACAGATTACAATGAAATACAGTGACACACGAATACCCGCAGGTGTCGGTCGGTGTCGGCAGCAATGAATCCGCACGCAGCGAACCCACATGAACCTCAGTCCAATCAACAAAGGAAGAACCGCAACACTCCTCAATGACACGCAACCATAAAACTTTGTAGAGACTCCCTCAGCAATGACACGCAGCCCTCGGTTGCAAAGATCTCTCCACAAAGGTTTGAACAAACACAAGGTTGTGTTCTTGGGTTACCAAAAAGATTCATAAAGGTTTGGAAATTGTGTGAATCAAAACATGAGTCTTGGGACTCAAAAAATATGAAGACTAGAGTAATTGGGACTCTCAAAAATGTCTTCCAAAGTCTTGCAAAACAGCTCCCCCAAAGTTGGCTTTTATAAGGAAATCAAAAGAGTTTTAAAACTTGAGGACTCTTGCAGCATCAGGTACCCCGAACCGGTTCCCCATGTGGTTTGGGGTACCTCTCTGGTTTGGGGATAAAAAAAATCAGCATTCTTTAAGGAATTTTCTCCATCTTTAAAAGTTCATAACTCCTTCATCGTAGCTCGGATTGAGGTGCCGTTTCTTCCAGTATCTTCGTTGCGGCAAGTTCTTCAACTTTACAGTTGACCAGACCTCCGGACTATGGCTGTAAAATTACAAAAATGCCCTTGAACTCTCCTATCGTGCCTTTTTTCACTGTTTTGACTTCCCTTGCGTACCACTTGCATTAAGTCCCTAAAATCGTGGAACGTGAAGTCGTTGAGGCAGATGTGGGACACATTAATGGAGATGTTGAATGCTTGATTCCCGAAATTCGGATAGAGGTCGTCATCTGAGATCGTGAGGTGACGTGCCAAATGTAGCGACGTATGACATACATAAATGTAACATGTTGGACATGAGAAAAATGTCCTTACAACGGACACACACATAAGTGTTCTACTTGGAAAAACAACAAAACATATAACCTTTATATTAAAGAACTTTAAGTTTAGAAATATTTCTTTTTTCAAAAAATTACGGCCATCTTACATGACATTGAAAGATTTATAAGCTTTGTATTGACAATTGAGACTCCATGCAGATCCACCTTTATTACAAGCATTTGATTATCCATCAGACATTTTCGACTCAAATATATAAATCTAGGTTTGTATCTCAGCATGCTTAGGATGGAATTATGAGTTGGGATGAGTAATTTAGATTTGTAACTCAGTGAATTAAGAATTGAAATATAAGCTTGGATAAGTAATATTTCTTTTATAATTGTATAAACTATCAAAGTACTTGGAGTCAGCTGAAGTTCATATTCTTGGGTTCCCAGACTTCAGGAGTCAAAAAATGAACATTTTCATATTCTCATTTTTTCTCATCCCCCCTCCCCCCCCTTTTTTTTGGTTTTGCCCATTTCTACACAGTTCGTCTATTTCGTCGGGGTAGGGAAGGCTGGAATCACAAAAGAGGGCATCAAATTTCTTGTTGAGTTCTTGAATGCTTTCTCTCAATGCTTGATGGCTATTCCTCAATTCTTGAATCTCCTCTTGTTGTTTGGATTTCTTCGGAACCATTGATACTGTAGTGTACTCCACACACCAATACACTAATTTTTGGAGCGACACCTACTCTAATACCAATTTGACGTAAACTACACGTCAATGGCCAAAAACAAAATCAAAATAATTTCTAGACAGAGAAATAAAGAATTTTTTATATTCAAGATGGAAGTTATCTCCAAATGAGGAATACATGGGTATTTATAGGTGGGAGATTACTTACTAGCCAAGTAATTACGTAATGACTAAAAAGGACAATTACTAACAAAAATATACCTAATTAGTTCCAAACATGCTTGGAGACTAATTAATAGAAATAAAAGAACTAAAATAAAAGGGCAACTTATAACAAATATTAAAATGACTAATATGCCGACCTTTACACCCCGTTGCCCACCCCCGATTAAACGTGGCAGGACACCTCAATGCATCTCAGTGTTGGGCTTTCTCGAGTGATTCACTGTTTCGACTTCTTATTCGTTAATGTTGACTTGTTCTTGAAGATGGCCCACTTCATTCCGTGCTTCCTTACTACAAACTTCTCTCACGTCGCAACATCATTTTTAGGAAATCATTCATTTGCACGTCTTGCGGTTCACGGACACTTTTGGCGAATACTATGTTACTTGTTGCGATGTTTCCCGCATTTTTCTCTGGCTTTCTACCCCCAAATTGAGGTAATCAGCTCCGTTGCCTTGCTACGAAATACCCCTAGTGTTGTGACCCTGTAATCCCACAAGTGGAGTCTGCCTTCAATAATGTGGTTAACCGTTCCCCGGGCCTCCTTCCATTGCTGATTGTTCTGGTGCCTATCGACCAGAATTTCCACCTATAGTCCTGGCTAACCACTCCGTAATGGAGTTTGCCACATATATGGATGACATCCATGATGATGTTCGTGACCATATGCAGCACCGTATGTATTCCACTTACAATTAGGCTAACACCCAGTGTTCCAAGCTCATACTCCAACGTGGTCGAGGGCATCATTGACACCGAGTTTATCACTTCCCCATCTGGCGACTAGACTCGCTCCCGCATTCGGTGGCACGATTGATTGAAAGTCGAGGATCACTGAGGCCCCCTTCAGCACATTGACTCCGATTGCTCATTTATATAGTAACTCTCATTTATGGGGTGGGGGGGTTCCGGGGGAGGGGCGTGTTGATGCATGAGCATGAGCATCGATGGCTATTTTTGTCGTTTGTACTCTTTTCTCTGTTATTTTTATTCTAGAGCCTTGTAGTGATGTCACACTCCCGTGACATCATCCATGACATCACATGCCCTAGAACATTACCTTTCACCTATAAAAGAGATTATCCGTTGTACTCATTATTACTAATTGAGAATGAATGATAATTAGAGAGAGAGAGAGTTTCTTCATATTAATGTTATGTACTTTATCTTAATCGCTTAGGCCCTGTACATAACATTTTACTCTGCATGAATACAAAAGATCCCCCAGCTTTACAATCCCTTGCTAAATTGAGATCTAGATATCAAACTTTAACAAGGTACATGATGTAGGGTTAGCTACTTATATTTCTCACCAAACATTCAACATCATACAAGGGAATGAAATGGCTGTAAATTGTCTTATTGCTTGTGTGGGCTTCCATATATGTGGCTCCCTTTGGAGGTGTTGAGCAGGGTGCTCTTAAGGAGGGAAGGTCCAAATATGTGAGTGACGAATATCTTGAAGTAAGTTTTATTCTAATATTTCCCTTCACTCATTATGCAAAAGCATAATTAAATGAGCTGTTTAGTCCGTGGTTCCTAATGTGAAGATATTTTAGGGAAAACTTAAGTTTTTGTACTTATCTTAGCCATAATGATGTTTTACAGCGCACAAGATATTTACAATTCGCCGATATTTTACAACTTGCGCTGATAGATTATGCTGCAAAGATTCTTTACAGAGTGACTGTTTGCACCACAATTATTAGGGCTACACAATGAAATTCTTATAAAAAAGCGAGGACCACATGCTAAAGTTTGAGAATCATGGGTATTTTTACTAAGTTGGCCAAGTTTTAAGGCCTACTACTAAATGTCTATAATCAAATATTCATCTACATAACAAATTAGTTTGCATATTATTGTGATTCAGGTCCCAAATATTTGGAAAAAGGCTTTATTGTTGTTGAGTTGAGGCCCCAAATATTCATATTTGTTACTATTAAAAGGGATAGTGCGAAAAAAAAACTGAACTTGTAAGTTTTTGCATTTAATCCCTTGTATGTTCAAATAACCCACAAGATATGAATTTTTTTGCAAAGACCCCCTCCTGGGTACTTTTTGGCGATACGTAGGGGTGTTTTTGCCAAAAAAAAATGCCTAATACAGGGATTTCTGGCAAACTCTACATAGTTTTTTTGTTTACCCTTAATAGTGTAAGTCTCCAAAGTGGACAATTGATTTTTTTTATAAGCACAGGTTATTTGTTGAGTTTCCATCTTTCAAAAAATATTTTCACAATATATGAAACAGTTAACGTTAAGAACTTGCGTTAATACCATAAATTATAGCATTTCATCGACTTAGTATAATGAAATTTGATTTCATCCTCATTTGAATCTTATCACTGTTAATTAAAAAAGATAAACAACATATTTGATTTGGTTGTGGTTGTAAATGTAGTATGTTTCTGTGAAAACATAAAAAACTTGTGTTTTTTAAAAGAGAACTTGAATCCTATGTTAATTGTTAAGGAACCTAATAGAAATACTAAGTTATACCTTCCATATCTATATAACTATATAAAAGTTGTAGATCCAAATCCTCTTAGTATGACATGTGATCGTCATAAATGCTTAAGAATGATTACCTTTTACCAAACATCATTCCATTTTCCCATACTGGGCACCATATATTGTACTCCCCTTTTTCTTTTATTTTCATCTTCCCATGAGAATTCGTTCAACTTCATCCTTAAAGAGGCATTGATTTTCAAAAAGGAAAATGATATTGGCACCGAAAAAATGACTGAAAGTGGAGATATCGAAATAGGTGGCGGGTTTCTATTGGTTAGTTTATGGGGTCCGCTCCAGCGGGTCCAAAGAACCAACCAATAACACGCTGCCACGTGTAGTTTCAGTTAAAATTTGTCATTTTTTCAGTTACAATAGAAGTGTTCTTTCAAAAAAAACTTTTAAACTTCATTTTTAGACTGTTAAGATTGATTATATAATTATACAACCATGATGCAACATTTGTAATGCCATATATCACCTACCCAGGTCCAAACTTTCCACCATCTAAACCCATCAACGTGCACGCATGAAAGTCTTTGGGAATTCTATCAAATGTTTATTCCAAGCTGAACAAGAGAGATGAGTAAAAGAAATGAGGGCTCTACAAATATTTATTTATACTATTAAATCAACCTGCTTTTGGAAAGAAAAATGAGGGATGTTGAGAAAAAGGAAGGCATGAGTATTCATGAGGTGAATGTAATGGGTGATCTTTTTTGTTTCGTTTTAGTATTTGTATTAGTTGTAAATGTTTTGCATATTCCTATATTGTCTTATGTGTAATATATCTTTTTCATACATGATTAATATTAAATTAAAATTATATCTTCTTTCAATCATGGAATATATTATGTGCCACAACAACTAAAAAATAAAATTCTGATAAATTCGGCATGCTAGTAATATCATATAATGATATGACTATAGTGTTATAGGCTTCAATCTTTATTTTTAACATGTTGCATTAGTTACATTAGAACATCCGTGAGAACATTAAAGCTTGTGGTTATTAAAGCGGACGAACTTTGGATCATGTGTTTCATTAGTGTGTTTGATTAGTACAAGAATTAGTATCAAATATCTCATAGGCCCATTTTGCCAAAGAAGCCACTTCAAATACACAATTTATGTAATGAAAACAAGAGTTGACATTTGGAAGGAAACTTGTTTTGTGAGATGGGCCAGTAACTATCTTCTTTACAATTAAAGTCACAAGATTCAGACGCAATTTGGTAGACACACTGACATGTCATATGCGCATTTGCAGTGGGCCTTTGTGGAGCCCGGTCACGAACCATTGCAGGTGAGACACATCAGTGTTTCTACCAAATTGTGTCCAGACCCTATGTCGCTCTAGAATTATTCTGGCAATTAATATTCATTTCTTTGTCTATAGTATCATTGCCAAATATGTATACCTACTAAGTACTGAATGTGCTATATGATTGGTTGCATGGAAATATTTGGGGACCTTATAATTCAATATAGAGGGATTGCGACTAGTATGTTTTCTTTCCCTCGCTTCTTTGGTGGACATGGAAAGCATGGAAAAATTTAGATTTAATAGATACAATTTTATCCCCCATTTGGTCGTAAACACGAGCCTTGAATAGACTCATCCCTATCGGGTCGTGGTTGAAGATTGTACTATGCTCCTAAGGCAATCTAAAGCAAAGGCTACAGATTCATATACAATACGACTGCGCGTCTGATACGTATTGGATATGCAATATCAAGTATATTGATATTTGTTGACAATTTTCGGATACTCTCCGATACGTTACGGATACACCACCATGTTAAGGATACACTCCTATACATTTTTTGTCAAGTTATTGTAGATGACATTGTTTTTGGATTAAAAAATAGTGCATTACGGATTCTTCTATACCATATGTGCTGGATAATATTGTTTGATGCAAGGAAAATTGTGCATGTCTTGAATAACAATATTTTGACCCCTAGAAGTATGTGATTATATTGATTCACTTAAATTTGTAGCAAAGTAGTATCAGTGAACAAATTCAAAGCAAAAAAAAAAAGTAATCCTTGTTGCAATAGAATTTTTGGATAAATGTGTGAGTTAAAATATGTATGAGGTCAACAATGGTCATTATGTAAGAACATCCAAAGCAAAATTTCACACATGATATACCTTTGTATGCGTGTTATATAAGCAGTGATTCATATTTAGCCCAGTTCAATCATATGATTCATTCAATATCAAAATCACAGGCATAATAATTCGACTTCCATATTTAGGCCGAGGTCAATCATAAGATATATTTAATTTTATAATCAAATGCATAATATTTGATAAATACAAATTTGTTGATTTCTCTTAACTAATTCAATACCAATGCACTGCTCCTACAAATTTTGTGAATACAATCCTTTTTTTAAATGATATACAGAGAAGTTAAATAATAGTAATTTTCTGCATTATATTATAATTCAAATAATTGCCTAAGGATTCATTTGATTGTTGTGGAATTATTTTCCATGGAAAATAGTAGTTTCAATTCATTTTTCACTTTTGCATTACTTGATTTCAAGTATATTCTATAAAAACAATGGTCATAAATACGAAAAGCGTTTCATATTTTTATTATTTTTCACGGAAAATATTTCTTATCCAAACCTTAAAGAATTGATTCTCATGAAATACTCCAAAATTAAAACGTAATCAGTCTTTTTTTTTTCCACTCATTTTCCATCTTTACATGGAAATGAACTAATTTTTAGTTATTTTTTAACTTTGTTATCAAACACACCTTAGTAGTATAACAATTTAAATTAAGTGCGGGTCTGTTTGTTTCGGGGTAAAATATGTTTCAACGCGGTGAAAAGTAATATGGTGAAATACGTTTTTACCTATTTAAAGTTAAATTTTCTTCTATATTCTTGTTTAAAGTTTCATAATTTTATGGGGTGCATTTATTCATAATGTCAACCCAACAAAAAATTAATTTTAAATATGTGGAAAAGTATTTCACCATCTTACTTTTCACCGCGGTTAAAAGTATTTTACCCCGAATCAAATGGAATGACCAATTTTTTTTAAATGAAATAAAACTCATTGCTAAGGTTGGTCTCTTGCAATAAACACTTAATGTAATTAGACCTTGCAACGGTGGCATTGAGTTGGGTTTGTGTTTGTTTTTATCGTGTCCCGGTCTAATCGAGTTTGTGTCTCTAACTTTTTTATTGTGTGGATAACCATATTAAAACATGACCCGTTACCTTACTATGCTGTCTTGTGTCCAACTCTTATTACCCATTAAGATAATAAATAATTTAAATTGTATACGATTTAATACATTAGCCCAATATTAGAAACAATTAGGTCCCTTAATTTATTAACATTACTAAATTTCTCATTTAGTAAAAGCCACTATGATTGAGTTAACATTAACGTACATAAATGATGTAGAAGACCCAATAAAATTTCTTATTAATTTAAATTAACTGATTTTAACTTGTCTTAACGGGTATTAACGGGTGTAGGTTGTAATAACCTGATCCATTAACTATTGGGTCTTATCGGATTGACATTGATGCGATCCGAAATCATTAAGGTTCCATCTATTAGGGTTGACACAAAAATTCTCCATCTACGCGGACCAGTCAGAAAAGGACACATGTCATCCTACATGGTAATATTCATACTTGCTTAGCACCCGAGGAGACTTGCTCAGCACCCAAAGAGAGTTGGTCGACACCCGAGTAGAGTTGGTCGGCATACCAACCAACTCAAGGCAGATAAACCATCCAGAAGATCAAAAGTCATTAGAAGAAGACTCACCAATGGTCATGGAACCCTTGTTACATTCATTGTACATAGATACAATGTCTTGAAGACTAATAGTTACATTCATTGTATATAGAGGTAAATTTCTGAATGTATAAAGACATTCCATCTCTTAGACTCCCATCACAATAAATACATGCATTCCCTTAGCCAAAGGGACGATCTACGAGAGACGATACACAAGACACACCTCTCTCTTTCTACCCCCATATTGTGCTATTGTAAACCCCTCAGAATAAAAGAATAGTGGACGTAGGCTTTATTCATAGTCGAACCACTTTAAAAACTTGTTTCTTATATGCAGGGGCGAAGCCAGGATCCAAACTTGGGGGGGGACCGGAGTCGGAGCAAGGACAAACTTTACAGATGTGATCTTGGAAGGATGTTCACGGTTTAAATCTTTTGTTAATTTGATTTTTGTTCTAAAATTAGAGAAAAATAAATTCACAACTGATTTATACATATGTACAGAAAATTTATAAATCTAACAAAGAAAGATTAAAAATATATACACATAAAAAAGTAAGGTCATAAATACATACAAATAAGAGGGTGTATCCTGTCTTAAGTCGTCAATGAAGAAGGTGTAGAAATTTTTTACACCAAATTCAATGAGAGAGAGAAATGCTCCTGCTGGAGCACAGGAAGAAGAATAAATTGTGTTCATAAACAAAGAAAGAATTAACATAACGAAGAAAAAGGCCCTTTCATTTTAACCCATGAGTAAAAAAGGCTAGTAGACTAGCCATCAGAAAAAGCTAAATCACTAACTATTTGTACTCTACAAAGCCGAAAAGAAATAAAAACTAGTATAAAAAGTACGAACGTCAGTAAACAATTGTACATAGGTTGTGCTTGTTTTATAAAATAGTGTAGTTAGTAAAGTACTATAGACTAGGTATAATATAAGCCGTAAGAAAATGCTAAATCGTCTCCTATTTGTTACTTACAAAGCTGAAAAGAATGAAAACCAATATAAAAAGTACAAAAGTTAGTAAGCAATTGTTAGTGTAGATAGTACTATACTATACTGGTTTCGAAAATGTTGGGGGAGGCCACGGCCCCCCTCTGTCCGGGCGTGGCTTCGCCCCTGCTTATATGTTTGATATGCTTGTTTGTCTTCATCTTCAATCTCATCCTCATCATTTATCTGCTGTTGACGCCACTAAAATGGCCACTACACCAAATCTGTCGAATTGTCACGGTCATTGACCTTGACAACTTCAACTTGTCAAGGTCAATGACCGTGACAATTCTAGGCGAGACAACTTTTTTTGTCACGGTTATTGGCCGTGACAAGTTCATTAGAATTGCCATGGTCGTGTCACGGTCCTTGACCGTAACAAGCCCGTGAGAATTCTTTAAAAAAATGTCACGGTCAGTGACCGTGACAATTCTGAGCAGAATTGAAAAAGATTCTGCTGGGCAGTATGGCCACTGCCACTGCCTAGCAGTATATTTGTACCTGTTATAATATCCAAATAAAATAGAGATAATGCAAATATATATTCAAAATAGAGAGAATATGCATCACCATATAATCCAAATATAATTCAAATGTAATAATTTAAAACAATTTAATTAAAACTTAAATCAATGTCACTAAATGTCTGGGGTATGTCACTAAATCAATGTCATGTGAATCCACCGTTCGAGCCAACCCGGTGTCGCTCATCTCCAATCCGATGATCCTAGATTTGGCCACCCGTGAGCTCACCTCCCTTGTCCCCCCCTTGCGATCAGAGCCAAGCACTTGGCTGAGTGCGTCTGTGGACAAAGATGCATTGTCGACATGAGACTGCGACTCATGCACTTCTTTAAGCTTTGCCTGAAACGACAGAAAGCACATGATTAGTAAAATAAGTAAATTAAAAAATTATAACGTAATTAACAAAAAGTAAACTGTCGGATTACTTACAATTGTGTCCGCGACGCTTGGGGACACCTCCTTGTCCTTCTCATTCTTCGTTCGAAGAGCCACATAAGTATCGAGCCTATGTGTCCTACCCCTAGGGCCACTCCATGTCCCCTGAAATAAAATAAAGTAAAATTAGTATCGGTCCGCAAAGTAAAATAATGCAGAATAATATATTTTATATAGTTATAGAAAAAATAAATCTTACCATCATCCTATGCTCCACCTCGGCGTAAGACGTCCGGCCGGAGTAGTGCACGTTTATCTTTTTTGCCCGATTTTCCTTTCCCGATTGGCGAGATGCCAATTGTCACTCCCCGATCTCATTGTCAATGAACCTTTGCCATTGTGCCAATGAGATCGGCTCCTTTGGCGGGACGGATTCACGCCATTGGATAATGGACTCTCGTGTCTTCCCAAAGTACCGGGTCCGCATATTTTTCTTCCACGTCTTGTGTTGCTCCCTCAACTGCTCCAAGACGGAATAGCGTAGCTTTGGATCCAGGTTGAATTGTTCCTGTCCAACAAATACAATGTTAGTTGTAAATAAATATAAATATAAATATAAAGATAAAATGAAATTGAAATCGAAATTGAAATTGAAATTGAAATATTTATATAAATATAAAATAAATATAAATATATTACCCGTAGTGCCACCCAAACAGCTAACTTGAGCTCATATGGCACCTCCTTCCAACTAATGTATCCCGGGCCGATGATCGTCTTTACCAGCTCGAGGGATCTCGCTAATAGCCTCGACTTGTTCTCGATGAGCATCCCCAATTTGCCATATTTAGGGAGACTAGGTGTCGAGGAGCCCTCGTCGCCTCCGCTACCACCGAGCCCAGACGACATCATCATAACCAACATCATCATCATCGCCTTAATACCAGAAGGAGACATTTGCTGTAAAAAATGTTATTAGTATATATCAAAATGAATTAAAAGAAGACATGCAAATATGTACAATTACTTACTACAAATAAAAATGAATTGTTACTGTTAAACACCTCAATTCTGAATTCCAAAACAACAGCTATGTACAAGAGTGAAACATCCCCACCCCACCCCTACTGCCCACACACGCACTCTACACAAGAGTGAAAATGATAAAGTGCAAATCAATTAAAAGCATTAAAAATGGATGTTTCGGTACAAATTGGAATATTTATTACAAATTGAAAAATTGTTTGAAATTCGGTTTATCATAAAAAATGGATTGATATTCGGTAGGAGCAGCCCATCACAGCTACCACAACTAATCACCTATTAAAGGTACGAAGCGTATATTCATGAATTAGTATAAACAAAACTTAGAGTGGTCTTATCTCATTACAGGGGTAATGACTCTCGAACGGGTCTAAGGGTTATTGAATGCGTACGCATAAGAACTAGAAGGCTAGTATCTATACGCACTATATGTAATTTCAAGTATGTTTCATTTAATTATCATACTATATATATATTGTTCGATATACAAAGTAATTTTAAAAAAAATTTGAAAAATTTCACCCCCATATGGACAATAATCCAGTGGTCATGCCACTTTTAAAATTAACCAACCCAACATCGATCCACTATAATCTAATAGCAATGTCAACAACAAATGTGTATCCCGTACTCCTTCTAATTCATCTACTCAATTAATTATTTTCATAAATTAAACTAAAAATTAAAGTATACAATTATTAATTTACTAATTTACTATGAGGGGCAATCATACTTTCATAAGGTTATTATTGTGTAAACATATACACCAATCGTCATTTAAAAAGGAAAAGTTTGTTATTTCCCATGATTTTTTCCCAAATGGTTGACTTTGCGCACTATTGAACCTTTGCAATTGGAACTATACGATGATAGACCCTATAAAACATATTTGAATGTCAATTACACTCGTGTAGATCGTATCTACTTTAATTTTTCATTTTGAATAATATATAGGCCATTACACGTGTTAGATAGGTTAAAAAGTAGATATATTGTCCTTTGTCTAGTGTTATGTATAGCCTTGGCCCACCCCCCTCCCCACCCCCACCCCCACCCCCACCCTACACACACACGCACACACACATACACACACACACACACACACTCACAACCCCCCCCCACCCTGCCCCATCCCTACCCCCCTGCTCCCCCCCCCCCCCCCCCCCCACCACAAACGGGCACACACACGCATAGCCCCCCCTGCCCCACCCCCACCCACCACGCACGCACACACACACATACACACACACACACACACACACACACACACATATATATATATATATATATATATATATATATATATATATATATATATATATATAAATGGAAGAGAGAGAGAACGCAGCGTAGAGAGAGAGAGAGAAAAAAAGGAGGGAAGAAACGGCAGGGAAAAAAGAAGGGAAAGAGTTTTTTTACTACGACATTTGTCACGGTCGTGTCACGGTCATTGACCGTAACAACATTATAAGTGTTGTCACGTCCAATGACCGTGACAAGTCAATGAAAAATAGAATTGTCACGGACTTGTCACGGTAATTAACCGTGACAATCCTTTGTCAAGGCCTTGTTACGGTCAATGACAGTGACACAAAACGCGTGTTTGTTGTCACGGTCATTGACCGTGACAAGGCTAAGCGCTGGAAGGGTGCCAATTTATCCATTTTGGTGTAGTGGGCATAGACCATTTTCTGTCTTCAACAGATTGGCGTCATCTGTGGGAACATGTTACAAGCATTGTTCTCCATCAAAAGCTAAGTTTTTATTTTCTCTATGTATAATCAATTATATATTGTGAATACATCTTTTGATTCAGTCCTGATCTTTATGTTTATATACATAAATTAGTTGTCCAATTTTTATTTAGGAAATCTGCAAAATATTGGATGTCGTGATTTTAAAATCATAACTGTTAGATTAATTCTTATTAAGAAATCTGTAAAACGGTAAAATTTAAAATCATAATTTTTGACTTGATTCCCAAGTTTAAACTTTATAATGGGGAAATTTTTTAGAACGATTCAATATTTTTCATGTACACACCGTTCCATTTTACTAGTTTTGATAAAGTGACCATTCAAATTCAATTCATCTACCAATTGTGTGAATGACAAGATAATTTTCATTATTGAGTGATAATTGATAAAACAGAAATAGGGGACATCCACGTCTTGATATGGATTGCGGATCTAATTTCAATGATGGATCTAATACCTCCGTAAATTTTTGTGATAGTTGAAGGAGATAGTCATCAACGAGTCAAGAATATATATTTATTTGATTCTCATGTGTATCAATTTGAGACTCTAAAAGTCAGATTCTGATTATTAGAAGAAACCGAGACTCTGGGTACAATTTGAGCAGAAAATTTCTCTAAAAGCTGTTGATTCAACAGATTGGCTCTTGACTTTTAGAATATTTGGTTTCTATGGTGATAATGATTTGCAACCAGAAAATGGGTGATACAGATTTCACCTTTCTCTCTTCAAGAGATGCCATATCTTAAAAATGGCGATTGATATTCAAACCACACCAACACAGGTATATTTAGAGAAAAAAATACAATATTCAGAAGAAGAATATCACGAATTCATCAAAAGAATGAGAAATTAAAAGAAGTGATCTTATGATTTATGTCTCGCACCTCTTCTCCCCCGACATGCTTCTAGGTTTGCTACTTATGAGTCATACCCTATTGACCTGTCAAATATCAACCAAAAATGTTGATTTATTCAATCTCGGCATCTCAGCGATTTGAAACCTATGGGCAGGAAACATAATTTTTGCAACTACAAATTTTTATGGTTGGTCGGCGACTCTTGTTTGACCAACAAACCAGATCGGCAACTCCTATTTCTTGATCGACAACATATATTGCACAGGTCGGCACTATCCAATACCTGGTCGGCAGCCTTATTCTTAGTCGGCGACAGCCGATGACACCTATTATTGGGCGATCACTGGTCGGAGATCATATATGATTGCTCAACTAAATCTTATTCTTGGTCCGACATATTTATTTCTTGATCGGCGAATTACACAGTTTGTTGGTCGGCTCGTTATTTGTTGGTCGGTGACCACTCCACATATAGGGATTTTGGTTCCTCACACCAATCTATTTTGACTTTATCACCAGCCTATTTTGGGCATCTTCGGGATATAATAATATTTTTAAATCAACATATATTTTACATTGGCCCGTTTCATAAGTTTACAAAAATTCTACATTAAATAATTATGCTTTACTTATGGCATATATTTGATAAAAATCTGCTCACATGACATACATATTCGGCATGACACAAGACATATTATTTCCTTATGCCTGAGCTGATACATATTATATATTATTTGGCTGAACAATTTTGCTAATAATAATTCCTATGAGATTCAGTTTCAACAGGTGTTCGAGCAACTTATTAAATTTCACTCGTACAAGATTCAGTGATGACGAATACTCGAAAACAATCTTAGACTTCTGAAAAATATTATCATTGCTCGGCATTATGAAATTTTACCTTAGCGAGGCACTATTGATTTTATTATTGCTCTGATATATGCTCAAGCACGGATCATTCTCTATATCCTTTCTATATTCATCTCAGCATAAAGCTCGGTAAAATATTCAAATCCGAAGAGATCTGCAACATTTATTATATTTCACCCCCAACGGACAGTTAGTCTGGGTAATTCTTATTTATATTCAGGCCCGATAAAGTACTCGGCCATATTCTTATGTTCTGGAAAATATTACCCTTGTACGGCATTATGCAATATTGCCTCGACAGATCATCCAAGCACTTTATTATTATTCTGAATCATTCTTTATATCTATTCGGATGCATATTCTATATTCATCTCAGCATAGAGCTCGACAAAATATTTATTATCATATATTCAGCTCCAAGGAAATCTGCATTAGTTATGATATTATCTACAATAGATTGTTGGTCGAAAAAATTCTTCTCTCTCTATATATTCAGCAACCACCAACTAAAGGTTGGTCGGCATCAACAACCACCAGCTAAAAGTTGGTCGGTATCAGCAACCGCCAGCCCAAGGGTTGGTTGGCACCAACAATGTTGGCACAACAATCATATGAGGCAAGGCCTGTTTGATTATGGGTGACCTCAAGGGGCATCTAAAACTAGGCAAGAAGATGGGTGACCTCAAGGGGCATCCACTGTCTAGGCACCAAGGCAATCTAGATAAGATTGTTAGAACTAAGCAGGAACATGGGATGAAAATTATTCCATTGCTTAGGCACTTATGGGTGATCGAAAGATCGCTACAACTAGGCAGGAGCATGTGATCAATATTCCATTGCCTAGGCACACTGAGACAAACAGAAATTGACAAATTGTCAATTGACAGATGGTCATCACTCTTATTATTTATTTGGATTTCTTATTAAAGCTCGGCAGATGGTCGACACTCTTATTATTTATCTGGATTTCTCATCGCTTCTATATGGACTTCTCACTAGCACGAATATTCGATGCAAATTATATATTATGCTCAATCAGTCTTATTATTGGATCCTTCTATCAAGACCTGGCAAATGCTCGTGCATCATCATTATTATTCATTCTCCTAAGCCCAACTGGGGCCTCCACATGCACCAATAAATGACACATACAAGAATTAGATTCCTAATTGGAATATATCACATTCTTAATTAGAATGCCCACACATTCCTAATCGGAATGCCAGCTCATTTCTAAGTGGACTATGTGTTGAAAGCAGTTTTACTCAACCAAAATTACTTGGTCGCCAAATTATTTCTATGGTCATATCAGGACAGTATGGAAATGCAAACATGCAAAGTTCTTGGGAAGTCATTTCAGGGAACATGTCCTCAGCCTTATCTTCTCTAGCAAGACCAACATACTTTAAGGCCAAGAAAGAATTCAGAGTTCATATTCCACACTTGCGGGCTTCTACTACATAATTAATTGTTCATTCGGTGGCACATTCTCATAACATCATGCTGTATCAGTCGAGCATCAAATTCAACTCCACAAACTTACATGGTCGGGGCCCCGGCCAATCATCATTCAGGAGTTATTTGTGCTCAGGAGTTATGTTTTTGAAGTTCAGGAGGAATATTTAGGAGTTAGTTTTGCTATTGAAGTTCAAGAGGTATATTCAGGAGTTAGTTTTGCTATTGAAGTTCAGAAGGCAGTTGGTCGGCTAACCAACCAACATACTTGAAGATTATGACAAGCTACGAGCTGCAAACTATGAAGTTACTGCATCCAGATTCTCAGGGGTGATACGTAGCACACGCTCGCTTGACGAACAGAGTTCCTCAAAAGAAAGATTAGCTCTAAAGCAACCATCGATCAACCTGCATCATCTTTGTCTAGGAGATAACCCATTTTATGTTGAACAAATCAAGAATCTCATTATGCACGAGCACCGAGCAACGTTGCAGAATAAATACTCCATCCTTTCAGTAAACCATCAAGCATGGAGCATTGGGGGCTTCTGTTGACGCAAAAATTCTCCGTCTACGCGGACCAGTCAGAAAAGGACACCTGCCATCCTACATAGTAATATTCATACTTGCTCAGCACCTGAGGAGACTTGCTCGGCACCCGAAGAGAGTTGGTCGGCACCCGAGGAGAGTTGGTCGGCATACCAACCAACTCAAGGCAGACAAACCATCCAGAAGATCAAAATTCATTAGAAGAAGACTCACCAACGGTCATGGAACGCTTGTTACATTCATTGTATATAGATACAATGTCTTGAAGACCAATAGTTACATTCATAGTATATAGATGTAAATGCCTGAATGTATAAAGACATTCCATCTCTTAGACTCCCATCACTATAAATACATGCATTCCCTTAGCCAAAGGGACGATCTACGAGAGACGATACGCAAGACACACCTCTCTGTCTCTCTACCCCCATATTGTGCTATTGTAAACCCCTGAGAATAAAAGAACAGTGGATGTAGGCTTTATTCATAGCGGAACCACTTTAAAAATCTTTGTCTCTTATATGTTTGATATGCTTGTTTATCTTCATCTTCAATCTCATCCTCATCATTTGTCTGTTGTTGACGCCACTTTTGTGTTCATTTTATCAGGTTTAAATGTAAGGAGGCGAATGCATACACATGGTACAACGAGAGTACTATAAAGTAGTGGTATTCAATTTAAATTGAAGTAGTTTTACAAATGGTTATCCACAAACTCAATAAATAGAAAACTTGACAAACTAAGGAAGATATTTCAAACATTAGGGGAGTATTTATTAGACACTTCCACAATCTTCAAAGCTAGGAGGTGAAGTTTATTTGTTGCAGTTTTAATTTCATTCATTTCAATTCCATTTCGATTTACTTCCATCGTATTGTATTGATTTATTTTATTTACTTTCAATACGTTAATCAACATCTAAATTTAGTATCCCCTCCCCCCCCCCCCCCCCCCCCACAAATCCTTTTAGTTTTAGTTAGTTTTTCACCCTTGACCCTAGTTCACTTCTCAATTTCACACTTCATATACAAATTCTACTAATTGAAACACCTAAAAACTCACACAAACGTCTAATTTTTCATTCGTTAGACAAGTAAATAAAGATCGCAATTAACAAGTAATTGACTAATCTTGTGTGTTAAAACACTATATAAAATGAATAATGATAGGAAGACCCAGTTTCTGGACCTTTTTTTCAAACCCAATGACGTGTCAGACACACATTGGGTGGTATTTGTAATGGACCCCATGTAAAGTAAAAATTCACCCAAAGTGCGTCTGACACGTCACTGAGTTTGGAAAAAGAGTCCAGGAACTGAGTCTCCGTATCATTACTTATATAAAATAAGAGTGTTTCTTTCACATTTATTTTGCTTTGGCAAATATTGCAATAGCATTGAAGAAAATGAATGACAAACTATAATTTAAACGCTCCCAATGCAATTTGACTGTCACGTGAATGGCGAAAATTAAATTAAATTATGAAAAAGTCAAAAAACGCTAAAAGACAAAAAAAAAATTATCCGAGCCGTCAAGTGCCGCGAGCGCTTTAGTTTTGTTGCTTCCAGAGTAGCAAATTTAAGAGCATTTTACTACCAAATTTTCTTCTTTTCTTTTTATGAAATGCTATTTAGTTGGGAAAGGCAAAACATTCAAATGACTTGGAGATAGTTTGAGATAGTTAAATATTAAAATTCTGTGCAAGAATTCAGTATACTTTAGCATTTCCAATATCTGCCCATCTTTTCTATTAAAGCTCAGAGTTTTCAAATGGGCGTGCACAATATGATTGATTAGCCCATCTCATCTCATCTCATCTCATCTCTATGAATTAATGTTTTTGGATAATGACATAACAATAACACTCATGATGTTTTATTTCTTTTTCCTTGTTTTTTTCCCATAGAGTGCAGATGAGATGACGATGGTGTAGCAACCAATGCGATATGGACCATAATGAAAGACACCCTTCAACACTTTATAAAAGATGTTTATTTTTGTCCTATGTCGTAATATTTTGAGAAAATTACAATAAACCTCCCTTGAACTGAAATGGTTTTGGAGATAAACCCCTAATTAAAAAAAAAAAACTAAGAGTCTCTTAAACTATTGAACTTTGATAAAATGAACACAAAAGTGGCGTCAACATGATTTATGCGTAAGCATATTTTTTAGGTGTCAAAATTGAATAGTTTAGGAGTTCTTTGTCGGGTTTTTTAGATTAGGGTTTTTTTTAGATTAGGGGGTTTACTGCTACTTATCCTAATATTTTTTTATATTTAATTGAAAATTTTAATTTTCATGTTTTACACTATTATTTACTTCATTCGTTCCAAGTAATAGTCATGTTCATAAAAGTAGTATAAAAACTAGGAGAGATTAGAAAGCTATCAATTTGAACAATCCTCATTTGGAGAACAATGATATAAGTCATCGTTTGATGCATGTTATAAGGACGTGGAGTATGATATTTTTTTCGTCAATAATGATATGGTTACAAAAACCTCCTTCAAATTTGACGTGGATTCCACATATTCTTTCACATATCTATTAAGTGTTGCCTTGTAGTATGGAGTCCTGCCAGGGTACAAAAATTTATTGCTTTTGAGGGAGAATTTGTGGAGTTGCCTTGTACGGATAACACCACTTTGTTTATATATTATGTTTGGTTTGGGACATACGAATTTTAAGGAGGATAACTTACCCTAAAAAAGCTTATTTACCTATTAATTGTGACATAAAAGCACCCCACTTAGAGCATGCGTAGCGGTGTGATATAAGAGTCCAAGAGAATTTGTTGTTTTGTAAGCTGGAAGATTTGCAGTGGTGAGAAAGCATGAGCATAATCTGTTAGGGGATTGTATACCTTGAGAATGACTACAAATTCTGTAAACCCTTTATACGACCTTCATTAGTTTGTAAAAGTTCTTACGAACTTCTGAAGTTCATTGGAATTCCTACAAACTAATCAAGTTATTTGGAAGTATTTTCGTTAAACTTGTTTTCTTATCCCGTTAAGGGTTCCTAGGAATTTCATTAATTCGTAGGAAGCCTCCACCAGTGTGGCGCAACCATATTGGCGATCGGTAAATGGCTTACTCAGTAGGCAACTTTACTTTTTGTTGGGTTCGACCATTACTAACGCTCTTAAGAGTTGAACTTTGTTTTATTCTGATGGCTCTATCCCCAGACTTATAAGACCCAACTATATATATTGCATTCAAAGTTATTCATTCTTTTTAAGAGGTTACAATTGAATGTTAATATTTTTGTTAAAATGATTTATTTTCAAACAATAATTAATTAAAAATTAAAACGTACACATCAAAGTTAACAAAATACAACCTTTATTATTAAGGGTCATTTGGACAAAACCCTAGTTTGATAATACGATATTTGACTTAACCACCACCTTTTGCAAATAATTATACATCACATGAGCTTCATGAAAAAACAAAATTGATTCGCACGAAAAAAAATGTCAATTTTCATTCAATATGTATAGTTTTTCATGAAATATGTGTCTATAATTACCGATTTGCATGAAATTAATGTAATGTCTAATTATTTACAAAAGATGGGGTTAAGTCAAATATCATATTATAAAACTCGAGTTTTGTCAATATAATCCTATTATTAAAAAATTATATAGTAACGACAAGATATGTCGTAGAGAAGGATACAATAACCAAAAAAATGTAATTTGGCTATTATATTTTCACACATTATACATCTTTTTCTTAAATTTGAAGACCTTAAACTTTGTAAATTATGAAAATAATTGAATTTTTTTATTAGTTTATTCACTCTAATTTAATTTTAACAATACACTTTAAAACCTAATTATAAAATATAGTGGCATACACGGCATATAATTATCAGACTAACACAAAAGATAGTTTAATTATAGGGTATTTTTAATTTTGTCCATAAAACGTAGTCCTCTTTAATGTTTAATTCACCTTATTTTCTAAATCGCCAAACAAACTCACTAATGATATTAGTTGTGCTGACTTGAAAGTGCCGCATCAACACAGACTGTCACATCAGTATTCCACTATCAATTTTTTATTAAGTACCACTTATTTATAGTTTTGTTATCAGTGCAAAAACTCACTAGTATATATACATAAATTTTTAGGTTATAAACGAAAATATGGATTCTGGAACGGACAACATTTGTCACCTAATACGATTGCAATAAATGCGTCTTTTTGAATATTTTTTGGATATAAACCTGTTCCTGGAATGTACGTATATGAGGTTTTTTTTTTTTTTTTTTTTGTGTGTGTGTGTGTGTTTAAGAGCAAAACAATATATATCTTAGCTTCAAATATTAGCACTTTCCATCTAGAACTCTTTATCATCCAACCATAGATGATAAAAGATGTTTATTTTTGTCCTATGTTATAATATTTTGAGAAAATTACAGTAAACCCCCCTTGAACTACAATGGTTTTGGAGATAACCCCCTGATTAAAAAAACTAACAAAGAGTCTCCTAAAATCGATGTTATTTATCTTAATACTTTTTCTATTTAATTTAAAATTCGATCTTTTATATTTCACACTATTATTTACTCCATTCATTTCAAATTAATAGTCATGTTTATAAAAATAGTATAAGAACTAGGAGGGATTACAAAGTTATCAATTTTGAATAGTTCTCAGATAGAGAACAATGATATAAGTCATCGTTCAATGCGTTGTATAAGGACGTGAAATAAAATAATTTTTATATTTCATGTTTGATTTTGGACATACGAATTTTAAGGAGGATAACTCACCTCAAAATAGCTCATTTACCTATTAGTTGTGAGGTAAAATCAACCCACGTAGACATGCGTAGTGGTTATACAAAATTCCAAGAGAATTTATTGTTTTGTAAACAGGAAAATTTGCAATGGTGAGAAAGCATGAGCAGAATTTGTTGGGAGATTTGTAGATATTCTCCAAATTTGGAGAATGACAGCAAATTCTGTAAACCATTATTACACATTAATTCATATCAATTCCTTTGAAATTTTAAAGTTCATTAGGATTCCTACAAACAAATGAAGTTCGTAGGAAGAGTTTTTGTTAAGCTTGTTTTGCTATCCCGTTAAGGCTTCCTATGAACTTCATTAATTCATAGTTATTCCTACGAACGTCATAAATTCGTTGGAATTGTTGCTAACTAATTAAGTTCATAGGAAGCCTCCACCAGTGTGGGACAACCATGTTGGCGATAGGTTAATGGCTTACTCAGTAGGCAACTTTACCTTTCGTCGGGTTCCACCATTAGTGATGCTCTTAAGAGGTGAAATTATTTTATTCTGATGGTATATGATAATTCTTATTCTATCCCCGACTTAAGACCCAACGTGTTTATATTGCATTCAAAGTAATTTCTCATTTTTAAGAGGTCACATTTGAGATGTTAATATTTTTGTTAAAATGACTGATTTCAATTTGTAATTTAGAAGAAACATAACTTTTTAATTAAAAATTAAAATATACACATCAAAGCTTACAAAAATACAATCCTTATTATTAAGAGTCATTTTGATAAATTCCAGGTTGATAATATAATATTTGACTTAACCACCATCTTTTACAAATAATTAGACATCATACAAGTTTCATGAAAAAAAATTTGATTTGCAGGAAAAAAGTGTCAATTTGCATTCAACATGTGTAGTTTTTCATGAAATATGCTTCTATAATTATCGATATGCTTGAAATTGGTGTAATGTTAATATCATGTTATCAAACTCGAGTTTTGTCAATATAATCCTATTATTAAAAAGTTATATAGTAATAACAAGATATGCAGTAGATAATGATACAATAACAAAAAAATGTAATTTGGCTACTCTATTTCCACGTATTATACTTCGTTTTCTTAATTTTGAAGAGCTTAAACTCTGTTATTATGAAAATAACTGAATTTTTTATTAATTTATTCATTCTAATTTAATTTTAATAATACACTTCAAAACCTAATTATAGGATTGAGTGGCTTACACGACATATAATTATGTGACTAACACAAAAGATAGTTTAATTATAGGGTATTTTTATGTTTGTTCATAAAATATTATCCTCTTTAATGTTTAATTCACCTTATTTTCTAAATCGCCAAAAAAACCAACTAATGATATCAGTTGTGCTGACGTGGAAGTGGCGCATCAACATAGACTGTCACTTCAGGATTCCACTATTAAGAAAAATATTATGTTAATAAATAATGATTTTTTTTATTAAGTACCACTTATTTATATTTGTATTATCAGTGCAAAAACTCACTAGTATAAATACACAAATTTTAAGGGTTCCAACGAAAATACGGACACCGGAACGGACAACATTTGTCACATAATAAGATTGGGATCAATTCTTTTTTTTATATAAACCCGTTCCTGGAATGTATGTATCTGAGATTTTTTTCGTGCACGCGTCTCTCTCTCTCTCTCTCTCTCTCTTTATATATATATATATATATATATATATATATATATATATGAAATTAAGCAAAACAATTCATATCTTTGCTTCAAAGACTAGCCCTTTCCATCTACAACTCTTTATCATCCAACCATAGATGAAGACTCTCCACCATCTTCTACGTGCTATTCTCTTCATTTGTTTAATTATTTATTTACTTTAGTATCTTGTACTATCCACATTTAAGCTGGTCTCCCCTACTGTATCTAAAAAGTAGTCCATGTGGGGTGGGTGGTAATCACCTTAATATTATTATAACATCATATGACTAACTATGAGGATCTTCTTCTTTTTCTCTCTACTAATACATAAAATATGAAACAACGATATTTTACTGTTCTCAAAAAATCTGTTTACATGACATAAAGTAAGATATTGGCCTTCTCTCTCATTTTCAAGATATTTTTTTCAGCTTTATATTTTAATGTCATTATAAAATGCCATCTTCTCCTTCTCTTCCATGTATATATATTTTAAATTTATTGTAAATTTTACTAAAATGATCAACAACCTTTAAAAGATTTATTAAATTGACCCACAATTTAATATCGATTTGGAAAATCCTTTTCTCCTATCGCGGTCATCGCAAAAAACACTTGAAGAAAATGCGTAAGATTTTCTAAACTAATCCTAACACAATTAAAGCCATCCAAATTTCAGGGCCGAAAAAAAAAATTCTTGAAAAATTGCAAAAATGCTATTAGTTTTTTTTTTTTTATAGTTTACAATTTAGTCTTTTTTATTTTTTTAACAAGTTTTATCAATAAAATGTATCACTTAGGAGTACAACTTAGTTTACAATGTAGCTGCTATTACATATAATCATAATAATGTCGAAATTATAATTATTTTTTTATTGTATTTTAAAATTATTTATGTTGGCTTCCTTAACATGAAAATCTGGCATCGCCAATGGATCTAAATTCTGCTTTGTTTTGAAAAATATTTTAGAAGCGTATTTTTCTGCTGAAAACATGCTATAAGAGTAGTTTTGACATTAGCCCGAGTTTTATTACCCCACTTTAGTTCAAAATTGTAAATTATGTTAAAATTTACAAATAATTGTAAAAATTTCAAAATAATATAATGGGGTGTTTCATTGGCACAACTACAGTGATGTCAAAGTAAAAGTAGAATCCGCTCCTTTACTTTCACATTTTATGACTTTTCTCTTCTTTCTTGAAAAACTCTCATTTAAACCTTTTTTGTTAGGGAAACACACTTGATTTTTTTAATAGTTAGTATACTCTTTTACAGTTGTTAATATTACCATTTAGTCGCTATTATTTGAACAGTGTCGTACTAGTAGCTAGTAATATAATTATGGGTGATGTTAGATAGCTTGTTTGGTTTTGTATTCAGAAAACTCGATTTAAACGTTGTTTTTAAATATAATTTTAAAACTTCATTTTTTGTATTTATAATTATTGGTGTGCGTTTGGTAAATTTGTTTTTAAATACAGTTTTTTTTAATTTTTTACAAAATTGACAAACATGTATATTTACATTATACATATGTGTGTGTATATATATAATGATATTACATGTATAATTCACTATAAAATTATATACATATATGAATTGATAATATGTTTTAATACATATGTACTATTACTATATGTATATTTTATATTATTCCATATATTAATAATACTTATATGTAACTATATATAAATATCATGTATCTATTAATAATATTATTTAACTTTATATTATTTCATACGTAATTTTGTGTACATATATATATATATATATATTTATTTATTTACAAGAATTATACACATTAATGTATTATGTATGTATATTATATATTAAGGTATAAATATATTAAAATATTAAGAATAAATAATTCTGACTTGAAAAATAAAAAATAAGAGTTATAAAATACACTTAACTTGTTTTTATGAAAAACTTGATTATAACACATAAATATTATAATTCAGTGTTTAAAAATAAATTGCCAAATACAAATTTTTATCAGAATTATATTTAAACACAGAAAATAAAATTATAGTTACAAATCAAACCGCCCTAACATTTTGTCATAAATATACCACACAAGTGATCATCAAGAAAGATGTTACACACAATATTCATTCATAAGTTTCAATTATTATTTTTACCTTTAACTATCACTAACACCACTCAAACCTTTAGAAACCATATGTACTTGCCAAAATTTTGTACAAGTTTAAGGGGGATGCATGATTACATTTACCCCAACTCTGTATGACGCAAACGTAGTAAAAAATTAAGTATATAATTAATTAGTGAGAAGAGGGTGGTTAAAAATTTTAAGTTTTCTTATACTTTTGTAGGATTAGGCAGGTAGGGTCACTTACAAGACATCGAGAGGGACAGGCTAATCCTCATGGGACTTCCCATTTGGAGGGGCTCAAGAGAATATATATAAAAGTGAAACCCAAGTTGATTTAAATATATAAAGAAAGTGAGTGAGCAAAATAGACCGCCCAACATTCAGCTGAGAGTGGTGTGCTCGGTCGAAAAAAACAAAGGAGCTAACCAAGCCTCTTGCTCGGTGTCAAAATAATACTTGGTCAGCGAAAGTTACGAATCACGAGCGAAGATTAATTGAGGTGCGCGTAAATTGTTTCGAACATCTCGTGGTATGAAAAATACCTTACCAAAAATAAATATAATAAATAAAGGAGAGTGTATATGTAAAATGTAGTATCTTAATATACTAATAAATTTTCAATTTTCTAGTAGGGGTAATGTTTTTTTCCAGTGATACAAAATCGCGAGACAAAATTACAACACAATTAATGTGTTGCACCCTTATTTGTTGTTGTTTCGGCTCCACAAAGTTACATTATTAGTGGGCTCCGGACACGAGTGAATGAGGGTGCAACACACCAATTATGTTGCACTTTTATATCTGAATTTTTTGTCAACCTGACATTTTCGCTTTTTAAAAGGAATGAATCTCTCATTAATTAAATAACGACACACCAAGTCAAACAGAGATATAACATAAAAGCTTTCAAAAATGAGTTAAAACTAAAGTAACATATCACAAAAAATAGAAACTTCTCAACACGAAAAAGTGCTACAACGGTAAGAAATTCGGTAAAACGGACTCTCTACTGATTCATACGTTTGGAAGAAAATGATCAATCGGTATCAAAATCTTTAGAAAAGTGGAGGTCAACCCAAATAAGTTCCACTAAAGCTTATCTCAATGATTGGAGAAACACCAACTCAGATAGAGAAGACAACCACTCCCAGATAAAAAAAAATACCGGATCTCGACCCAAACAAATCCATGCAAGGCATTATTAAGAAGTAATCCAAAGCATTGTTAACCATACTAAAATATTCTAGCTACATGGAAAACATGTAATGAATAGGATTCAAACACAATAACACGCCACATAAAATGTGTAAAACTCATTACACAAATGAAACAAAAATCTTTTTAAGTTTTTAAACATTTTTAAAAAATGACTTAACACTACATCAATTCTGTCGAATTATCACGGTCATTGACCTTGACAAGTTGGACTTGTCAAGGTCAATGACCGTGACAATTCTGGGGGTGACAACTTTTTTTGTTACGGACTTGTCACGGTCATTGACTCTGACAAGTTCATTAGAATTGTCACGGTCTATGACCTTGATAAGTTTTGTCACGGTTATAAACCGTGACAAACCCGTGACAATGTTTAAAAAATTATCACGGTCATTGACCGTGACAATTTTTGGCAGAATTGAAAAAAAATCTGTTGGGCAGTATGACCACTGCTAGGGGTGTGTTTCGGATGGATTGGATCGGAATCGGGGTGTTCAGAAAAAATTCCAAAATTTTAAAATCCTTTCCAATTCGAAAAAAATAAAAATCGAAAAATCATTTTTTTTCCTATTCGGCTCATTCGGAATATTCAAAATATTCGAAAATTTCATAAATTTTATTATTCGTAAAAATATCGGAATTATCAGTTATATTATTTCGAAAAATATCGAAAATGTCATTTTTGAAAATGATGTTTTTAAAATAAAAATAAAAATCAAACACTCCACTTTTCATCACCTATGCAATAAATTACGGAGCTATGTGAATGACAAGGCTATGCATCTCATACCATTTTGGAAATGCAATAAACTACAGAGCTATACATCTCTTACAATTTTGGAGAAAGATCAATCAAGGCGTGACTATGGTACTAAGAAACTACAAAGCCATGTGAATGAAAAAAAACTACTGTTTACCTACTTAAAAAAGGAAATGCAAGAATGGTTAACAGTTGTAGAAGAACCTGTGCATCAGTATTTCGGATACAAAAAATGAATAAAAGGAAGACGAGGGAAACTTAATATAAATCATCCTTGGAATCTAAATTCACATAACAATTGAACATAATTCCGGATGTTGTCTTTCGATTTAGGGTTAGTGTGATGTAGAAGGTTAATATATATGGGTGTATATTAATGGTTGAGATGGTTTTAAATGGAGGGTCAAGATTAAATTAAAAAATAATAAATTTTATATATAAATAAGGGTAGTAAAAATGTATTAAAATAAACAAAAATATTATTATTTCAAAAAATATTTTGGATTGATCGGATCGGCGTGATATTGGAAAAGTCGGATTGGAAATTCAAAAATTCAGAATCCATATATGATTCCAATTCCATTTCAATTTTTTTCGAAAAATTCGGAAATCGGAAAATTAAAAAATGGTGCCAAAATTGGAAAAATTTGGATCGAAAAATGGAAAATTCGGAAGTTCGGAAATACTGACACCCCTAGCCACTGCCACTGCCACTGCCCAGCAGTATATTTGTACCTGTTTATAGCAACATTGTACCTGTTCAAACATTATATATCCAAATAAAATAGAGATAATGCAAATCTACAATCAAAACAATATGCATCACGATATAATCCGAATAGAATTCAAATATAACAACTTAAAACAATAATTCAATTCAAATAATGTCACTAAATGTCTGGGGTAAGGTTAACTCTGATGAGGTGAGTAGGCCACATGATATACGAATTGACACACCCAACAATAAACATCGTGCCACATTGTTCACTCAACCACAAGGGGGAGTTCTCCTTCCTGGGTATCACATGCGTGATGAGCACCTTGGACTCGATGTCTTGAAGCAAACGTCCATGAACTGGCATACCCTGGATGGTATTCAGGTCCCTCAACCCCCGCCCTATCCACTATCCATCAAATATGTCCAGTATAAACATGCTCGGCCAACCAAGTATCGACATCGGTCGGTTGAAGAGAGCCAAATAGGGGAGTGGATCATCAAAGTCCGCACGTGGAGGCGATGAAGCAGTGAGGTTCACATCCTCGTCATTCTGCACCTCATCCTCCTACACCTCCTCCTCCACCACCTTCTTCTTACCTTTCCCCTTACGATTTCCGCCCAACGAACGCTTCATGAATGAGAAAATATCTTAGACCGTCGCCTCTAAATGGTACATCTTCGCGTCATGCGAGTCCACCATTCGAGCTAACCCGGTGTCGCGCATCTCCAATCCGATGATCCTAGATTTGGCCACCCGCGAGCTCACCCCCTTGTCCTCCCCTTGCGATCAGCGCCAAGCACTTGGCTGAGTGCGCCTGTGGATAAAGATGTCTTGTCGGCATCAGACTACGACTCATGCGCTTCCTTAGCTTTGCCTGAAACGACAAAAAACACATGATTAGTAAAATAAGTAAATAAAAAAACTATAATGTTATTAACAAAAAGTAAACTGTCGGATTACTTACAATCGTGGCCACGACGCTCGGGAACACCTCCTTATCCTTCCCCTTCTTCATCCAAATAGCCACATAAGTATCGAGCCTATGTGGCCTACCCCTAGGGCCACTCCGTGCCCCCTGAAATAAAATAAAGTAAAATTAGTATCGGCCCCCCAAAGTAAAATAATGCAAAATAATATATTTCTGTAGTTATAGAAAAATTAAATCATACCATCATCCTATGCTCCACCTCGGCGCAAGACGTCCGGCCGGAGTAGTGCACGTCCGTATTTTTTGCTCGATTTTCCCTCGCCGATTGACGAGATGCTAATTGTAGCTCCCCGATCTCATGGTCAATGAACTGTTGCCATTTTGCCACTGAGATCGGCTCCTTCAACGGGACGGATTCACGCATTCGGATAACGAACTCTCGGGTCTTCCCAAAGTACCGGGTCCGCATAATTTTCTTCCATGTCTTGTGTTGCTCCCTCAACTGCTCCAAGAGGGAATCGCTTAGCTTTGGATCCAGGTTGAATTGTTCCTGTCCAACAAATACAATGTTAGTTGTGAATAAATATAAAATTAAATCGAAATCAAAATTGAAATTGAAATTGAAATATTCATATTCATATAAATATAAATATAAATATAAATATAAATATAAATATAAATATAAATATAAATATAAATACATTACCTGTAGTGCCACCCAAACAACTAACTTGAGCTCATTTCGCACCTCCCTCCAACTCGTGTACCCCGTGTCGATGATCGTCTTTACCAGCTCGAGGGATCTCGCTAATAACCCCGTATTATTCTCGATGGCCATCCCC
The DNA here is from genome assembly GCA_949130495.1 of Sambucus nigra. NCBI lineage: Eukaryota > Viridiplantae > Streptophyta > Magnoliopsida > Dipsacales > Adoxaceae > Sambucus > Sambucus nigra. The sequence goes on from CASBWL010000008.1 coordinate 985,306, forward strand.
AATTTGCCATATTTGGGGAGCCTAGGGGCCGAGGATCCCTCGTCGCCTCCGCTACCACCGAGCCCAGACAACATCATCATAACCTGCATCATCATCCTCGCCTTAATACCTGAAGGAGACATTTACTGTAAAAAAATGTTGTTATTAGTACAAATCAAAATGAATTAGAAGAAGACATGAAAATATGTACAATTACTACAAATCCAAATGAATTGTTACTCTTTAACACCTCAATTCTGAATTCCAAAATAACAACATCTAGCTCATAATATATACAATTACTACAAATCCGAAACATCCCCACCCCACCCCTACTGCCCACACACACGCACACTATACAAGAGAGAAAATGATAAAGTGCAAATCAATTAAAAGCATTAAAAATGGATTGATAAAGTACAAATTGGAATATTTATTACAAATTGAAAAATTGTTTCAAATTTGGGTTATCATAAAAAATGGATTGATATTCGGTAGGAGCAGCCAAGTCATCCACACTACTATTTAGACACTTTGGCGCGTGTAGGACAATTAACCACGACCCGTTGTTGATATACTCCGAGTAAAACACTTGGTTAACCTTTTGAAATGCACAAACAAATGGCTCATCGCTCATGTGGCCGTTTCTCTTCAACTTAGACAAGTCAACCATGATCAAATTGGTGACAGGATCAACTTTACAAGCATTTTTGTCCTCAACTCTTACCCAGTCACAGTAAAATACAACCTCTTTGAAGCTTATATAATCAAATTCAAATATATTTCGGATTAGTCCATAGTAAGTCATTTCAGCTTCAACGAGGTTTTTATCTTTTGCGCTCGCTCGAAAGAAAGTAAGAGACTTTGAATGAAATGCCCGAGTTCTATACATTTGTACTTTTCTCGTACACTTTAGCGCAAAAAACGTAACCGTTCAATTGATACTTTTGTACTCTTGTGCCACGAACAAGGGTCCAATGGCTAGACGAGCAAGCCTTGATGTCGCATCACCCTTCTTTAAGAGCTGAGAATATAGATAAATTAATTATATTAGTTGTAAAATTTGAGTATAATGTAACGTTATATAACGACCATGTTTATTATAATTACCTCTTGTGTCAACCACAGTCTAAATTCGTTGTCTGATTGTACCATTATTTTTCGTCTTTTATTGTTCTCACATGCTTCATATTTTTTGCATATTACAAAATTAATCATGTATAAAATAATCTAAAATAATGTTAAACATTATAATAATTGAAACTTACTTTTTCCATTCTTCGACATCTTCATGTGTATCAAATAGATAACGAGCTACTTGTTCATGTTGCAAACTCGTTAATTTCACTCGTTTTCCCATCACATGACCACCATCATCGACGAACTCATCAGTGTCATCAACGCTGGTCGAGTCAGGCATATATTCTCGAGTATATATTGATAACTCCACGGTGATGTATTCCTCTGCAATTGATCCTGCAATGTATCGCGTATTCTTGACATAATCTTTAAAAACCTTCATCAATCTTTCAAATGGATACATCCACCGGTATCTAACTGGACCACAAAGAAGTTCCTCGTCGTATAGGTGTACCAACAAGTGAACACTTATGTCAAAGAATGTTGGGAAAAGTACTTCTCCTACACACAAATCGCTTCGGTCACCGCCAATTTGCGACCACTATGTGTTCTCGATTGACTACCTTCCCACATAAGAGTGAGAAGGTAATACTAATTTGCATAATATCCTTCTGCAAATCATTGTGCTTGGAGAAAAAGTTCTTAAACAATTGAGGAACCAATTGCATGATCACATGCCAATCGTGGGACTTACACTTATATAAATCATGAGTAGTATAATTCACAATCATTTGCAAGTTGGACGAAAAACTAGATGGGCCCTTCAAATTATATATTGTGTCTAAAACCACCTTCCTTTCCCCACTCGTCAAAGTAAATTCACCAGGGGGAATTATTGTCCTTCCCCTATGTTGCCCAGAAAGATACTCAAGAGGGGGGGTGAATTGAGTTTTTACAAACTTTAAAGTCAAATTAATATTTTAGAAAAATATTAAATTTAAATCACTTAAACAAATTTTAGATTTATAAAACTATAAAGAATAAATCCAACAATATCAAATAAATGCAACTAACTAATTTAAACAACTAGATATGCAGATTTTAGCACTCTAGAAATATTAAATTAATTTTTGTATTTAATATTAAGTGATATTCTGAAATTAATTATTTAATTCAAAAATAATTATTTTACCCTTAAAATTAATTAAGTCAAATTTCGGAATTAATTTATTTGCAAGATAGTGTGCTGAAAATATTAACTCAAGCAAGCATGTGCAAATAAATAAATAGAGGTGCGGAAAATAAATGACACCGAAATTTAACGTGGTTCGGCCAAATCCCGGCCTACGTCCACGCGCCTAGAGCCCCTGTCTCCTTTGCGCTTCACTAAACCTGATCCACTTGCGGGTAGGATCAAACCACCGCGTACAACTGTTTGCAAGCTAACTCCGAGCTTCAAACCCCGTGGCCCACTTGCGGGTAGGAACCAATTACCGGTACAAACCGAAGCTTCAACAAAGCTTCACAATAAATCTGAATTTTTATAGTACATAACAAAATACTGAAACTCCTTAAAATACAATTTTTAATCTGAGTTTCTCCTTCTTGAATCAGACTTCCATAAATGATGTTGAAGTAGGAACAAGTCTTCTTCTTCAAATGATTGAGCAGATGATAAAATTAATTGCTCTCTTGAATGTGTAGCTGAGTAGTAAAATAATTGCTCTCAATAATATTTCAAGTCTTGCTCATGTTCTCTCTGGTTGGTTACTCTTCAATGCAGCACTTGAAATCTTTAAATGTGTCTCCCAAAAACTAGCTGTTAGACACATGCAATTTGAGCATTAAATGCTCCTGATATTGCTGAGATGCTGTAGCTTCAAAATCATTTCAGAATCTGATATACAGATACTATGTTTTTATTTTCTCCATAAAAAATGTAGCTGTGTAGTATGGAAGTGGTATGCTGAAAATGTGTAGTCTGAAAGGTACATCACTCAGTATCCTCATTTGTGTATATTTGGATCTGCAAAAATATTAGTCCACATGCAAATAGAAATATCTAATGTGTAAAGGATATATACATTAAAGTACATTTTTCTGTCAAGATAATAAATGGCACAAAGTAAGTATAAGTACTAAAAAAATATTTCCCACACAGATATAAAAATTTTCAGAACATATATGAAAATAAATTTCTGACAAATATATATAAAGATAATTTTGGATGGATAAAAAATCGGACAGATATTTAAATAAAAACTGCGAACAGATATATAAATTAGAAATTCGGAACAGATTATTTATCATAATAAAAAATTATTTTCGAACAGATATTTTCGTAAAAAGGAACAAAAAAAAAATGTCTTTGAAATATATTTATAGACTGGATATGTAGAGGGATAACACAGTCTAAGTCTAATCAGGATGTGTGTGTGTCCAAACGCATTTAAGTGGAGTGACTTGATGCAGCAGGTCCTCTCCTTCTTTCCTTTTTAAAAGTCATATCTCAATGACACAAGAAAACAAAGGCTGTAAGAGGCCTAAGACATAATAGGCTGAGGCATGGACATATAGTTCCGGTTGGACAGAATAAAACGATATATATAAAAAAAATCAGATGGATAGGACATAAGACACATGGCTCGAGATCTGAATAAAAAATTTGTTGATAGAAACTTTTCTACTGCCAAAGTACGTACGTAGCCAAAACAAAACATTGTGTGGCCCAAGATAAAAAATGAGTGGACATGTTTGTTATATTAAAAAATTTACACTGATTAGAAATGACGCACGAGGTCCAATGGCACTGAGGTTTAGCAGGTAAGGCCAACATTGACAAATGGTATATCCAAAAATTTGGAAGAAATCTTAATAAACCTAGGCTTCGAAGGTTTGAACAGAACTAGTGTCAGTAAAATATCTGTGCCCAAAATTTTCTAAGGTCTAAGTCAAATCCAACGGTCAAAGCAGGTGTAGATATCTTTATGACAAAATCTTAGGGTTAACAGCTATGGCCGAAAGTTTATACGGGCTATCATGTAGCTTCTGAAGCACAGTACTGAAAGCTAATGGTACAGATTCTTCGGACAAGACGGAACAAAAAAAACGAATAAAAGAAATATAACTTGAGAAAAAAAACTACTCGAACTTAGCTTTATTTTCTAAGGGACGACGACAGCTAAGGTACAGATTCTTCGCTAAGGTACAGATTCTTCGGTCGATCAAATCTCTAAAGGATGAAGACACCCATGTGGGCATCACTAGCGTGTAAGAGTAATAAAGCAGGAGCCACGCATGAAGACATACATATATATATATTTATATCGTTTAAAAACAGTTTTAATAAGTAAACGATTTAAAAAAATAAATTTCGAAAATCGTTTTTAACCAAAACTTATAATATGTATATTTTCAATAAAATAATATAATTTTATTTTTAGAAAAGTATTTATGCTCACACTTAATTTGTCACACAGCTAAAACCATAGATCATAAGATATGCATGTGTGCCTAATGTGTCAAGTGTAAATGTGCGCCATACGTGAATACCTTTACTTGAATACGTCGTTGAGTGGAGTCGAGACAAGATTATACAATAATAAATATCTATAGAACATCCTAAAAGAATATGTTTGGAATCATCAAAATCAATATACTAAGTTAACTAAAATGTACATTGATTAAACTAATATAATTAATTAGGGATAAAATAACATTTTCATTAACGATCTCCCCCTTTTTGATGATGACAAACAATGATTCACAATAATCCATAAAATGTATAAATTAAGCTCAATTAGTGAATCATAAATATTTCTCCCCCTTTGACATTATCAAAAAGATATTTCTTATAAATTCAGTGTCACGGGTAAAATGCGAAGCTCCCCCTATCAAAAATAATTTATGCATGGGATATAACCATAAATCGCAAATGGCATAAAATTTTCAATACGCACAAGTGTCAACATATATATAAAAAATTATAGCATGTATTTGAATTTATAAATTGACAATAATATCATCAAATAATGCATAAGTCACAAAAATTAAATTGAAAGATAAAAGATCAACTTTTCAAATTTCATCAATGATAAATAATACCAATAGTTGTCACACACTAATCTGATACCAATTGTTGTAATTACACACTAATCGTGCGTTGCGCACAATAGTTCCTCGGAACAACTTTTTACGCATAAATCGGAATCACAACTCAATGTTCTCAAATAAAGCAAATATGAGAGATATATCAATTTGCATAATCAACTTTCTCACTAATGTAATAAAATTGCAATGTATAAATTTTCAATAAGCACAATATCAATTGTTGTATACATCCTCATGATAGAATAAGCTTTTAAGCACACAACAAGAAACATTTCATAACTCGATGTTTTCAAATAATTTGAATTAAGCACATAACATGAGTTAGAAATAGCAAAAAAATATAGCATTTTGCTCAAGCTTTGCCGATTTCAAGATATGAGCTAAAATACTCAAAAAGATCAAAATTCATAATAATATATCAAGGTTATGATCAAGCATTTTTCGAACAAATAATCAAACAAATTTTCAATAAACTTTTATCTCCCCCTAAGGGATACCAATTAAGGCAAATATGCATATAACAAATATGGTGCATCTATTTCATGAGATAAAATATTATTAAAAATTAGCTTCATAAAATCATTTTTGAAAGGTCTCACAAATGATACCAATTGTTGATCACGTGGTTTCTCAATTCAAACATGCATAACAAAAAAAAATTCATCGTGAATGTTACAAATATTCGAACAATGACATTAATCATGTAGTATGCAATAAGACTAACTCATAGAGATTAATATGACCATATCATCAAAATCAATAAGTGAATGTTACAATATTAACATGTATCACATATAACTAATATACTAAAATGTACTCAAATGACATTTTCGTTTCAGATTTATATTCAATAAAATCATGAATTTATCCAATCTTATTATTCATAAAAAATATATCAAGATGTAATAAAAAATTATGAATATTTACCAACGAAAAATTTATCATCAAACTCAAGTGTAATTCATATAACATAAAATCATCAAGAATAATAAATATACAAATTTACATGGGAAATCAATCAACGCGCTCATGTGTTATAACAAATATTCTATGTATGGAAATATATCAATTATGAAATAAATCATTAATAAACATATGATATTAATTTCAAGAAAGGTGTTCCTTACCACCTTACCAATACCAAAGATATATACAAGCAACTTCTACCGAGTGTGGCATTTCCAACATTAGGCAATGATACTGAAATTTGTAATATGATCAAATCATATGCCTTGAAAATCCACATTCCATCTCAAAATGCAACCTACACAACTTTGAAAATTTTCTCTTTTGGTACCCAAAATGTGTTAGGTCCATAGGGGTTAGTATGCATCTTAGTTCCTTTAGGAATCCATGCCAAATTTCTTTTTCTAAATTTATATGGACACAAATCTGAAAAATGTGTGTGTCTACCACAATAAGAGCATAAATAATTAGGTAGACTAGATGAGGCATCAAATTTCAATAAATTGGAATAAGTCTTTTTCTCATTTCCTTCATCATATCCAATACCATTATTATTAAATCGAATCCTTTGTGTCTCAATAATTTTATGAAAATACTCATTTCCTTTTGTAAAATTATCTAATGATTTCTTTAAATATTCAATCTCCCTTTTTAATTCAATATTTTCAATTTGAAAAGGAGAAGTGACAATAACAGATTTTTCCTTTTTCAAAGATTTAATTTCATTTTTCAAAGATTCATTTTCTAATTTCAACTCATCAAAATCATTTGACATATAATCATATTTAGTTGAAACTAATGAATGAGACTTCTTAAGTTTAATATATTTATTTTTAAGTTCTTCAAAACTTTCACATAATTCATCAAAAACGTTTTGTAAAACTTCATAATCATCAACTTCATCATTATCACTATCACTAGAGTTAGGGTTAGAATGTACCCCATTTTCCATAGCCATGTAACATAGTGCAACTTCATTTTCATTTGAATCTTCATCGGAAGAGCTTGTGTCGGAGTCACTCCATGTTGTAGCTTTCAATGCCTACTTCCCTTTCTTATATTTTGGACAATTAGGCTTAATGTGTCCAACATCATCACAATGATAGCATCTTGGTTCAGATTTGGATTGATGATCATCATTGAACTCTTTTGAAAAATGTTTCTTTCTCCTATCCTTGGCTTTCTTTTTAGAATTGAGATATTTTTTGAAAGGTTTAGCCAATAGGGAAATATTATCATCATCATCATCTTCACTTTCTATATTTTTGCTTGAAGATTTGAGAGCAATAATTTTGTTTGCTTTTGGTTTCTCTTCTTCAACAAATTCCTTAAGTTCCATTTCATGAGTAATTAAGGAACCCAATAACTCATCAAGAGAGATAGGTCTTTCTCTAATTGCTTCTTTGATAGCTAACTTTTTGGTCATCCAATTCGCCGGTAATGACCTGAGAATCTTATTCACTAATTCAGAGTCAGTATAAGATTTTCCATGAGATTTAAGACCATTAATAATATTAGTGAACCTAGTGAACATATCAGAAATAGATTCATCAGACATCATCTTAAATAACTCATAATTATGAACAAGCATACTAATTTTATCTTTTTTAACTTGACTAGTTCCTTCATAAGTAACTTCTAGTCTATGCCAAATTTCTTTAGCAGATTCACAACAACAAATTCTGTTATACTCATTTACATCAAGTGAACAATGCAGAATATTCATAGCTTTAGCATTTATTTGAATTTTTCTAATATCACCATCATTCCATTCATTTTCTTCTTTAGGAACATTTTCATCATTAACAACTTTCATGGGGATATTAGGACCATATATAATAACTCTCCAAACAGCATAATCATTTGATTGAATAAAATTTTTCATTCTATTTTTCCAATAGCTATAATTATTTCCTGAAAATAAAGGAGGTCTATTTATTGATTGACCCTCACCAAGAGATGAAACAGTAAAGTTTTCCATGGATCTTTAACTCTAAGATTGTTAAATCTAAAAATAAATAAGAAGAGCACTATGCTCTGATACCAATTGTTGCCCAGAAAGATAATCAAGAGGGGGGGTGAATTGAGTTTTTACAAACTTTAAAGTCAAATTAATATTTTAGAAAAATATTAAATTTAAATCACTTAAACAAATTTCAGATTTATAAAACTATAAAGAATAAATCCAACAATATCAAATAAATGCAACTAACTAATTTAAACAACTAGATATGCAGATTTTAGCACTCTAGAAATATTAAATTAATTTTCATATTTAATATTAAGTGATATTCTGAAATTAATTATTTAATTCAAAAATAATTATTTTACCCTTAAAATTAATTAAGTCAAATTTCGGAATTAATTTATTTGCAAGATAGTGTGCTGAAAATATTAACTCAAGCAAGCATGTGCAAATAAATAAATAGAGGTGCGGAAAATAAATGACACCGAAATTTAACGTGGTTCGGCCAAATCCCGGCCTACGTCCACGCGCCTAGAGCCCCTGTCTCCTTTGCGCTTCACTAAACCTGATCCACTTGCGGGTAGGATCAAACCACCGCGTACAACTGTTTGCAAGCTAACTCCGAGCTTCAAACCCCGTGGCCCACTTGCGGGTAGGAACCAATTACCGGTACAAACCGAAGCTTCAACAAAGCTTCACAATAAATCTGAATTTTTATAGTACATAACAAAATACTGAAACTCCTTAAAATACAATTTTTAATCTGAGTTTCTCCTTCTTGAATCAGACTTCCATAAATGATGTTGAAGTAGGAACAAGTCTTCTTCTTCAAATGATTGAGCAGATGATAAAATTAATTGCTCTCTTGAATGTGTAGCTGAGTAGTAAAATAAATGCTCTCAATAATATTTCAAGTCTTGCTCATGTTCTCTCTGGTTGGTTACTCTTCAATGCAGCACTTGAAATCTTTAAATGTGTCTCCCAAAAACTAGCTGTTAGACACATGCAATTTGAGCATTAAATGCTCCTGATATTGCTGAGATGCTGTAGCTTCAAAATCATTTCAGAATCTGATATACATATACTATGTTTTTATTTTGTCCATAAAAATTGTAGTTGTGTAGTATGGAAGTGGTATGCTGAAAATGTGTAGTCTGAAAGGTACATCACTCAGTATCCTCATTTGTGTATATTTGGATCTGCAAAAATATTAGTCCACATGCAAATAGAAATATCTAATGTGTAAAGGATATATACATTAAAGTACATTTTTCTGTCAAGATAATAAATGGCACAAAGTAAGTATAAGTACTAAAAAAATATTTCCCACACAGATATAAAAATTTTCAGAACAGATATGAAAATAAATTTCTAACAAATATATATAAAGATAATTTTGTATGGATAAAAAATCGGACAGATATTTAAATCAAAAATGCGAACAGATATATAAATTAGAAATTCGGAACAGATTATTTATCATAATAAAAAATTATTTTCGAACAGATATTTTCGTAAAAAGGAACAAAAAAAAAATGTCTTTGAAATATATTTATAGACTGGATATGTAGAGGGATAACACAGTCTAAGTCTAATCAGGATGTGTGTGTGTCCAAACGCATTTAAGTGGAGTGACTTGATGCAGCAGGTCCTGTCCTTCTTTCCTTTTTAAAAGTCATATCTCAATGACACAAGAAAACAAAGGCTGTAAGAGGCCTAAGACATAATAGGCTGAGGCATGGACATATAGTTCCGGTTGGACAGAATAAAACGATATATATAAAAAAAATCAGATGGATAGGACATAAGACACATGGCTCGAGATCTGAATAAAAAATTTGTTGATAGAAACTTTTCTACTGCCAAAGTACGTACGTAGCCAAAAACAAAACATTGTGTGGCCCAAGATAAAAAATGAGTGGACATCTTTGTTATATTAAAAAATTTACACTGATTAGAAATGACGCACGAGGTCCAATGGCACTGAGGTTTAGCAGGTAAGGCCAACATTGACAGATGGTATATCCAAAAATTAGGAAGAAATCTTAATAAACCTAGGCTTCGAAGGTTTGAACAGAACTAGTGTCAGTAAAATATCTGTGCCCAAAAGTTTCTAAGGTCTAAGTCAAATCCAACGGTCAAAGCAGGTGTAGATATCTTTATGACAAAATCTTAGGGTTAACAGCTATGGCCGAAAGTTTATACGGGCTATCATGTAGCTTCTGAAGCACAGTACTGAAAGCTAATGGTACAGATTCTTCGGACAAGACGGAACAAAAAAACGAATAAAAGAAATAGAACTTGAGAAAAAAAACTACTCGAACTTAGCTTTATTTTCTAAGGGACGACGACAGCTAAGGTACAGATTCTTCGCTAAGGTACAGATTCTTCGGTCGATCAAATCTCTAAAGGATGAAGACACCCATGTGGGCATCACTAGCGTGTAAGAGTAATAAAGCAGGAGCCACGCATGAAGACATACATATATATATTTATATCGTTTAAAAACAGTTTTAATAAGTAAACGATTTAAAAAAATAAATTTCGAAAATCGTTTTTAACCAAAACTTATAATATGTATATTTTCAATAAAATAATATAATTTCATTTTTAGAAAAGTATTTATGCTCACACTTAATTTGTCACACAGCTAAAACCATAGATCATAAGATATGCATGTGTGCCTAATGTGTCAAGTGTAAATGTGCGCCATACGTGAATACCTTTACTTGAATACGTCGTTGAGTGGAGTCGAGACAAGATTATACAATAATAAATATCTATAGAACATCCTAAAAGAATATGTTTGGAATCATCAAAATCAATATACTAAGTTAACTAAAATATACATTGATTAAACTAATATAATTAATTAGGGATAAAATAACATTTTCATTAACACCCTACTATCTTATTTCAACCATAGTTGTGGCTTAAGTTTCAACGATTTAAGGTCCTTTCGTGCATTTTCTAGATCCTTCGAATGACTCCCCCCAAGGCAAGTGCCCACAATATGTTCAAAAAAGTTCTTCTCTGCATGCATCACATCCAATACATGGCGCACCGGGTTATTCTTCCAATAAGGCAAGTAAAATAAAATTCACCTCCTAGACCATGCCTTTTTGTCTCAATTTCATTCCCAGTTAGGGTCTTCTTATGATTGACATTCTTAAATTTGGGATTCTTACCTGACATATTAGGGCCACATTCAGAAGATTTACTTTCAATTTCTGAATCGGAAAGTTATCTCGGCGGTAGCCTATGTTCAACCCTGCCCAATAAAAAATTGGTACCTTTCTCAAATCTGAAACTATGAGTCGGGGGTAAAAACCTCCTATGGCAATGGTATACATTTTTTGAGCTAAAGGATAGACAAAGAGATTCAATCTTCCCTCCACAAATAGGACACCCCAAATAAACATGTACTACATAACCGAATAATGTCCCTTAAGCTGGAAAATCATGAATTATCCACATCAACATAGCTTTCAGCGTAAACTCTTCTTTTCTAAAAGAGTCAAATGATTGCACACCCTTTTCCCACAACTCATTTAATTCTTCTACCATAGGAGACAGGTAGACGTCGATGTCATCACTTGGTGACTTTGGCCGAAGTATCAACAAAGACATCATCAAAAATTCAGGTCTCATACACTGTGAAGGAGGGAGGTCGAGTGGGGCTAGGATCACTGGCCATACACTCTGATTGGCGCTTAGATTTTCAAATGGATTGAAACCATCTGTTGATATATCCAAACGATTGTTGCGTTGTTCTCCAGGAAAATCGGGATACTCATAATTCATCCTCCTCCAGTTGTAGAATCAATAGGATGACGCATGAGATTATCCCCTACTTCTTCCCTAGCATGGCAAGTCATTGCCTCCGCTATCCATGATACTGTGAAAAATCTCTTTAATCTAGGCCCAACGGAAAAATATTTCAACACTTTTTGAGGCAATTTTGAGCTTATGCCTTCCTTACTAGTAGATTGGACATATCTAGGTTCATCGCATACCGAAAAACGATCGAGATTTTCATACTCCTTTCGGTATAGTATGCAGTCATATACACAAGCATGAATCGATTTATACTTCATTCCCAAACCTTTCAAACTGTTCTTCATAACAGGATAGCTATTTGGAAGCGTATTCTCCTTGGGTAGTAACCCCTTCACCCATTTCAAAATTTCTGTCATGCTATTGCCAGACACATCGTACTGCGTCTTTAAACTGTGCAGACCAACCATGGCATGTAAAGTTGTTTTCTCTTTCTCACAGCCAGAGTATAACGGTTGGGTCGCCTTAAATTTTAAACTTTGGTAGTCATCGTCAAGGTTTATCGTGATATCTTCGTGAGCACTTGAACCTTGTACATCATCAGTAACCTCATTCTCCTCTGCTTCATAAACTCCATACGCATCATCAACTAAATCCTCTAACATATTATGATCTACGTCGTCCCCTTCTACATTTATCCTACTTGTTGAAGGTTATTGTGAGAGTTGCTCGGGGATAAAAGGAACTTTTAATTCATCGTAAAAACTCCAAAATCGATAACTATCTTGCATACCCGATCTTAACAAACGTAGTTCAACTGTTTTCCACTCAAACACCTTACCATTCTTACCATTCTTACACCTAGCACACGGACACGAAAACTTGTCATCATTATGAAATCTCTTTGCGTATTTCACAAATTCATTAGCACCTCTGCGAAACACATCCCTCATTATATTTGTCTCACCCATCCACTCTTTGTATTTCGAATATCCCATCACATCTACAACAACTAATCACCTATTAAAGGTAAGAAGCATATATTCATGGATTAGTATAAATAAAACTTAGATTTATAATATGTTTTATTTAATTATGTCTTCGATTGTTAAATTTCAAATTTAAATTCATTTTATAATAGAAATTCCTATTTCCTCCATCTCCTCTAAAGGGTGAGTGGTCCTATCCCATTCAAGACCTCATATTTCTGTAATATACTTAACAGCTCATGCACATTGTTACAATTTGAGAAAAATTCGACATCATATCCCCATAGTTCTCCAAGTACACGACGTAGATTGGCAAGTGTGAGTAATATTTCAATTGATCAATTGAAATAACAGTCACACTTGTCAATCTAGTATGTACCTAGAGAACATTAGGATACGAATACAGAACTTCCTCAAAAAGTAACAACTTTAAGCCACTAAGAATATTATTATACATAAATTATGCAGTCCCAAATTGTCCAAAGGGGACAATTCGAGAGATCTCATTAAAGGGGTAATGACTCTCGAACGGGTCTAAGGGCTATTGAATGCATACGCATAAGAACTAGAAGGCTAGTATTTATGCGCACTATATGTAATTTCAAGTATATATATATATTGTTCGTTATACAAAGTAATTTTTAAAAAAAGTTGAAAAATCCCACCCCCATATGGACAATAATCCAGTGGTCATGTCACTTTTAATATCAACCAACCCAACATCGATCCACTATAATCCAACCGCAATGGCAACAACAAATGTGTATCCCGTACTCCTTCTAATTCATCTACTCAATTAATTCTTTTCATCAATTAGACTAACAATTAAAGTATACAATTATTAATTTACTAATTTACAACGAGGGGCATTCCTACTTACATATATTAATTTACAAAAAAAATTAATAATCAATCAATTCGTTTACAAGGGACACTACTTGCATATGAGGGAAAATATCTAATAAACCAATCAAAATTTAATAAAAAAAAATTAAGAAGCCCCACCCCGCCCCATTTCCCCTTGCCCCACCCACCCCACCCCCCTCCCCACACACACATGCACACACACACACACGCACGCAGCCCCACCCCCCGTTACACCCCCGCGTCATTTTCTCCTCCCGCACATACGCACAAACACGCACATACACGCATATACACACATACGCGCACATACACACACACACACACACATCCCCCTTGCCCCCCACCCCCACCCCCCACCACACACACACACACAACCCCACCCCCACCACACACAGACACACACACACCACACACACGCACACCCACATACACCCCCTCCCCTCCCCAGCCCCCACCCACCACACATTCGCGCGCGCGCACATGTACACACACACACACATATACAAATGGAAGAGAGAGAGAGAGAGAGAGAGAAACCAACCTGAAAGTAGAGAGAGAGAGGGAGAGCAACGCGTAGAGAGAGAGAGATAGAGAAAGTTGAGGAAAACAAAGCGATGAGAAAAAAAAGGAGGGGAAAGGGTTATTTGCTGCAAAACTTGTCACGGACATGTCACGATCTTTAACCGTGACAATATTATAAGAATTGTCACTGTCATTGACCGTGATAATAATTTGTCATGGACTTGTCACGGTTATTGACCATGATAAAAAACGCGTATTTTTTTTTTTGTCACGATCAATGACCATGACAAGTCTGGCCGGCTAAAGGGTTCCAATTTGGCCTTTTTGGTGTAGTGTAAAAGAAAAACAAAATCTTTTTTTTTAATAAACTAAAAAAAAAGAATCAAAATACAAAAGACATTAACATTATAGAGCTAGTCAACACATATAACACGGAGCATAAAAAAAGTGTATGAAAAATATGCAAACACAATCAACAATAAGACATAACACGTGATGAATCATATGAAAACATTTGAGAATCAATAAGTATAAAATTACATGCCTCCAATTTTATTTCCTTAACCAAATAGATGAAAATTTAATATCTCGACTTTTGGTAACCATGGTGACACGGAACTTAGATTTCCTAGGACTTTTTATAAGATCATAACAAAAATGCCTAAGGTGACATCTCCTACCACAATGTGTATATGTGTAGCGATAAGGAATGTTACACTTGGGTTGACCTTTTCTAACGTGCTTAGCAATGATTGAATCTCTCAAAACATTGATCTTGGCTTTAGGAGCATAAGTATTCGGATCATTTGAACCAATACCAACCTTGTCATTTTTTATTTTGGTGGTGCCTAATATCTTATCTAACTTCGTCGACTTAGATTTCGAATCAAATTTGAGATGACTCGAGTCTCTTTATTCATCTTCTAACTCTAAAATCCTAGACTCAAGAAAACAAATAATCTTCAAACAATCCATGAAGGTTATCTCTCTTTCCATCAACGTGCTCGAGCTTTTCCTTAATAGTCCTCTCACGTGCCCTCAAATCCTCAATAAATTTATCATCATTATTTCCTATGGTACGCTCTTTCAACTTAGCCTCTAACCTCAAGTTATCATTTTTCAACTTCAAAACTCCGTATATAACTCACGGATGGTAACTTGAAGCTCATTCTCTTGCTCTTCATTCTATTGTTCTTCTTTTTCCTCATCACTGTCATGGGAATCACAAGATAGTACCTCAAAATAGTCATGCAAATGATTATCTTCATTGAAATATTTTTCAATAAGGCTCACATGATTAGCCGTGAAAGAAGTGTAGTTACACTAAATGGGAGAATTAAGGTCCTCTTCAGACTCACTATCACTAAGGGTAGCATTGTATGCCTTAGGCTTAATACCTTGTTTCCTTAGTCTAGTGGGGCACTCACGCGAATAATAACCACACCCCTGGTATTCAAAAGACTTGTCCTAGTCTTTCACCTTATTAGGTTTATCCCTCTTCTTCTTATAACAGTCATTAGTAAAGTTCTTCAATTTTCATTAAAGTTCTTATCTTCTTTAAGCTTAAGAAGAACTTTCTAGAAAACCTAGAAATCTCTCCAGGATCTAAATCACCCCCACTATTTGAATCCAACAAATCTCTCTTATGTTTTTTCAAAGCAACGCTATTATTTTCATCTTTCTTACTTAGAGGACACATCTTTATCTCATAGGTTGGGAGATCACCTATAGGTTCTTGGGCTCACATAGTATCAATACCACCAAGATAATCTAGGGCCATGGATTTGGCGTTAAATATTTTAGGGGGTGACCTTAAGGTTATTATCACAACTCTTGACTTGGGGATAGGTTCACCTAAGTTAAACGAGGAGTAAACAATATCTGATAATTTTATAGAAAAACTCATCAAACGACTGATGCTCTCCCATTTTTATCTTTTCAAATTTAGTCGTTAGAGTATGCAACTTAGAATAACCATATCGGTACCCTCGTGTGTGGATTTTAAAATCTCCCAAGAATCTGTGTGTGTGTGTGTGTGTGTCTCTCTCTCTCTCTCTCTCAAGAGTTATAATTGTCATAAACTCTTCATCAATGACAATGCAAAAAATAATGTTCATAACCTTGGAATTAAATGTGAGGAATTCTTTTCAGTCATTGTACAAATGGAGTATGCATTAAGTTCACTATCTTCGGTGAGAGGAGACCACCCTGGCTCTATGGGTTTCGAAACATTCTCATCAATATATTTTAAGAAAAATCTCATCCGTGCCTTTCAATAAAGATAGTTTAACCATAAAACATGGGAGGTTGGGTGGTTAAACACTAATTCTTAATTTCCAATTCAATTAACCAAGTGAGAAATCAATTTGATATTAATCAAGCACTAATTAAATATATGTTGTGTAAACTATTAACAAATTTTATCTTGCCCTAAGCATGTATCTAGGTGATTAGCATGAATAAAATAAAGATCAATTGCATAACACCACAATATACAAGCACTACACCAAGTCTGCCCATTTGTCAAGGTCATTGACCTTGACAAATCCAACTTGTCAAGGTCAATGACCCTGACATTTCGAGGTGAGACAACTTTTTTTGTCACGGTCGTGTCACAGTCATTGACCTTGACACAAAACTCGCGTTTTGTGTCACGGTCGTGTCGCGGTCAATGATCGTGACACGTTTGTCACGGTTTATAACCGTGACAAAGCCGCGACCCTTTCTAAAAAAATTATCACGGTCAATGATCGTGACAATTCTGGGCAGAATTTTAAAAAAATCTGCTGGGCAGTATGGCCACTGCCACTGCCCAACAGTATATTTGTACCTGTTATAGCAACGTTGTACCTGTTCCAAACATCATATATCCGAACAAACTAAAGATAATGCAAATATATATTCAAATAAGAAACTATTTAAAAAGAAACAACATCACCATCATTTTATCTCAAATCTACAAACTATTTGCATGGAAAAGAGATTTTGTACCGCGATGCTCGGGAACACCTCCTTATCCTTCCCTTCTCGTCCGAATAGCCACATAAGTATAGAGCATATGTCGCCTATCCTTAGGGCCACTCCCTGTCCCCTGAATTGAAATAAAGTAAAATTAGTATCCGCCCCTCAAATATAGATAAATATAAATCGTAACTGAAATCGAAATCGAAATTGACATATAAATATAAATACATTACCTGTAGTGTCACTCAAACAGCTAACTTGAGCTCATATGGCACCTCCTTCCAACTAATGTACCCCGGGAAATCGTGTCAAATATAATTCTCTTTATATCTAAACACTAAGAAATACCATAATCCTATGGAGTTATGCGTTGCAAATTCCTTCCAACCGTTGTGTAGCCAAAAATCAGCAGTTGAAGTTGTCAATTCCACCTTTCAATGGTCTCCCATGTTTTGCTAGAAGTTCCAAGTGGTGGGGTATGGAAAGTGGAATTGACAACTTCAACTGGTGATGTTTGGCTACATAACGGTTGGGAGGAATTTGCAGAGCATCGCTCCATAGGATTATGGCATTTCTTAGTGTTCGAATAGACGAAGAGATTCAGTCTCCTCTCCACAAATAGGACACCCCAAATAACTATGTACTAATCACCTATTAAAGGTAAGAAGCGTATATTCATGGATTAGTATAAACAAAACTTAGATGTAGTTGGAATATTTATGTATTAATCTCCTCTCCACACGCACACTACACAAGAGTGAAAATGATAAAGTGCAGATCAAGTAAAAGCATTAAAAATGGATGTTTCGGTACAAATTGAAATATTTATTACAAATTGAAAAATTATTTCAAATTCGGGTTATCATAAAAAATGGATTGATATTCGTTAGGAGCAGCCAAGTCATCCACACTACTATTTAGACACCTTGGCGCGTGTTGGACAATTGACCACGACTCGTTGTTGATATACTCCGAGTAAAACACTTGCTTAACCTTTTGAAATGCACAAACAAACGGCTCATCGCTCACGTGGTCGTTGCTCTTCAACTTGGACAAGTCAACCATGATCAAATTGGTGACAGGATCAACTTTACAAGCATTTTTATCCTCAACTCTTACCCATTCACAGTAAAATACAACCTCTTTGAAGCTTATATAATCCAATTCAAATATATTTTGGATTACACCATAGTAAGTCATTTCACCTTCAACGAGGTTTTTATCTTTTGCGCTCGCTCGAAAGAAAGTAAGAGCCTTGTATGAAATTCCCGAGTTCTGTACATTTGTAATTTCCTCGTACACTTTAGCGCCGAAAATGTAACCGTTCAATCGATACTTTTTGTACTCTTGTGCCATGAACAAGGGTCCAGTGGCTAGACGAGCAAGCCTTGATGTCGCATCACCCATCTTTAGGAGCTGAGAATATAGATAAATTAATTATATTAGTGGTAAAATTTGAGTGTAATGTAACGTTATATAACGACTGTTTTCAATATAATTACCTCTTGTGTCAACCATAGCCTAAATTCGCTGTCTGATTGTACCATTATTTTTCGTCTTTTATTGTTCTCACAGGCTTCATATTTACTGCACATTACAAAATTAATCATGTATAAAATAATCTAAAATAATGTGAAACATTATAATATTCGAAACTTACTTTTTCCATTCTTCGACATCTTCATGTGTGTCAAATAGATAACGAGCTACTTGTTCATGTTGCAAACTCGTTAATTTCACTCGTTTTCCCATCACATTGCCACCATCATCGAGGAATTCATCAGTGTCATCAACGCTGGTCGAGTCAGGCATATATTCCCGAGTATATATTGATGACTCTACGGTGATGTATTCCTCTGCAATTGATCCTGCAATATATCGCATATTCTTGACGTAATCTTTAAAAACTTTCATCAATCTTTCAAACGAATACATCCACCGATATCTAACTGGACCACAAAGAAGTGCCTCGTCGCATAGGTGTACCAACAAGTGAACACTTATGTCAAAGAATGCTGGGGGAAAGTACTTCTCCAATACACAAATCACTTCGTTCACAGCCAATTTTGTGGCCACTATGTGTTCTCGATTCACTACCTTCTCACACAAGAGGGAGAAGGTAATACTAATTTGCATAATAGCCCTACGCAAATCCTTGTGCTTGGAGAAACAGTGCTTAAACAATAGAGGAACCAATTGCATGATCACATGCCAATCGTGGGACTTACACTTATGTAAATCATGAGTAACATAATTCACAATCCTTTGCAAGTTGGACGAAAAAGTAGATGGGCCTTCAAATTATATATTGTGTCTAGAAGCACCTTCCTTTCCTCACTCATCAAAGTAAACGCACCAGGGGGAATTATTGTCCTTCCCCTACTATCTTCTTTCAACCATAGTTATGGTTTAAGTTTTAATGTTTTAAGGTCTTTTCGTGCATTTTCTCCATCCTTCGAATGACTCCCCCCAAGGCAAGTACCCACAATATGTTCAGCGAATTTCTTCTCTGCATGCATCACATCCAATACATGGCGCACCGGGTTTTTCTTTCAATAAGGCAAGTCAAATAAAATTGACCTCCGAGACCATGCCTTTCTTATCTCAGTTTCATTCCCAGTTGGGGTCTTCTTATGCTTGACATTCTTAAATTTGGGATTCTTACCTGGCATATTTGGGCCACATTCAGAAGATTTACTTTCAATTTCTGAACCCGAAAAATGTCTCGGCGGTAGCCTAAGTTTCAACTCCGCCCAATAAAAAATTGGAACCTTTCTCAAATCTGAAACTATGAGCTGGGGGTAAAAACCTCCTGTGGCAATGGTATACATTTTTTAAGCTAGAGGATAGACGAAGAGATTCAGTCTCCTCTCCACAAATAGGACACCCCAAATAACCATGTACTACACATCCGGATAATGTCCCATAAGCTGGAAAATCATGAATTGCCCACATCAACATAGCTTTCCACGTAAACTCTTCTTTTCTAAAAGAGTCAAATGATTGCACACCCTCTTCCGACAACTCATTTAATTCTTCTACCAAAGGAGCCAGGTAGATATCAATGTCTTCACTTGGTGCCTTTGGCCCAATTATCAATAAAGCCATCATCGAAAATTCAGGTCTCATACACTGTGAAGGAGGGAGGTTGAGTGGGGCTAGGATCACTGGCCATACACTCTGATTGGTGCTTAGATTTCCAAATGGATTGAAACGATCTGTTGATATAGCCAAACGAATGTTGCGTTGTTCTCAAGCAAAATAGGGATACTCAAAATTCATCCTCCGCCAGGCAGTAGAATCAATAGGATGACGCATGATATTACCCCCTACTTCTGCCCTAGCATGCCAAGTCATTGCCTCTGCAATCCATGGTACTGTGAAAAATCGCTTTAATCTAGGCCCAACGGGAAAATATTTCAATACTTTTTGAGGCACTTTTGAGCTTGTGCCTTCCTTACTAGTAGATTGGACATATCTAGGTTCATCGCATACCGGACAACGATCGAGATTTTCATACTCCTTTTGGTATAGTATGCAGTCATACACACAAGCATGAATCGATTTATACTTCATTCCCAAACCTTTTAAACTGTTCTTCATAACGGGATAGCTATTTGGAAGTGTATTCACCTTGGGTAATAATCCCTTCACCCATTTCAGAATTCCCGTCACGCTATTGCCAGACAAACCGTACTGCGTTTTGAAACTGTGCAAACCAACCATGGCATGTAAAGTTGTTTGATCTTTCTCACAGCCAGAGTATAACGGTTGGGTCGCTTTAAATTTTAAACTTTGGTAGTCATCGTCAAGTTTTATCGTGTTATCTTCACGAGCACTTGAATCTTCTACATCATCAGTAACCTCATTCTCCTCAGCTTCATAAACTCCGTACACATCATCAACTAAATCCTCTAACATATTATGATCTACGTCGTCCCCTTATACATCTATTCTACTTGTTGAAGGTTGTTGTGAAGGTTGGTCGGGGACAAAAGGAACTTTCAATGCACCGTGAAAATTCCAAAATCGATAACTATCTTGCATACCCGATCTTAACAAATGTAGTTCAACTGTTTTCCACTCAAACACCTTACCATTCTTACACCTAGCACACGGACACGGAAACTCTTCATCATTACGACATCTCTTTGCATATTTCACAAATTCGTTAGCACCTCTGCGAAACACATCCCCCATTCTATTAGTCTCACCCATCCACTCTTTGTATTTCGAATATCCCATCATAACTACCACAACTAAACACCTATTAAAGGTAAACAAAACTTAGATTTATAGTATGTTTTATTTAATTATCCCATCATTTAATTATCCTATTAAAGGGTAAGTGGTCCTATCCCATTCAAGAATGCATTTTTCTGTAATATACTTAACAGCTCATGCACATTGTTACGATTTGAAAAAAATTCGACAGCATATCCCCTTAGTTCTTCAAGTACACGACGTAGATTGATAGGTGTGAGTGTTATTTAAATTGGTCAATTGAAATAACAGTCACACTTGTCAATCTAGTATGTACCCAGAGAACATTAAGATACGACTGCAGAATTTCCTCCAAAAGTAACAACTTTAAGCCAATAAGAATATTATTCAGAAATTATACAGTCTCAAACTGTCCAAACGGGACAATTCGAGAGATCTCATTACAGGGGTAATGACTCTTGAATGGGTCTAAGGGCTATTGAATGCGTACGCATAAGAACTAGAATGATAGTATCTATGCGCACTATATTTAATTTCAAGTATGTTTCATATAATGGGTTAATTCAAATACAAAAATAAATTCACGGGTTAATTCAAATACAAAAATAAATTCATGGGTTAATTCAAATACAAAAATAAATTCATGTATTGACCACATACACACACACACACACACTATCTAAGTTGTTCTATAGGAATAAAAATAACATTTTTAAAATATGAAGGGCTCACCAATTTGATCAAAATTTTCAACAACATAGACTAATTGATCTTTATTATAAGACAATTACTACTAATTTATGCGCATCGCCCGAATTCAAAAAGTAATTTAATGACTAAAGTAATACTTTTTTTAACTTTAGTCATTCATCACAAATCTTAAAAAATATTTTATTTTTCATGCTTTTTTAACTTCGGATGCTTTTAGCAACTTCGGATGACAATTACTACAAATTTACATTTTTGGATATTATTTACATTTACATTTTTGGATATTATTTACATTTACATTTTTGGATATTATTTTTGGAAATTTATAGAAAATTACTTATTTATTTACATTTTTAACCCCCTGCCCCCACCCTGGCCCACCCTGCCCCCACCCCTACCCCACCCTGCCCCACCCCCCACACATGCACACACACGCACATATATACACACATATATATACACACAAACATATATATAAATGGAAGAGAGAGAGAGAGAGAATTAAACCTGAAAGTAGAGAGAGAGAGAGAGAGCAGCGTCGAGAGAGAGAGAGAGAGAGAGGGAGGGAACGGCGCGGGAGGGAAAAGAGAAGGGGGAAAGGGATTTTGCTATGAACATTGTCACGGTCGTGTCAAGGTCAATGACCGTGACAAAAAACGCGTATTTTTTGTCACGGTCAATGACCTTGACAAGGGTGGCCGGCTGAAAGGTGACAATTTGACCATTTTGGTGTAGTAAAAAAAAACCATAAAGGAAAAAACACAGGCGTCTTAGCCTATGAAAATCCACTTATTATACAATGGTGAATTAGACTTACTCATAGACTCGATGCCCTCAAGCCTTAATGCACTCCTTGCTCCTTGAAACTTTTTCAAAGCAACCATATGGCGCTTTCTAACTTCCTTCACAAAATTGGAGCCTTCCACATCTCGGTATCCAACCCTCTTTCTACTATTGGTTAGTCAACCATCACCACAATGAAGCAAGAAATCCACTATACGAAATGAACTCAACAATAATGAAACTTAATCTTGGTGCTTAAACGTGAGATCTCAATCTTTTATATTATATAAAAACTTGGATATCAAAACACGGGTGTAAATAATGCCTTAAGAGGCTCTGGATATACCCTTTGAAAACTATTTTTGAAACCCTTAAACTTGAAATATCTTTATGAGCACTTTAATTTATAGAAAAATGTTAAAAGTGGGGGAACAAACTTTGAGCCATCTCGTTCGAATGAAACTCGATGTCATTTAAACGAGAATGGAAACCTCGTTTGAACTAACCCTACAGTCGTTCGAATGAGACCTAGGATCTAATTTTAATGAGGATCGAGTGACCTTCTAATAATAACAATTTTCTAGGCAGAAACATCTCGCTTGAAGCTCGTTTGAACCTTGTTTGATTGAAACCCTTAAACTCGTTTGAACGACATGAAAATTTGTTCAAATGAGAACTTAAAATGATTTCGAACGACACAAAAGTTTATTCAAATGAAATTTTAAACAAAATCTTTGATTTTTTTTTTGTGAAAAAGAGCGTCAATAAAAACTTAAACACCCAATTATAAAATCCAAATAGGACACCATCCATACCTTTCTTGATATCCCATAGATGAAGACGAAACTCGGTACAAAACTTGATATCACTTTAACTGGACTGCTACGGTCTTTAATGCATCAAAGGCTTGAACGAAAACTAAACACAGTCCTAACCTATATCTTAAGTATTTTTGTCCAAATGGAATAGAGGCAATATCACAAATTTTTTACAATAAACAATGACACATTAAAAATTTGTCCTCATACAAAAAACTTATACGAGAAATTACATCGTCCTTGTAACCATAACCAATATGAGAACTTCCTTCTTCCTTGAGCAAGAGTAAACACACAAGATGAAGGGAACTATTTCCCTTCCTCCATTCCTCTTAACTATAACACTACTAGTCGTGAAGATACGCCGTAATAAGATGGAAAAAGAGTATTTTTGTTGAGAAATAACTAAATTCGACTTTACTGGAATAAATTACCTCTTTTTCTATGCAGTTTAACACTCTTTTTAATGATGAATTAAAGCCTCCAATCACGTAAGTGAAGTTGTGATATTCTCTCTTTTATTTTTCTTTTGAAATTTCAAGAAGATTGTTCATACAAGCGTTGTAACATTGTTTTACTAATGCGATGTTGTTTGTAAGATCTTGTGAACACAAACCTGATGTTTAGTGGAGTATTTATATATTTTTATTTAAATAAAATATTAGGTGTTGTTAGAAAAAACTGCATTTACGTTTATAAATCTACTAACACCAATAAGTCAATTTTTCCCCTTGTAGTTGACTAAAAGTATATTTAGTCGACTAAAACATGTTTTAAATGATGGGAAAATATTTGAATGTGTTTTTTTGCATGTGTTTGATCTAGTAGATTAATCATAACATATATCGATATACTTTTACACCAATAATAAACCATTAAATTCACTTGTGTAACTTCATATCTTGAGCATCTTTAGTCTTGTAAAAGACTTTATTGATGTAGCTTTGGAATTCCATGAGTTAATTGCTGTAGAGATAAGATTTGTTATTATCTTTTTTAAATGAATGATCTTCTGTTTATTTTTCCTTGCTTGTTTTTTATTTGATTAGATGCTAGAACCCTCGTATCTTCTTTGATGAATTTGTTAGGGTTTTTCTTGAAAGTCCATAGAGGTGTAATATTCCTATTTTTCTAATTTTTATTACAGCGATGTGTTGTAATATAGTTTTTATAATGTTTCTTATCATGTCTTGATAAAGTTGTTCAAGATCATTAGAGAGAAGTAGTGAAGTTATGCAAAAGTCAATTATATTATTTTCATCGATAGTCATTTTTATATTCCTTTGAAATATCTTTAGGTTCACATCATCGCTATTTTTGTTATCATAATAAAACACAATGATTCATATTAAACATCATAACTTTGGACCACATAATTATATTTTTATCGACATTGACTAAAAAATGCAGTAACAGAGATGCGGTATTGGAATGCAGTAAAGATGTTAAAATAGCTCGTTAATGTTTTGAGGGAATATAATTTATGTCCATTTAAAAAATTTCTTGTTCAGGAACCTTTTAAAAACTTGTTGTACTTTTCAAAATTAGATTTAATGTCTTTAAATCAAACTTATGAAATCACAATAAATCTCAAAGGTGAATTTCAACAAGGAATATCAGTTTGCGCAATGAACTTCAAACTCACACTCACTTAGGCATATTATGAAACAATTATCCTTTATATGATGAAATCCAACTTTAGTTTAGTAAAAGTGTTATGATAGCAATAAAATTAAACTTAAAAAGTCGTTGAGTTCAATAGCCATTGAATTTTGTAAATTCTACACTCGAATCCAACTAGATCTAAATTTAAGATAAAATTTTTATTAGGTGAGATTGGGTCAATTAAATTTTACTTATTTGATATTTAAACATCTAATTGAAAGTGCGGAAGCCCCCAATTTTTAAATTCAAATATAATGAAATGGTTCAAATTTTAATTTTTCAAAAGTTATTTAAAATTTTCTTTTCTTAAAGAGAACAAACCAACTTATGAAAAAATTAAAACTAAACAAAAAGTGAAATTAAACTACACACACAATTTTCATTTAGACTTAAACACACATCAATCCAATTCAAGTTAAACTTGCATGCTATCAAGATAAAGTAATTTTGCACTTGAAATAAATTGAACATACCCAAACATTAAATTTTTACCAAATTAAATAGATTTTGATTTTAAACTAATTTTATCTTTTAGTCCTAAGCATGCATCTAGGTGATATAGCAAGATAAAATAAATATCAATCGCACTACGCCGGATGTACGAGGAAAACCCAAATGGGAAAAACCTCGGACGGCCCTAGCCACGAATTCACTAAGTATGGTAGTTTTTACAAAGACTCGACACAAGAGGACTTACACAAACTGACTTGAGTCCGTCCAAGCCTTGACGCGCTCCTTCGGTCTTCAACCTCCGCCTAGTGTATAACCGTGGACTCCTCCACAGTCTCGAACTCCATCGATGGGGCTATGGTCACCGTCAACCCACACGCAAAGCCTTTCTTCGAGTGAGAACACCGCAATAAACTTTTCTCCTTTTTTGGGGTAGAGAAGAACCCAAACTCTCTTCTTGTTGGTGTAGAGAAAACCAGGTGCCAAAAGTCTCCAAGCAATGATATATCAATAGGTACTTGGAATAAACTAAATAAATGGGTGCGTATGTAGTTTTTGATGAGTTTAATCCATAAAAATCAAACACAAAACATGGAACTTTTTCTTTAAAGTTTTGCTCTCAAAAGACTCTTAGAATGTGAAAAAGTTGTCTTCAAAAAGTTAGTTCCCGCACTTAAGAAGTATGTCAAAAAGGAAGTGGGGCAAAGTAGTGGAAAAGTGGAAAAAACTGGCTTAAAACTGTTCCCGCTGTTTTCTCGTTAGAAATCTCGTTCGAACGAGACTTCTAACGAAGAGACAGAAAGGAAAAAAAAAATCTCGTTTGAACGAGAAGTTGTTCGAACGAGGTCGTTCGAACAACCTATCTAACGAGATATCAGGCCATGGTTCTAGATAATTTCGATACGAACGCGTGGCCGCCAGTTTCGTGTCATTCTGATTTTTTTTGGATTTGATATGATTTTTTTACTGAAAGGTGTCCGAGAACAAAATATTTAGAATTATGAATTCAAAAAAGTTTACAAAAAAGTTCTAACACCCAAAATAAATTTCTAACATACACCCAATAAATAATGTTCCAAGGTCCTATATATATATATATATATTAAAAATGCATTCATACCTTAGGAGCAATGGAACCATGTTGATGACGTAGACACGAGGCACAAACACACACGGCATTAGATGAAGCTTTAATATCTTGGCCGCTACGTCTTCAACAAACACGTCATAGGCTTGAATGAATAAACTTGAACTCTATCCTATGACTCAAATGTTTTTGTCCGAAATTGAGCCAAAAACTACAAAGGACTCAATTGGAAATTTGTGTCCTTACACTAATAGTCTATATCAATTGTAGATATGGTATTATGTGATGTGTTACGTAAATAGAGTAAATACGAATTTGAGATCAAAACACCAAGAGTTCCAACAAAAAACCCTTTATGAGGAGGAAATTCAGGTGGCTACAACTAATCCATTAGAAAAATGAAGATGTTATAAGAGAGACATAGAGCTAGATTTAGTTCCATTAAAAACTCTCAATAGGATTCAATCCTCATAACTCCCATCTGATCTAGCGACTATCAACTGAAGCTTCTTCGTAGAGAGAGGATAATCCACTCCAATTAATTTTCAAATACACGAATTGGAGAAATCCACTCTAATTATTCATATCTTCCTCTTTGTTGACTCTGAATTGAATATGATCAAATTAAAATGAAGGTACAAATATTTTAGGTTGATTTGATAGAATCACTCAAAAATCTCTCACAAAATATTTCAATTAGAGTGAGGAAAAATAAAACATTATTTAGGATTTAAAGAGAAAAAAAAGAGCTCTCAGATCTGAATTTTTGTGCAAAGTAAAATGAGAGATATAATGTAAGAAGGATCATTTTGATAAAACTTCAGTTTGATAATACAATATTTGACATAAACCTAGGTTTTGTAAATAATTAGAAATGACACCAAATTCATGAAACAAGTGTTGATTTTTATGTGTCGATTGAAAGTACGACACACAATGAGTGTGATATGTAAGTGTGCTTACTCAAATCGAGCTAAGTGGGGTGAATAGATTTCTCATCGTAAAGCTAACCAATTTTATCAATCACAGTTAAAGATATAACTAGGTGATATGATGAAGTTATTAGATATACAATTAAATATCACTTAGGTGATTAAAATTAATTATCACAAAAATTAACTAGATGCAAGCTTAAGTTCAATTTCAATGGATATTCATATATCCAAGCTAGATCTAAGTGTTGTGTCTGTTATAAAGGTGATAATTATAGTAAAAATATACAAATAATCCACAAAACAAATTTATGCGGGAAAACCCCCACCCAGGGGTAAAAAATCTCGAGGCATTTTAATCTCTAATTCAACTTGAAATTATTTTATACAATGCATGAATATAACACTCTTTTGTTCCTTAAAAATAAGTTATCTATTGAACATTATAATCTCCCCCATTGACAATGAGTGATCCACCTGAAGCTCCATCGAATGAATAAGGAAGTCACATTCCCCTCCTTTGGATCACACTATGCTTCAATGCTCTAATAAATCGAACACTTCTTTTATACCTGTATGCTAAGTGGATCTAATTAATAAACACTCTAAATTCCTTATAAAATCTAAATGACGTACAAATCAAGGTTTTCTCTTCACCGTGAATGGAATAAGTGAATTTGTTTAAACATAAGCAATTGAATGCTCTAAACCTAAAAATACTCTATTGGTATATGAGATGTATATGCGAGCGTGTGATATATCAATTGGGAGGGATATGATTCTATTTATAGATGTTCTCAGAAGATTGGAAGTATCGTGTGCACAGTAGAAATGACCTCCGCGTGCATGATTTTTAACAGTGTGCAAGATGTAAAAAAATATGTTGATTTGGGCATGAGTATAAAACCCATTCATGCACACACTTATTTGGAATAACTTAAAATAAGCCTAAACCGACTTAGTCATGCGCATGGGGTTAAAATACATTCATGCGAACATATTTAAGAACAAAGTATTTTTTCACGCAACCCTTAATTTTTCAAAGATATGCCTTTCCCTTTAGGTTAAAACTCAACACTTGTTTATATACAAGATCACTTGTGTATATTTTAAAAATGATTTTTAAAGCTAAATGCAAATAAACGTGTTTGTGCGCATGTGCTTATCCACAAATGTTCAAATCGATAATCCGTAAAAGGATATTCATCAATGTGGCTATAACAGAGGCCTTTGATGTAGCAAACCATACTTGATCTTCAATGTTCAATATTCATCGATATCTGATGAATAATACTCTCTCTACGAAAAAATAAGTATATAAAATCAAGCATTTTGGCTTGATAATGCATGACTCAAATGCTTTAACACAGAAGTAAGCCAACCAAATTAATATAAATGGATAATATATATTTTCCATTTTCTTTAAATATGTGTAATTTTGCACGAAATATGTGTCATTTGCATGAAATAAGTGTCAATTTGCATGAAATTGGCGTGATGTGTAATTATTTGCAAAAATTAGGGCTAAGTGAAATATATTATCTTTGAAATGTTTTTTTAATGTAACCCTTAGAAAATGAACTAAGGTTAGTTTTTATAGTGAAAATTTGGTTTATCCTCCTAGAAAATCGTGCCCACACTCCTTATCTATCGCTTTAATATATATAATTTTTACCCTAGGTCCATTATGATGTCATGCTCCTAGCCCCAAAACACACTCTGCGCATGCCTATTGAGCCAAAACATAAAATATCAATTTTTGACCAAAGCAAAATCCAAACATATTGGTTCTGAAATACCTCTTTTGCATATGTTTGAGAGCTATGAAATTTTGAGGAAAAATAAGTGCATAAAATGCGAGGAAAAGCTAATAAGTATAAATCTCACATACTGCATCCTTAAAAGTTCAAAAGTCCACCCGAGCTTCTGAATATGATGAAGAGTTGTAGTACGAATCGACCAAAAAGTGAATAGAGGCATGTAAAAAAATCAAGCATCTAGACACACAAGGATTGTCAGTAATATGTCATCGAATGAAATATAAAATATTTTAACACGGAATAAGTGAAGAAACTCATCTATACATTAAAGTCATTATCGAGTTTTGTCAAATTTGCTATTCACAAGTGAAACGTTAAGTGTCACATGACCTTTTTTTTAGTTTTGTCCAATAATTTTTTTTCTTCATGTGAAAATAGGCCAACAACGTTTTAGCCTTCTTCATTCTTTATAGATTTAGGAGGCCAATCACCTACCACCAAATTTAACTACCTGTTTGGCATACCTATTAGATAGTAAATTTGGTTAAAATAGTGGAGTGCTCTTTGAATGCGTTTGATACTAAAGATGCAAAAGAAAATGTTTCCTTAGATGATGTTTTACTGAGTCCAAATATAAACATATAGTTGAAGCAGGTCATACTTTACTCATTCAATCCCATCTTCTTAATTGTTACTGGGTAGAGGCATTTCAAACTTCCAATTACCTTCTCATCCGACTTCCTACGTAGTCCATCCACTTTTTTTCACCTTGGGAAAATTTATTCAGTAAATCGCTGACTATTCCACTCTTAAAATCATTGGTTATGGATTTTATCCTTGGTTAAAACCATATGCCAAGTATAAACTAACACTTTGAAGCAAAGGTTGTGTTTTCCTTGGTTATAGTTTAAATTACAAAGGTTGTAGATGTATAGATCCAATTACTGGAAGGGACATACATGTTATCGTTAATGAATATGATTTCCAATTTCATTCTACTCCACTTATTTTGAATTCTTCTTCTCAGACTTTCATTTGACCTCCCCCTCCTATTGCTCAGTCTATACTGTAAAATACTTCCCCCATTCCTTCTACTTCTCACTGTACTTCTTCACAATCCTCTACCTTTATATCTGTACAACCTCCTCCATATCCTCTTACACACTCTTTTCTATCAGCTCATACACCCTCCACCCCCTCTTCATAGTCCTCTATTACTTGAAACTTATCTCCAATTACCTCTTCTTCTTCCATCACTGAGTCCTCTCTTATTCTTTCTACCAACACTCCTCATAACATTCATCCCATAACTACTAGATCCAATAATGGCATTTTAAACCTAAAACATTACTTGCTTGTAAACATCCCTTTCCCATTGCTTTACTTTCTTAAGTTTCTCCACTAACACCTACCCATTTCACTCAAGCTAATTAAGGATCACAATTAGAGGAAGCTATTAATGTTGAATTCAATGCCCTACAATATTTTGTAACATGGTCACTTGTTATTCCAGATCCAGATCCAGATCAGAATTTTCTTAGTTGTAAGTGGGTTTTTCGAATAAAACACAAGGTTGATGGCATTATCGAAAGGTATAAAGCTAGGTTAGTCACCAAAGGATTTCATTAATAAGAAGGGGTTAATTATTCTAAAACATTTATCCTTGTAGCTAAACCTACTACCATACGAGTTATTCTCGCACTTGCAATCCACTATAATTGGAAAATTAAACAACGGGATGTTAGTAATGCTTTCTTACATGGACATCTCAAAGAAATGGTTTACATGACTTAACCTTAGGGGTTTCAGGATCACAACAAACCTAAGTATGTTTGTAAATTACATAAATATCTGTATGGCCTCAAACAGGCACTAAGAGTCTCGTATGAAGAACTAGTTGATGCACATATTACTCTTGGTTTCTCAATGTTATTGTATGATTCTTCCTTATTTATCTTCCATAATTAGATGCAATCCTCGTTATTTTGGTTTACGTGGATGATATTTTGATCACTTGTAGTTCTCTTTCATCATGCTGTGAGGTTATGTCACAATTTGGCCAAATCTTTGCTATGAAAGATCTTGGCCTTCTTCATTTTTTCTTGGGGATGGAAGTTCACAGTGATAACAAAAGACACGTTTCTTTTTAATCATAAACCATACTATGGATTTGTTACAAAAGTCATATATGTTAAATGTTAAACCTTGCTCTTTACCATTTAGCTCTAGCTCCTCCAAATTGAGTTCTCAAGATGGTACACCTTTAACTATTATCACTCAATATAGGTCCTTTGTTGGTGCTTTATAGTACTTAACGTGGACCAGACCTGATATTTTATTTCCAGTTAATCAAGTGTGTCAACATCTTCATCATCCTACCATTACTCATTTAGCCACTGTTAAGAGGATTCTTATGTTCTTGAAAGGAACACTTGATCATGGTCTTTTGTTTACCAAAAAATCATTATCTTTGCATGTTTAACAGATGGTGACTTGGCAGAAGATCCAAATACCACACGATCTACAAGTGACTATGTTTTCTTCTTTGAGGGTGATCCTATTTTTTGGTCTGCAAAGAAACAACCTACTTTTTCTAGATCCTCAACTGAAGCTGAGTATAGGGCCCTTGCTCATGCCTCTGGTGAAACTATTTAGCTATCTCATCTCTTTAAAGATCTTCATATTTCTCTTCCCCAACAACCCAAGATATGGTGTGATAACATTTTAACATTGGATTTAGCTTTCGATTTAGTTTTCACTCCGAAATGAAGCATGTGGCTATTGATTTTCATTTCGTCGGGGAACTTATCCAAGACAATGTTCTTCATTTACACTACATTCCAACTGAGCACCAAGTTGCTGATGTATTCACAAAAGGGTTGTCCTCTCCTCGTTTTCTATTATTAAACTGCAAGCTAGAGGTCTTCTTCACCCCCGTCACCTTAGGGGGGGGGGGGGGGGGGGGGGCGCTGGCTAATAGTCGTAATATATAAATTGTATCTGCACATCAACTTTGTAACTAATTTTCTGTTAGAACCGATTTTTCTGTTAAAACCGACTAACTCTGTTACGGCTCATCTATGAATAAGCCCTCTTGTAATAATAACTCACTTGAATAAAATCATGTTTTCTTTTGTCTTACTAAATAGTAAATACCATGCAACTAAGAAAAATAACTAAGGGCCCATTTAATAGGCCAGATTTGTCGTGCCAAATGGTGGCAACTGAACTTTTAGCCCAGCATTTTGTGTGTTTGATTCCCTTTATTTTCTATGATAAATTTTACAAGGATACCATGTTCGCGTACATGTTTTACCATCATTTTGACAAATATATGGAAAATTTTTCTTACCTATAAAATGACAAAGTTTTTTCAAAAATTTGTCATCCCTATAATTTTTTTTTCTTCTTTAATTTTTTTATATTGTTAAAAACTAGTTTTTTAAAGGTTGTTTATTTTTCATTATATCTTTTTTTTGGAGTGAGTGTGTTTGTGTGTGTGGGTGGGTGGGGTGGGGGGGTCTAAATTTTATTTTATTTTATATTTTTCACTTAAAACTTTTTTTTAAAAAATAGTTATTCACTAAAAACTATTTTTCATTAAAAAACTATTTTATTTTTTTCATAACTATTTTTTTATTGTAAAAATTTATTTTTCATTAAAAAAAATTTAAAATATTTTTTTATTTTTCATTATAACTGTTTTTTGGGATAAAAACTGATTTTAAAAAACTTTTTTTCATTAAAAATAGTTTTTTGTATTAAAACTATTCTTTTAAAGCGATAGTTTTTACTAAAAACTATTTTTCTTTTAAAAAAATTATTTTTGTCAAAAATATTTTTTTATTGTTATTTTTTTCATTAAAAATTATTTTTTGTTAAATTATTTTTTCGTTGTTAAGATTATTTCACTTTTTGGCTAAAATATAATTTTTTTGTGTTAAAATTATACTTTTTTAATCTATTTTTTGTGTTATAATTGTTTCACTTTTGGGCTAAAAACTATTTTCTTAAATATTTTTTTGGAAAAATTGTTTTACCTCATTTTTAACTGTTTTTACTGTTAAAAACCATTTTTTAAGAACTGTTTTTTTCCGTTGCAAGTTATTTTTTGTTAAAATTATTTTTTTAGTGACCATTTTTTTTGTTAAGAGTTATTTTTTATTTAAATTTTTTTTTTGTATATCAGTTTGTTTATATATGCCACTATTACCATCAAGTATATAAAATATCTTATTTTACCACCTGAAAAATTAATGTTATCAAATAATTCTAATATTTTTGTCACAGGTTATTTCATGAAATTTTTTGCTATATCATATAAAAATTTGACTACAAAATATTTGTCCACTTTGCAACCTAAGAGATTTTGTAAGTTTACGAATTGAGAGGTCTGCAGTAGTGGGTTGAAACAAGCAACTTCTGTAAAAGAATTTGTAGGGTTCTCCAAACTTACAAAATGTGGGGAAAATTTGTCAATGCTTTTTACGAATTTTATTTATTCTTAGGAATTTCTATGAACACATAAAGTTTGTAGGAAATATGAATAATCATTTTTATCAGATATTTGGATTCTTATGCACAACATAACTCCGTAACATTTCCTATGAACAAAAGTTGTTCGTAAGAAATATACTTTATATTTTCTACGAACAACATTAGTTCGTAGAAAATGATTTAGTAAATTGTGAATTCTCCACAAGTGTGGGGTTAACCCAAACAAATGGTAAAATAACTGTTGCGTTCTCTAAGAGCATCCCCCCAACTTTAGAGAACCAAACTCTCAGAAATCCTTTCATGTTTGCTAAGCTCCACATTGGTGAACGTCAGGGAATGCAAGTGAAGTTCCTACGAACTACTTTTGTTCGTAGGAAGTAAAAATTCACTTCTTGCGAATAACATTTGTTCGTAGAAAATGTTACAGACAAATGTTGTTCATAATAACCCAAATATAGGATAAAAATGATTATTTATTTATTACGAATTTCATTTGTTCGTAACTTCATTTGTTCGTATGAATTCCTACGAACAAATGAAATTCGTAAGAACCCGTTACAAATTTTGCTCACGTTTTGTAATTTTGTAGAACCGTTACAAATCGTGGGACATAGTTTGTTGAGTTAAGCCCATTAATATAGACATCTCATTTCGTAAACTTCTAAATTTTCTTTAACATTTTGTATTTCCATTATGAATGCTCTAAATTTACCTTTTATGATGCTATAAGAGCATCCACATAGTCGGAGACTCACGAAAGGTAATTTATAAAATAAAAAGTGGGTTTGCCCTTTCATAGTTAGCTATTCCCACAGTGGTGAAAGCCTAAGGATTTGCAAAACAATTCCTACGAACAAGAAAAGTTCATTGGAAACAAAATTAATACTTCTTACGAACAACAGAAGTTCGTAGCAATTCTAACGGACTTTTATTGTTCGTAAGACCCAAAAAAATATGATAAAAATAATTATTTATATTTCTTACGAACTTCATTTATTCGTATCAATTGCTACGAACAAATAAAGTACGTAAAAATCCTTACATAATTTGTAACCATTCTCTAAACTTGAAAAATGTTTACAAATTCTTCTACAGAATTTATTCATTTTCACCTACTTTTTTTTTTTTTTTGGTTTATACCAAGGGTATCCACTAGCGACTTAGTGACTAATCCCTTCGCTGATTGTAGGCACCTCTATGGGTGGGACAGCTGGCGCAGAGATTTAAGGCTGCTCCATACCCAAGTCGGGAAAGAGCCCCTACCGCTCTACCACACCCCTGGGTTATTTTCACCTACTATTACAAGGGTCAAATTCTGCAGAGGATGCTCTAAATAATTTATTTTTAATTTATTAATACTGGGAATCCCCCACCCCAAAACTTTTGCCCATATAAATAAAATCCTAAATTCTCTGCCGTTGGACAGATAAGCTGTCCCTTTTGTCACTTACTACACACCAACTACCCTCCCTCACCCTCCCTATAAAACTCTCCAAACAGTTTGTGTTCATTTTTCACACACACAACTTCTATCTTTCCTCCCCCCACACAAAACCCTCTCTTTTTCATTTTAATCACTTTCACTTGCATCAAAATGGGCACAAGAGGTAGAAGAAAACAACAAAGATGGTGTGAACAAGTCCCCCTCACCCCTCTAATGGAAGGGCCAGACCTTGAAATGCAAGAATATCATAATCACCAACATCATTTTGGCACCAAAAAGGAGAGTTCATGGGAAATTATTAGAGAATGGTTTAGGAACCAAAAAAATGTCCATCCTAGTGGAGGAGACAGCACTAGTAGTACTAGTACTAGCTTGTCATTATATGGGAGTAATTATAACTTGATTAATTCTACAAAGAGGCAAGATTTGAGGCTTTTACTTGGGGTGTTGGGTTGTCCATTAGCACCTATTCCACTAGAGACCATGATTATTGACAACAGCAGTCCAATTGATCATTCTCTTCATATCAAAGATATCCCATTCGTAAGTTAATTTTTTATATTTATGTTTTGACTCAGACGTGTTACATTTATATTAACTCGTATTTAAACGCACAAGCAATAAAGTCAAAACATGCGTCAATAAAATATGACAAGTCATAGTGTCGCACCCATGTTACATTAAGGTGTCGGCCAACGTTTATTGTTATATTTTTACATGTAATTCTACCGTTCACACATGATTGCGATATAATTTTGCGTGATATGTCGTGTCTGTATTAAATGATGAAAGATCGGTCATTATGTTGCCCGAAATATATGAAAATGAGTTTATTTGTGTTTCATTAACCTTTCTCGTATGAAGATATCCGATTTTTCATCACTCTTTTGCACATGTCTAATTTGGAATTTTTTTTGCTTACTGAGAATACACAACGTGTTAAAGCAAGGAATTTTGTATTTCTCATATTTAATTTTCTTCCTTCCCCAAAGGAAATTTTCAAAGTCAAATTATATTAGTTTAGTCTAAATTAACCCCATTTTTTCTTCATTTTTTTACAATAGTACAAAGCTAAACATATAAAAGAGCAAAATTTTAGTTTGTCAAGATTTTTTTTCCATCTTTTCTATATAAGCACACCATAAAACCATGAAATTTGGCTTAAAAAGCTTTCTAAAGTAAGAAATTAGAAGTTGGAAAATCGAAAATTTCATATTTTAACAATTTGTCCAGTTTACAAACACCTTAAAAGCTAAGAAATGTAAAATAATTCATATTTTCATGAAAAAAATTGTTAATTAAACACATTATTTAGGAGTCATACCTTGGTACGATGACAAGTGATCTCGTTCAAGATACAGTTAGTCTCGAGTTAGAATTTTACTCTGCAGTAAGCGGGAGCCTTGTTCACTAGTTAGGACTCTAACCCTAGTTAATCATTTTGCATTAATTATTGTATCAGTTAAATTGTGTCCTAATACAATGTAGCATATAATTACTCGAATATTATAAATAATGGATTAATTAATGTGTTTAGGAGACATCAACGGCAAATTACATAATCCAACAATACTTAGCAGCAAGTGGGTGTTTAAAATCAACTAATCAGCCCAAAAAAAACATGTACACAGCTGGGATGGTGAAGATGATATGTTGTGAAACAGAGATATCATCAGGCAAGGGGGTGAAAACAATAGGCAGGCGAAGTAATGGAGAAAATGGGTGTTTTGTGTTGTGGCAAATGAGCCCTGTAATGTGGTCACTGGAATTAGTGGTGGCTGGAAATAAAGTGTTAGCTGGTAGTGATGGGAAAATTGTGTGGAGATATACACCTTGGCTCGGGTCTCATGCCGCTAAAGGACCTCATCGGCCTTTGCGTCGGTTCATACAGGTACCTCCGTTATTACTCGTGTTAGTCGTGTTATAGTGACATGCCGTGCTATTCATGTTTTTAATGCTCTCGTTTTTTGGATTATCGTATTTAACTCGTTGTATAAACGATTGAATGTGTTAGTTATCTCGTGTCGCGTTTCGAATGAGTTTTTTCATGTTAGGTGCAAAATGAAAATAAAGTTTTTTGTTGTGTCGATTGGCCAATGTTCTTGTCCACTTATTATCATTTAATCCCTCCTTTCTAGGAGCTATGACCTCATGCCCCCCTTTATGTTTATTATATAATGTTCAAATGATGTAATTTAGTTTAAAGACAATATTTTATTGAGTTTTTAAAAACAATTTTCCCTAAGCATTTAGATTCGCCAAAAAATAAATACGTAATTGTCGCGGTAAAAAAAGTTGAGAGGCTTTTATGGCATATTGTGTGCAATTCAGGATTTCTTTATTGTTTTTTATTTTCTCTGAAAAAATTGACAAGATATTTCCCCCTACATTATGTGTTACTTTTAATATTGTAAAATAAGTATTTTTGTTAATATAATTTTTCATACATCTATTTTAGTTAATTGCAGCCATTTGTGCAATTTTTTTTATTGTGTTTTAATATTTTTGTGTTATGCCCATTTCAATTATACAAATCCCGTTAAGACCATTTTATATAATTATATTTAACAGCTTAACCTTTTAATAACACAAATACATTATAACTAAATATAAAGTCATTACAATTTTACTTCAAAATTCCAAGTCCATCTACTCATGATTCTAACTCATTTTATACGACACGTTGACGTATCGTGTTTGTACTGAATCGTATTTTGAATGATATATATTCAATTAATCACAGATACGAACTAATACAAACGAAAAATATCAATATCGCAAAAGATGTAGCGAAAATCTTAATTAGTGGATTAGATCTACCAAAGTGCCATTTAAAGCACTATTTAATACTTTGTAAACAGCATGTTTAATCTTTGAATAGAAACATATTGAATAAGACTCTTCCTACAGGGTCACATGATTCAGACATAATTTATATATCATATCTGTATTGATTTGTATCAAAATTTTATACAAATCTGATAATAATAAAATTTAAATACGAATCAATATAAATACGATACGATAATATATTTGTCAAATTGTACACGAATCCGGTATAACTTGTAAATTATTAATTGAATTATTGTGTTACAAAGTACTAAAAATTCAAAAGAAAAAGAGAGAAGTGACAATCCCAAGAAACTGGGGGTAGCTAGCTAGGTATAGCTGACAGATAGAGAAACTGTCCCCAACTTTACCCAACACTACAATCTTATCTTTGAACACACTCACCTCTGCCCTAAATATTCAGATGGTCAGAGAGACAAAGGCCACGTGAGCTAACGTCATCTAACAAAACCTTGGGATTGTCACTTATATACACCGTATCAAAAGCCCTAAAACCCGTATAAAACCTTTCACTTTATCTTTTGCTTTATTTTGCTTTTTCCGTATTGGCACCTGCTCTTCTGGTTAATTCTTGAAAGGGTAACCATGAGAATTAACACATGTTAGAAAAGAGATTTATAAAAGAGTAATATAACCTGAGCGGTTGGGGCAGGTTTCCAGAGGTCGTCGGTTCGAATTTCGTAAGGATTACGGATTGTAAATTATTTGTATGCACTTAATTGTGTAATTTCACATCGCTTATTTTGAAAGCTTTGTTTGGAACGAAGGGATTAATTTTGAGGGGTGCGTAAATTGACCTGGGGATTACCCTCCGTACAAAAATAAAAGAGTAATATTAGGCTCATACAAAACTGAAATACAAAAGTACGATACAATTGACGCGTCACATTTTCATTTGTTCGTATTCGAAATTCACAAACTACACTCTTAGCAGAACTCGGACAGGGGTGAATGAGGGTACAGTACGTCAATTGTGTTGGCTCCACATTTTCATTCGCTCGTATTCGAACTTCATAAACTACACTCTTAGTAGAGTTCAGATAGGGATGAATGAGGGTGCGACACGTTAATTGTATCGCATATTTGTGTCGATCTAACATTTTCTTTTATAAAATCTGATGGTGTGAATAGAAGTGGTTAAAATATTTTCTTTTTTCATCTAATGAGATGATGTTGTGATTAGATAAAAATTTCATTTTTAAATAATTAGACTTATTCCTCACATGTATCAACTTGCTTGTACCTAATGCATATAGAATTTAGTCTAATTATTTGAAAAGTGATGAGTTATATTTAAATACCACATTATGTTAGAGACAAAGTAAAAATAAAATTAAAATTTTGACAAAACTGTTTTAGTGACCTTTAGGGTAAATTGTAGTTTATGTATTTTGGTTTTACATGGAATCATTTGATCTAAAAGACTGGACAAAGTGCTCTAGACTAAATTATAGTGAGCTAACACAATTTTTGCTAACAAAATAATAAAGACTTTATTTTATTTATAAAATTTATTAAATATTTAACGAAAATGTGTTAGTTATCACGGTTCATTAGTTTATGAAAATTATTTTTGACTTTTTCGATTATGGGAAGACTTGTAAACTCAAAATAATTTAGAGAGTTTATTATAATTTACCAAATGTTTATTTTGCTTTCTTGTTTTCAATGAAACATGAGGTATTCGTTTATAAATAACGTTTTATGGATTTTCTGTTATTGAAGTGAGTGTGGAGTTATTTCCATGTCTGTGACAATATTGGTTATGTATTTTTTTAGGGAGCACAAATATTTAATCCCAATAATAACTAATTTTAAGTTTTTCATTTTTAATCATAATTTTTCTTGTAATAATATATGAAACAAATATCATTCTTTAAAAAAATGAAGTGGTAATTACAATTTGAGTTTTAAATGATAGAATCAGTTGAAAATATATAAAAAATGGGATTGGTGATTGCGAAATAGGAATAAACCATATAAATTTATTTATTTTATCATTATTTAAACACAAATCTGAATTTGAGTTAAGATAAAGCCAGAAGACAACCAATAGAGAAAAAGAAAAAAGAAAAAGAAAAAGAAAAAGAAAAAGAAAAAGAATACAAAGAAAAGAAAAGAAAAGGAAAAAGAGTAAAGCAAAATTGTGGGGATTTTCATGCCAATGCCTCGCAACTAGCTTTGGATAAGTTATTGAAAATTGAGCTCAAATGTTTACAATACGTTATAACACTAGGCGCCTTCAAGTGAAAATCAACAACCATAACATAGAACATAAGAAATAACTGATCCCACATTGTTAATTTATATTGTGAAATTTAACAATAAATCTCTAAGCTTTTATTATTAGACATTGATCGTTTCATAGATAATCAACTATTTCCATTTCTCTTCATCTCCTCATTTCCTAACAAAATGACAATGTTTAACTCTTATCATAATATAATCAACAACTAAAAATAACTTTTAATTTAGGATTTTTTATATTTAATAACCACTTTTTAATATAATATTTGATTTAATCCTCATTTTGTTAATCTCTTTGATATACCCCTACATGAGGGGGTATCTCAAAATATTAAATAAAATAGGGAGTTAAGTCTAAGAATTTATTTTATTGTAGGTCATCTTTATAATGTCAAATAAGATTTAACATCCTATGTTGGGAGTAAAGTCAAAAGATTACGAAAATGTGGGTTTAAGTCAAATTAGTCATTAATATTTGAGGGTCAAGTTAAATGACCCTTTAATCTACTGCAAACAAATTTTTATAAATGTGACTAAATACCGGTGCTTCTTAAAATAATAAGGTCATTATTATTTAGCCCCCGTTTATTATGCGACATTGAGTTTGACCCAAAATAATTTCACTTCTTAAACTTCAATGGTCAAAGGTCAAAGATCGTACTCAGCGCGCAAGGCTCTCGATTAACTGCACCAACCGTAGTTTCAGCGAGAGCACTTGCCATAACCAAGTATAAAGCGTCACAAAAGAGTACCACAATGCATCACGAACAATATATTTATGATAATTTGAAGTGACGAAATTTTATGAAATGAAAATTACGAGGGGCAATGTAAATGTGACAAATAAGTGTGTCCAAGTAACTTAGGTATATAAATGTATTTTGTCGTGTGAGAAATATTCAGTGTAAACTCATATTTTCTCTCCCTTCCATTTTATACTTTCACATATTTTTGGAGATTTACAGAAATTATTGACTTGTGATACCATGCCAGCAAAATAATCGTTACACTAAATATTTTTTTCATTTTTGCCACTATCAGATTCTTAGCGGTTCGGATTACTTTAATATCGTGCTAAGGAAATAATGA
Organism: Sambucus nigra; assembly: GCA_949130495.1. NCBI lineage: Eukaryota > Viridiplantae > Streptophyta > Magnoliopsida > Dipsacales > Adoxaceae > Sambucus > Sambucus nigra. The sequence goes on from CASBWL010000008.1 coordinate 1,027,083, forward strand.
GATTATCGGGTTACAAGAATAATTGGAGTCAATAGTTTTGTGGGTTGTAGGATCTGTTATATTAGAACAATAATACTATTAAGATAACTTAGGCCTTCAGTATTTGGTGGCCAAATAGGACCTTATACCAAATGGTTGGCCAGTTTAACTTATATATGTATGTATGTATGTATGTATTAGTTGAAACTAAAACTTCAATGGTCTTGGCCAGTCTTCCATCAGGTAGGTGAGATCAAGGTTGGTAAGAGAGAAAATTTTGTTGTGCCTTTGTTTTCTTCGTTTGTTTGGTGTTGCATTGTTGTCTGCTTTGTTATATTAGTTCCGCAGTCTCAGTTATAAAATGTTATTTTCATTTCGTTTAATTTGACTTTGCCCCCATAAATGATGCCGTAATTAGATATAACCCCCCATTTTAAAAAAATTAGACTTAATATGGGCATGTGCATCATTCCGCTTGTACCATATGCATTGACTTGCACTACGTTATCTCGGATTTTGACTTATGTACCTAGCTTATGGTCAAAATTAGACTGGTACTGTCACTAATAATTTTTGAAGACTTTGGTATTTAAATACAGTGGTGGAAAATGTAGCTAGTTTGCTTAGTTAGATGTCCCAAAGTAAAAGAAAAAGGGAAACTGATAATATTTGGGAACCAAAAAAACTCAAGGCTCACTCAATCAAAGGATTAGGCTTAGAGAATATTAAGTGGTTTACGTAGTTGTAGAAATATGAATAATGCTCATGCCTAAAAGAATGATTGGATTTTGAAAATTTTATTCTAAATAAACTTGCATAATATTTACATATAAGGATTGTATATATAAATGTTTTATGAGTTATATCTATGATGTAGGGGCTAGATCCGAAGAGCACGGCAAGGCTATTTGCAAAAGCGCAATGTTTAGGGGAGAAACGAATCGGGGAAGACGATTGCTTTGTATTGAAAGTGGCGGTAGATAGAGAGGCAATAATGGAGAGGAACGAGGGACCCGCAGAGGTGATTAGACACGTGTTGTATGGTTACTTTAGTCAAAAGAGCGGACTACTCATCTACATGGAGGACTCCCACCTCACCAGAGTACAAGCCCAAGCCCAACCCCAAATCCAGGCTTCGGGGAATAATGAGGAGGCGGACACCGTTTACTGGGAGACTACCTTAGGAAGTAGCATCGGTGACTACAGAGACGTGGATGGATTGATGATTGCTCACCAAGGAAGGACAATTGGGACCGTGTTTAGGTTTGGAGAGGTGTCGACTGAACACAGTAGGACGAGAATGGAGGAAGTATGGAGGATCGACGATGTGGTTTTCAATGTGCCCGGTCTTTCTGCTGACTCCTTCATCCCTCCGGCGGATATCTTTGATTCGCTACATTCCCCATGAAAAACTTACTCCTTTGGTTACATTATTGATAATTACTTAATTCATGTTGTCCTTTAACTCTTTTCTTTCTTTCATTGAGGATACAAATAAGGGGGTATATCAAATTGTAATTGCTTTCACTATATAAAAAATGCTTATATTTAAAAAGAAAATGAGAATGGAACGTTGTATAAATGTGATGATACCATATTGATTGATACGACACTAAAAAAATTTGGGAAATCAATTAAATATGGCATTCAAAATCCTCTCTATCTATATGGGTGCTATTTTGCAAAGCCATTGTTGTATTTCTCTGTACAAGTCCCATCAGATTTCCAATATACAAGTTTTTTAAAATAGAATTCAAGTGAAACAACTTTTACTTTAATCAATGGTTAACATAAAACGTATCGAACAATTGTGAAATTGTATACATTTATTATTAATTTACACATTTTCAATATTGAAAGTGTGACTATTAATTTAAGTTCGATGGGTTATTAATATTGCTCAAGCAATTTTTTCTTACAGTTTCAATATCTTTTTCATATTCCCAATTTGTCTTTGCAAAAATGAAAATAAAAATAAGAGAAGTTATTTGATGCATTACACGTATTTTCGCTTTGGCCCACATAATTTTCAATTTTGTTTGCCTTTTTAACCCAAAAGTGTTATAAATATTCATAAAAATTACTAAAGATTCTCACAATGTCTTATACATTGTATTTAGAACGATTTTTCTTGCTCCAAATTAAAAAATGGAAATTATGGGGAGTGAAACTAAGTTGGGCAAATAAATGAGTGCCATATTCTTAAAAAAACCCATATTAAAAATGTAAATGTATTTTTATCCATTATCATATAATTATGGTGGGATTTAATTTTGTTATTGTCTATTTTTGGGTTGGGTTGGTCTTTTTAATTGAGATAATCTCGGCCGACTTGTATTGGGTTTGTATAGGCCCTTTGTTTGGGCCTATTTTTGTGTCCATGTATTTTTATTTCTTGGTTTAATACCAGTTACATTTTACCAAAAAAAATTAAATTCTAATGTCTATATAGACTCTCTTTTATACGCGTGTCATGAATAATTAATAATGGAGATATGCACTCGCTGGGGTGGACAAGTTTCCCACCGAAGATTTTATTTTCGAGTTATTTGGAGTTTGACACATTCATTTTTTGTAACTGAGTTTAACCTCCGTAATTTTTATTTTTTAAGGTTGGGTCCCCAAATTTGCTTTTTATGGTGAAAATAGTGTCGCAATAAATTTTTATCAAATGCCGTAATATGTTTTACCAAATGTTTTTTGCGACTTTTTCTTCGTCGCTAAAAGTCATTATGGGGTCATACCCCAAGAAATGAAAATGTTGAGTACCAAAGTCCGTATTAAAGAATTATTGGGGACTAAACATAAAATAATCTTCTATTTTTTTCCTTCATTAAAGTTTAAGGGTAAATCAGTATTGTTTGAAAAACATTGGGGTGAAAATAATGAAAATAAGTGCCATATAACCTTTATGAGGTCGAACATAACACACACACGACCATTTTCCCTCTCTATTTTGAAACTAAAACACCAAAACTCCTTTCCTCTACCTCCCTCCCCTTCCTCAAAACTGGCAAATGAAAAACCTCGATATTTCTATCTCTGAAACTGATCTTTCCCCCTTTCTTTCTGATCAATTAAATCGGCTCACACACAGCTAATTGTAAATCTTGGTACTGCTCAGGGATTGATTTGGTTCTTGTTTATATTAAGGATTGATTTGGGCCCAATAATTGAATTTCACCCATAACGATCAAAGAAATAATTTTATGAATATTACAATCCTCTTAATCCCCGAAATATAGAATCTATGTAACCTTTGCAAACATTGTGAAAGTCCAACCTAATCAGTATGTATGTTTGGTGGAACTATTCAGTATTTGCTAATGTACCGGTATAATCCTCTATTAACTATCAGACAAGTTCCTGAACCATCAAACATGTTCATATAGTAAAGATAAACTTATAAGACTATACTCGCAACTTTGTAGATAGAATGTTAATTCCCTGCCTAAGCTCTAAACTGTTTAATTGAACTAGAATCAGAATTATGATATTTTCTAATTAGGTCAAATCCGTAAGTTTAATTGACCGACGTATATATAATATATTTAAAACAAATATAAGATATTTTCACAAACATGATTCTCATTTCAAAACGAACTCAACACACCTTTTTTGAAAAATAAACGTCACACTTGGTTTTAAGAATGAAATACCAACACAACCATCTCGAATGACAAGGCCATAACCCACTAGGAGAATGTTTCACATTATACCTAGGTTAGCCCTTAGGTCAAGGTAAGCATGAAACCAATATTGAAAGCAATATCATCATTAGTACAAAACAAAAGTCAAAAGGGAGAAAAACATCTAACTGGGACACTGTTTGGGGGTGAATTGAGTTTGGTCCCCAGTTCGATCCCTGGCAGTGCCATGTAACACCCCGCTCGCCTGGGAGAGCGAGCGGAGCACTATTATCGATAAAACTAATCTAAATCCCCAAATAACAAGGTATAGAGCATCTAAATAAAACCCACAATACAAATATGAGAAAAATCACTAATCTCAATCTTCAAATTATATACAACCAAAAGTCTTTCGAAAATAAAACAACTATCTATCTCGAAATAAAATAAATCTCCAATGCTCTATACATTAAAATAAATACAAATCTTCTCATGTTGTATTCTCGAATATTCTTCTCAAAATATCCAAGCTAAAAATCAATCTCCATAGCGCCCCAAATCCGCACTAACCTGCCACTAAAAGAAAATATGGGGAAGTACACAATACGACAGGAAAGATGCTCAATAAATATTAGCGGTGAATAAAGTGAAACAATACGAGTACGAATATTCAAATCAAATGCGAATCTCAAAAGTATTTTTTATCAATATAATTTCTCAACAACACATTAACTGAGTCACTAAGCCTCACCATACCGCGCCATACTTTATCAAGTAGCTGGAACAGGAATCTTGACGGTTGCCCAACCTCAGTGCCATATTATAATCTCATGACAACATGCTCAACACCAAATATAATACCACATGAATCGAAATTTGATTCCAACAAATATTTCCAGATTTCCAAATGAATTTAGCAATTCAATTATGAGTTCAATAATCTCATGAAATCAAAGGGAGTAACACTCGCGAGATTAATGAGCATATTGTGTAAAATCCCATACCTTAAAATCATCACATGAATCATCACATAAATTCAACCTCAAAATCTAATCACACCATCACGTTTCTCTCGCAAAAAAAATCAAATCTCGTTCTAGCCCAAACTCTGGAAAACACCAAATAAGCCATCAAATCTAAAGTTGAAATCTTGAATAAGTTTGGGGTTATGGTTTGTAGATGAAAGGGAGTAATTTTGGAGAGGTTTTCTGGTTGAAAAATTTGAGGAAAAATGATTTGAAAAGCCAAGCCACGAATTTGTTTATATATAAAGGATTAAGAGTTTGATTAAGAAAAGAGTTCTAATAAGATACAAACACTAAAAGATTTATTCCGGACGATCGGACCGTTGGAATTGGATGAAATTTTACAGAGAATTAGCTAAAGATGAGAGGAAGCTGTCGAAAAAATTTCATCTCGATCGGACTATTCAATATTTTTAAATATGTTTTTGCTTGAGAGTTTTATGTTTTAAGGACTCTTAGAGAGTTTTATGTTTGGAGGACTCTTCTATATAATAAAAATTCAATTAAAACTCCATTTTAATTCTGATTCCAATTTCATTTGAAAATTTATTTTTCAAATATAAAAACAAACATTTTAAATTATAAAATTTATAAAATCCAAAAGTTTTATTTTTCTCCGATTTTCAAAATTAATTAAAAAAAAATTTCCATTTAAAAAAAGTCGGGGTGTTAAATGTTAAAATAATGCTTGGCCAGCGAAAGCCACGAACCGCGAGCGAGGATTAGTCGAGGTGCGTGTAAGTTGGCCCGGACACCTCGTGGTATGAAAAATACCTTACCAAAAAAAATCTAACTACTTGACAAAATACGTAAAAGTTTACAACCACCACATTGGTGAAACCACTTCAGAACTGAGATGAGAGAGCGTGGTCAACATTACATATAAAAGTTCAAGGATTAGGAGATTTTAATCAAAATAAAAAAATACGAGTAAATTCCATCCGAAACAGTGTTACAACATACGAGCGTAATGGAGGATCTCACACTCCTTTGCCTTACCCTCGACAATTTTCTCAACTCCATTTTTAAAGAACCTAATGAAAGTCACCCAGGGCGGCCTCCATTGTATCATCTGTAGGACTAATTTCTCAATTCACAACAATCGACTCCCGCCCAAAGGGATGCCTGTCAACGCCAGCATGTCCACACTACACCAAAAGTCGAGAATGGTCACGAAAAACAGGTCATGGCCCAGGACCGTGACCAGAGAAAAACCACGTAATAAAGGTTATGACCAAGTAAAGGGGTGACGTTAAATAGTTGTGCTCACATCATAGATCATGACCGCGACGGTGACGACCTAAGTCCGTGACCACACCTATGACCAAATGGGCACCAAAACTCGCTCCAAAGTGGGTCATGACCCTGGATTGTGACCATAGGGATGACAAATGTTAGGGTTTTAGTTGAGATGGGTCACAGTCACGGGCTGTGACCATTTTGAAATCGTCATGGGAGCTGGTCATGGTCTTGGTCTTGGTCTGTGACCCCAGGACATGACCATTTATTTTTTACATGTCACCACCTTCATCATCATGACTAGGTTCGTGATGTGTAAAAAAATAAATGGTCATGTCTTGGGGCCACGACCTAGGACCATGACCACACCCTTTACACATAAACACTCCAAATATCTTTTTTCATTTCATTATATCTCTCTCTTTAACCCTCCCTTACGCTTCTCTCTCCTCCGGCCACCGTCATCGCTTGTCTTTCCTAAGGCCACCACCTCTCTCTCTCTCTCTTATAGGTACTCTCCCTTTCTTATTATGTAATAATGGATTTATATGTGTGTTTGGTTGAGTTGTATAATATTATATATTTGTGTATGTGTATGTGTATGAGTATGTGTATGTGTATGTGTATGTGTGTTTGCGAGACTAAAATATGTGTGTATATGTATGTGTATATCTATCTGTATGTGTGTGTGTGTGTGTGTGAGAGAGAGAGAGAGAGAGAGAGAGACTGAAATGTGTGTATGTGTGAGACTGAAATGTCAATTTATTAATCTAGGCCATTAAAGGAGACAAATGTTGTTGTAGAGACGTTTGTTTAATTTTCCAATTTTGTGAGGAATCCAATTTTTTAGGGGTAGGACAAAAACATTAGAAATTTAAGGAAAAGGAGTAGCATTTCTCACATTTAAGATAATTGATTTCATGAAAATATATTTTAAATCAAAGTTTTAAAAAATGGAGTCACACAATTCAAGACATAATCACTTAATTCTCAGGCAATTTATTGTAGCCCTATGTGTCTGTGTACACTGAAATGTTTATCTGCTGCTGAATAAATTGTGTTTTATTATATGTATGTTTATAGACAAGGCTTTATTACATGACATTAATTTTTAACCTTTATTTGATGTTTATATGGTTATATAATGTATTTATGTTTTGTATCTGAGCAATTTATGAAAAATTATATGAGTGTAGAAGATATTGTTCTCCCACAGATTTAGAGATTTATTTCCAATTATGGGCTTGTAGTTGAATCACGGGACCAAAAAACTTAAAGATCTCTTGTATTTTATGCTTTTGGGCACTTCTTTATTATTTTTTTGAAAATGCGTATAACACACACACGCACGCACACATGTATAAAAAAATTACACACGTGTACATCTATAACATACACGCACACATGCATAACACATTGACACACGCGCACATGTTTAACACACACACACACACACACACACACACTAAAGACACAAATAACACATACACATATGCGCACATGTATAACACCTATACATACACTTATAACACATACACGTATACGCACAAGTATAACACATAAAAATATGCACACACGCGCACACACACACACACACACACACACACACACACACACACACACACACATATATATATATATATATATATATATATATATATATATATATATATACATGCACGTGTTTGCTCCTCATTTCATGCGAGCATGCAATTAGAGAACAATAATTGAAGTTAAACTAATTATAGATGCTTTCTTTATTCATATAACTTTACTTATCTTTTCTTTTACATAAAATAGTCTTATTCATATTTGGTAGACTGTTATAACTACGTATACGTGTATAACGCGTATAATTTGTACATATCATTGGTTAACTGTTATAACTACATTCATGTGTATAATTCAACTTGTACATATATTTGGTTAACTATTATAACACACGTGCTTTCTAGGTGCTTTATTTTAGATAATACAAGTGCTCATGTATATTGCACATATCTAGTGAACATATAGTAATTTTAAAATAAACTTAATTCAGACTTGCTGATATTGTAAGGGTGAATAATATGGATAAAACTGTTTGATTGACTATTGTCATCGTGTTCACCCCCTCCTTAAGTGGTTGTTGTTTGGGTGAACACAAATTGGTGGAAGGGGTAGCACAACTGGTGGACATATAAAAATTTTAAGATTAATTTAAATAAAATAAACTTAAATTGGACTTGCTGATATTATTAAGGTGAACGCAAAAAGGCAGAAGGACGTATAAAACTGTTAGGATTGAATAAATTAAGATAAAATTAAATTGGATCGATTGAAAAAAATAACTAAATAATGATTAATTATAGCCATTTCTTCTAGAACTCATATTCATACCCTTATATATTTTTCTCGCGAAAAATGAGGCAAGATGATAATCATTGGCAGTAAGAGTTTGAGAGGTTGCAATTGGACCGCACTTGTACATATTTTATTAACGTGTGTCATATATATGATACTCCTATTTACAAGTATGGGAATAAGAATATTGAATAGTTTAACTACCTTGCAAATCGTGGAGTTCCACTACACCAAAATGGGTAGATTGCCACCCTTCCAGCGACTAGCCTTGTCACGGTCATTGGCCGTGATAAGCCCGTGACAAAGACTTGTCACGGTCAATAACTGTGACTAGGCCGTGACAACTGTACTTGTCATGGACTTGTCACGATCAATGACCGTGACAATACTTATAATATTGTCACGGTCAACGACCGTAACACATCCGTGATAAATGTCTCAGTAAAAAACCCATTCCCCTTCTTTTTTTCCCCCGCGGATTCTTCCCTCCTTTTTCCTCTCTCTCTCTCTCTCTCTACGCTGCTCTCCCTCTCTCTCTACTTTCAGGTTACTTTCTCTCTCTCTCTCTCTCTCTCTCTCTCTTCCATTTATAGATATGTGTGTGTGTGTATATATATGTGTGTGTATGTGTGGTGGGTGGGGGGTGGGGTAGGGTGGGGGAAGGGGGTGGGGGGGGGGGCTGTTGTGTGTGTGTGGTGTGTGTGCGTGTGTGTGTGGTGGGGGAAGGGGGTGGGGTAGGGTTGGGGGAAGGGATGGGTGGGTAGGTGGTGGGGTAGGGGGTTGCTGCTTGTGTGTGTGTGAATGTGCGCGCGCGTGTGTGCATAATGTTCGTTGTAAACGAATTGATTGGTTATTAATTTTTTTTAGTAAATTAATATATGATAGCCCCTCATTGTAAATTAGTAAATTATTAATTGTATACTTTAATTGTTAGTTTAATTGATGAAAATAATTAATTGAGTAGATGAATTAGAAGGTGTATGGGATACACATTTGTTGTTGACATTGCTGTTGGTTTATAATGGATCGATGTTGGGTTGGTTAGTTTTAAAAGTGGCATGAACACTGGATTATTGTCCGTATGAGGTGGAATTTTTCACCTTTTTTTGAAAATTACTTTGTATATCGAACAATATATATATATATATATATATATATATATATACATATATATATATATATATATAGTATGATAATTAAATGAAACATACTTGAAATTACATATGTGCGTGTGTGTGGTGGGTGGGGAGGGGGCAGGGTGGGGGAAGGGGGCAGGGATGGGGGGGCTGTTTCTGTGTGTGTGGTGGGGGAAGGGGGAAGGGTGGGGCAGGGGGGGAGGTGGCAGGGGTGGGGGTGGGGATGGGGGTGGGGTAGGGGGCCTGCGTGTGTGTGTGTGTGAATGTGCGCGTAGGTGTGTGTATATGCGCGTGTGTATATGTGTGTGTAGTGTGCGTGTATGTGCGTGTTTGTGCGTAATGTCCCTTGTAAACGAATTGATTGGTTATTAATTTTTTTAGTAAATTAATATATGATTGCCCCTTATTGTAAATTAGTAAATTAATATATGATTAATTATGAAGGTAGGATTGCCCCTCATTGTAGATTAGTAAATTAATAATTGTATACTTTAATTGTTAGTTTAATTGATGAAAATAATTAATTGAGTAGATGAATTAGAAGGAGTACGGGATATACATTTGTTGTTGACATTGCTGTTGGATTATAGTGGATCGATGTTGAGTTGGTTAGTTTTAAAAGTGGCATGACCACTGGATTATTGTCCATATGGGGGTGGGATTTTTCAACTTTTTTTGAAAATTACTTTGTATATTGAACAATATATATATATAGTATGATAATTAAATGAAACATACTTGAAATTACATATGTGCGCGTGTGTGTGTGTGTGTGTGTATGTGTGTGTGTGTGTGTGCGTGTGTGTGGTGGGTGGGGAGGGGGGTGGGGGAGGGGTGGGGCAGGGTGTGTGTTGGTGGGGTAGGGGGCTGCATGTGTGTGTGTGTGTGTATGTGGTGTTTGACAGTAACAATTCATTTTTATATGTAGTAATTGTACTTATTTGCATGTTTTCTTTTAATTCATTTTGATATATAATAATAACATTTTTTGACAGCAAATGCCTCCTTCAGGTATTAAGGCGAGGACGATGATGCTTGTTTTGATGATGTCGTCTGGGTTCGGTGGTAGCGGAGGCGACGAGGGCTCCTCGGCCCCTAGGCTCCCCAAATATGAAAAATCGGGGATGGCCATCGAGAACAAGTCTAGCGAGATCCCTCGAGCTGGTAAAGACGATGATCGGCCCGGGGTACATTAGTTGGAAGGAGGTACCATATGAGCTCAAGTTAGCTATTTGGGTGGCACTACATGTAATGTATTTATATTTATATTTATATTTATATTTATATTCATATGAATATTTCAATTTTGATTTCAATTTCATTTTATATTTATATTTATTTGCAACTAACATTGTATTTGTTGGACAGGAAAAATTCAACCTGGATCCAAAGCTACGCGATTCCGTCTTGGACCAGTTGAGGGAGCAACACAAGACGTGGAAGAAAAATATGCGGACCCGGTACTTTGGGAAGACACGAGAGTCCATTATTCAAAGGTGTGAATCCGTCCCGCCGAAGGAGCCGATCTCATAGGCACAATGGCAAAAGTTCGTTGGCAATAAGATCGGGGAGCGACAATTAGTATCTCACCAATCAGGGAGGCAAAACCGGGCGAAAAAGACGGACGTGAACTACTCCGGCCGAACGTCTTACGCCGAGGTGGAGCATAGGGTGATGGTAAGATTTAATTTTTCTATAACTACAGAAATATATTATTCTGCATTATTTTAATTTGCGGGGCCGATACTAATTTTACTTTATTTTATTTCAGGGGACAGGTAGTGGCCCTGGGGGTTGGCCATATAGGCTCGATACTTATGCGTCTCTTCGGACAAAGAAAGGTAGGGACAAGGAGGTGTCCTAGAGTGTCGCGGCCACGATTGTAAGTAATTCGACAGTTTACTTTTTGTTAATTACGTTAAAATTTTTTAATTTACTTATTTTACTAATCATGTGCTTTTTGTCATTTCAGGCAAAGCTTAAGGAAGTGCATGAGTCGCAGTCTGATGCCAACAAGGTATATTTGTCCACAGACGCACTCAGCCAAGTGCTTGGCTCTTATCGCAAGAGAAGGACAAGGGGGGTGAGCTCGCGGGTGGCCAAATCTAGGATCATTGGATTGGAGACGAGCGACACCAAGTTGGCTCGAACGGTGGACTCGCATGATGCGAAGCTGTCCCGTTTGGAGGCGACGGTCTAAGATATGTTCTCATTCATGAAGCATTCGTTGGGCGGCGGAAATTGCAAGGGGAAAGGGAAGGAGAAGGTGGTGGGGGAGGAGGTGCGGGAGGACGAGATGCAGGAAGATGAGGATGTGGACCTCGTTGCTTCATCGCAGACACATGCTGACTTTCATGATCCACTTCCCTATTTGGCTCCCTTCGACCGACCGATGTCGATACTTGGTTGGCCGAGCGTGTTTATACTGGACATATTTGATGGCCAGCGAATAGGGCGGGGGTTAAGGGACCCGAATATTGTCCAGGGTGGATTAGTTCATGGACGTGAGCTTCAAGACATCGAGTCCAAGGTGATCGTCACGCATGTGATACCCAGGAAGGAGAACTCCTCGTTGTGGTTGCGCGAACAATGTGGCACGATGTATATCAGTGGGTGTGTCAATTCGTATATCGTGTGGCCGACTCACCTCCTTGGATTTAACCTTACCCAAGACATCTAGTGACATTATTTGAATTGCATTATATTATTTTTAAGTTGGTATATTTGAATTATATTTGGATTATATCGTGATGCATATTGTTTCTATTTTGAATGTATATTTTCATTATCACTAGTTTATTTGGATATATGATGTTTGAACAGGTGCAACGTTGCTATAACAGGTACAAATATACTGCTGGGCACTGGCAGTGGCCATACTGCCCAGCATATTTTTTTTCAATTCTGCCCAGAATTGTCACGGTCAATGATCGTGACAATTTTTTATAAACTGTCACGAGCTTGTCACGGTCATAAACCGTGACAAAACTTGTCACGACCAGGGACGGTGACATGACCATGACAATTCTAACGAGCTTGTCACGGTCAACGATCGTGATATGACCGTGACAAAAAAAGTTGTCTCGCTCAGAATTGTCACGGTCATTGATCTTGACAAATTGAACTTGCCAAGGTCAATGACCGTGACAATTCGACAGATTTAGTGTAGTGTTCATCTCTCGCAAGAGTACTTGTTCGATCGAATTTTGTTTTCCTTACCAGAAAGCTAGGATGAGGTAGTAGAGAATATGTTTCACCAACATATACCTGACATTAATTATACTGTTATAGAAGATAGACAGAAAGAAATTCATTCATTGTAATTGCTACTACGTAAAGAGAGCATTGACCAAAATTATGATGTCTTATAACATATGTACATTAAATTGAATATTGCCATTGAGTTGATGAAGAAAGGATGCCGAGTTGATGTCACGGATGTCTATGCAACAATCATAGATGCTCTTATAATTAGTTGTTCACATGGAAAAATATATAGATTAAAAAAAAAGTAATATCAAATGGATGGATATCAAATACATTGACTATATTTTAAAGTCATATTGTGAGAACGTTTATATGTATATAGTCATAAACATGATTAATTAGTCGTAAACATGTTAGTATAATGAATTCATCTCTAGTATTTTGTTGTACATAATATTGAATGATAATGGAGATAACGTACCACATGATGACGAGACACCTCATGGATTCTCATCTCCTACACCCCAACTTGGATTCTTATCACCACTAAATGAACATTATTCTTCTCTGCTGATGGTTCACCCTACCAATCCATCTACGAGTAGGCAACAAATTCTTGTTACTCCAACATCCTTACCGCCTATTACCGAAACCTCTAAGGAAATGAGAATAAGTCCACTGGGTTCTCCCTTCTCGAGAATAATCCTACTAGCACTAAAAATGATGTCTAGTTCTTTAAATCCTAGTGTTTGTCTTTTAGGAAAATGCATGTAGGAGTAGCAGATAACTGGAATAAAGTTGATTAACATTGAGAACTTTTTGGAGGAACCTTCAGCACAAACATTTTTTGAAGGGGGAATCAGGCTCTAACATTTTGTCTATAAAAGGTAGAGTCATTTCGAATGTTGAAATGTAGATCGATCAATGAAATAACTTATTGGAAAATGAGGCGATGGTCAAAATGATGGTTTAAGGGGAGAAAAATAAACAAAATAAAGTGAAGAAAGTTGATGTCCGCAAGCTCGGGTCTAAATCATATGAAGATTTGAGGACTAAATGGTCAATAAGGATAAAAGGCGATCCAGATGCTGGTAAAAGACCTTATTGGGGAAACTTGTATGAGCATGCCCGACAAGACAAAGATAGTAAATTCCCACAACACTTGGCTCCAACACTAGTGAGTATGACTTGTTATTTATTTATATACATAGACGTTATATAAATTAATGTTAAAATAATAAGACTAATTATAATTTCACGTTACAGGTATCAATTGAAGACATAAGTAGTCCGTTCACTTTGATCCCTTATGATGACATTGAAGATGATTCCCTGACGTGTATATTTGGAACAACCAAAATAGGGAAGACGAGAGGTGTCGAGTTACATATGCCAAAAACAAAATTACAACACACTCCACCTCTCGTAAGTGATCTCTCTTCGATGAGGAACCGCATCTCAATATAATAAGTAAGTCAGTCCAAGATAAATGAGGATGTGTAAGAGAATTGGCGTTGGCTAGTCAAATCGGGTGTCTTGTGTCCTTATTTACTTAAGGTTTTCGGCCTAAGATGCCTACCCAAGGTCACCCTTACCCTCCTTGTCAAGGATTACTTATCTTCCATCTCAAGGTTTTCCCTCCTAAATGCCACCTCTTGGAACATTCTCCTCCCTAGTGCCTCCTCCTGCCACTTTCCCTTCCCAAATGACTCCTCCTACCATAGTCCTTTGATCATTATCATCCATTCACGGTGACTATGGAGAGCATTGCTACACAAGGGACATGGTTAATACCAAGATTATTGCCCAATACACATTCTTTTATTTGAAGGTCAGAATTCCTGTTCATAATCGACCTTTGCAGATGGGTAAGGCTCGGATACTGGTTGATAACATATACACCAATTACGAAGAAGATCCCGTGAACATTGATAAGGGAGAAGGGCCCTTGTTGAAATACTATCATAATTGTTTTATCACTTGTCCAGTTTATTTGTTGGCTAGCATTAGGCGATGAACAATGTTTAATTTGATAACAAGTTGTAATATTTTGTTTATTTAAGTTCTTTGAAATTTGTGGGTTATTTGTTGACAATTTTAGTGTTAACAACATGAATTTAAGTTTAAGCTGTTTAATTTAAGGTTACATTATGTGTGACACCCCTTCTAATTAAATACCGGGTGATCAGTCCTTTATTAAATTAAAATCAACGTGAACGGTTAGTACATTCTTAGCATCACTGTCACAAAATAAATATTTCCAATTTAAACACCCTAAATATAAGCTAAGTGTCAAAAAAATTTAAAGTCCTTATTTATTTAATTCCGTTATACCATGCCAATTAGATTACTCAAATCCAGATAAATAACTACAACCACTGATAATGTGATAGATAAAACAATCCCAAACGAAAAACCAAATACTGAAATGATAGAAGTATATGCAATCCCTATCAAGTCTAAACAAGAGTCTGGAAATGGGCGACACATGACCTAACTAAAAGAGCCAAACAAAAGTATGAGGAACCAAAGGAGGAAGCGTCTACTGAAAAGACCTATAACTCCCACACAAGCTGCAGTACGTCCAGTCAAATGATTCTGCACCCGACGCCCCTGTGGTTGAGCACCTATAATATATATATATATATATATAAGAGAGAGAGAGATAATGACAAAAAACGGGTCAGAGCCCGAGTGTAAAACAGTTTTAAAAATAGTTTAACAAGTATTTAAATTGCTTACCGGCTAATATAACCACCATGTTAGTACGCGACACTCTTTTGAGAATTCTTACCTCTTATCTAGCGTGCACGCCTATCGTACGACTAAATGCCTCATAAGTCTATCTAACTTATCTCCCGATGATTTCATTTCTAAAAGTCACAAGGCTATGATATTTGGTTTAAAGATTAATCTCTTCATGATTACTTACGTTATTTAATATATCTCAGTACCGTTATAAAGTTCCCGAATACTTATTATAAAGTTTGGAGCATTTATTCAATACTTCACTACTTATACGCACAGTAAAAGATTTCCATATAAAAGTGTATATATATATATATATATATATATATATCACTCATATAATATATATATATATACTATCAGCAGCCCACATAAACTCTATGGTGCTGGCATACTCTGCTATCAAGTCCCCATATCACTCGTACTAAGGGAAATACTAGTTCGAAATCACTCTCGAACTATATTAACACGATACACACAAAATGGAGGCGAAGCATAGTTTCAAGTCACTAAGAGGTCAGCACAAACCCCTCATGTCTTTTAGTACTGTCTGACTATCATTATCAGATAGCCTGTACCAAGGAGTCCTATATTCTAGGGTACAAGTCAATATCCCTCATAAAGGTCCCATCGAGATAAGACTGTCCCGGCGCGACAACCTTCGTGATAGCAACTAGTGCGTGTATGATTATTCAAAACTATAATATTTAGTATATGCACACAGTCGCACGGCCATATATATAAATATTCACATTTTCCAATTCGGTTCGTCCACGACCCATAATAATTATTATTAATCGTACTTAGTACAATTTTACCCGATTATCTCGCTTAAAGGATTCGTCTCTTTAATTCTCAATTATAATCATTTCATACTTACTTCTCTTCTTTCGAAGTATTCTCTCTCACTAAAGATAATTTCAGTAAGTTCACCCTCTCTAACCTACTGGTCTAAGTCATTTATAAACATTTCAATTTCGTAGCTAACATGCGAGCGATTTTCAATATGTGTTAAACCTCCCGTTAGCCCACGGTTTCATACCATATAAAATTTCATTCAACGGTATTCTACTTAGACACTACTGGTCCTCTTCATGACCCATTATTCTCTTTAAATAATATTCAAGGGTCCTTACGCATTTTATCGGGATTAAACGAAAAGGGGGAAAAACATGCAGTTTTCCAGGAGGGATCGATTGATCGATTAGTCGATCGATCGACACTCTTGGGTCGATCGATCGAACAAGAAGGTATTTCGAATTCTCCCATTGTTAACTATGGGTTTCCTTCTTCAACCTCAACCAAACTCCATAATTGAGTCCCAAACTTCCAAACAAATTTACTACTTATTAAATATACCTATATACATGATTTTCTACGTGAAGCATGTACAAATTCATCAACGGTATCGAATTAAAGGGCAAATTCATCATAATTATTAAGAACCCTAGTTTTACATTAAATTTCCAATCTTCTAATTCTTTTTCCAGATTTCTCACTTCTAAGTCAATACAATTTCGTGGGTAATCCTCTAAATATGTTGAGATTTCCAGAACACACTTATTTCCTCTAAGGCATGTGATTTAAATACCCTAAATCATCAAATTCATCCATGAAACATATATTTATCAATCCTATTCTAACATGGGTGAAACATATATTTATCAATCCTATTCTAACATGGGTGAAATATTAACTTGAAAAGTAGCAAGATAGATATTTTCCTGGGATTCGAAGGTCTGATTTGTTGGTGATAAGGACATGATTGCGTTCCTTGTCTTACGATCTATGCCTCGGTGGTGTTAATCTTGAAAGAGGGGCAACGGTTTATAAGCAATTCTTGAAAAGCTCTCCATGTTTCTTCTCTAATGGTCGTTCTATGTTTCTGTGATTGTTAACCCTAAAAGATAAACTCTAATAGTTGATATAACTTAGGAAAATTCATGGGTTTAATTACCCAAAAATACAAAATGACTATAATACCCTCCTGGGATGTCAGTTAGGCCTAAAAATGCCCCGAGACCCAAGCTAAACCCCGAGGTACACTTTTCTGACTTCCGAACACGTTGACGCACTCGAAACGACCATATGGAAGACTTATAATTTATTCACTTTTATAATAATAATTTAGTCCCGACACGACACAAGCGCATCTCGACTTAATTTCCATAATTGTCATGTTATTCACTTGTGACATTTTAATAAATTCAATTATATATATATATTACTTTACTCATTAAGTAATATTCAACAAGTTCCCAATAATTACTAACTCTCGTCACGCTAGTAAATATTTTTAAATAAAATTATGGATTAATATTAAATTAATAACTCAATTAAATTTAATAATTCCACAATTTTAAAAGTCATAAAAATTCGAGGTATTACATACTTCCCCCCTCATAATGGAATTTCGTCTCGAAATTCAGAAAATAAGGCATACCTGGTAAAAATAGATCTGGATATTTTTCGCGCATATCTGCTTCGTGCTCCCAAGTGGACTCCTTCACATTATGATGCTCCCACTGGATCCGTACAAGTGGAGCTACCTTCGACCTCAATTTCCTCTCGCTATGGTCTAGAATATTTGTGTTATAAATATAATATGTATGAGGCTTGTGATATGGGATGTGTGTATGGCCTATTGTTGTTATATATATATATATATATATAGGTGGAGTGAATACCTATAATATGATTAAAGTAATAATACATTAATACGTGGGATATTCGGGATATAAATATACTACGTATGAGACTTGTGATATGTGATGTGCATATACCCTATTGATATTATTGATATATACGTGGAGAAAATATCTATAATTTGATTTATTGTGCGCATGACATACCTACTCTCCTTGCTATTGAGTGGATTTTGATTCGCACCACTAGAACATAGAACCTAGGTACGGGCTATCAGTGAGCACGATAGTGTTGACGGTCATATGAGTGCGTAGGTATATGCGTAGCCTGTTGACTTGGAACTATGTTCGCCTCCAATATGTGTGATTTGATATATATGGTTCGTGATAGAAGCCGAACCAATAGTCCCTTGTATAACGAGAGATGTTCCCGGATATGATAGCAGAGTATGCATGCACCGCAGCTGTGCCTAGGGGTGCCGCACAAGTATATATATAATGGATGATAAATATATATACCTTTGATACATTTTACAGTATGCACCACAACAGAGTCTGGGAGGTGTCATGTTATATATATATATATATATATACTTGTGATATTATCTAGTGTGTGAAATTAGTAGACGAGAAAGATAGTGAAATCTGATTTGACTTAAGTATGTGAACACTTAATCCTAAAATTTGAAAAGCCTTACCCATCTTAAAGAGAAATGGATATATATTTAATAAATGTATAGCATGAAAATACGGGTGAACGCTATGTGTTATGGGTAGCAGACTTATGATTTCAAATTAGTTAGTTGTACGTATCTAAACTAAAATTAATATGAATATTGGGGTCGAGGTAACATTTCGAACCAATGTATATGGAACAACTATTGGGATCGGGGTCACATTATGAACCAATAGCCCTTAATGTGTGATATAGGGATATAATAGCAGAGTGTGTACTTATAGTATATATGGTGTGTAAAATATATACAACACGAATAATCTACTTATGTGTGCTAGTAGAAAGATGAGATAGTATGTATATAAAGAACGATTAATCTACTAAAGAGTAATTAGTAGGGAGCTTAGATAGTGTATATCTATATAATGATGAAGATACTAATGTGTGAATAGTATGAAGATAGTTAGTGAATATCTAAAATGAATTTTAAGTAGAGAAACTTTAACGGTAAAGCTTGAACAATAACCTATGTAGAAAGGGTAACTGAGGTTTAATAATAACATAAGAGAGATGTTAATTATTAAAGGTATTCGATAGCGTACTTTATGGGTGGTACGAAAGAGCTAGATTGAGTTGGGTTTATTAGATATTGGATGCCTAGTTAGATTGGCTAGAATTGACTAGGTAGGGTTAAGTAGCAAACGTCAGGTGCGCATTTAATATGAGAGATGAGGAACTCAAGGGAGTGTTCGCAACCTAACATGTGTATCTAATAACTGTTCATTTAAATTATTATTTAAGTACTGGCTAAATGGTTTTAAATGATTTTTACTTGGGCTCTGATCCATACTTGCAAAACCTTTTTCCAAAACCTTGGAGGTGTCTAAACACTAGGACGCCAAACAAGATGATATATTTTAGGGATGCGTAGCTGCAGCACTTGTGGATGCTTACAAGATTTGGACTTAGACGATTCAGTTACTTCACTCCTAGTGTAGGGTGCAAGGCAGTATTTTATTCGGGCATGTTGCCCATAGTTATTTCATTTATGACAATCAGACCTTGTATTCAGAGTTTTATTCAGGTTAAACTTTATATTGAATTTTGTAACCGTTGGTTTATTCGGTATCATTTCATTTCAGTCTTTTATATTGTGGATGTATTTATATTACTATTGCATGGGATGTTTTTTTCAATCTCATAATGTCCTATTATTATTGATTGTTAAATAAAAAGATTAAAAGTTTGACATCAACTTTTTGAATACTAGGTGGTTAGTAATGTTTTAAAAAGTTTTCGAGAGTGATGCTAAGAATGAACCAGATGAGAAACCTATTTTAATTGGGTATATGACCAATCACCCGATATTTAATTAGGCAGAGCGTCACATACACCAAGTGGAACCTTTGTGGTATGGCATGGATCCTCTCTTAGGGCAGAAAAAGTGGTAGACTTGGTTGTGAATTGTGCTCGACTAGGTGTGCCCGTGCTCGGCCTCATATTTTACCCATTGTTCTGAAACCTTTCTCACGGTATTAATTGACCCAGCTTATTGACTCAGTCAATACCACTCCCGTGCCCTTTAGTCACGTTATGGGCACTTGAGCACGTGATGAATATTCAAAACTGCCCACTCTGATTGTGCTGTAACAAACTCATCCTTATCTGGCCCATCAAGTGTAAAGGGTGTAATTCCCTGACCTATAAAGACAATCCACTTATCCCTTAATATTTTCAGGTAGCTAACTATAAATAGTACGGGACTAAGATCATTATCTCTGCGCGAACCCTAAACTTATATCTATTCTGAAACTAATAATTGAACCATCACTACACCTATGAATGTACGTACCATTTCTGGACCGAACCACCTAAATCTTGTCTTCTCTCTTTATCTCTCATCTCCCTTTCCTATTTACTTTTATTATCTTAGTAATTATTTGTTATTGTTTCTTATTTCTAAATCTCTAGCTAAGATACAAATTCCCTAATCTAATTTTACACGATAGAAAATTGGCGCCGTCTGTGTGAAATCAACAAGTCACTATTATTTGCTACTGTTCAAATATTCCCATTTTACTCTCCTCTAATCCTTTGATTCCTGATAACGGCTGAAAACCCCAAAAGGATTCATATGGTGGAGTCCCTAACACCCTCCACTCCGGTGGATATGGGCGACATACAAGGGATACTAATAAGTTTGGCAGTAGACCAGGAAGCTATGCAATAGAGCATTAAGTAGATGGCGTAGACACTACAGGCTGGATAAGGCAAGCCAATTGGGTATCAAATGGAAGAGGAGGGATGCTACCTCCACCCCTATAGATACATAAGGCTTGCGTATAGGATACAAGCCCTTGAGAATCCTAGGAGATTAAGCTTGGGATCTTGTGATAATAAAAGAGCGTCCCGACAAATCAGGTGACACCACAATCGATGGTATCACCCGACATCACCTCCTACCTCCGATCGATATGGTACGATGATGAATAACCCTTTTTTGAAGAAAAACCCAGTGTGTTAGAAAGGCTAAGTAGATAATCACCCTTTGATTGGCTGATCCCGTGACATATGAGAGGATAGGCTTTGGTAGCCCCCAGGGCGGTGAGAAGAATAATCCCAATCAGTCACTCGAGGATCATACCACTCGATCAAATCTAGGACAAATGCAAGAGCATCGACCCAGTCCGAGCAGTCTTCTTAGAAAGATAGCTCATCCGAAAGTCGAGGATAAACATTCAAATCTGTCGCGATGAAAGCTGAACCAATGGATCAACATTGGAAGGTGTCTATCCACTGTTAAAAGACCAATTGGGGGAATGGATAGATCCAAAAATCATCTCCACAGGGACTTTAGTAATGGAGCTTCTATATCGTGGGTTATTTGAATCCCGCTAAGTTTAAACCCCATGTGATCACACCGAAGTATGATAAAAAACCAATCCGATTTTCCATGTGGAGCAATACCAGGAAACCCCCTATATATACTCTATCCCGGATGAAATGCATTGCCAGATTTTTCCAGCACGATCACTAGCTCAACTCAAATTTGATATAATAATTTGCCTCGAGAAAAAATCTCCAGTTTTTAGAAGTTGAATGACCTTTTTATCAACAACTTTTTCTTTGGAGAAAAGCCTAATAAGGGGGTTTCACATCTGCTCAGTGTGCGATCAAAGGCCCATGAGACCAATGTGATTTCATCACTCATTTTAACACTGAGAAACTTGAAGTAGTGGATTGCAATGAACAAACTGCCATAACCACATTGATAAAGGGGTTGCAATTGGGAGGATTATTTTGGGAGCTAGCAAAGGAGCTTACTAAGAATATGACAGAGCTTTTGGCCAAAACTAAAAAGATTATTAATGCCAAAGAAGCCATTGCGACCAAAAAATTGGATCGTCCAAAAGCTACATTAAGAAAAGGTAGCGAGAAGAAGGAATAAAAAGATTAGAAAGCCAAAAATTCAAAAAAAGTATGATGAGTCTGTTTTTCTAATAGTAGCATCAACCATATACTTAAGGAGATCATAGGAAGCAAATACCTCAGATGGCTTGACAAACTCAAGGCCCTAGTAAATCGACATGACATAAGCAAGTACCGTGAATTTCCTAAAGATTATGGCCATAAAATAGATAATTACATTGCCTTCAAGAATGAGATACAAAGCCTCATAAAGAAGGGTAAACTATCCAGGGATGTGGATAGAGACCTTCGAGCAGACCTGGACGAGCGTAAAGAGGGGAGACGATCAGAATCCCCTTACAGGAAGGTTAATGAGAAGAAAAGGGGATGAGATGATGATTCAAAAGACGATTCGATTCTCTTAAAAAATAAAGAAACCAATCCATGAGGTAAAGATGGTCTACTTTGGGTTCCATTTTATCGCTAGTAAAGAAGCTGGATGAGGAAAAAAGTTGACAGGAAGGAAGTCTTATTTAAATGAGGCAAAGGCTTGTGCTCATACTAGGCAGATCAACTTGACATGAAAAGTGGATGCACAACCTAAAAAGGTAAATAAAGTCCTCCTCATTATAGGATGATGACCTTGTGGTCATTATCATGATCATCACGAAAGCAAGGTAGACATTATCCTCATAGACAATGACAATCCTGCAGATGTCATGTTTTATAATTATTTTTGAACGTTGAAGCTATCGGATAGTAAATTAATGTTGTATCATCGACCCTTGATCAGTTTATCAGGGTATAAGGTGTATCCCTTGGGACCCATATAACTGGAGGTTATAGTAGGCGCCTAGCCGACATACCGAACATAAAATATTTATTTTTTATCTTAGAAAAAAATGTTCTATCGGCTTATAACGTCATCTTACAAAGGGTAGGGCTAAAGAAATTCGAGAAAGTACCTTCAAAAGTTCATTAGTGCTTGAAGTTCCCAACCCATTATGGAGTAGGCATGGTTAAGGAAACCAGGTGGAGGCTCATGAGTGATACTACACTTAAGCCAACTATGAAGAACTAAAAACGCTGACCTCCACTCACTATATTGAGATGATCGGTCTTTGAGACGAGGAAAAATTGGTCAAGAGGTCGATAGTAAAAGAAATCAAAACCATTGTATTCAATAAAAAATCCCAAGAAGACAGTCTAGATTGGTTCGTCCCTGACCCAAACCTTAAGAAAAACCTAATTTACTTCCTTGACAACGAAAGAGCGTATTTTCCTAAAGCCATGACGACATGCCCGGGATCGACCCAGAATTCATATACCATAAGATCGGTATAATGGAGGGTGGTAAATAAGTTAAGAAGAAGAAACGAGTCTTCGATGCTAAAAAGAATGCAATCAAGAAGGAAGTTCAGAAGCTGCAGAAAGCCAATTTCATAAAAGATGGAAAATATCCTAAGTGGCTCTTCAATGTGGTCATGGTGTATAAAAATAATAACAAGTGGAGGATATGTGTGTTAATTTCACTGACCTGAACAAAGCCTGCCCTAAACATAATTATCCCTTACCTAGGATTGACCAATTAGTCAATGTCACCTCAGATCACTAGATACTCATTTAGTGTACGCTTATTAAGGGTACAATCAGATTGAAATGATATTCTTAGATAGAGAGAAAACATCCTTCATCACTAGCAAAAGTACCGACTTCTATAATGTTATGGACTTCAACCTCAAGAATGATGGAGATACTCAACAACGACGGGTGAACAAGGTGTTTGAAGATCAAATCGGGAGGAATATGGATGTATATGTGAATGATATGCTCACCAAAAGCAAAATAACGGTTGACCTCGTAAAGGATTTATATCAAGCCTTTAACCAAGTGGAGAGATCGGATCAAATGCGCATTCGAGGTGAAGGAGTGGATGCTCTTAGGATTCATTGACAACTAATAAGGGATCGAAGCTAATATTAAAATATCTAATACATAATTAACATACGGTCTCCAACAACGAAGAAAGTAGTGCCGAGATTGACGGGATGTGTCGTCTCTCTAAAGAGGTTCGTCTCTAGAGAATCACTTATAAATGTCTCCCTTTTTTAAAGTCTTAAGGAAATTTTTTGAATGGAACGAAGAATGTGAAAATGTGTTCCTAGAGTTGAACAATATTTGGGGTCAACCCCTCTCCTATTGAGATCAGTATTTAGAGAAAAACTCTACCTATACTTGGCGACATAGAAATTTTCGTCAATTCGTCTCTGGTGAGACATGAGGAAGGGATGTAGAGGACATATATTATACCAACAAAGCATACGTGGGAGAAAAAATTCGGTATCCTAAGACGGAGAAATGAGCCCTTGCGCTAATTGAAGCTTTAAGAAGGATGAAGTCGTACTTCCAAACCCATACCAACGTTATTTATACAGATTGGCCCTTACAAAAAATGCTCCATAAATTGGAGAAGTCAGGATAACTGATGGCCTGGGTAGTGGAACTGGGAGAATTTGATATTCAGTACGAGCCTAAAAGATTTATCAAAGACCAAGTCATGACAGACTTTAAGGATTAATTCAGGTACGAGGAGAAACTTGCAGAGTAGACTGCTCTGGGAGAGAGCTCAACACTTGCGGCAAAGAAAACTTCTCTAAAAGAGAGCTTCGCCTTGGGGGAAATTGAGAAGACTCCTCTGGGAGAGAGATCATCGGTGAAAAGAATAAGCGAATAACTCTAACATCAAATCCTTGAATGGATATTACATAATTAACAATTAGCCGCAAGGACCTTACATATGACTACGAGTAGTTAAAAAAACTATTAAAATTTAGAGAATCTATTGAAGGAGAGTTTGATTAAGGACGCACAGTTTGGAAACTGTTCATGGATTGATCATCTTGCACGACCGGTAGTGGAGCGGGTCTTATTATCACTACTCCGAATGAAATAGATATGGAGTATGCACTCCGTTTTTAGTTTGAAGCCTCCAATAATGAGGTTGAGTATGACGTATTGATAGCGAGTTTTGAATTATCCTAGTCACTTGGAACTGAGCAAATTTTAGCATATAGTGACTCGCTACTGGTGATCAACTAATTCCTCAGGCTTTATAAAGCCAGAGAAGGGTTTATAATAAAGTACCTGGCCAAGACGTGGTGGTGGTTGACCAAATTCCCAGGGATAAAGGTGCCGAGAATCCATTGAATGGATAATGACAGGGAATATGCACAAGCAAGATTGACAGCAGCTACGTGAGCAAAATTGTGAAGAATAATACCAATCAAAATACTTACTCGCTGTAGCACATATGAAAAACGACCAATGTCAGGGAAGTAAACCTCGACCCATCATGGATAGACCCCATACGAGCTTACATTGAGACCAGTGATGTGACATATGACATGAAGAAAGTAAGAAAACTACGATATAAATTCGCTAGTTATCTGTTGGAGACAGGATCCTTGCACAGGAGAGGGTACATTATTTCACTGTTGCGATGAATTTACCTAACAAAGGTGAAAAACCTAATCAAGGAGGTACATAAAGTATGATACGTGTCACATTCAACAGGAAGGTTACTTGTAAAGTGGGTGGCTACACAAGGATATTACTGGCCGACTATGAAGGCAGACAGTGCCGAGTATGCCAAAGGTGCAACAAATGTCAGAAGGATAATAAAATCCATCACACTCCATGAGCTACTTTAATGTCGATCACATCCACATGGCCATTTACAATCTTGAGAATTGATCTGGTCAGCCCGTTGCCTAAAATAAAAGGAATGTTCAAATACTTAGTGGTTGTTGTGGATTATTTCACCAAATCGGTGGAAGCAAAGCCCTTAGTAGAGATGTTGTATGAGAGAGTCTTCCAATTCATCTAGAAGAACATAATTTTCCATCACGGCATGCCCTATGCATTCATTCCTAACCACGACATCCAATTTCACAGCTAAGAGTTTGAGGACTACTGTATTCACTCCTATATTGAGAAGATTCATTCTGCCCCAGGGCATCCCCAGTGTAATGGACAAATTGAGATTACCAATAAGAACTTTTTAGACATAATACAAACGAGGCTCAATAATGCAAAGGGGAATTGGATCAATGAACTACGGTGCTACGTCATATGGTCTTACAGGACCATGCCCTAGACTACCATGGGTAAAACTCCTTATATCTAGCCCTTGGTACATAGGAAGTGGTTCCACCTAAGATTGAACTTCCTAGACACTGTGTACTCAATTTCAACTCTCCTCAAAGTGACCTAATGATAAGATTGGACCTTAATCTTGTGGAGGAAGTAAAATAAAATGCAACACTAGGAGTTACTAATTTCCAGCAGAGGACAACCCATTTTTATAATTGTAGAGTCAGATCGAGAAACTTGAAGGAAGATGATTATGTATTGAAAATGGTCATTCAAAAAGGGAACAAAGTGGAGACTATTTGGCACGTTCCTTACCGCATTTACAACATCATCAGATTGGGAACCTATCATATAGAGACTCTAGAAGGTGAGTAGTTAAAAAATTCATGTAATACCGAACATTTGAGGAAATGTTATTAGTAATGTAAATGACAAGAATCATCCATTTCTCATTATCGTGTATTTCCTATTTTCTATAAATAAAATATTCAGTTTTCCCTACATTATTTTTATTTTTTATTTTTGTGGACATGAGATATGTACATATCAACACTTAATACTGAAAATAACTCCTGTATAATCTCGTTACAATAGATAACAATATCAACCTCATTTATGACTTTATTGAGCAAACATGTCAAGAATGAGAGGTCAAACTTCCTGTATGACTTCGTTGAACAAACAACTCACAAACAAGAAATCAAACTTCATTTACGACCTGATCATATAACATATTATGAACAAGAAGTACTCCTACCAAAAGGGTTCCTGCTTTATGGGTGATTGAGATCCAACTATAATCTGATGCAAGGATAACCACCTTTGAAAATTTGGAATAAATTAAGGTAACTAGTGTCGACACAAAATTTGCCTAGAAAATTAGCCCAAACACTGGTAGAACCCATGTCCAAATGCACTCAAGATGTGGCCACGTTCAGAATCATCAAGGTTTAGCAGTCAACCACTCAAAATTTTCATTTATACCAAAGAAGATAACAAAATTAAACTACGATGAATGCATGAGAAGGAATTAAAAAGCATGATTATGTCATTCATGAAGCACGACATTACAAAAAGAGCAGATATAAAGAAAAAAGTTCAGTATTACATCTAGAACAAAAAATAAAAAAACATTAAGAGATTTATAGGGGATCCATTTGCAGAAGCTTTTTCATTAATGTTACTAAAAGGAGCATTCAGATCACATGGCACATGCACCTTTTCACCAATAGGCTCATCTATGGCCATCACCTGGTCACTCGTTAAGGCAATAACCTCATCATCATCACCTCGTCATGTGCTCACCACCTCAATAATGTCAGGATAATGGGAAATTACTCTCTTCTTCAGCTCTTTATAGCCATCCATAAAAAAATCCCACACTATTTACATTATATTCGCTCGAGGTTTTGTACTTAGCCACTCTTGCTTCTTCAGCAGTAACCATTGCCTCTCTGTCCTTCTCAAGATTCTTTGATAGATAAATATGGGTTCGGGTAGCCTCTGATATGTCTTTCTTATCTTTATTTAGATCTTTCTCCATGATTTTCAATTTGGCATCATCTCCGGTCACCTTGTCATGGAGCTTAGCGTTTTCCTCTTCGACTGAGCTAAGGGGAACTATCTTGGCCATCAATTGGAAATCATGCTCTTGTAGTTACTCACCGTCCTTCCTGAGGACCTTAATAGCCTGATCTATCACCGAATTCATCTTTTTGTGCTCATTTGAAAACTCCTCATAAGCAAAATTATTACACCCGACCTTTCCTCGCAGTATGGTGGAGGAAGTAGCAGTCTAACAGGAAAAGCAATTATGTCAGGTAATGGACAACTAAAAAATATGAAATGGAGAGACAGTAAAAAAGTCTTATCGCTGAAGATATATGTCTAATTAGCTTCCACAACGAGTCAGGGTCATATCCTCTCAAGAACTCTAAGTCCTTGCTATATCCATAACACCCTAAGAGATCAGTGGCATTGTTAGCATAGTGGAAAATGGACTTTAGATCGACCCTTAACTCCTTAGATAAAATTTTATGTGAAGGATCAAACTTTAACTCCTTAATATTTTCATAATGGGGAGTAGAACCTTAACCTCTCGCCAACCTCCTTAGATTCCGTTATACTTGGTAATTTTGGGATTTTCTAGCTAACTGAGGGCTCCAGGGGACGTTTATCACCCATAGCAGTTGCTTGAGATTACATGGAGGCTTTTCCCTTAGACTTTGCCAAAGCGACCTCTACTTAATCAATCTTCTTCAGAGAAGTTTACTCATCTTGAACCTTATCTTCTTCCTCCTTTTTCTTATTGTCCTAAGCCTTTGTCTTCTCAATATCTAACCTATTTTACTTCTCTCCTATCTTTCTATTGTGAGTAAGATCCATAGCTTTGCAATCAATGTATCAGGGATCCATTCTAAAAGTGGATTTAAATGGATGCTTGGAGGTGGCTAAAGATAGAGCTGGACGATCAAAAATATTAGCTATATGAGAAAAAGCATATAAGGATAGGCCAATAATAGAGTATATTAGTACCTGTATTATGGTCAGCTTAAGCCTTAGAGTCAGATACAACTCCTATGTTCATTTCAAATAAGACGTACTCCTCCAAAGGAACAATTACTTCCACAAGGATAACTCTGCCTAAGAGAGTTTGATATCCAACAGAAATAAACTTATCTTCAAAAAACAAGTCTTTAAACCTTGGGGGATTTTTCACACAGTATGATTCAATTAACTCTCTCACAGTAACAGGAATCCGTGGGACCTTTTTACTAAAAAGAGAAAATAAAAGGGCCAACGTCAAAAAATAATATATATAGATGATAAGATTATATAACATCTTGAAAGTTTACCTATTCTATTTGGCCCATTCAATTCTCAAGGAATCCTACAAGTTCTATCTTGCTCATGGATCCTAAACTCTCATTCACCCTTTGGCAAACATATACCGACACTTCTTGCTGTGGTTATTGGTTTGAACTACCTTCACCATCCTGAAGTGGGACTTCCTAGGATAAAATTATTATAACAAAGGCTTTGGCGTTGTCCTTTAGCCCATGGACAAATCTGAAAATATCGCTCGTAAGGTCAAACCCAATCACTATTTTCCAGAACATCATCTCCCCTATAGTAGTTCTATAAGCATTCGTAGAAATTTGTATTAGTGTAATGCCATGTCCTTTAAGGATGGACCTAATGATGGTATGGAGAGGCAATCTGAGTCCTATTTGCAGAGCCTAAAAAGGAAGGAAGATTTCATCAAAATGCAAATTATCGTATACTCTTTCTTTGGGGGTGGGAATTCGTGTCTGGATGCTGATGAGGATACTATATTTCTCCTTTAGAAAGACCATATCATTCTCTAGAATGTCACTGGCATACCACATTGCATCAGCACTATAAGGATCATAGGAATTTGAGGAGTCATCAGTATCCTAATCCTCATTGTCTGTTCCCTCACCAAGGGGCCTATCTACTAGGAGGTAGAGGGGAATGGCCCCACACTCCTAGTCCTAACATAATCAACCCTGTCAGACCTCATCTTTTTAGAATAAGACTATAAATTTATAGTAGACATGGATTATCCGTTCTCTAAATATAAACCCTATTAAGCCATCACTAAGTTACCAACGCCCTGAACATTAAAAATTAGGGGAAGTAAAGGGAGGTTGAGTAGGTAGTGGAGTTGAATCGCTAGAAGATGCTATTTTGGGAGTGTATTTGGGATGCCCCAGTTCTTCCTCCAACCAGACCACTTATAAAGGTAGTGTAAACCTCCTTGTAGTAATACCCATATATTTAGGATCTAACTCAGCTAATGTTTCAAATAAATGTTGTACGTGGGGAGGGAAGCTCATTAAGGCAACAACCAAGCTTTTAAGCACACAAAATGGAGTTGGGGGCTGAACGAAAAAAAATAAAAATAACAAAAATAATAAGAAAACCTAAAAACGTACAAGTCCTAGGCCAACCAAGGTCGTCTAAAATCTCAAATATCCAACCCAATACTCAACAAATTAAAACTAAGAACAATTTTAATGGACACAATGCATGAAAATCCCAAAAAATGACGGAAGAAAACCCTTAGAAAGCGAAGGGACGTGTACTTGCTACACTAAAAAAAGGAAGTCGGGAGTGTGATCTAGGACAAGGAAGAATGAGATAAAAATCATGCTATGGAGGATCAAATTCTCTTAATTCAATTGAGTTTTCTTTCTTTCTCTAGGTAAAATGCTTGCAGAATTTAAAATTATAAGGGCAAATTTCCAATTGAGTCAATTTGAATGTATTGGCTTAATTTCGATCAATACACTTTGAGTATTAGGGTAGAAGTTGTGTTTGTGACCTATCATTCATATGACATGTTTGTTAAAGATGTAGTAGTCAATCCAAAGAGTTTGCATCACCATGTCGAGTTTCGTGCCATGTTTCATCATCAATGTTTCTAGGATCATTAAGGTATGAACGCTTATATTATGTTGAGCCTTGGAAATTTCGTTATTGGTGTTTAGATTATTTTAAAAGGTTTTAAAATAGCTTTATATTTTTTGAAGAGAAATATTTAATTTTATGCACGTCATTTTAACGATCTTCCTGGCTCGTTCGAATGAGATTTGGTAGCCTCGTTCGAACGACTTTTAACGATGTTCTCAAAAGATCATTTTTTTCTTCAACACTGACATCACATTATAAGTCTCTTCATTTATCATTCAAATGAGAATGGCTATGTAGTTTGAACGTCGTTCGAATAATCAGGTGCGAATTTTAAAAATTCAGTTTTGCTTGGCAATTTTTTCCTCAATTCCCCACTACTTATTTCCATCGATTTTAAGGAATGCGAGAGTGAAATTTCCTGAGAGACTTTCTCATCCTTTTTAGAGAGATATCTGTACAAAAGTCCATGAGAGGTTTTTTTATGATTCATGATTTATCTTTATAAAAAATCATGTTTACACCCAATTAGTTTAGATCCAAGATTCTACATTATATATGTTTTGAGAACGAGTTTTGGCACTGTTCTTTTCTCTACATTATTGAGAACTGTTTCTTATGGAGGATTCCATGCTTGTTGGTTTACAAACGGTGGACTCTGTATGCGTGACAGTTGTTGTATCTTATCAGTGGACTCCAAGGTGTGGGTGGACTCCTTTGTTGTCACTAAGCATATGTTGAAGGAATAAAAAGAGTCAAGGCTTACGGGGGTATCAAGTCATTATGTAAGTGATCTGTCATGTCTTTTTTTAATCCCGTAATTATGGATTTTATGACTGGGCCATCCGTGGTTTTTCTCATTTGGATTTTCCTTGTACATCGAGCATTGTGGTAGTTTATCTTATCTTGCAATTTTATATCTGGATGCATGCCGAGGTTAATAAGATAAAATTTGTTTCATCACGAAATCATCTTAATTGGTGTATTGATTAATTTGGGTAGTTTTCATATTTAACATTCATTTTGAATTTATCTTGTTTATGCGGAAAAATTAATTTGATGAATTATTATTTTTTCATTTGTCTTATGTAAATATCGAAACCATCCCATTCAAAATAGGGTCGTTGCCCCTTAATACGTGGTATCAGAGCAGTTGCACTAAATTATCGTGCTAGTTCCTTTTAGGCTTGAATATGGAAAATTTATCATTTACGAGGTATCCTATTTTTTATGGTTCTAACTACGTGTAGCACGTATCAGGTCAGCACTTAAGTCGTTAGATGAGTGGGCTTGGCAAGCGATTACTAGAGTTTGGTCTCTACCAACATGTTTAGTAGGGGAAGTTAGTATTCTTACACCCATTGAAATATGGAGTGAGGATGAGTGTCATTGTATGCCGTGAGCTAAGATATATGGCTTGTGAGAGTGGAAAAGAAAAGACTGCAAAATATTGCTAGTGCTTGTAAGTTCCATAAAAGGTTTTGAAGTATTTTCCCTCGGTTGATGGTTAAAATGATTTTTACTGTACCGTAGATAAAAGAGGCCATGCCATGGCACGCTAGATGTAAGGGGTGTGGGAATCTCATGCATCATCCGGTTGATTCACTCATCTGATAGCTTACAAATCCACGACATCCTTAATTTACAAAGAGACTGTGCAATGTCCGTCTTTCATTATCAACTAATGGGCATAACCATTTCGATAATTTAATCACTAATTAGAGTTATTGGCCAACTCTCATAGCGCTTTTAATTCTCCCTCCAACGTTGTGCATGAGAAAGGAGTTTACATTATAGTCATTATTATTACCCGGGCCGAAGGCTTTCGAGGATGATATCGATATTTTGTTAGCTCCATTAATCGGAGAACTTAAAGAGTTATGGGATAAAGATGTGAATGCAATTGACGCTCATAAGAATGAAGAGTTCACACTCAAAGTAATGGTGATGTGGGCAATTCATGACCTTCCTACTTATGGGAACTTTTCTGGTTGCAATGTTTATTATTATTATGGGTGTCCTATATGTGGGGAGGAAACTGAAGTCAATTAGCTACATCATATTTATGAGATGAGTTATATAGGTCATCATATATTTATACCTGTCGATCACCCTTTTAAGAATGACAAGTCTAAATTCTTACCTATACATCACAAGCATAAGATGGAACCTACTTGGCTTTTTGGTCAGCAGATTGAGGAGAAGGAAAAGGATGCAGCTGTGAGGAATAAGTATGTAGGAAAACACCCTCAGTTTGTATACCAAAAGCGTAAAGCTATGAGGTATCTAATCGACCCTAGTAAAATGAAGACATGGCCCAAACAATCAATATTTTTTGACTTACCATATTGGAAAGGTCATCTTGTAAGGCATCTAATTGATATGATACACATGGAGAAGAATGTTGAGGAATATATAATAGGAACATGCCTGGTTGGATCTCATTTAAAAGATGGAGAGCGAGCATGCCATGATCTACGGAATATGAAAATAAAGAAAAAATTATGGTTAAACAATGATCCAACAATATGAAGAATATCTATCTCCTTGGTAGCTTTCACATTGGTTATTCATGAGAAAAATATCACCCTAGACATGTTTTTTAACTTGAAGACTTCTACTGGTTATTCCGATAATTTTCATAGGGTACTAAGCTACCAAATAAATGGCCTGAAATAATGCAAGTCTCATGACTGGCACGTCATCATTCAATCAATCCCTCTTTTGTTTAGACATTTCTTCTTCGAGAACAAAGACCTACGTCAGGTGATTATGAAAATATGTTTGTGATGTACCATACTTTTTGCAAAAGTTGTAAACAGAAAGCACATTAAAATTGCAAAATCAACTTTAGACAAGGTAGTTTGTGTATTAGAGAAATATGTTCCTTCATCATTCTTCGATATCAGCGTTCACTTGCTTGGGCATTATGCGATGAGGGTTTATTATGTTGTCCCATTAGGTATTGTTGGATGTATCCTTATTTCTTGATGAAAACCATCAAACATTACATTTAAAATACACGGTATATTAGAGGGTGAGTTGCTAAAGAATATATAACTATGGATTCATCGTTATATACTCAGGATCATAAGCCGTAACTAGAGTTAAGGAGGTTCAATCCTCATAGATAACGAGTGATAATGGAACTTGACGAGTTTGAGGATTAATTACCTTTTGAAGACCCTAAAGGATGAGATTCACTAATCTATAATATGAGTAAGAAATTCGTTATGTCTTCGAATCGTAAAATGAATTTGAAGATTGGAGAGAGTATTGATTACTTTTGTTTAATTATATATATTCTCTATATTATGATATAAAATATACAGTTCACCTTTAGGAATTATGAGAATGATTTTGACCAAAATCATAGGAGAAATTGCACGACAAATGATTTTAGGGCATTGTTATCAAAAGAGGTAATTTACACCTCTTATGTGTGCGGTTATTTATTCACTTGTTGTAAAAATATGTCTTGATACATATTCATTAATAAATTTAGCTACTTAAAAGAGGTGATGTCTTTTGAAGGCTTGCACACTTAGAAAAAGGTCGTAGATTTTGTGCGAAAGAATTTAAAAAATTTAGCACCAACGATTTTTTTTCCGTCTCATTTCCATGTGAGGAAAGCCTTTTGACACAAGACAATTGAATTTAAATCTCTTCATTGACTACATGCATCATTAGCAAAAGCGATAAAAATCCAAAAGACAGGGTGCTAAACCATTATGGGATTATCCATTAAATCCTGATACTAGATTATTTACATTTCAAAAAAATCGTATTCTATTGTGTTTGAGCGAAGGTGGAGGACATTACAAATGCTTGTAACGTTGATCATGGCTTAAAAATGATCACGTTAAATTTATCCAATGTGAAGAGTAAATATCTAATAGTAGATGATCTGTTTATTTGTGCCTTTTAGGACGTAAAGTTGGTATTCTACTCAAAGTGCATAAACAATGGCAATTGGCCTATTATTGTGCGCGCTCCATTGGGTATGACTACTCAAGTGGATGCACTAAAGGCTCCTAAAGAGTTCTAGTATGTTGTTAATGATAGCCTTGATTTTAGTTTATTTATAGGAATATAAAGTAACAACACATTAGTTTAGCCTTGACAATCCTATTCGTATCATTTTATTATATTGGCCCATGACAATCCTATTAGTATTCAAATTGTATCTTTATATAATATTGGCTATTTTAGTTTGATTAATGAATATTTAGTTTAATTTATGAATGCTTAATTTGAATTATGAATGTTTAGATTGAATTACGAATTAACTAGGTTGGCACGATGCTTTACTTTAAATTATCAACTCCACGGTGTCAAATTGGTTTGACTATATGTCTGTCGCCCCTCTCAATAAACATTATACAAAAATGGTATCCATGTCTCTACATTAATTTTTTCAAATTTTACTTGTTTTCAGGTTAGGCATTTGTAGTTGGTCCCCATATGTGATTGGTATTTTAGTTTGGATCAATTAGTCACAAGCCATCCTTACATGTAAGACAATAAGTGAAGTGGCTAGTGGTTATTACAATTTTCTTTGTTTTAAAATTATATGCCTAAACAACAGGTCAATGTGATGTGAGTATTGTAAAGTAGTTATAATATATTTGAATTATGCCTGAATTGGTTGCTGAATATAGGATTTTTGGGGGCTTGTATAAAATATTATTTTATTAAATGGATAAGGCCGCGGCCCTAATCCGCGACCTCAAATTTTTTTTGTTAAAAATAAATAAGTAATTGTTCACAGTTAAATATCGTGACCATTTATTTATTTAAAAAATTGGGGGTCACAGATTAGGGTTGTTTTCAAATTTGAGTCGTGACCGTGGGATTATAGATTTTTTGTGTGGCCGTGGTACCAATATTATTCCACCCTGATCACGGTCGAGGTCCATGACCATCTTTGGTGTATGGTTTAGTGTTATATCCCCAAAGTAAAAGAAATAATTATTGGTGGGATCCAACCAATACTCGACCAGAGTCGTTGCAACATTAGGGTTACAAAAAGAAGAGTCACACATAATATATAAAACAGACCCGTAGCCAACCGAGCGCAGCAACGCATTCAAGAACTCCAATGCCTCCGCTGAAAAAGTATATAAGTCTCATAAAGATACCTGATTCCTACAGATATCCACTTGAAAAAGTAAACAATAAAATTCTAAGTAGTAAGCAAACAATATCTCATTTAATATAAAAAATTATAATCTATAAAAAATGGCTTGCTGATGTAAGACATCCCACCATGTCACCTAGCTTCATATCATCCCAAGGTTTCCCCTGTACACCTCCATGGTCCCTAAAATACATTTTCTATATGTTGGGTATTGATATTATACCTATGATATTTAATTGATTATTCATTAGAAAAAAGAATAATTTTATATTATAAAAACTTTGTTGCCCATGAACTTTGATCGATTATTAATTTGAAGAAGAACAATTTGATATTACAAAAACTTCGCTACCTAATATCTTTAATTGATTATTCATTATAAATAATAATAATAACTGGGGTTCGAATCATGATACCTTTGCAGATCTTGTAGATGATCTAAATGAGGAGAATTATTTATAAAGAAGACGATGTTGCTTATTTGCTTTCAATTCCAAACCCTTTTTAGAATCTAATATTAGCGTTGAATCTTCTAGTATATAATATTTCTAAGGTAACCCTTGTGTGTGGGAGCTCTTGAGGATGAAAACTTGATGAAATATAAGATAAATCAGTTTTTCTCTCCTCACCCCTCCACAAAATATAAATAATGTCCCCCCTCCTCTTTTTCTCTCCCTCTCTTAAACTCTTAGGTGTGATAATAAAACTTAAACATTTTCCCTAGATCCATATTTATAGTTACTTGAAGTGATATTGATCAAATTAGAGTTTCCATAGAGTTTGGGCTTACTATGTGGGTGTTGAGTATACTAGGGACCCAAGACTAATAATTAAATTGGATTCCCAATGAAGATATTAAATTCCATACTACTCCCTATTCTATATTTTCTTCTCGGCTTTATTGTAGTTAATTTCACTAAATAATTACAATTTCACTCCAATTTATTTATCTCGTAATTACTTAAATAATTAGGTCATGTTTGCAAAGTTAAATGACCCATAATTTGGTTCATGTATAAAGCATACAATACCTGCTTGGTGAAATATAATCCTATGCCAATAGATTTTCACCAACATCTTATTAACTCATTAATCTAAAGCTTAATATATTTGATACTTTATGGACTTATAAAATAATCCATTGATCGAATTTACTGGTATAATAAAAAATTATAAGTTTATCAAGAGGATATTATAATCGAAAATATCTCCGAGGTACGGATTCCTCTGTATTATGATCTCAGATATGTTCACACAATGATTGTCCAACTTACAAAGATTTACACCTAATAAATCGATTCACACTCATAATAATCAAAACAACAATTATGTGTACATTCAATCCTCATTATAACTGGTATTAAGAATTTATATACCATTTGCAAACATTGTGAGATCGTAATACATTCCTAATGTATTTGTACGATCCACATTGAGCTATCATACATGTTCCTGAACCATTAGGCATGTTTCTGTAGTCAAGATTAGGTTCTAAGATCGTAATTGTAGATTTAACGATATATGTGAACTTTATATATTGGTTGTGATCTATTCAAGTGAATTAGAAATCAAAATTCTGATCTTCTGCGATCAGACCGAACCCAACTCACCAAAATTCTAACTAAGTGCAATTGGCAACACATTCTCATAAATATGATTTTTATTTCAAAATTAACTTGACACTCCTTTATCAGTTTATAAACGTAATACATAGTATTAAGAATTGAATTCCAACAATCTCCCACTTAGTCTTAAGCTTATATCCCTATACATCTAACACCCATTCCCTCTATATGATTATCTAAAGCTTTTGTTGGTAAGATCTTTGTAAAAGGATCCATCAGGTTTCTTGAGATGCAATCTTGGTCATAATGTTGCCGTGTAATTACATGATCTCCCATATTAAATGATACTTGTTGTAATACCTGTTATTTTTCATGTATCGGATGGCCATTCTGATACGCCAAAGAAAATGCATGTTAAATCAATTTATATCATTCTTAGAATCACGGTAATAATAATAATAATAATAATAATAATAATAATAATAATAATAATAATAATAATAATAATAATAATAATAATAATAATAATAATAATAATAATAATAATAATAATAATAATAATAATAATAATAATAATAAACAACGTTATTTTCGATTTAACCCCCAAAATTAAAAGCCTAGTTACTCTTCAGGATGGAGTGGAAGAAGGGAGGGGATTGTCGAAAGTGAAAAATGATCCAATGAATTCGAAAGAATGGAATGAGGCCCCGTATGAGATGAAATCTCATGTATTGTTATTTATAAAGTATGACATACTTTTTACCATTTTCATTATCACACAATGGGCATTGGTTCAATTTTTATAATTCATTCAATTGTGAAATGAAATATCAAAACGTGTGTGTATCTAAGGAATAATCAATTCTTTGACAGCCCTTAAAATCCATAAATGGATTGATCGATTCTAATATAAAATTCACAAGACCGAAAAATAATTTGTAACATTCTAGGCATAACGAGGTAAATGCATGTGGTAAAAGTAAAGACAAAGATAAAGAATAAAAACTGGATAAGTTAAAATATCTCTCATTCCATCCAAATTACAATAGAATAAAACTCCAACTTTGGAATATAATGAATCTCAATAGTCCAATATCCAACTCTAAATAATTTCACCAATATAAATAAATGTATCTCGTACAAAAGCCTGACTCGGGAAAACTGAATAAATACAACGGAGTAAAACTGAAATATAAAAGACTATAGGATTGTGAATGAACTACATGATCGAAACCTGCGTCCTTGGAACTAATAAATAGAATTGATGAGGAACTTTTCCAACAAGTAGCTCAAGTCCATGGCGACGACTACGACCTAAGATTTGTAAAAATAGTTTGACATAGAGGATTAAACCTAGAAATATCCAATGAATAAGAAAATAACTACGTTAGGGCCACAATTATAATAACACATCTTTCTCTAGTATTTAGGTTGATTTTAGGTTATCCCAACCTCAAAAACTTAAATAAACATGTGGTACTAATCCCAGTTCGGGAATGTATCCATATTCTCTGAATTTATATTTAATTAGATAGTCTTCACTTGAACATTCTTAAATTTGTCTTTTAATTAACTCACTCTTACTATAATAGTAATATCCTACTTTAAGAGTATGCGTTTATTTTAATAGTCTCAAGTTATGTTTCCAAATTTATAACTCTAGTGTATCATATTTTAATATTCCAGAGTCATTATTTATATATACACCTCTAGTATATTTCATTTCAACATTCCATTTTCATAATCTCATAGGTTTACACATAATGTATAATACATTCATCTACAGGTTCAACAAATGCAATATCATAAAATCCAGAATATCAGTGAGTGTGCTCAAATCACCTCATTTCATAAGCGGTAATGCACAACCCAAAATGCAAAGTGCAAAAGCATACTCCTATGCCTTTAGAAATCACTCGTGCCACTACTATGTATAACTATAGGACGTCCTAACCTTATAGCCTCAAAACAACAACAATAAGGGAAATCATTACGTCATCAGACCAAATATATGACCCTATAAACGAAGGCTATATAATAGAATCTAGGCCCAGTATCCTACTCGGGAGACAGGTACCTCAACACGTAGGATCAGGGTAAATAAGACTTAGGTAGAGCGGGTCTCTATCATCTATAATACCACGCGCGATCAATATCGTATGCGCCCCATCAAATTCCTACTAATAGGTTACCCAATAGTACACACACATCCCCCCCGGTATGATTGCACATAATTTAAGAAAATTAGCAAAAAACTGACTCAGTTGGGTTACACAAATACTATCTTTTATTTCATGTTATTATGCACATTATAACATTAATCATTTGAATATATTTTATCCCAAACCATAAGGATTGATAAAAATAGACATCGTCCTGTAAAACTACTTTAGATAACTTATTTCAAACTAACGACAAACCTACTTGATGGTTTAAAAATATGTTCATGTTTATTTTATAGGATCTACACAATCTTATAGTGTTAGCTGACATTACAGATTTTGACTCGAATCTAAGGGTCTCTAAAGTCAATATTAATCCCCAAATTACTGCCACTATTTTGATCTTAATTATATTAAAGTCTCTGAACTAAAACAAAGTTAAAACTCAGATAAAAATGCCCCTAAACCAAACCAAACTCGAGCACTACTCAAGGCTAGATTGATTTAGGCCAGGTATGGATCAATCTGATGGGCCCAATGCCTTCCTCTTCTTCTTGCTTTTTTCTCTTATGGCCGTAGCTAAGAACCTGCAACTCCTACAACCTTAATACCTCAAATTTAAACCACACCCTCTATACACAATCAACATATAAGTGCTAAAAGTTTTAGATGATTGATCAATCATTTAAAGGTCTAGTCACATTATTTATGAAATGTACTACTCCAAATTTTTCATTAATTAGATATTTCTTATGACATGTTAGTGTTATTTAATATATATATATATATATATATATATATATATATATATATATATATATATATACGTAATTCCATCATATGTTGCGTGAATACACATTGCTTAGATATTGACGAACACACGTTAATTCACTAAGTTAAACATTTAAGTGACTTAGTGTTATGAACGACTATGGAATGGTCAGGGTCTAGGTGCTGGGGATGCCTTGTTTGAATTATTCCTTCGGTATTGGGTCCCACCAATAATGAAGTAGGTTCTTATAATACTGAGTCAAACTTGACTAATTAATAATAAATATTTAAACTTAAGCTACGCATATTAGCTTACTAATTAATTCATTTAATGAGATCATTCATTCCTAAAAATTTTTTTGGATAACAAGCCTAAAGGTTTTGTTGTTGATAATATCTTGGGTTTGGTTCACGAGACATTTTAAAAGTCTGATTTGCGTTTAAAATGGTAGAATATTGGTCCGTTGGGTTAGCATATGGGTTAGGCCAAGTTTTATGCCATTTGGAGCTTATTATGTGCTTATTGGGTTAACGCTATTTTAAGGTCTTAGCATAATTTTTGGTTTATGGATTATAATAACCTAAATAACTAAACTTAATTCACATAATACAATTGGAGAGGAACCCTAGCTGCTAAGGAGGAAGAGGAAGAACCTAAGCTTAAAGAACTGGGGGATTTTGAGGATTGATTGTACAATCATATTAAGGAAAGTCTGTTTAAAAAGCATAATTAGGTTTGTGTTATAGTAATTCTAATATGTTGGAAAATGTTTCTTTAACCTTATAATTTAATTTATACTATAAATAAACCTAATTTCATGATTAATATTAATCATTTACAAAACATATTTTATGCATTGAAGAATAAATGAAAGTTTGTTAATGAATCAACTAATTAATCCACAAATTGATGTAATCTGATCTTATAATTGTTAGATATAAATTAATTTTATTCTGTAAAATCCTCACTTTATTTGATAATGAATTATAATTCATATGTTAATTACATCCATCTTATGTAGAACATGAACTTAACATTAACTTCATAAATTTTGTGATTAAACCCCTTATATTTTTTTAATCACCTAAAACGTGTAGAAACATGTTACTAACTATTATATTATGTTTATCTATGAAGGTGATGGGTTATTATTATTGTGTGAAGGCTTTTAAAAGTTCTCTAGTTCTCAGAGGGTTTATACAAATTGACAAACACACCAATTTTTAATATTTCAAAATTATTTTCACCAATTAAAGTTGTGTCGTGAAAAGAATTACCTAATTTTATCTTATCCTAAGCATGCATCTATGTGTTATAAGCAAGAGTAATATAAATAAATCACACAACACGATGATGTATGAGAAAAACCCATAATAGAAAAAACCACGGATGACCCAATCACACAAGTCCACTACAATAGAGGTCTATAAACAAAAACAACTTATACTTACTCAGCGACTTGACG
This sequence comes from Sambucus nigra, assembly GCA_949130495.1. NCBI lineage: Eukaryota > Viridiplantae > Streptophyta > Magnoliopsida > Dipsacales > Adoxaceae > Sambucus > Sambucus nigra. The sequence goes on from CASBWL010000008.1 coordinate 1,068,808, forward strand.
CCTTTAAGCCTTAACGTGCTTCCTTGTGCCTTTTCACCTTTTTCTCAACGAATGTTGGATGCTTTCCAATAACCAACACAATGCAGGTGCTTTACCACATCTCAGTATCCTACCGATTTTACTTGGCTCTTGACTGGTCCAACCATCACACAAAGCATATACGGTCTCCACCGATTCGAAACACTCTCAATATTAGCAACAAATAATGTTGGTGAAGCACACAACATATATAAAACACACATAAGATTTTGTAAGATGTATATCAAATCTTGAGTGTAAACTAGAGTTTCGAAGGTTTAATATTTGACTTGAAAAATCATTTTTGCAAACCTTTCTCTCAGAAAATCTATATCAGCCCTCCTATTTATAAAAAAAATGAAAAAACGATGACAAAAAAAATTGAGAAAACTTATTCTAACAAAAAACGAGGATCGTTAAAACGAACTGAGCATTATCATTTAAACGAAATAAATCTCGTTCGAAAAAACTTGCTAAACTCGTTTGAACAGACTTGAAATGAGCCTTGAATGAAAATTCTCTACAAAATAGAAAATTCTTGTTGGAACCTCATTTGATGGTAGTTTGGACGAAAACCTATTTATAATTTGAACCAAATGGGAACTCATTCGAACAAATAGTCTAATCTCATTTTAACGAGCATAAGAACTTATTCGAATGACTTTAAACGAAAACCATTTTTTCTTTAAAAAAATCTTTTCATAAAAAATGCTTAAAAACATTTTATAAAACAAACATGCAAAAAATAAATCTAGGGGATAAACATAATATATATTCACACCTCATGAGATCCATCGAATGTTGAAGAAAAGACCCGATTTGAAACTCGACGTGTACTCGATTTTACTTTAACTTGGCTGCTATGGCCTTCAATCAAACCCTTAGTTATAATTCAAACAAGTTTTGTCCAAACAGAATAAATAAAATATTATTACAAATTTACTCGATTGGAAAGTTTCTCTTACAAATCTCCCCTTATGGCTATTCTGAGACAAAACTCAAAAATAAAAAACTATTGCACCGATAAGCTCACCGAGGACTCAATCCCAACCTTCAAAGAAAAAAGTACATACATTCGACAGATACAAACTTGAGTAGCATTTCTCTTGTGAAACTTTTCACCATCGTTTCTAAACCTGCACACTTAACATACCTTTCAAATGGAAAAATAATATAATAAGTATAAATCTCATATGAAAATAAAAGTTCAACTTTGTGAAATATCTCCCCCTTAGAGTATGCATCCTTAGGTTTAATCTCTTCCCCTTTTGCTCGGGAATAGACAAAGGTAAAGTGAACAATATAAACCAACTTCTCCACCTAAATGTAACACATGTGAACATAAACTAAAACAAGATGTAATACCCCGTAATTTTATTGATTTTTATTTAATGGAATAATTGAATTAAATGAGAATTAATTTGGAAATTAATCCGGAGGTAAATACTAGCTAGATGTGAGTTGGTATTTGATTATGATGTTAGAATAAAATATTACTGAGAATATGTGGTAATATATGAGTATTGAAAATATTAAAATTGTCGCGAGGCAGAAATATGATAATTTCAGAAATTAAGTTGGGACGCGCGTGTCAGTCGCGTCAGGAATAAAATTAATTAGGTTAAAAAGTAAATTATATTTTTATCAACCAAATGGTCATTTTGAGTGGGCCAAAGTGTTCGGAACGGTCGAAATAGTCAAAAAATACTAGTTGGGAGTTTAGTTTGGGTCCCGGGGAATCTTTAGGCCAAACCGGCAACCCAGAAGGGTATTTTGGTAATTTTAAAAATTGAGGAATTAAAACCCACGAATTTTAGAGTTTAATTATATATTATTAGAGAGGCCACTAAGGCCATTATCAACAAAATACAAGAGAGTGGGCTATGGGGGTTTTGAGAGAAGTTGGAGAGAGGTTACAAGAGGTCCAAACCAAAACCATCAACCATCACCACCATTCTGGAAGGATTTGTGACAAGAAAGAGGAGATAATAAACCTATAATCACCGATAACAAATCTGAAGAACAAAACTAAGGCAAGTGATTTGATGTTATTAAGTTCACTGAATATTTCCTCCATGTTTAGTGTAGAAACTGTTTATGCCTTAAAAGTTTTGATGAAAAACCCAATGGGATTGTTGTGAAACTCATGATTTTGGATAGGGATTGCATGTAGAATGGTTATGGACGAATTCAATACCCAAAAATGTAACTTTTGATGGTTTGAAAACGGATTAATAACGAGTCTTTGTAGTCAATTAAATTATGGATTCATGTTCATAGGGTTTGGGGCAAGATTTGAGGATTTATGATAATTGCATGTTGATTAGGAGGATTTGACCCCAAAAATATGTTAAGGAGTGACCTAGGAGGACTTAGAGTAGTTTGAAAACATTAAAAATTAATTGGGATGATCTTAGGATGGATTTAGAGAAGAGGAATTGAAGAAAAAACGAAGTTGGGAAATTTCTGGGCGTTCTCTGTCATCTCGTTAGAAGATCAACCCAGGTCGTTCGAACGACCTCGTTCGAACGAGCTTTGAACGAGGTTCCAGTTCCCCTTATAACGAGTTTATAGTTCATTCTAACGACACTCGTTCGAACGACCTCGTTCGAACGAGATTTCAGTTACTTCTAACGAGTTCACAAAATGGTCTTTTTAGGCCCGATTTTAGTTTGGAACTTTCCGTAGGCTTATCTAATTGAGTATTATTATTCCTTGGTGATTAGTGAGTATAGTTGTGACATTGGAGTACGTTGAGATTTTAAACTTAGAATTATATAATAGAATGGGTAACTTCTATGGGTTAGGTTGTAAGCACTTGAAATTTGCAACGTGAGAAGAGTTGACAATCTATATTGTATATTATTCGGGGACGTGTAAGTGTGCAACAATTAATGACGGTATAGGAATGTAAAATATACCTCTATTAATATTATAAGATATCTAATATGTGTGAATTCTTAGTATATATGTTTATCCGTGTATAACATACCTACCATACTTGCTATCACGGGAGGTCGGCGTTCGATCAGGGCCATCTAATCTTTGTGTGCCTACGGGGGGTGGGGGGGATTTAGATTGGTACCTTGAGGACATAGGTCAGAGAATGACTTATTGGTGAGTTAATAAGTCTGCTGATCATGGGAGCATAGGTATGTGCGTGACCCATGAGATATGAACTATGTTCGCCTCCATTATGTATGATTGTTACTTATTGAAACGGTTCCTGTGAGATTCGAAATACGTGGTCCTTATGTACGTGATGTACCAGGATTTGATAGCAGAGTATGTGTGCACCGCAGCTTAGCCTAGGGGTGCAATTATTGTATATTTATGATGAGATTAATATACTGATTATTGAAATGGACTGTTTATATAAGTGAAAGTGTGAATAATTGTAACATTTTTAGTAGAGTTAAAAATGGAAAATTCTTAGTAATTATTATAACAAATTCTGAGGAATAAAAAGTAAGACTCTTCGTTTAAATTAAGATGTCGAGAATTGAACTTTAATTTTAAAGTAAAGTCAGGTTATGGATTGGACTAGTTAAATAGTGGAATAACTAGAACGGGTACGGGGACGTTAAGAGTGCACCATTAGTTGAGAGGTGAGGAACTCATGTGAGTGCACGCACTATCATGTATTTTATATTCACTCTTTAATGATATTAAACACTTGCTATATTTTAAACTATTTTCACAATCGGGCTCTGACCCGTTTGCTTTCAAATCTATTTTCTTGTAAAAACCTTTTAGGTGCCCAGTCACAAGGACATCAAGCTTAGAAGTTCCATTCCAGTGACGTGCTGTAGCTGCTGTGGAAGTTACAGGACCTCGATAGTAGACGCCTCCACTTTCTGCTTGACTCTATTTCATAATTGTTCATCTTTAGGGCATGTCGCCCCTTTTATTTTAGAGACATCTTATTTACTCAGTTCTATGTCAGTTTTGGATTTAATTAATTAGAAATTCAGATTTTATATTTGGTTGTATTCAGTATTCGAATTATTCAGAGGAGTATTCCTCCAGATTCAGTCTATTACATTGTTATTATATTACGACTATGATGTGGTTGTGGTATTAGTATTTCATAATTTAATTTTGTTGTATGTTAATCTAATCTAATTAAAATTGAAAACTCACTTTTTAAATATTAGGTGGCTAGTAATTGTTAAAAATGTTTTCGATAGTGATGCTATGAACTGAACCAACTTGACATTTTGTATTAATTGGAATAAAGGAGTAGCTACCCGGTATTTATTTCGTTCGGGTGTCACAGGTGGTATCAAAGCGTCAGGTTCTAGTGTCCTTAGGATCTGTACGGCTTGTTATGTTTCCGCCGAGCATTCTTTGATGTAGAGCCCCATATTTTAGGATTGTTGTACTCTTTTATGTATCTTACGCTCTTAAGCTATTTTGAGATAATAACTGTGAACTTATAAGACTTATCTCTCCTTTCAAATGCCTCCACGACATGCACAGCGAGTTCCCAGGGATGCTCAGCCCGAGCCACAGCCTGCACCAGTTCAGGGCACCATGAATGCCGCAGAGGTTGCCGCTATTATGACCTAAGCGGTAAATGCCGCTCTAGAAGTTGTGCAGCAGGCACCGCCTCAGGCACCGGTAGTAGCACTAGTACAGGCTCATGCATTCTCGTTTGCTTGGAAAGGTGTTCGTGATGCTTTTCATAAGGCACACCCTTCGGAGTTTGCAGGTAGTTCCGACGTCATTTTGTCCAGTCAGTGGAAGAAGTACATCCAAAGACACTTGAGGATGTATGAGTGCACGGATGTGCAGAGACAAATACTGGCTACTTTTAAGCTGGTAGGGTTAGCGTTGTAGTGGTGGGAGTCCATTTCCACCACGGAGGATAGAGATGTTCTTACCATTCAGGAGTTCTGGGTGCGGTTTGATCGCAAGTACTTTCCCTCAGCAGTTCACAGCGAGATGAGGAGAAAGTTAATGAACCTCAAGTAGGAGGGGAAGACAGTGGCAGAGTATGAGGCCGAGTTCACAAATCTTCTGAACATCATTCCCGGTGAGATTTCGACTGAAGAGAAGAAGATACAGAAATTCATGGATGGATTGACTTGGACGATCCGTCAGCACTTGCTAGGAAATATCTCGTTGGCCACTTATTCTGATGTGGTTAACGCAGCACTGCTTCACTGCCAGGGCCACCATTTTTACTTGGCCGAGGGTAAGCGATCAGGAGAGTCTAGCCATCAGGTAAGGACAGGGGGGAATGGTGCCAGCGGGGCACAATTAGCTCAGGGTCAATACAGGCAGATTGATCAGAATTCCTAGAAAGGGATTCTAAGAGATTTAGATCTGGAGGTTTCAAAAATGGTCAGGGAGGTTTTCGTCATGGCCAGCAGGGTCAGCACGGCCAGCACGGTCAATAGCAACAGTTTCAGCAGGGCCAGCATGGTTAGTGGAGGAATGGCAACGGTCATCAGGGCCGTGGGCAGTAGGGTCAGAGAGGGGGAAACTTTTTGGGGAAATGTTTTATTTGTGGCAAGGTTGGCCACAAGCGTCAGGAGTGTACTGATAAGGGCAGGTCCCCACAGCAGCAGCAGCAGGGTGCTCGACAAGAGCCCCAGAGGCCTATGTTTCTCACCGCCCTCCCAGCACCACCGTAGATGCCAGCTTTGCCACCTATCCCAGCAGTCCCAGTCCAGCAGGGACAGCTTCAGTACGGGCGAGTTTATCAGCTCCAGCAGGCTGCAGTCGCATAGGATCCACCTGTTATTGAGGGTGTGTTCTCTATTCGGTGAACTATGGGGTATATTTTATTTGATACGGGAGCCACACACTGTTTCATTGCCACAGGATTTGCACGCATTATAGAGTTGTTAGACACTGTAGAGAGCACGATTACTAGCGTAGATTCACCGTTGAGTAGGGGTTCTGTAATTTCTCTTATTTGTAAAGGTGTGGGTATAGAGATTGGGAGGTTTACTTTGCCTGCTGATATGTTAGTATTAGATATAACTGAGTACGATGCGATCGTTGGTATGGATTGGCTAGTTGCGTATCGAGCCATGAATGATTGTTTCAGCAGGAGTATTATTTTTGCCATACCAGGGCAGGAGATGTTCCTAGTGGCAATGCCTCATCCTAAGGGTGGATCGTCCACTCACTTGTATTATATAGAGAAGGAGACCTCTAAGGAAGTGGTAATACCACTCAATTCGATTCCCATTGTTATTGAGTTCGCTGATGTATTTCAGGATATTTCGGGGTTACCGCCTAGTAGGGAGATAGACTTTATTATCGATTTGACGCCAGGCACTCGACTAATAGCCCGCGCGCCTTACCGTATGGCTCCATCAGAAATGAGGGAGTTATGAGATCAGATAGAGCAGCTGTTGGGTCAGGGGTTTATCCGTAGGAGTACCTCACCATGGGGTACCCCTGTACTGTTCATGAAGAAAAGAAATGGATCGTTGAGGTTGTGTGTGGATTACCGGGAGTTGAATAAAGTCACGATACATAATAAGTATTCGTTGCCCCGAATCGATGACTTATTCGACCAGTTGAGAGGAGCTTCCTTCTTCTCAAAGATTGACTTACGATCGGGATACCATCAGTTGCGTATCAGGGAACAGGATGTCTCGAAGACTGCCTTCTTAACGAGATATGGTTCCTATGAATTTCGGGTTATGCCATTTGGCCTAACCAATGTCATGTTTATGGACTTGATGAATAGGGTATTCAGAGAGTTCTTTGACCAGTTTGTCATCGTCTTTATTGATGACATTCTAGTTTACTCCCAGACAGAGGAGGAACACGTCGATCACGTGAGGCAGGTTTTGCAGACACTGCGTCAGAACGAGCTATATGCAAAGTACGAGAAGTGTGGTTTTTGGCTAAAGGAGGTTCAGTTTTTGGGGCACATCATTTCAGACCGGGGGATATCGGTTGATCCGAGGAAAGTATCGACGGTGAGAGAGTGGGGATAGCCCACGACATTGACTGAGATCTATAGTTTCTTGGGCCTAGTAGGATACTACAAAAGGTTTATTCGGGGTTTCTCTAAGATAGCGGGTCCTTTGACACATCTGACTCGCAAAGGTGTTCCATTCATCCGGAGCGATGTCTGTCAGTTGGCATTCGTTGAGTTGAAGGACAAATTGACCTCAGCGCCTGTGTTAGCATTGCCCAGATCGGGAGTTGAGTATCTAGTCTACACCGATGCCTACTTACAAGGACTTAGAGGTGTACTACAATATGAGAGTCAGGATATAGCTTATGCTTCCCGTAAGCTTAAGCCTCACGAGAAGAATTACCCCACCCACGACTTGGAGTTAGCGGCAGTCGTATTTGCTCTTCGGATTCGGAGACATTATCTCCTGAGGGAGAAATTTCATTTATTCACGGATCATAAGTCCCTACAATATCTCTTCACGCAGAAAGAATTAAATATGCGTCAACGTAGGTGGCTTGAGTTCGTGAAGGATTATCAGTTCAATATCCAGTACCACCCGGGAAAGGCTAACGTAGTAGCAAACGTGTTGAGCCGTAGGCTAGTAGGTGAGGTGGCCGCAGTGTTGAAAGAAAAGTGGAAGGAGTTGGGACACCAGGATGCAGTGGCCCGATCATTCATGTATGTGATGACTGTTACGCCTCAGATTGTTATGAGAGTGATACAGGCCCAGACAAAAGACTCATTCTGTCAAGAGCAGATAGTTCGATTACTAGAAAAGGGAGCTGAGTCCTATACCGTTAGTTTAGATGGGGGCTTAGACTTCAATGGGAGACTGGTTGTTCCGGGAGGGGAAGACTTGCGACACGAGGTAATGTCAAAGTCGCACGGCTCGCGATACATCCTGGTGGGGATAAGATGTACCAGGATATGAGGCGACAGTACGGGTGGAGCAGGATGAAGAGAGATATTTCCGAGTTTGTTTCAAATTGTGCCACTTGTCAGCTGGTAAAAGTGGACCATCAGAGACCGGCAGAACTTCCACAACCGTTAGAGGTTCCTATGTGGAAATGGGAAAGCATTTACATGGAATTTATCAAGGGCTTACCTACTTCGCATAGGGGTCACAACTCCATATGGGTAATCTTGAATAGATTGACCAAAGTTGCTCATTTTCTGCCAGCCCGGACAGACTACACTATGGGACAGTATGCCCAGATTTTCATTGCGGAGGTAGTAAGACTTCACGGGGTGCCTCTCAATATCGTGTCTGACCGAGACAAGATATTTGTTTCACAATTTTGGGAGAGTTTCCAGGAGGCCATGGGTACGGAGTTGCGCCTGAGTACGGCGTATCACCCGCAGACAGATGGGCAAACTGAGCGGACGAATCAGATGTTGGAAGACATGTTGTATATGTGCGTACTAGACTTTGGAGGTGGTTGGGAGCAGTACCTTCCACTGGTGGAGTTTTCTTATAACAACTCTTACCAGTTCACAATAGGTATGGCTCCATTCGAGGCATTGTATGGTAGAACTTGTCGTTCCCCAGCATGTTGGTTAGAGGTGGGGGATAACAAACTCCTTGGTCCGTAAGTGATTCAGGATACTTCGACAAGGATAGAGATGATACGGAGCCGTATTCGGGTAGCTCAGGACCGATAGAAGAGCTATGATGATGCCAAGAGGTTCTTTAAAGAGTTCAAGGTGGGGGACCAGGTGCTACTCAGAGTATCTCCGATGAAGTGGATTATACGTTTTGGGAAGAAGGGGAAACTGGCACCAAGATATGTGGGGCCATTTCCTATCATCAAGCGGATTGGGCCAGTAGTGTATAGACTTGGGTTACCGGAGCACTTGCACAGGATTCATGACGTGTTCCATATCTCCTCGCTAAGGAGATATCTTAGGGACGATTTGGCCCGTACTCACATTGCTTTAGAGGACATCGATCTATAGCCTGATAATTCCTACGAGGAGGGGCCGACTGCCATTCTGGACCACAGCGAGAGAAAACTGAGGTCGAAGATAGTACCATTAGTACGTGTTCAGTGGCGGCATCGTAATGCTGAGGAGTCCACATGGGAGCGCGAGGATGAGATGCGTGAATGTTATCCAGAGTTATTTCTACCAGGTATTCTTTAGTTTCGAATTTCGGGATAAAATTTTGCTATAAGGGGGGAAGTATGTAATACCCGTAATTTTATTGATTTTCATTTAGTGGATTAATTGAATTAAATGAGAATTAATTTGGAAATTAATCCGGAGGTAAATACTAGCGAGATGAGAGTTGGTATTTGATTATGATGTTAGAGTAAAATATTACTGAGAATAAATGGTAATATATGAGTATTGAAAATATTAAAATTATTGCGAGGCAGAAATACGACAATTTGGGAAATTAAGTTGGGACGCGCGTGTCAGTCACGTAAGGAATGAAATTAATTAGATTAAAAAGAAAATAATTTTTTTATCAACTGAATGGTCATTTTGAGTGCACCAACGCGTCCGGAAGGGTCGAAATAGTCAGAAAACACTAACCGGGAGTTTAGTTTGGGTCCCGGGGAATTTTTAGGCCAAATCGGCAACCCAGAAGGGTATTTTGGTAATTTTAAAAATTGAGGAATTAAAACCCACGAATTTTAGAGTTTAATTATATATTATTAGAGAGGCCACTAAGGCCGTTATCATCAAAAGACAAGAGAGTGGGCTACGGAGTTTTTGAGAGAAGTTGGAGAGAGGTTACAAGAGGTCCAAACCAATCCATCAACCATCACCGCCATTCTGGAAGGATTAATGACAAGAAAGAGGAGAGAATCAACCTATAATCACCGACAACAAATTTGAAGAACAAAACTAAGGCAAGTGATTTGATGTTATTAAGTTCAATGAATATTTCCTCCATGTTTAGTGTAGAAACTCTATATGCCTTGAAAGTTTTGATGAAAAACCCAATGGGATTGTTGTGAAACTCATGATTTTGGATATGGATTGCATGTAGAATGGTTATGGACGAATTTAATACCCAAAAATGTAACTTTTTATGATTTGAAAACGGATTAATAAGGAGCCTTTGTAGTCAATTAAATTCTGGATTCATGTTCATAGGGTTTGGGGCAAGATTTAGGGATTTATGATAATTGCATGTTGATTAGGAGGATTTTACCCCAAAATTATGTTAAGGAGTGACCTCGCAGGACTTAGAGTAGTTTAAAAACATTAAAACTCAATTGGTATGATCTTAGTTTGGATATAGAGAAGAGGAATTAAAGAAAAAACGAAGTTGGGAAATTTCTAGGCGTTCTCTGTCATCTCGTTAGAAGACCAACCTAGGTCGTTCGAACGACCTTGTTTGAACGAGTTTCTAACGAGGTTCCAGTGCCCCTTCTAATGAGTTTATTATTCATTCAAATCCATTCGTTCGAACGACACTCATTCGAACGACGTCGTTCGAACAAGATTTCAGTGTCTTCTAACGAGTTCACAGAATTGTCTTTTTCGGCCCGATTTTAGTTTTGATCTTTCTGTAGGCTTATCTAATTGAGTGTTATTATTCCCTGGTGATTAGTGAGTATAGTTGTGAGAGTGGAGTACATTGAGGTTTTAAACTTATAATTATATAATAGACCGGGTGACTTCTATGGGTTAGGTTGTAAGCACTTGAAATTTGCAACGTGAGAAGAGTTGACAATCTATATTGTATATTATTCGGGGACGTGTAAGTGTGAAACAATTAATGACGGTATAGGAATGTTAAATATACCTCTATTAATATTATAAGATATCTAAGATGTGTGAATGCTTAGTATATATGTTTATCCGTGTATAACATACCTACCATACTTGCTATAACGGGAGGTTGGCGTTCGATCAGGGCCATCTAATATTTGTGTGCCTACGGGGGGGGGGGGATTTAGATTGGTACCTTGAGGACATAGGTAAGAGAATGACTTATTGATGAGTTAATAAGTCTGCTGATCATGGGAGCATAGGTATGTGCGTGACCCATGAAATGTGAATTATGTTCGCCTCCATTATGTGTGATTGTTACTTATTGAAATGGTTCTTGAGAGATTCAGAATACGTGGTCCTTATGTACGTGATGTACCAGGATTTGATAGCAGAGTATGTGTGCACCACAGCTTAGCCTAGGGGTGCAATTATTGTATATTTATGATTAGATTAATATACTGATAATTGAAATGGACTGTTTATATAAGTGAAAGTGTGAATAATTGTAACATTTTTAGTAGAGTTAAAAATGGAAAATTCTTAGTAATTATTATAACAAATTCTAAGGAATAAAAAGTAAGACTCTTCGTTTAAATTAAGATGTCGAGAATTGAACTTTAATTTTAAAGTAAAGTCAGGTTATGGATTGGACTAGTTAAATAGTGGAATAACTAGAACGGGTACGGGGACGTTAAGAGTGCACCATTAGTTGAGAGGTAAGGAACTCATGTGAGTGAACGCACTATCATGTATTTTATATTCACTGTTTAATGATATTAAACACTTGCTGTATTTTAAACTGTTTTCACAATCGAGCTCTGACCTGTTTGCTTTCAAATCTATTTTCTTGTAAAAACCTTTTAGGTGCCCAGTCACAAGGACATCAAGCTTAGAAGTTCAATTCCAGTGACGTGCTGTAGCTGCTATGGAAGTTACAGGACCTCGATAGTAGACGCATCCACTTTCTGCTTGACTCTTTTCAGAATTGTTCATCTTTAGGGCATGTCGCCCCTTTTATTTTAGAGACATCTTATTTACTCAGTTCTATTTCAGTTTTGGATTTAATTAATTGGAAATTCAGATTTTATATTTGGTTGTATTCAGTATTCAGATTATTCAGAGGAGTATTCCTCCAGATTCAGTCTATTACATTGTTATTCTATTACGACTGTGATGTGGTTGTGGTATTAGTTTTTCATAATTTAATTTGGTTGTATGTTAATCTAATCTAATTAAAATTGATAACTCACTTTTTAAATATTAGGTGGCTAGTAATTGTTAAAAATGTTTTCGACAATGATGATATGAACTGAACCAACTTGACATTTTGTATTAATTGGAATAAAGGAGTAGCGACCCTGTATTTAATTAGTCGGGGTGTCACACAAGCATAACATGCAATGATGTAAAGTGAAACGCAATGATAAAAAAACTCGATAGCATAGGTACAAATAATCCACGCAATGAACAAATGATACCAATGAAAACAATAAAACACGTGATACAAATATGATCATAAGTGATGTTTGTTAGGTAAAAACATGAAGCATATGATAAACGTGGATTAAATGAAATGAAAAGACTACAAAATAAACATGCCATATAACTAACAAACATATAACAATAACGCACAAGCATGTATATATATATATATATATATATATATATATATATATATATATATATAACACCACAAAAGAAACAAAACACATAAGCTTTCCACACACTAAATCAAATGTGTCATGGAGTGAAGGGTATGAACTGAAAAACAAAATAAATATGTCCCAACCACTCAAGATAGTCTAAGGAGTTATATTTGACCGCATTAAGTTATCAAACATCGATTTAACCTCAAGTGATAAATAAAGTGAACTCATAATAGACAAACATATGTAATGCATACTAGACTAGAAAATATTGATGATTCTCAGATCAGTAGCATCAAACATCTAGATTAACTAGGATTCATTGTGCAGACCCATTTATCTTCAACTTATAACAAGTTCAAAACTAAACACATATCATTTTTTTAAGGTATCACACTTTTAAGATCAATGGAAGACATGGCATTGAAATTTTTTATTTTCTTTTGGCTCTCTTTTCTTCTAGGCTTTTGTCTATAGTGGCATGTCACGAAAGGCGATTTACTCCCTTTATAGCCATTTTTCATTGCTCACTATTTTTTACTATGAACATTCTATCGGGAAATGGTTTTTACATGCACAATTCCCCCAATGAAATAGATATGTTTGTGAAACGATTGATAGGAGAAAAACTCAATTAGCTTATGCAACACATGTAATTAAAATCCAAAAGAACTCGTGCAACTGTGTGGGGAGGCGTATGCAAAGTGAATCCATTAAGAAAATAAGTTTCGAACAACTCCATGAAAGCATGATTAAGAACAATTCAGAGCATTGTAAACCATAATAAAATCTCCTATCTTTATGGAAAACATGGAACGAAGGGGATTCGAACACACGGATATGCCATACATAACATGTAAAACCAAACTACACAACTAAACCAAAAATCATTTTGAGTTTCAAAGTATTTTTAAAAATGACTCAAAAGATAAACCAAATAATTTTGAATTTTTCTCATATTGAACCAATAAATGAAAAATTAAAATACAAAAGGCTCAAAACATTATGCAACTAGCAATGACTTGTAATGTAAAGTAAAAAATCCAATGTATGAAAAACATGAGAACATAATAAAATTTTAGATATAGTATGAGAAAAACATATACATGAATTTCCTAACCCACATAGGTGTAACTTGACAATCTATGTTTTTGGTAACCTTAGTGACACTAGACTATGACTTTCAAGGGACTTTTATAAGATCATAACAAAAACACCTAATGTGACCTTTCCTAGCACAGTGTGTGCAAGTGTAACACTAAGAGGATTGTTGTCTTTTGGTTGACCTTTTCTGACGTCCTTGGATGCAGTTAACTCTTTCAAATCTTTGGTCTTAGATTTATTTGCGGAAGCATCAAGAATATCAAAGTCAATTCCAAAATTATCATTTTTTATTTGGACGGTGACTAAAATCTTATCCAACTTCTTCGACCTATATTCCAAATCATATTTGACATAGCTGGAGTCTCTTAATTTCTCCTCTAACCCCACAATCCTAAACTTAAATAAAAGACAAGACTCATCAAATATAAGGGACTCTTGCTTTATATTTTCCATCAATCCACGAATTTTATCTCTCTCTCCTTCAATAAGGTTGAGATTTTCCTTAAGAGTCTTCTCACCTTCCTTTAAATCCTCAATCAATTTAGTATCATCAATACCTATGGATCATTCCTTCAAATTCTCTTCTAACTTCAAGTTAGTCATTTTTAACTTCAAAGACTCCTCGTATAACTCTCGAAAGGTAACCTGAAGCTCTTTCTTCTTCTTCTTCTTCTTCTTCTTCTTCTTCTTCTTCTTCTTCTTCTTCTTCTCACTCGCTTGGGAATCAAAATATCAGACCTTATAATTCTCATGCATATGATCAGATTCAACGATAAAATATTTTTCATCTAAGTCCACATAACTATCTATGAATGTGGTGTATCTACGCTCAAGGAGAAATCACATTCTTCTTTCCATACACTATAAAAAAGGGTAGTATTGCATGCATTTATCTTCTTTTCCTCCTTCCTTAGTTTAGTTGGACACTCACAAGAATAATTCCTAAGTCCTTGGCATTCATAACATTTTTCCCGATCATCCACCTTCTAAGGACCATCCCTTTTCTTCCTATCCCGGTCAGTGAGGTTCTTAGTCTTATTATCAAAACTCATATAATCTTTAGTCTTAATTTTTTTTTGAACTTCCTAGTAAACCTAACGATCGCTTCGGGATATAAATCACCATCACTATCATAATTCAACACATCATCCTTTCGGGCTTCTAAAGCAACACCCTCCTCTATTTTTTCATCCATTTTCTTTAGAAGACACATGTTCATCTCATAGGTCTGAAGGTCACATACCAGCTCTTGGACTCTCATAGTGTCGATAGCACCTAGTGAATCTAAGACTGTGACTTTAGCATTATATATATCAGGTAACAACCTTAAGATTTTTTGCACCACTCTAGGCTCGGGGCACTTAAGTTAAAGGTGGAATTGACAATATCTAATAACTTTACATAAAAATAATTAAAAGGCTCATTCTCTAACATCTTAATCATCTCAAATTTTGACGTTAGATTTTGCAACTTGGAAATCCTAACAGTATTTTTACCCTCGTATGTGGATTTCAAAATATCCTAAGTATCCTTCATGATCTCACAAGTCATAATTCTTTAAAATTCTTTAGGCGTGACAACAGAGAAAATATCATTCACTTCATTAGAATAAAACGCCGAGACATTCTTTTTAGTCATTGTCTAAGTAGAGAAAGCTTTCGATGAACCACCGTCGGTAGGAGGAGACCACCTGTGCTCAACCAAGTTCTACATGTTCTCATCGATCAATTTTAAGAAAAAAATGCATTTGTTCATTCCAATAAGCATAGTCTCAAATGTCAAATATGGGAGGCCAGGTTATGGAATTACCCATAAAGTTGAACTCTATCTAAATAACTTTAAAGGTGAACTAAATAGGGATCAATCATAGTAAGTGTTACCTGTTCTCATACCAATTTTAAAGTTCTCTAGTTACCCTAGAGTTTATAAGGGTTTCCAAACACATACCATTTTTTAATATTTCAAAATTAATTTCACTAATGAAACTTGTGTTGTGAAAGTAACTACCCCATTTTATCTTTCCCTAATCATGCATCTATTTGATATAAGTAAAATAAAACAGTCACATAATACGGTGATGAATGGGGAAATACCAAAATAAGACAAACCGTGGATGACCCAACTACAAAAGTCCACTACGATATAGGTCGATGTGCAAGAACAATTAGACTTACTCAACGAATCGATGCTATCAAGCCTTGATGCACTTACTTGTTCATTTTCACCTTCTTTGTAGCCAATGTTGGACATCTTCCAATAAGCAACACAACGTAGGTTCTTTCCCACATCTTAGTATCCCACTAATTTTTCTTACCTCTTAATTGATCCACCCATCGTGCAATACAAACACAGTCTCCATCACTTCGAAAAATTTTCAATATGAAGAGCGAATAACTTTAATACAACACACAAGAGATCTCAAACACAAATAAGTTATTGAAACATGAATCCCAAACTTTGTGTGTAAACCACGGTTTAGTAGGTGCAATCATTTCCAGCCCTTTTATTTATAGAAAATACGAAAAACGAGGTAATACAAAAATTGAGAAAACTCGTTTAAAAAAAAAACTAGGGTCCTTCTAAATAAGTAAGTATTATTGTTTGAATGAAATAAATCTGATTTGAACTAACTTGTTAAACTCGTTTCAACATACTTCGAACGAAATTTGAACAAAAAATCTCTGGTTAACAAAAACTTCTTGTTTGAACCTTGTTTGATATCCATTTGAATGAAGCCTATTCCTCGTTTGAATTAAATCAAAATTCGTTCGAACAAATAGCGAAATCTCATTTGAATGACATTAAGAAAAAATAATTTGTTTTTTCAATTTTTTTACGAGTAATGCCTCAAAACATTTTAAAAACAAAACACCCAAAGCTATATCTAGGCATCAAACATAATATGCATTCATACCTCATGAGATCCTTGGGATGTTGAAGACGAGATTCGGCACGAAACTCAACATGTAGTCTATGACACATTAACTTGGCCGCTAATGTCTTTAATCACACATCATAGGCTTGAAGAACAAAGAACTTAAATCCGAACTTATGACTTAAACAAGTTTTTATCTAATGTATTAAAGCCAATATACATATAAATTGACTCAATTAGAAATTTGACCTTAAAACTCTTAGGTTGATTTGGTTCGGGTTTAGACGTTTGAAGTCACACGGGTGAATTGACTCGGCTCGGGGGAGAATTGATTCGGTTCGTCAGATTAGCTTAGAGGATATTTTTAATAGTGGCATTTAAGTGGGGCTTCTAACTTATTTTAAATTGGAGACTTCTATTTAAATTTAAATACTTAATAACTAGTGGGTCTAATGATTTAATTTCTATGTTTAATAATCCTAGGTGCTCATGTTAGAAACTCATATAATCGTTCAACAATTAACGAAAATAATAATCGAGAATCAAAAGGACTCTTTGATGAACTTAGCATAGAGATTATTATTGAATTACTTGGTTTTTATGTAATCACAGCAAGGGTGTGTGTGTGTGCCTGCTCACGGGTAACCTAATAGAAGGAATTTGATGGGCCACATATGACATTGACCATGCTTGGTGATCTGATGATTGAGACAAACTTTAGGTCCTATTTATCCCGATCCTATATGGTGAGGTACCCGTCCCCTAGTTGGGACAACGAAATCTGATCCTATCTTATAACCTTTGGTATGGGGTCGTATGTTTGGTGTGGTCGCATATTTATTTGCTTTTTATGTTGTTTTGAGGCTATAGGGTTGGGATGTCCTATACCTCTAGGTAGTAGTGTCACGAGTGATCCCTGAAAGAATTAGAGACAAACCTTCATACTTTTATTTTCAGACTTAAGTATAGCCCCTATGATTTGCATGTGAGTGGGGCACACTCTCTTGGTCATAGGATTATATGACTTCCTATTATTATGCATTATAATTATGCTAGAGATGTATAACTATGACTATAGATTGGAAGATACTAAAATCAATAAGCAATTGAATAAAATATGTAATTATGTAATATGGGACTCATTTGGATTTGTGATTAGAACCTCGGGTTTATTTAGTTTGTTTGGGTTGAGATAACTTGAAATCAACTTAAATATTTGGGGAAGATGTATTATTATTTTTGCGGCCCAATTATAGTATATTCTTATGAACTGTAGACTTGCTAGGTTTAATCCTATTTGTGGAATTATTTTTCCATGTTCGAGGTCGCAACCACCGCCTCACACCTGACCACTCATAAGTGTAGACTTCTCCAGCACCCAGTTCTAGTTTCATTATCTATTCCTATGATTTCGTGTCTATCTTGCAGATAACTTTTATTTTATCATTTCTTTTCGGTTATTCACACTTTATTTTTATGCATTCAGTCTCGAGTCCGATTCGTTTTGAGGATTATTTATATGTGCGTCAAATTTATTTATTTATTCAGGCATTATACGTTTGTTTATCTGAGCTATTTATATTCATCTATAAGAGTTCATTTATTCATTATTTTATTTTAATACTATTAAATTTTACTACACCAAAAAGGTTAAATTGTCAGCTTTCAGCTGACCACCCTTGTCAAAGCCAATGACCGTGACAAGTCCATGACAACTATACTTGTCACGGACCTATCACGGTCTTTGACCGTAACAACCTTATAAAGTTTTCACGGTCAAAGATTGTGACAGGTTCGTGAGAAGTTTGACAGTAAACCCCCCCCCCCCCTCTTCTTTTTTCCCCCGTTTTCACTTCCCTCCCTTTTTCTCTCTCTAAGCGTCCGTTCTCTCTCTCTCTCTCTCTCTCTCTCTCTCTCTCTCTCTCTCTTTCTCTCTCTATTATTTATGGTATGTTTCTTCTCTCTTTCTCTTTCATTTGTATATAGGTGTGTGTATATATGTGTATGTGTGTGTATATGTGTTTGTGTATGTGTGTGAGTGCGTGTGTGTGTGGTGGGGGGAGGGGGTAGGGGGTGGGGGTGCAGGGGTATGTGTGTGTGTAGGTGTGTGTGTGTGTGTGGTAGGGGGCAGCGGGTATGGGGGTGTATGCATGTGTGTGTATATGTGTGTAGGTGTGCGCGTATGTGTGTTTTGAAATTAATTGGTGATGGTTTGAGACTTAAAATTAATTCTTAATTTAGGACTTGAAATTAATGTTTAGTTTAGGGCTTGAAGTTAATTGTTAATGTTGATTTGGTGATGTTAGCTAGGATTGAAATTAATAGGTATTATTAATATTGCGAATGAATTTGTGAATACGTCGCAAAAAGATGTCATAATGATGAAGAGTTTTCGTATCCGTGTGCTAGGTGTGATAATGGTAAGGTGTTTGAGTGGAAAATAGTTTAACTATATTTGTTAAGATGGGGTACGCAAGATAATTATCGATTTTGGAGTTTTCATGGGGAATTGAAAGTACCTTTTGTCCTCGAGCTACCTTCATAGCAACCTTCAACAAGTAGGATAGATGTAGAAGGGGATGACGTAAATCATCATATATTAGAGGATTTAGTTGATCATGCGTACGGAGTTCATGAAGTGGAAGAGAATGAGGTCACTGATGATGTGCAAGGCTTACGTGCTCATGGAGATATCAGGATAAACCTTGACGATGACAACCAAAGTTAAAATTTAAGGCAGTCCAACTGTTATACTCTGGATGCAAGAAAGATCAAACAAATTTACCTTCCATGGATGAGTTGGATAATTTGAACACCCAATATGGGTTGTCTGGCAATAGCGTGACATGAATTCTGAATTGGGTGAAGGGCTTGCTACCAAAGGAGAATACGCTTCCAAATTGCTACCGTGTTATGAAGAACAGTTTGAAAGGTTTGGGAATGAAGTATAAATCGATTCATGCTTGTGTGTATGACTGTATACTATACCAAAAGGAGTATGAAAATATCGATCGGTGTCCGGTATGTGATGAACCTAGATATGTCCAATCTACTGGCAAGGAAGGAACATGCTCAAAAGTGTTGAAATATTTTCCCGTTGGGCCTAGATTAAAGCATTTTTTCACAGTACCATGGATAGCCGAGGCAATGATTTAACATTCTAGGGAAAAAGTAGGGGATAATCTCAATGCGTCATCATATTGATTGTACAGCTTGGAGGAGGATGAGCTATGAGTATCCCTATTTTGCTCGAGAACAATGTAACATTCGTTTGGCTATATTAACCGATGGTTTCAATCCATTTGGAAATATAAGCACCAATCAGAGTGTATGGATAGTGATAGGCCCACTCAACCTCCCTCCTTCACAGTGTATCAGACCTGAATTTTTGATGTTGTCTTTGTTGATACCTAGGCCAAAGTCAACAAGTGATGACATCGATGTCTACCTGGATCCTTTGGTAGAAGAATTAAATGAGTTATGGGAAGAGGGTGTGTAGGCATTTGACTCTTTTAGAAAAGAAAAGTTTACGCTAAAAGCTATTTTGATGTGGGCAATTCATAATTTTCCAACTTATGGAACATTATCCCTCCGTGTAGTACATGGTTATTTGGGGTGTCTAATTTGTTGGGAGGGGACTGAATCTTTCCATCTCCCCGCTAGATCAAAAAATGTATACCATTGTCATATGAGTTTTTTACCTCCCACTCATAGTTTCAGATTTGAGAAATGTTCCAATTTTTTTATCGGGCGGGGTTGAACATAGGCTATCGCCGAGAAAACTTTCAGGTTCAGAAATTGAAAATAATTCTTCTGATTGTGGCTCTAATATTCCAGGTAAGAATCCCCAACAAGGAATGAAACTGAGACTGAAAGAGTTGGCGCTTGCGTTCAAATAAGGAAACAATATAATAAATTCCTTTTAACCCAAATTAACCCTAAACATGCAACTAGGTGTGATTGAAACAATATGAAATCATGCAAGAATTATTCAACACACAAAGTTTAAGGAAAAATCCTCCACAGGGGCAAAACCATTTGTATATCACTATAATTTGTAAGAGAAACGGCTTACAATCGGATTACACTGAAATACAAGTTTTTGACTAAGAATTACCCTCGGGTATCGGATTCTGTAGTCGCGGCTGGAATATCCCTTTCCAGTAGGGCAGCAATGAAGAGGAAGAAGCGGTCCACTTCACAAGGGTTGAACAACAGCAATGGTGTTCTTGGGTTACTAGAATTGATTCACAATAGGTTTGGAAGTTGTGTGAATCATGGGTATGAATCAATGGACTCAAATACCATGAAGGCCTTAGAGTTTATCTACTCTGGAAATCGTGTATAAGCCTTTTTAAAACCAACTCCCCGATCGTGGTATAAATAAGAATTCATTTGCCCTAAAAATATCCACACGATCTGTTCGTGGTTATCCAGGGCGGACCGGTCCGGGCCTTAGGCGGATCGGTCCGATGGCAGACCGGTTCTTTTAATTTGAGGCTAATTCGGTTCGCATTCGGTTCGGTGCTTACTGGCTTCAATGTACAAAACGGATCGGTCCGGCAGGGAGGCGGATCGGTCCGGAAGCGGATCGGTTCTTTTAATTTCTTGGCGGACCGGTCCAGGATGTTAGCGGATCGGTTCCTTTTTCATTGAGGCGGACCGGTCCGGCTGACTGGATTTCTGATTCCTTCCTTGATTCGATACTCGGATTCCGTTGATGACGATGTGGACATGAATTTCTTCAACGGTGTTACGGCTAATGACATATACAAGTATGTTGGACAAAATGTCCTTACAAATCTCCCCCTATGTCTATTCCGGAACATACATAAAAAAATCCGAATTATCTAGAATCAAAAATGCCTATACAAATCTACCCTTCCATGAACCCAAAACTGAAAGAGGTACAAATGATAAAGGCTGCATCGTTTGTTCTGCAAATCTTCCGATCAGAAATCTCAACGCTTTTCTCATCAGGGTGTGCATCATGGGATTATCAAGGATGTACCTACACACATGAGATAAAGCAAATACCAAGTGACGTATCGAGTTTGAAATGAGATAAACATATATATATATCAATTTAAAATGATATTCTCAGAATTTCAAAACTCCCCCATAATCAGATAATTCATTCTCCCCCTTTTTATGATGTCCCCAAATAGACAAATGAGAGAAATAAATCAAGCAATCAAGTATCAGGGTGACACAAGGCACAAAATAACACCATGAATGAACATAAAACAACCAAGTCGGTGATAGCGTAGAAGAATAGGTGTGATCAAAATTCGATAGGAAAATCAAAGCATACAAACATGACATATGTGCACGATGAATATTGGATATTCCTAACGAATGAACTCAAAAGCTTCCTTTGGTGTAAAAGATTGGAAATATAAGACATTGACTATATCAAATCTACAAATCGAAGCTCAAAGTGATTTCTACACCAATAACGTCCAAAATGATTTTCATGCTTTTTCAGGACTTTCAAGGAAGTGCAAACCCGTTTTTCAATCTCCAACCAAACTCCCTCAGATTTATATTTTGAATAGAGGAATACTAAATTCTCAAACTTTGGAGAATTGGGTGAAACCTAAATGGCCCATATTTGGCATGAATTGCTTTTTATTGCCTTATCAATTTTTTCGGGCTCTTTTAACCTCTCAGGACCTCGGATATTAAAATTCCTCCATTTTTTAGGTCCTTTTTAACGGTGGCTTTTGCGCAAAGGATAAGAATCAACTTCCGCAGCCCCTCCCCGTTATGTAAATTATCACACAGTCTCACCGAAACGATTTTTACATGCAATCCAATCTTGTCAAGTTTTATCGCATATTGTACATTGTATAGACAGAATTGAGATAGAAACACTCAAACCAATATGAGATAGACAAGTGCAATAGACAAATACAGCCGTGCATGTGTGCAATAAAGGATATAGGAGTCAAGCATGTAGGAAATATCACTAATTACATCTCAAGGACTCCAATCAATGTTAAGCACATGGATGAAATGATGTAGCCTCTCAAATCTCTATCAACCAGTCACATGAATATATGGAACGAAGTTGTGACTTGGCTAACTTAAATGCTCATCCATAAAAGGTGCAAAAACAGAAAAATCTTTTTGGCCTTTTTCAAAAAATATTATCAAAATAAAATCTTTTTGTGCTTTTTCTCAAAATTTTTCTGAAAGGAAAATCTTTTTGTATTTTTTCAAAAGAAATATAAAAAGCAACAAGAATAAAACAAAGCTGTACAACAAAGCAATGGTACATATAAAACAGACTAGCAATATGAAGCATATGATATGAACATGAAGAAGCATCCTATTCTAGACATAGACCAACCCCTCAGTCAACTGTGAAAATCCCTAAAGATTTCCTAAGACTCTCAAATCTAAGGGCATCTAAAGGTTTCGTGAAAATATCGGCTAACTGACGGTCGGTAGGAACAAAAATCAGGGATACGACGTTTTCTTCAACTAACTGACATATAAAGTGCTCACGTATCCTGATGTGTTTTGTGCGCGAATGTTGGACAGGATTGCGGGATATGTGTATCGCGCTCGTGTTATCACAGGAAATGGTCATGGTGTCTTGTGAAATCCCATAATCCTCCAACATTTGCTTCATCCACATGAGTTGCGTGCAACAACTCCCGGCGGCGATGTACTCAGCCTCCGCAGTGGACAAAGAGATGGAGTTTTGCTTCTTGCTCAACCAAGAGACAAGAGCAGAACCAAAGTAGAAACATCCACCAGAAGTGCTCCTATAACCATCTACGTCCCCGGCCCAATCGGCATCCGAATAGGCGGACAAACGGTCATCGGAATCAAAGGAATACCAAATACCGTATGAGAGAGTCCCACTCACGTATTTGATAATACGTTTTAGAGCGAGTAAGTGTGACTCTTTAGGAGACGCCTGATAACGCGCACAGACTCCAACACTAAAGGCAATGTCGGGACGACTAGCAGTCAAGTAGAGAAGACTGCCTATCATACTCCGATACAAGGTTTTCTCTACGTCCTTGCCTGAAGTGTCCTTACTAAGCTTGGTAGTGGTACTCATAGGTGTACGTGCATGCTTAGCGGAGTCTAAACCAAATTTCTTCACTAGGTCTCTAGCATACTTGGATTGGGAGATGAACATCCCACCCTCTAGCTGACGAACCTGGAGACCAAGGAAGAATGTAAGCTCACCAACCATGCTCATCTCAAACTCACTTTTCATCTCCTCCTCAAAGTGGTGAGCATGCTGGGAGCATGTGGATCCAAAGACTATGTCTTCCACATAGACCTGGGCAACCAAAATAGCACCGTCATCTCTCCTGATGAACAACGTCATATCTACTCCCCCTCTCTAAAGCCACGAGCTAAGAGATAGGAAGTAAGCCTCTCGTACCAAGCACGGGGTGATTGCTTCAAACCATACAAGGCTTTCCTCAGATAGTAGACTTGCTCAGGGTGCTGAGGGTCTTCAAACCCTTTTGGTTGTTCCACATAAACCTCCTCCTGTAGAATGCCATTCAGAAAGGCACTCTTGACATCCATCTGATATACCTTGAAGCGCAGATGACACGCGATGGCGAGCAGAAGACGGACGGACTCAAGCCTCGCAACAGGAGAAAATGTCTCCCCAAAGTCTACACCCTCTATCTGTGTGTAGCCTTGAGCGACCAACCTAGCCTTATTTCTGATTATGGTACCATATTCATCCATTTTGTTCTTGAAAATCCACCGGGTACCTATCACATTAGTCTCACTAGGTCGGGGGACTAATTTCAAGACATTATTCTTTTTAAACTGAAGCAACTCATCCTGCATAGCAGATATCCAGTGTTCATCCTTGAGTGCTTCTTTATGGTCCTTGGGTTCGACTTTAGACGTGTAGCAAAGATGGCTAACAACGTTTTCTAGCTGAGCACGAGTCTTGACCCCTAGAGTGGGATCATCAACAATGGCAGAAGGGTCATGACTCTTGCGAACCCAAGCAGGTGTGTCCCCTAACTCAGGACTAGGGTCCACAGAGTGTGAAAGAGGAACAGGTAAATCACTATCAAACAATCCTCATCCTCACACTGAAGGTTAGGATCAATAACCGTCGAGGGTTCGTCATCTTGCACGGTAACGTTTATTGATTCAATAACCCTAGAGCTCTTCAGGTTAAAAACTCGGTATGCTCTACTATTCGATGAATATCCTAGAAATATTCCCTCGTCGCTCCGGGAGTCGAACTTTCCTAATTGCTCTCTGTCCCGTAGGATGTAGCATTTACTCCCAAAAACACGGAAATATGACAGGTTGGGCTTCTTGCCGGTCCACAACTCATAAGGTGTCTGTAGTGTGTGTGGACGCAAATACACCCTATTCACCGTGTGGCATGCAGTAGACACTGCCTCTGCCCAAAATCTCTTAGAGACCTTACGACCTTGAAGCATTGATCTAGCCATTTCTTGGATCATTCTATTCTTTCTCTCAACAATCCCATTTTGCTGAGGAGTTCTCACAACAGAAAACTCATGTTTGATCCCAAGGCTATCACAGTACAAATCCACCTTTGCTTCCTTAAATTCAGTGCCGTTGTCACTACGTATTCTATTAATAGTGGCACCGTGTTGATTTTGCAGGACACGGCACTTGATCGTTAAAAATTCTACAACATCGGATTTCTCTCTTAGAAAACCTATAATGGAGTATCTAGAGAAATCATCCACCATCACGAGAACATATATCTTACCACCTATACTCTCCGTACGAGTAGGACCCATAAGATCCATATGTATCAACTCAAGAACACGGGAGGTGGTAATGGAATTCAACTTCCTATGCGGACTGCGAATTTACTTTCCCAACTGACAGGGTCCACAAATCGTGGAAGTTGTCTTTCCGAGAGATGGTAAGCCACGTACTAGGTATTTCTTAACAAGACGAGACAAATCTCTCACGTTCACGTGACCTAGACGTTGGTACCACAGATCCATAGGAGTGATCGTGGCGCTGTTCCAGACAAGTGAGGATTTGGGCTCAGTCCCATAACAGTTATCCTCTGTCCTCACCCCTTGCACTAATAGTTTACCGGATTGATTATAGACCTTACAAGCTTCCCGGTCAAACTTTACTGCAAAGTCATCGTCGCACAGCTGGCTGATGCTGAGAAGGTTTACTTTTAAACCTTTGACGTACAAGACATTTTCTAGCTTAGGAAGTCCTGGTAACTCTACAGTACCTCGTCCTACAATGCTAGATTTACTCCCATCTCCAAAAGTAACTCTCCCATCATCATAATCCTCAATCTGAGTAAAAAGGGATACATCACCTGTCATGTGTCTGGAGCATCCACTGTCAAAATACCACTGAGAGGTATTATGTGCTTTGAGAGAAATATGAACAACAAGGGCCTTTTTCTCTTTCTTAGGAACCCAAGAATAGGTAACCTTTTGTTTACCGTTGTTGTTGTTGGTTTTAGCCGAAATGCGGGAAGCTTTCATTGACGGTGAGGACATTCGTCTGAATTCCTCCATCAAACTCTGTGATGTGGCGGCTAGAAACTCAACTTGCTCTCTCAGACTAGCAAACTCATCAGTACGATGTGGAGGAGCAAAAGTACGTCGTGTCCGACCAAATCTATAGCAAAACTCCCTAAGGTGTCTATTTCTTTTGCAATGGGAGCAAAAGGGCACAGTATTAGGAGGACCTTGGTTTGCTTTTCTTGGTCGAACTCTCCTTCTTGGTTTTTGATGACGGCCATAAGGAGTCGTAGAAAACTCAGGAATTGGTCCCGGTGCAATTTGAGACGTGGAGGCACCATCAAAACCAATTCCTTGCCTGTCACCAAAACCTAAAGCGGGACCGAGGAGCATCTTTCCCATCTTCCCAGATCTGTCCTCGATTTATACCTTGACTTTCCTAGCTCTCTCAAGGTCATGAGTAAGCTGAGCAACAAGGGCTTCAAGTTTCTTCCGAGTCTCCATGGAGGAATGGAGCTCACTAGTA
The DNA here is from genome assembly GCA_949130495.1 of Sambucus nigra. Taxonomy (NCBI): domain Eukaryota; kingdom Viridiplantae; phylum Streptophyta; class Magnoliopsida; order Dipsacales; family Adoxaceae; genus Sambucus; species Sambucus nigra. The sequence goes on from CASBWL010000008.1 coordinate 1,095,113, forward strand.
AGGCTAGCCACTTGTTTAGTCAAGTCCACTTTCTCTTTCTCAAAACTGCTCTCTCTCTCTCTAAGAAAATTCTCTTTACTAACCCAGGCATACTCTCTCTCTCTCATAGCGGTGCAGGTGGAGGACTCTCTCTCTCTCTCTCGTCTCTTCTAACTCTTCTTCTAACGCGGTGATCCTAAGAACTAACGCCTTGTTATGTTTTTTATTTTTGAAAGACTCATTATATAACTCGGCGTAGGCGCGTTGAAGGTTACTCTCGTCCTCACTACCTTCCTCCTCTCCCTCACTTTCTTCGCTCTCATTGTCGAGGTGTCCCTGTGAACCATCATCCTCATCGTCGTGAGGAGAACTAGGAGTATTCACATGACTAGCCATGAATGCGGTGAAGTTACGCTCATGCGGTGACTCATCTCCCGAGTCCACCGACTCGACCTCACTGTCGTCACTAAGGGTAGCATTTAGGACAGCTTTACCCTTTTCCCTATTCAGACGAGTGGCACACTCAAACGCTCTGTGTCCCTTACCGTCGCACTCAAAACATCTCTCACTTTCTTTCAGAGGAGGATTTTTGGAATCTTTTTCATTTTTCTTTTCAAACTTATTTTTCTCAAATTTCTTTTTATCTTTAAAATTGCCATTTTTCTTAAATTTGAGAATCCTCTTGAAATTTTTTGCGATAAGAGCCAAATCATCTAAGTCAAAATCGTACTCAGAATCCGACGTGTCAGTCTCTCTCTTTCTAGATGACTCTATTCTCTTTCTAGCTGACCCCTCACTCCTTCTCTCTTGGGCTTTAAGTGCAATTCCCTTATCTTTAGATTTAGCATTTTTAGGGAACATATCAATTTCATAAGTTTGCAAGTCTCCTACGAGTTCTTCCAATTTTAGCGTATTTAAATTACCCATAGAATTTAGCACAGTGACTTTAGGGATAAAACTCTTAGGCAAAGAACGAAGAATCTTTTTAACAACTCTAGCATTTGGAATTTGTTCACCAAGATTAAAACTAGTATTCACAATGTCAGAAAGTCTAGCATAAAATTCATCAAAGCATTCAGAATCATGCATGGTGATAGTTTCAAATTGAGTTGTCAAGTTTTGCAACTTAGACTCTTTCACAGCATTAGTTCCTTCATGGGTGAGTTGTAAAACATCCCATGACTCTTTTGACGTGGTACACGTCATTATGCGTTTGAACTCATCAGGTGTGACAGACCCAGAAATAGCACTTAGACCCTTAGAATTAAAAGATGACCATTTAATTTCTTCATCAGACCAAGTAATGTCAGGTTTCAAGTTGGTCACATTATCAACAGTCACGGTGGGAGGAGTCCACCCTCGTTCAACCAGAATCCATACACGTTCATCAATGGCTTTTAAAGCCGACCTCATACGGGCTTTCCAATAAGCATAATTTGACCCGTCAAAAATAGGCATTTTATAATATGACTTTTCCATTTGAACACGCACTTTTTCAAAAATCAATTTTTTCAGAAAATTGATATCTTAGAAAAATTTTGCGGAAAATAGGAATACGCGATAGATTAGCGTAACCTGCTCTGATACCAATTTGAAAGAGTTGGCGCTTGCGTTCAAATAAGGAAACAATATAATAAATTCCTTTTAACCCATATTAACCCTAAACATGCAACTAGGTGTGATTGAAACAATATGAAATCATGCAAGAATTATTCAACACACAAAGTTTAAGGAAAAATCCCCCACAGGGGCAAAACCATTTGTATATCACTATAATTTGTAAGAGAAACGGCTTACAATCGGATTACACTGAAATACAAGTTTTTGACTAAGAATTACCCTCGGGTATCGGATTCTGTAGTCGCGGCTGGAATATCCCTTTCCAGTAGGGCAGCAATGAAGAGGAAGAAGCGGTCCACTTCACAAGGGTTGAACAGCAACAATGGTGTTCTTGGGTTACCAGAATTGATTCACAATAGGTTTGGAAGTTGTGTGAATCATGGGTATGAATCAATGGACTCAAATACCATGAAGGCCTTAGAGTTTATCTACTCTGGAAATCGTGTATAAGCCTTTTTAAAACCAACTCCCCGATCGTGGTATAAATAAGAATTCATTTGCCCTAAAAATCTCCACACGATCTGTTCGTGGTTATCCAGGACGGACCGGTCCGGGCCTTAGGCGGATCGGTCCGATGGCAGATCGGTTCTTTTAATTTGAGGCTAATTCGGTTCGGTGCTTACTGGCTTCAATGTGCAAGACGGATCGGTCCGACAGGGAGGCGGATCGGTCCGGAAGCGGATCGGTTCTTTTAATTTCTTGGCGGACCGGTCCGGGATGTTAGCGGATCGGTTCCTTTTTCATTGAGGCGGACCGGTCCGGCTGACTGGATTTCTGATTCCTTCCTTGATTCGATACTCGGATTCCGTTGATGACGATGTGGACATGAATTTCTTCAACGGTGTTACGGCTAATGACATATACAAGTATGTTGGACAAAATGTCCTTACAGAGACAAGAAAGGCATGGTCTAGGAGGTCAATTTTATTTGACTTGCATTATTGGAAGAATAACCTGGTGCGCCATGTATTAGATGTGATTCACGAAGAGAAGAACATCATTGAGCATATTGGGGGCACATGCCTTGAGGGGATTCGTTCAAAGGATAAAGAAAATTCACAAAAAGACCATAAATCGTTGAAACTTAAGCCAAAACTATGGTTGAAAGAAGATAGTAGGGGAAGGACAATAATTCTCACCGATGCGTTTACTTTGACGAGTGGGGAAAGGATGGAGATTTTAGACACAATATATAATCTGAAAGAGCACTTAAGGGATCGACACAAGACTTGGAAGAAGAATTTGCTGGCCTGGTACTTTGGGAAGTCCTGGGAATCCATTCTCAGACTGCATGAGACTGTCCCGTCGAAGGAGCCGATCGCATTGGCAAACTGGCAAAAGCTCATCAACAATGAGATCGATGAGAGACAATTGTCATCTCGTCATTTGGGAAGGAAAAGACGTGAAAAAAAGTTGGACGTGCACTACTCTGTCCTGACGTCTTATGCCGAGGTGGAGCACGGGATGGTAAGTTTTTATTTTTATATAATTATAGAAATATGTTGTTCTGTATTATTTTACTTTGTGTTACTTACTAATTTTGCAATATTTTATTTCAGGCGATGGGGAGTGACCCTGGGAGTAGGCTACATAGGCTTGATGCCTATGTGGCAATTCGGACGAAGAAGGGCAAGGATAAGGAGGTGTCCTTGAGCATCACAGCCACGATTGTAAGTAATCCGAAAGTTTATTTTTTATTAATTACGTTATAATTATTTTATTTACTTATTTAACTAATCGTGTGCTTTTTTTCATTTTGGGCAAAGATTAAAGAAGTGCATTTGTCGCAGTCTGATGCTGACAAGGCATCTTTGTCCGCGGATGCATTCAGCCAAGTTCTTGGCACTGATCGCAAAGGAATGACTAGGGGGTGAGTTTGTGGATGGGTAAATCTAGGATCATCATAATGGAGACGAGCAACACCGGGTTGGCTTATCAGGTGGACACAAATGACACGAAGCTATCAAGGTTGGAGGCGATGTTCCTAGCTATGTACGCTTTCATGAAGCGTCAGTTGGGAGGAAATGGCAAGGGGAAGGGGAAGGTGAAGGGGAAGGGGAAGGAGAAGGTGGTGGACATCGTTGCTTCATTGCCGATACGCGCAGACTCACCGCTTGATGATCCAGTCACCTAGTTGACTCCCGGCGGCCTATGTCAACAATCAGTTGGCCAAGCGTGTTTTTATGTGACATATATGATGGCCAACGAATAGAGAGGGGTTTGAGGGAACCAAATACCGTCCCAGGTATGCCGGTTCATGGACATATCCTTCAAAACATTGAGGCCAAGGTGCTCGTCACGCATGTGATAACCATGAAGGAGAACTCCGTATTGTGGTTGCACGAACAATGCGGCGTGATGCATTTTGAGGGGTGTCTCAACGCGTATATCATGTGGCCTTCCTTCCTCCTTGAACCTACCCCAAACACTATGGCGTGAGATTATATGTATTTATTTTTATTTGGACACTTGCAATATATTTTAATTGTTTTGAGTTGTTACATTTTCGTTTGTACATGGATTGTATTATTATTATTTTATTTGGATATTGAATTATATATGGAATGATTTGGTGCATTATTTATATTTTATTTGGATATATGCTGTTTGAACATGCACATTTTTTCTATCACAGGTACAAATATACTGTTGGGCAGTGGCAGTGGCCAAACTTCCCTGCAGTTTTTTTTTAAATTCTGCCAAGATTTGTCACGGTCATTGACAATGACAAGTGACATTTGTCACGGATAATGATCGTAACAATTCTTTAAAGCATGTCACCGGTTTGTCACGGTCTTTAATCGTGACAAACTTTGTCAAGGTGAAAGACCGTAACAGGACCGTGACAAGCCCGTGATAACAAAAGTTATCACCCCCAGACTTGTCACGATCATTGACCTTGACAATTTGGACTTGTCATGGTCAATGACCGTGATAATTCGGTAGATTTGGTGTAGTGTTTATATCATTTTATTTAGCCCAGTCTTACTTAGAATATTATTAATTATTTTGACTCTCGTACCATTTATGATTTGAATTATTCAATCTAATTATGAATTTAAGGGGTGTCACATAAAAGTAGACCTAAGTTAATGTTCTACCCATGAATAGTTCAATTAACCTAGGATTTCTCATAAATTAACAATTTAATATTTGGTTGTTTGCAAATTATAACAATTATGATTCATATCTAACAATTTTTAAGTCTGATTACAATGATTCAAGGATTAATTTGTTGATTCATTTACAAGTTACATGAGTTATTTAATTACATAAATATGATTCTTATCTTATGAATCTTAAGTTAAAATTAAGGTTTAATTATGAACTAAAATCAGACTGTTAGAATATCTTCACAGATTCTGAAATATTATTATTCTTCAAATACAAACCTAGTTATTCTTGTACAAAATAGATTGGTCATAGGATGATTCTAGAATTAATCCCCAATTCTCCCAAATCTCCAAAGCCAAATCCCTAATTCTCCGATCTAAGTTTTCTTCCTCATCTTTATTAGCATCTAGGACTCTCCTAATATGTTTTAAATGTTTTAGGTTATGTTAGTTAGGTAAATAAAATCATCAAACCCGAAATTAGGCTAAAGACCCAAAATAGTCTTAACTAAAAAGGACCAAAAAAAGCTTCAAATGGAACTCATATACCAACCTAATCGACAAAAAATCCACTATTAAAAGCTCCATTCTAAATTTCTAAACATTTCACAAACCAGCCCAAAGGTTAACATATTCTACAAGTCAATTATCTCGTTCAATTGATTGATTATCTTGTTAAATTAATTCAATAGACAAAACAAGTACGTGAAGTTTAGTCTAATTTTTTAATAAATTATATTATGACCTGCTATTATAAGAACCTACTTATCGATTGGTGGAACCCGATTTCGAAGGAATTGATGATGCTGTGAATCACCACTTATATTTATATGTAGTTCAAGTTCTAGATCAGTTAAAAATGGAGTAATATATGAATACAGGAATGTAAATAACGAGAGAAGATAATAAAATGAAGAAGACACAGGGAAATAAAGTGATTCATCCAATATGCCTACTCCAGTGGACACCTAAAAGGTTTTACAAAATATTTTTATAGCAAGATTTAGTACTCAAAACATTTTGAAAATATTTAGCAAGAGTTTAGCACAATTCAAAATCGATTATTAACTACACATGTTACGTACACTCTCTTGAGTATCTTCACCTCTCATCTATAGTTCACTCCTAACGTCTCTACTTACCCCACCTTGTTGTGTAACCCAAGCTGACTAGACATAAATAACTATTTGAACTAATCACATCTCTAAGTCCCCGTACCGCCCATACAATACGCTAATCGAATTAACATTCCTCATATGTTAAGCATCGAAATTATCATTTCATTTGTCTTCACAATTCATTGATTAAGTTTCACTACTTAATTCATTCTTTTAGATCACTACACCAAAAATAGAAAATGGTCACGGCCTAGAGCCGGGACTGGATGCAAAATGAGCATGACCAATTCTAAGACCCAGTGTGGTCATGGATCCACTTGTAGATGGTCACGACTTTTAACCGTGACTCGCATGGGTCATGGATGACAACCTTGACCATTATGGCGCTAAGTTTCCCGCTAAGTGTGGTCATGGATGGGGTCACGGCTTATGACCGTGACCAGGTGCCAAAATACACACCACTATAGTCACAGCTTAGGATCGTGACCATTATGAGGATTGAGTCACGACTTTTGACCGTGACCATGGTCTTGCTTCCATGCTAACGTGTTAAAAATAAAGGGGTCATGGCCCTAAGCTGTGACCATGGTCTTTACACGTAGGCTTGGAAATGTGCCGTTGGGGGTCGAAACCCCTTAACGCCCCCAAGCGGCCCCGTGAGCAGTACCAACAACTCGTACGAGACTAACGTATCCTGAACGAGCCGATCGCATGTCCACGGGACCCTCGATTTGAGAGCACGGACCATTTTTCAAAATGCCCACACTTAGACTTGAAAAGGTGCCGTCGGGGGGCAAAACCCTTAGCACCCCCCAAATGGCCCCGTGAGCGGCGCCAACACCTCGCACGGGACCAACGTATCCCGCACGAGCTGATCGCGTGGCCACGGGACCCTCAATTTAAGAGCACGACCCATATTTTAGAATGCCCACACGGGTCCCGTGATCGTATGGTCCCAGGACCCCTAGATTTGAGAGCGTGGGACCCCCAATTTGAGAGCACAGGACCTCCTTGAGGTCACCTAAGGATCACTTGCAGCAACTGACCGATTAGCCTCCCGATTCGAGGTTTCTTTTTTTATTATTATTAAAACTAGTCACGGCTTAAAGCTGTGACAATATTTGATACACACTAAGTATAGTCACGGCAAAGAGCCGTGACAATATTTTATGCACAGTAAGGATGGTCACGGCCTTAAGCCATGACAATATCAAACATACATTGAGTTTGGCACGACCATTAGCCGTGATAAATATGGATAACTGGTCATGGTCTTAAGCCGTGAAAAATATGGATGGCACAGATTGCTGGTCACGTTGCAAGTCCGTGATTAAGTGGTTTTTAATCTGGATGTGGTCACATATTTGAGCCGTGGCCACACATACAATTAGGGTCAGGGTTGTGGGACATGACCACATCTGTGACTATGATGGATCCGTGACCTGACTCTGGCTCAGGGATTTTGGCCATGGCCACCGTAATTGGTCACGAATAAAATCCACGACCCACCCTTCCTGGTCAGGGATAAAGTCCGTGACCAATAGCCCAGTTTTTGTGTAGTGGATATATACTATCTAACTGTCTACTGTCACATGTAAGTAGAATATATATATATATATATATATATATATATATATATATATATATATATATATATATATATATATATATATATATATATATATTCTTATTGATATATATAGTAATAGTGTCTCTCTAATGACCACCATAAACATAAGGGAATTTACATTCCTACATGTTTTCACTTTCTCAATTAATTAAGTTTCTCTACTTAATTTACTTTTAGGATACCATGTCTAGTTTCACGCACAAGTGGTATACTCTTATTTGTATATATATTACACACTAATATATACCGTTACGACATCTTTTATAATAACCACCATTAATAAAAGGCATACTTTGCTATCAAGGTCATGTATCACTCATTACATTAAGACCATTGGTTCGGGATATTACCTCAAACCCAAATTCAAATCACAAACAATGGAGGCGAATATAGTTCTAAGTCTTTGGGCTACGCACATACCTAATGTACCCAAATGACTTTTCAGTCTCATTACTACACAACATATAGTGAGCCTCCCTAAGTTCTATGTCCTAGGGAACGAATACCGGCCTTTCTAGAATCGAAAAGGTGGGATCGCCGACTGTGCGAGAACCTCCATGATAGCAAGTAGCATAGGTATGCTAACTCATAACATCAATCATATCGGTACATACACAACCTATATGTCTATACATATTTAGTAGGTATTCACACAACCTAATTACCATCATTCGTACGTAGTATATGATGCTCGAATACTCACCGTACTATTAAGTTATAAGTTTTCTCACTATCGTATTTAATTGATTATTAATCTGTACTCTAAAGTACTAGTTACCCCTTTATGATTTCAATATCTAAGTCTTCCTTACCCCATCGGTTCATGCCATAAGCTCACTCACACTTTCACGTAATTACATTCTCATTCTTGCGAATTAATTACTTTGTTGTTTAAATCTCGTTTACTCATCGTCTTGATCCTTTGGATAAGACTAAACTCCCATAACACTATTATAGCCTACTGTAATATAATAGATTCCTCATTATAATATATTAATCTCCCAAAATTTTTGCCGACAGCGATTTAGGAGTTCTAGGCAAACAGGAAGATTTCATAATTTTTCTGGGAACCAAACCGGTTAAATTTTATGAGTAGGTCTAAGATCTTCATTCGGAGGAATCCATGTCTAGGAGATATCATGGATCACAATACCCCCTTGATAGGATTATAAGATTTGTTTCAACTAGTAAAACCTTATTAATGGATTATTTAAAATTCAATGGAGTAGCAAAATAGGTTAAGTTTGAAAATCAAGGAATCCATTAGATGTTGGTTAAAGTTAATAAGAGTAAAATTGATTTGACCAAGTGGGTATTGAAAGCTTAACTTGGAGAATCACATTATATACCATAACAAACTTTCCAACGAAGACATCATTGTATCCGAGCGCTTTTTGAGATAATTAAATTGGAGGGCAGTTGATCGAGGTGTAAAACCGAGCGTCCGTGTAATACGCTAGTCATTGTTATCGGCTTCCAACCTCAATACAAAAAAACCAAAACTTGTAACTACACTCTTAAGGAGTATAGTGGCGAGTCTGGGTATCGAATCCACAGGGAATGTTTGATAGAATTTAATTGATTTATTACTTCTAAAATAAAAGTGAAAAAGATGATGATGGTTGAAGAGGAAAAAATAAAAAAGTTAACTATGCATACATGAGCAAACTAATTAAGATGAATGAGAAAGTAGGTTGGAATACAATCCCCTAACCCTAGTAATTTACCGTGTAGAATACTAGAATTGTAAATTATAAATTTGAATGAATCCAGTCTTTATAGATCCTAAGCATTACGTATATGAGGTTCAAGCCCGCACCATACAAAATCAAAGGTAAATATAAAGAGGTGCTAAATAATTATACGCACATCGTATTCTTAAACATCCCAAGTACCTAGGGCAAGAGAGATTAAAAGATCTACAATGGTTGTAAAATTTTCTCGCACGACTCTTTCAAATTTTTAATTTAAATTCTATTTTGTACATAAGTAATTTACCTTGGGATGGGTTTATGCATCCTAACCTTTAAAAACATAGCTAGGCATGATTTTATTAAATGAATATAAACTCATAACAATTCGTGTAATTGTGGATCTAAGAAACATTGTAAAAACAAAAATTACAAAACAAGTGATAATTGAATTCAAAATAAAATTGAGATAAAATAAGAGAATGGAAATTTTATACTTGTATTCAGCAACAGGAAAAGCAAATGAACTTGAATCCAGAAAACTTCTTCTCAATCAACCTTACAAACTAGGGTTTATGAAAATTTCTATGTAAAGAAAAACTAAGAAAACTCTCTGAAATCTGACTTTCTCTCTCTAAAATTCTATTCTACTCTATAGAATTCGACTCACTTGGAAGGATGTAGTGCTTGGCCTTTTATACACCAAAAAATGACTCTTCCCATGCCTCTCTACGTTTTTCCCTTTTAATATACCTAAATGAGACTCTTCCCATGCCTCTCCACGTTTTACAACTAATAAAAACGAGTTAAACAAGAAATTTCAAGAGTTGTCTCTTCAGCTTCCAGAATTAATTTCAACTTTAGATTTTCTGTCTCCAACTTTAAATGGGCATAACTTCTTCACCGTAGCTCGGATTGGGGTGACGTTTTTTCCAATGTTCTTGTAATTTAGAGATCTTAAACTTTCTAGTTGGCCCCACCTCCGTACTAAGGATACAAAATTATGAAAATGCCCTTCAAGTCTCCATTTCTTGGTTTCTTTCACTATTTTCAGTTCTCCTTCGCACTAACTTGCATGAAATACCTATAAAGCACATGAAAAATACACAAAATACGAAATACATGCCAAAAGAGGTTAGTATCATAAATACGAGATAAATTCAAGCTATATACAGAACACGGGATCATAAAAATACCGAAATTAAGGGGATAAATGTGAAGAATATGTGCCTAATCACACCCCCTAACTTAGAACTTTGCGCGTCCCGAGCAATGTAAATGAAATTAGTTTAAAGTTCAACTCTTGAAAATTCTTTTATTGGGATAGAATAACTTTTTCGCGGGCAAGCGATTGCATTTAGCGTTTGCAACAAGCCTTTAAACCCCTAGGTTACCCTAGTAGGACGAGTTTTGTCTCGTGAGGGTTTGCAGTGAATATACCCACAAAATTCTTTATTGACTCAAATAAATATCAAAATACTTAAAAATTGTACAATTTAAAATTTTCGAAAAATAATCACCATAAATTCATATTCAAATGTCTCAAACCATAGTGTGTGTGTGCAAAGCCAAAAATTAAACCTCAAATTTCCACCGATTGAGCATTACGTTACTTTTCGAAAATTCGTTTTGATTCAAATTCTTACGGATGCACTAACAAACAAATCACTCGGATTGTGGCTGTTTTCTCTCGGTATGCATGATATAAAGATTAAATATAATGGACACAAATTCACGCATACAAAATTGAAAAGAAGGAAATATATGGTGCAAAGATCTCATCATCGGAATACAGTTGTTAGGAAACGGGAAATATCATCTCTTAATCACACCATTTTAATCTCTTTTATTATCTTTTCATGTCTTAGCTCTCCATGCAGTAATTAATTTCGCCATTTGGGCTCGGTTAGGACTTTTCGGGTTAAAAAGTGTAAAGGGTAAAATTAGGAATAGACGGAATATTCGGAATTGGAAAATGTCTTGATGACGTCCATTAGTGCTTTTTTGGGCATTTGCTCATTTTTCTTTTCTTTTTCTATTTTTTTCACTATTTTTTTTTTTTGTTGAGCATTTTTTTTTCTGTTTTTCTCTTGACCCTTTTTATTGCATAATTTGGACTTACTTGATGAATTTTCTCAATTTTCACAATTCCGGGTTATTTGGGTTTTTCGGGTTATCAAACGAAAGGGAAATATTTTATTAGGTTCAATTTGGGTTGCAAAGGGATAATTTTTCACAACTTCATTATGGCTAATATTTTTGGGTAACAAACGAGGGCCTACTTCATTGTCCAAATTGCTCATCGCATTACTATATGCATCTCGAGATTAATTCAGCTTAGAGATATATTTAGCATGAATTTTCGAGACAATATTTCACACATTTTCCATAACCGATCAAAACAAAGTATTGAGATCATCGACAACTTTGAGTTAATCATAAACTCGGATTGATTTAAAAAATCATAAAAAATTGAAAGGCTCGAAATCTCACCGGGTTTGATCAATCTCCACACTTATTCGTTAAGTCGTCAATTTTCTTTCAATTTCCATCTTCGGTCAATTTTCGGCTTAGTGCAATTGATTGTTAACAATTTGAGACTTTAAATAGAATAAAGGTGATATTTTTGAAAATTTTAAATTCTAATTTTTATTTATTTTGATGAAAAATATTTTTGGTTTTTTCAACTTTTTTGAAATTTGTTAAATTTTCTAAAAAAAAACACACTTGGAAAAAACATGTGATCGAATCAATGAATCTAAACAATAAACGGGAAGAATATCCCACACCCCCTAACTTAAATGTTGCATTGTCCTCAATGCGAATCAAGAACACAACATAAAGAGAGGAAAATAAATATATTACCCAAATGGAGCGATCCCTAATGAGTGCGAGTCCATTGAATCTACAAAACATGTTAGAACCAAGCATAGCAAAAATAATAACAAAAACTCTAACTAATGACACTACACTATATATAAAAAAAAAGGAAAGAAAAAGAAAAAGAAAAAAACTAATTATGTACAACCTACGATTTGAAATTCTAATAACTCATACACTAGAAGTCGAAAAATTTGAGGGTCCACCCAAAATACAATTTGACTTTGAGGGATTAATGGTGTATCCTCACTAGAGAGCATGCCTCCTGGAAAATAAGAATTCCGTTTGAAAAACGGAAGGCATGTGCAAAGTTTAAAAAATGAACCATCACCAACTAAAATATTTAGGGGGATAATGAGGGATTTGAGTGCACAGGGGGACAAGTACCATTGGGATCCAAGAAAAATAGAATCACTTCCCAAAGATTTTTCAAGTAGTATGGGAAGGGGATCACACAAATAGAAAGAGTCCATCTTAGAAAATAATTTAAGCATAGAGTGCTTGTCCTCAAAATCTTCTCTCCCCAAATTTTCAGTTAGATCTGGTGGAGTGACACGTCTAAGTGTATGGCCCATAATACATTCACCTAATTCTTGTGATGGATTTAATGGTTCGATAATAGTGGGGACACAAGGAGACAATTGATCTTCAACCTCAATAGGTTTTGAAATATTTATAAGAGGTTGATATTCAAAAGAACTTGGATCACTCTAAATGATTTCATTCTCAAAATTATTAGGTTAAGCGCAAGTCTCGACCATTCCAAGTTGTCCAAATAATCATTCAACTCCTTGCAAGTTGCTATAATTTTTAACTCGGTAGCAGCAAGGTCATCAGATTGCTTTTTTATAACAAGCAAGAGTTCTTCCAAAGTAAGCTTCCTTGGTTCTAGCACCTCGAATTCCTCATTTGGTTGAAAACTTACTTCATCTTCAAAACTATCGAAAGAAAAAATCTCATTGGGTTCAAATAATGAATCTAACTCTTGCTCCCAATAACGATTTTTTTCTCGATACTCTTTTTCAAGTCTTTCTTCTTCAAGCAATTGATTTTGATAAATTTGGATTGCCTTAGCACTAGGCCTGTATTTATGAGAATCATCTTTAGTGATATTGATCCAATGTTCATAAATCATGAGTTCATTCTCCTCCTCACTATTAGCATAACAATTAAAGCCACCAAAAGAGTTAAAATAAGACATTTCAAAGTGGGCAATTCAAAAACGTGACACACATTTTTCTTTTTTCTTTTTTTCTTTTTTTATTTACTTTTGTTTTACGAAGTAGTAAGTCAATTATAATCTATAACAAACACTCCCCGGCAACGACACCATTTTGATCGAGGTGTAAAACCGAGCGTCCGTGTAATACGCTAGTCGTTGTTACCGGCTTCCAACCTCAATACAAAAAAACCAAAACTTGTAACTACACTCTTAAGGAGTATAGTGGCGAGTCTGGGTATCGAATCCACAGGGAATGTTTGATAGAATTTAATTGATTTATTACTTCTAAAATAAAAGTGAAAAAGATGATGATGGTTGAAGAGGAAAAAATAAAAAAGTTAACTATGCATGCATGAGCAAACTAATTAAGATGAATGAGAAAGGAGGTTGGAATACAATCCCCTAACCCTAGTAATTTACCGTGTAGAATACTAGAATTGTAAATTATAAATTTGAATGAATCCAGTCTTTATAGATCCTAAGCATTACGTATATGAGGTCCAAGCCCGCACCATACGAAATCAAAGGTAAATATAAAGTGGTGCTAAATAATTATAAGCACATCGTATTCTTAAACATCCCAAGTACCTAGGGCAAGAGAGATTAAAAGATCTAAAATGGTTGTAAAATTGTCTCGCACGACTCTTTCAAATTTTTAATTTAAATTCTATTTTGTACATAAGTAATTTACCTTGGGATGGGTTCATGCATCCTAACCTTTATAAACATAACTAGGCATGATTTTATTAAATGAAAATAAATTCATAACAATGCATGTAATTGTGGATCTAAGAAACATTGTAAAAACAAAAATTACAAAACAAGTGATAATTGAATTGAAAATAGAATTGAGATAAACTAAGAGAATGGAAATTTTATAATTGTATTCAGCAACAGGAAAAGCAAATGAACTTGAATCCAGAAAACTTCTTATTAATCAACCTTAAAAACTAGGGTTTATGAAAATTTCTATGTAAAGAAAAACTCAGAAAACTCTCTAAAATCTGACTTTCTCTCTCTAAAATTCTATTCTACTCTATAGAATTCGACTCCCTTGGAAGGATGTAGGGCTTGGCCTTTTATACACAAAAAAATGACTCTTCCCATGCCTCTCTACATTTTTCCCTTTTAATATACCTAAATGAGACTCTTCCCATGCCTCTCCACGTTTTACAACTAATAAAAACGAGTTAAACAAGAAATTTCAAGAGTTGTCTCTTCAGCTTCCAGAATTAATTTCAACTTTAGATTTTCTATCTCCAACTTTAAATGGGCATAACTTCTTCACCGTAGCTCGGATTGGGGTGCCGTTTTTTCCAATGTTCTTGTAATTTAGATATATTAAACTTTCTAGTTGGCCCCACCTCTGTACTAAGGATGATAAATTACGAAAATGCCCTTCAAGTCTCCATTTCTTGGTTTCTTTCACTATTTTGAGTTCTCCTTCGCACTAACTTGCATGAAATACCTATAAAGCACATGAGAAATACAAAAAATATGAAATACATGCCAAAAGAGGTTAGTATCATAAATAAGAGATAAATTCAAGCTATATACACAACACGGGATCATAAAAATACCGAAATTAAGGGGATAAATGTGAAGAATATGTGCCTAATCAGCAGTCATAATTATTCATTAGAATTAATTATGGTTAAATAAGGAAAGGAAAGTAATTATAGCATTTGTAATTTGGGATTTTGAGCATTTATTTGGAAATAATTTAATTTTTTATCGTTTTACCCTAGTATAGTCCATACACCCAAGTAATTAAGTCTAGACTTTCTGGAAGCCTAGTTTCACCGAAGCCCGTAACTAAAACTAATACATATTTGTGTAACCTAGGGTTTTAAGTTATACATAAATTATTAAGGGATTAATGGGGGTAGAGAAAACACTATTCACATTTTTTTATGAGGTCAAGAGCGAGAGATTCATATCTCACTCAAAAGCAAGAGTTTTCATCTCAAAACGTGCCCACACACCTACCTAGTGTGACACCCCACCCAATTAAATACCGGGTGATCAGTCCTTTGTTCAATTTAAAACAAAGTGTTCGGTTGGTTCATTCTTATCATCACTCACGAAACACAATTAACATTAATAATCACCTAATAAATAATTACGCTAGTGTCAAAATGTTTTTCATTTTAAGTTATACCCAAAGAATCCATTAATAATTTCTAAGTATTAAGACATCAACTATTTACCATTCATAGGAATATAATAAATATTGGATATAACTCAACTGCTGAAATAAATAAGACTGAATAAAATATTACAGTTGAAAGTCTCAAGCCAATAAACCATAAAATACTCAATCCAACTGAAATGAACTACTAAAATAAACTGAGTACAATCTCTCTGATAAAACGACTGAGAATGGGCAACACATGACCTAAATTAAATGTCTGAATGAAACTGAAAGAAATGATAGAGACATCTAAATGCAAGGATCTGCAAATCCCATAATCGATGCGGCTCACTAAAAAATCCAAGCATCTAAGTCTGCTAACGTTGTGGCTGGGCACCTAATATAATACATATATATAGAAAAAGAGAGAAGAATAGCAAAAGACGGGTCAGAGCCCGAGTTGTAAAAATATTTGTTTTAGCAAGTATTTAGAATTTGCAATAAAGCAAGTATTATGTGCATTCTAGCTTGTCGGACTGTCACATGAGATTCTCACCCCTCATCTATTGTGCACGACTAGCGTACATCTACCCCATATTAGTTATGCTACCCATCCTAACTAGTTCGAAGTCACCATATCACCATCTACGTCACTAGTAGTATACCCATATCGCCCTTATAATACATTATTTAAAAAGTTTCACATGCATAACTAAATTTCATTATTCACCGTTCGAATGGTTAATCTTTTACCCACTAAGATTATTTTATTTCTCATTATTACTACATCTACTAATTTTACACAGTGGAATTTTCCCAAGTGTATTTATATATATATAGTCACATCATCCCTATATATATATATACTAATCTTGCACCCCTTGGTTAAAAACGCTTAGCGCAAAGCATTTATTATTAGTACCATATCTACTAGTTTCACACAGTAGAAATATTCACCAGTATATAAATATATACATATAGTCACATCATCCCTATATATATATATATATATATATATATATATATATATATATATATATATATATATATATATATATATATATATATACACACTAATCCTACACCCTTAGGATAAAACCACTTGGCGCAATGCATACTCTGCTATCATGTCCCGGTGCGTCGCTCACTGCATAAAGGACTGTTGGTTCAATCTCTCACGAACCATAAAATTCAAATCACATATATTGTAGGCGAACATAATCCCCAGCCAAATGGATCACGCATATACCTACGCTCCTATTCAACCGTCGAAACTATCCTATATCTCAGACAACACTTAACCAAGTTCATATGCTCTAAGTACAAGTCAAATATCCCCCAATGGGCAACACATGATAACACTGTCCACTACGCGAAGATCTCCTCCTTATAGCAAGCAGCGTAGGTATGCTATACACATAATAATAAACATATAATAGGCATACACACAACCTATAAAAATCAATGGGTATTCACCCAACCCGTATATATATTTTCCATACGTAGTATTTACTCATTACTACTTATAATGTAATTATTTCGATCACTCTCTCACGTAATTCCTAAGTTTAACTTACCATTCCAATATTTAAAGTATTATTTCCCAAATACTTCCCAACAATTCTTCACTGTGCTAAATTCATCAAATAACAATTTTCCTCACTCAAATTTATTGTGAAACTCGAATTGGGCTGAAATAGGATTTTTCAGATTTTGGACCTGTCGTTCGAATCAGGTGTCATGTCGTTTGAACAAATTCTTAAGAGATAAAGTCTCATTCAAACCATCTTAGCGCGACATCGCGTGACTTCTCACAACTAGCACTGTTACGACTTCAAACTCTAGCAGCTACGTTTTTATTAGGTTTACAACCCTAAAACCTCTAAGATTTCAACTCAAACACCAATCAATAAATTTCAATAATCTTTCTAACATCTATATATGATTTCTAACAATATAACATCATTGAATTATCACTAATCATCAATCAAATTCGAAATACCCCATTTAATTGTCAAGAACCCTAGATCTCAAATTTATAGGCATAATTCTAAATTAAAACCTAGATTTATTCAAAACAATATCATAAATTCTTGGACATCATCCTATCTACATGAGGAATAAAACTTTTATCATTCCAGTCCTAATTTATGATCAATTCACCCAAATTTTCACCAAATTCAATTTCATAATAATGTCGTAATTACTTACTCTAACATGAACACAATTATTTCTAAAGAAAGCAAGCAATAATCACTTGCCTTGATTATGATGTTCTGATCCGCTGATGAAATTGGTATAGGATTATTCCTCATCTTCCAATATATGCTTTGGTGGGATCTGTGGTGTGAGTTCTTGAGTTTTGTACCAAGAACACCTATGGACTTTCCTTCTTCTTCTCTCTCTCTCTCTCTCTCTCTCTCTCTCTCTCGTAGGTTTAGAAACTGACCGACTCCTTCTAACCCACGTACACTCATCTTGAATTTTCTAATTTTCTCCCATAATAATTCTCCAAAAATTCAAAAGATAAAAATACCCCTACGGGGTGCCGATTAGGCCTAAAAATATTTTGGAGTCCAAATAAAATACCTGAGTAGAATTTTCTAACTATCTTGACCCTTTTGGACTCAATGGTGCACTCAAAATGATCATTCGAGTTATTTAAAAATAATTTTCTTCTTTAATTCATTAGATCAATCCCGAAACGACTCACACGCGTGTCCTAACTTTGTATACCAAACTATCATATTTCTCACTCTCGGCAATTTATTAAATTTTATAATTCCATATTACATATCCACACAGTGATATTCAATAATTTTCAACAATAAGTATTAACTCTTGGCATGCTGGTTAATAATTATTTTAATTCGGATTAATTAACAATTAATTTCACACGTTTGTTTTAATTAATCCAACAATAATAAGTAATCTCATAATTATTTAAAATCGTCAAAAATACGGGTTGTTACACCTAGGTTAGGGAGGAACATATATTAGAATACCTAAATATTTTAGTGGACACAAGAATGCCTTTGGAGTACCAAAAGAAGTCATTCCTGCATCATTAATAAATACCTTTCTCTATATCATATTTCAACTAGATTCGCAAATGTATTGTATTCATAACCCTAGGTTTGGGTTTCAAACCATATTTTTCTAGTTAATTCTTACTATTGCATAATCATTTAAAGATTCATGGGCTAAAGTTTTTATTCTAGGTCTATCGATATCAGTCATATTTGAGGCATTAAAAGCATTATAGGAAGGATTTGGAGAATAAAAATACTACCCTCCTCATATTTCACATCAAATATGTCTCCTCATCTCACTTCACCTCCAAGATCTATGTAGTTATCTTGATCAGAACCCTATATTCATTATTTTAATCTAGTGATTTTGTTTACTTTTTGAAATGTGATCAATCAAAGTTATTTGGACATAAAGTTTTTTTTTTATTATGTCAATCCCCAATAGTAATTGCAGTTTTTAGTGGCTAGTCTTGGTTCATTTTATTGGAACAAGTTTCTACTCAACCTTAAAGAATATTTATATTCGAATGACTTGAAGAAATCAGTTGCATGCCAATGTACATCTTCTTTGTGTAGCATTTGATAGATGTTGTCCCTCTCCATTTGATGAAAGATAATTCGTGAAAGAGTAAACTGTGAATGTTGTGCGAAACTATTGTCAGATGGATTTCCCCTCGATAAGCCTCTAGCTTAATTCATTTGTCTTTCAATAGCTCAAGGTTTACCCCGAAGTGGATTTTTTCTTTGTATATATATTGTTAAGTGGTTAGTTAACTCCGCTGCATATTTTTCATATTAACCCTTAAAATATATATTTTTTTTCCTAAAAGAATAAATTACCCTATATCTTTGATAACTATTTTTATGTATGTAGCTACCGTCGGGAGGATGTACATTCGCTTTAAGATAATAATTTATTGATTATAAACTTTTGTAACGAACTTGAATCTTAGGGTAAGTGCGATGATTTTTCTTATATTATTTTTATCAAAGTTGGTTCAGTAGTTGTTCTCTGATTGCATATCTAAGATTGCGTAACCTCGTAAATCCATTTATGTAGAGAAAAATTCTGTGAGATTTTGGTGATCTCATTTTCTTTCCAAACTAGTGCTCAAAGTTGGATTCCAACCCATGGAATTATATATATATATATATATATATATATATATATATATATATATATATATATATATATATATAATAAGTTGATCTAAGCACATTTTTTTTATTTATCTTTGTCTTTTCGTTAGCAGGGGGAGGAGTTTGTAGAGAGGTGGATTAAGATTGAGGGAGATTATTTATTATCGGGGAGTAGTAATATTTTTAGTTTGACTTTTTATATTTTATATGATGGGGAGTAGATATCTTTGGTTTGAACCATATGCTATCCATGGGAGAAATGTTACTAACTTACCATTATTTATATTTTTATAGTCCTTGTTGGGTCTACCGTGGTTTGCCATTTTCGGTAGGAAAATAGTACAAGAACTCCATAAAGATGTGTGGCATCTAGTATCTTTTGAATTGTTGTTAATGTAATTTATATATTTAAAGCATTTGGTTGGTCAAGTCATGTCATCTTTGATAAATATGATTTATTTAAAGTATTTGTTTTTTTGTTTATTCTTAAAAATAAACGAAGGGAAAATTATCAAAGTATAAGTACATTCATGTGCCTTTGGCTTAATGTATTGTCTTAATTCTATTGACTACAAACAATTTGAGTCTTTAGTACAACGAAATGACCTATCTACTTGGTTTATATCTTAATTAGGAAATCATGAATGATAAAAAATTTATAAAACCCTTTGTAAGTATGTTCAATATTTTCATCAAATATATGATATATACGTTTGTGTATAAAATATACATCGAAAACACTTAACATATATTTTGAAGTTTTGCCAGTTCACTACAGTGGCCTAGTGCCTCCACTATACCAAATACTGAAACTTTCTATGGCATGTGATCACGACATTAGTCACGGTCCATGACCATGATAAAATCTACGGTAACCATTTTTGGGTCACAGTTTAAAATTATGACCATTGTGAAAAGTCACAGCCCTATATGTAATGTAAAGTTGGGTACTTGATCACTGTCAATAATTATGATAAATATTTAATTGGTCACAATCATAAACTGCGACCCCATGCAATGAAAATATATTCAGTGGTCACAGTTCATAACCGTGACCTCTTTCCGTGAACATATATTCAGTGGTCACGGTTCATGACCATGACCTATTTCTTCACCCTTGCAAAATTGTCACGGTTTTGGACCGTGACCAATAATAAATTTATTTAAAAATTGTTTTTGATTTGTTTCTTTCCAAAAAAGTCATGTACGTGTTTCAAAATTCCATACAATTCTATTATAGAATGAACTAATACATCAGCAGAAAATCAATAATATTAAAATTATTAAGTTACCAAATTAATTGCATGAATCCAAAACTAATAATATTAAAATCCTCAAAGTGTGCCATGGTATCCCCACAGTTACGCAATCTTGTGGTAATCGATGTTTCCATCCATATGAATAGAGCTACAAATATTACCAAATGTTACTAGCAATAGGATTCGAACAACAAAATAATAATTATCTAAAGTTACAAATATTACGAAATGTATTGAAAATAATTCTTAAGGAAGGAGTTATGGTTTAACATGTCCATCAAAATTATGAGAACTAGACCGTTAGCTTACACACACATACACACACACACACACACACAGAAACACACACACACACACACACACACACACATATATATATATATATCTATATCTACAAGGGCTTTTAATGCATGCTTGATGTGTTTGGTTTCCATACACATGGTATTATTTTATAAAAATTGATGGAAAGCCTTAATCGGTCAAATGGGAAAAATTATATCTATGATTTCCTTATATATGTCTACAACGGGAACTCGATATGATTTCTTCTTCAATTTTTTTGCAAGATCTAATTTATTATGCATATGCAGTGACAAATCACAATTTGGATGCATTCTCCATAATGGATAATATTTTTTCTTCCTTCTTTAATAGTGTCACAAAAAACAATGCATTGTCGGGATTATTAATACAAAATATATTGTAACACCCCGCCCGTCCGGGGAGAGCGAACGGAGCGCTAATGCGATAAAATAAATCCAAATCCATAAGTGACAAGGTATAGAGAATCTAAGTCCTACAACAACAAAAGAGAAACTACAAATCTTAATCTCCTCAAATTAAATACCAAATCTCTCGAATTACATACAACAACTAACTCGAAAATAAAATACAAATCTCCAAAGCTCTATACATCAAAATAATACAAATCTTCCAAAAATATTCTTCTCAAAATAATCCACGCTAAAATCATCCCAATTGGTCCATGGCGCTCAAATCCATGCTAACCTGCCAACTAAAGAAAATATGGGGAAGTACACAATACGACAAGAAAGATGCTCAACAAATATATGTTAGCGGTGAATAAAGCGTAACAACACGAGTACGAATATTCAAATCAAAATGCAAATCTCAATAGCATTTCATCATTATAATTTTTCAACAACACATCAATGGGTCACCAGGCCTCACCACATCCGTATATGCTTTATCAAGCCATAGCCCGTGAAACAGGAATTTTGGCGGGTGCCCAACATCCGTGCCATATTAAAATCTCATGACAACGTGCTCATCAACAATATAATGATACTACATGAATCAAAATAATTTCAACAATTATTTTCCAGAATTCAATGAATTTATCAATTCAAATATGAGTTCAATTAACAAGAATTCAAAGAGAATGACACTCGCGGGATTTAAGGAGCATATTGTGTAAAACCCCATACCTCAAACCATGATGAGAAACTAACGATCACATCCTCAAGATCAACACAAAAGATCTACAAAAGCTCCTCCAGGAACCTCCAATAAAATAGCCCCCAAAACACCTCTAATCTAAGGTTGGAACTCACAAATCTCAAGGGCCAATGTGTATATAAAAAGAAGAGGAATATAAAATATATTTGCTGCCAAAATTTGTGCCAAAAGTATGTTAAAAGGGTTTCCCACGACTTCCTTTTATAATGCAAAGAAATGAATAGTTGGAATCCAAAAGACTCCTTTAAATAAGGCAAAGAAATGAAGAGTTGGAAGTCAAAACAACTCTAAGAGTTAAAAACATTTAAAAATCCGTTTTAACTCCGTTTTCAAAACCGTTTGAAATTCTCGCCTTTAAAAATAATAACCAACATATTTGAGCAATAAAAATAATTTTATCAAAAACTTTATTTTTCCTCTTTATTTTGAAAATACCTCAAAAATTACGCGGGTTATTACACTTCCCCACTAACAATGGAATTTCGCCCTCGAAATTCGCCGATTGCCTAACTCAAAAAAATCAGGCCAACAATCTCCAAAAATAATTTCGTCTCCAAAAATAAATTCTTCACATCTAATCTAGATGCCTATCACGAATATCACCTAACATTTGCTATCTCCAAAAATTGCTAACCACCAAATGAACCCAAAACTCAAGCCCCGAGGGTTGCCGTATACCTAAGCTCTGATACCATTTGTAACACCCCGCCCGCCCGGGGAGAGCGAACGGAGCGCTAATGTGATAAAATAAATCAAAATCCATAAGTGACAAGGTATAGAGCATCTAAGTCCTACAACAACAAAAGAGAAACTACAAATCTTAATCTCCTCAAATTAAATACCAAATCTCTCGAATTACATACAACAACTAACTCGAAAATAAAATACAAATCTCCAAAGCTCTATACATCAAAATAATACAAATCTTCCAAAAATATTCTTCTCAAAATAATCCACGCTAAAATCATCCCAATTGGTTCATAGCGCTCAAATCCATGCTAACCTGCCAACTAAAGAAAATATGGGGAAGTACACAATACGACAAGAAAGATGCTCAACAAATATATGTTAGCGGTGAATAAAACGTAACAACACGAGTACGAATATTCAAATCAAAATGCAAATCTCAATAGTATTTCATCATTATAATTTTTCAACAACACATCAATGGGTCACCAGGCCTCACCACATCCGTATATGATTTATCAAGCCATAGCCCGGGAAACAGGAATTTTGGCGGGTGCCCAACATCCGTGCCATATTAAAATCTCATGACAACGTGCTCATCAACAATATAATGATACCACATGAATCAAAATAATTTCAACAATTATTTTCTAGATTTCAATGAATTTATCAATTCAAATATGAGTTCAATTAACAAGAATTCAAAGAGAATGACACTCGCGAGATTTAAGGAGCATATTGTGTAAAATTCCATACCTCAAACCATGATGAGAAACTAACGATCACATCCTCAAGATCAACACAAAAGATCTACAAAAGCTCCTCCAGGAACCTCCAATAAAATAGCCCCAAAAACACCTCTAATCTAAGGTTGGAACTCACAAATCTCAAGGGCCAATGTGTATATAATAAAAAGAAGAGGAATATAAAATATATTTGCTGCCAAAATTTGTGCCAAAAGTATGTTAAAAGGGTTTCCCACGACTTCCTTTTATAATGCAAAGAAATGAAGAGTTGGAATCCAAAAGACTCCTTTAAATAAGGCAAAGAAATGAAGAGTTGGAAGTCAAAACAACTCTAAGAGTTAAAAACATTTAAAAATCCGTTTTAACTCCGTTTTCAAAACCGTTTGAAATTGTCACCTTAAAAAATAATAACCAGCATAACTGAGCAATAAAAATAATTTTATCAAAAACTTTATTTTCCTCCATTTTATTTTGAATATACCTAAAAAATTACGCGGGTTATTACATATATGTTATATTCCATCATCCTAGAAATTTGGTAAGGAAAATAATATACGGTCGAACATATACGGTTGCGCACTATTAAAAGTGTTTTTGTTGCGGGACCACTATAACCTATCAGTTTTCCATTGAAAGTAATTATTACTATGACTCATTTTTTCGCTGAGAAGATATATAGAAGGAGGGGTGTGAACATGGATAGTGTTTTAAAACGCGAATGAGAAGACAAAAAAAGTATAAGATGTTTTATTTTCATCCGAAAAATATATAAATAGTAGGAGTGTTAGTTCAATTACTTCTAAAAAATTTACCAGTCCACTAAGTAATTAATGTTTTTCAATTAATCAATCAAACATGACAATTCCAATTTTAATTCTATTAATCCTAAAATTACTGTGTCCACCAAATGACAAAGCCCTTCCACCAACTTGTGTTCACCCAAACATCAACCACTTGAGGAATGGGTGAAAACAACCACAACAACTATCCAAGAAGATATATACACCTACAAAAATAAAACAATACAAGACCTCTCAATGAAATGAAGGAGCATGCTTTAATTGAAGATATCCTTTATTCACACGATGCCAATATCAAGTAATTAATGTTTTCTATTTAAATAATCAAACATAAGTCTAATATTAGTTCAATTTATCATAAGATTACTTTGTGTCCACCAAATAACAAAGCCTTTCCACTAATTTGCATTCACTGAAACATTAACAACTCAAGTAAGGGATAAATATAGACACAATATCTAACTAAGAACATATTTACACCAATAAAAAATAAAACAATACTTAAACTCTCAATAAAATAAAGAATCAACCTCCAGGTGAAGATATCCTTCATACGCACAATGTCAACATCAATTAATTAATGTTTTTAGTTAATCAACCAAACACAAGATCTTCATTTTTAGTTCAATTTCAATTAAACTAATCCTAAAATTACCATGAGTTCACCAATGACAAATACCTTCCACTTATTTGTTTTCACCCAAATATTAACTAGGTAAGGAAGACGGAACATGGCCACAACAATATATATATATATATATATATATGTACACACACACACATGTAACAACCCGCCTAATAAGATACCGGGCGATCACTCCAATATTAAATTAAAACAGGAGTTTCATATGGATCATTCTTAGCATCACTGTCGAAAATCCAATTAATTACTAATATCCTATTAGGTGGCAGTTAAAAACTTTTATCTAACTACTCTTTTTAGCGCACAAATTAAAACATTCACAATTAAATGCGTAATGAACTGAAATGGAAAAGAAAGGAACTAAAATAACCGAACACTCGGTCCAAATAATACAACCATATCGAATGCTGTACTGAAAGAATAAATAAATGCAATTGAGCCTTTGGCTCGAGTGTTTATACAATATCTCCTATCTAGAGTACAAGGAAAGAAACGTCTACCGATAACCTGCAAGCATCCACAGCTGCTGCAGCAGACGTCTGACTCGAAAGAGTTTCCATCCAGGCGTCCCTGTGTCTGGACACCTATATATATACAATATAGAGAAAGAAAGGAGAGTAGACAAACGGGTCAGAGCCCGAATGTTTAGAAAATATTTTGCAAGTGCATAAATGCTTTATTTTTAGAAAAATAGTTTTATCTCATATTTAAATTGGTATCGCACTCTCGTGAGATACCCCTCACCTCTCCTCTAACAGTGCACACCTAGCGCATCCCTTAAACTTTCTAGTCAAGCTACCCTGCTAAACTAATCTAATAACCAACCACTATCTAACCTAGATAGTCAAAAAATGTACTAAGGGCCAAACTTCACTTTAATCTCGACGCTATGCCATGTTCGTGCGTGGGGTGTCTCGCGAAGCGAAATCCAAACAAGGAACCCCCCCGATACACTACTATGCAGCAAGGTCGATCTTTGAGATCCGCCAGTCCCTCAGTACAGAAAGATATATATTATATATATCATAACATATAATAATATAAGAGCACTAAGGATTAAGCTTCTTCCCAGTCTCAACACAGTGCCATATTCGTGCGTGGGGTGTCTCGCAAAGCGAAATCCAAACAAGGAACCCCCCCGATACACTACTATGCGGCACGGTCGATCGTCGGGATTCATTAGACCCTCGGCACCCAATTTATACATATACATACATCTATAATATACTTCCGGATTGAGGATTACTTGATACATAAAGTATTTATAAATACTTATCCTTTTTATTTCAAAAACTTCCATTTCCCTTCTCATATCCAGGAAATGTATTTAAAAGCCAATCCATTATCATGAATTGCTTTAATAAATCATATACCTTTTAAAAGACAGTTTTATTATCATAAAATGCTTTTCCTTATCAAAATATCCCATTTCCCTTTTTATACTCAGGAAATGTATTCAAAGACATTTTCATTATCATAAAAATGCTTTGATCAAAACATATGCTTCCACATCCCTTCTTCCATCCGGGAAGTGTTACCGAAGCCAATTTATATATAACCCATTTCCCTTCTTATATCCAGGAAATGTAATTAAAGCAAATCCATTATTATGAACTGCTTTAATAAACGCGTTCTAAGACCGCACGTCCGGATTTCTCCACTGTGCGCGCCCCTAAATGGCTATCATCTTCTAGGGCCTCCAAGACAACCTGGGATCCTATATCGAAACACGTCGGGAAGCGGCCATGAGCCTGCGTGGTAGCCAAGACCACACCCGGAATCTCCCTACCCCCGCAGAAAATATACAACCATAAGCGCTCCCATGGCCTAGGACTATATCCACCCTGCATCATTAGCCAGGGGGCTTCACCATACGAACGCAACTTCCCTTATGATAGCGATTTAGAGAGGTGTGTAATCCATATTTTATTAATTATGAAAAACATTTATTTTTCCATTTTGAAAATATTCATTTATGTATTTTCAAAATCATTCCCATCATCATATATATACCTAAAACACACAGTATATACATATCCTATATATTCTTCCTAGAATATATATATAAATGGCCTTAGTGGCCTATAGCATCTAACGATGATAATAATCCCAAAGATTCCCTCCGAGAATCATAATCATGCATTGATAGTTGCATGATTCTAAATCCAAAGTATTTCTTACTTTGTTCAATACTAATTACCTCAATCATCTCTTAAAGGTTTATTTATCCTCAAAACTCTTATTTAGGAATCCCCATAAAAATCCCAAATGGTAATTCAACTCCCCATACTCTTAAAGGGAGAAAACTTAGAAATTCTGACCTAAGCGAATCGATTCGCCCCTTTAGCGAATCGATTCGGGTGGGCGAATCGATTCGGAAAGTATTCTGCAAACAGGTCTGTAAATGGCGAATCGATTCGGTCTGTACCCGAATCGATTCGGCCCATTGCAGAAACCCAATTCCCCTTAGGCGAATCGATTCAGCCTGTACCCGAATCGATTCGGCCTGTTCGAGGGTCACAGTTTGGGCGATTTCTCAAACTCCAAAATACCCAAAAATCAATCCAAATTCATTTTCATGGTTTCTACTCTACACCAAAAATCATCCCAAACATCTACATAATAATTTCTAGCCTTTATTTTTCCAATTCCCGATTTGATTTCCGAGTTGGTACTTTCAACCCGGAGCTGTCATCTTGTAAAAATCATATCAAATCGTAGAAAAATCAGAAAAATACGCGGTCGGCGCCCACGCGACCGTATCGAAAAGATCTACAACTTTCGTGTTTTGACCGAAAGCTAAATCAATTCTTTTCCTAGTCAAAAATGACCCTAAAGGCTGCGGGTTACTATTCATCATCTCTCCCAAAATCCCAAACTCCATTTTTGTCCATTTTTGTTGTTTCTAACCTCACCCAACAACTCAATAAACATCTAATCTATGTTTTACAACTAACACATCAATTATTTCGGGGTATTAAATCATTTCTCTTAGTTTTAATCCCTAAAACCATAAAAACCCCAACTTAGCATTTCAACCCATTTTATACTCCATTAACATAGTTTTGATACCAAAAATCATTAAGAGTTTACACTACATCAATGTGTAAACTCATAATCAACTTTTACCCAATTTATTTTAAGGGTTCTAACCCTAAAATCATGTTTATACCAAAAGTGATATGAGAGGATTGCACAAAATGAAATAAAGCAAGTAAACACTTGCCTCGTGGATATAATCCGACGACCTCGAGCCGAGTCCCGCGGAGTTTGGCCGGAACCTCCCCTTTTTCCTCTTTTTCTTCCTCCTCTCTCTCTTCTCTCTCTTTTCTTTCTTTTCTTTCTCTTTTCTCCCTCTCTCCCTCTTTTTATAAGAGAAAAGGATTTTAAACCCTTAAAACCCAAAAACGACTCGTTTACCCAATTACGAGTTACTTTTACCTCTAAAATTATCCGAAACTCATTTTCGTCAATCGAACTCTCTTTTCCGACTATCTCGGACATTCTGAGAATTATGGCGCAGTCGAAATTCCCATCCGAGGTACTTGACCGCAAATCACTATTCCAACCCAAAATAAATAAATGCGGGTTTTCTACTCAAAATCTTACCTCTTTTGTCGCAATACTCCACGGCGACATATAATTAAATTATTTCGACCTATATAGTCCCAAAATAATTTATAACATCCTTCGAAAATTATTAAATCCTCGAAAATCCCAAAAATCACTATTTCGAGAAATTCTCCAAATTGCCAATTTATATTTAATTATGGAATTTAATCGTCTCCAAAAAGGACGGGTTGTTACAACACACACACACACACACAGAGAGAGAGAGAAAGAGAGAGAGAGAGAGAGAGAGAATGGCTCTCGTGTAGAGCTTAAGTTGGGCCTTCCTTGTGGTATGAATAAGAGGCAACAAAACAACTTCTGCTAAAGTCGTTTGAGAGAGGGGGTCATTTAACATAGAAAAAAGAAATAATTTTTTTTTTACAAATCAAACCCCAAGCACCCCACTCTCCCCACTTCTTCCCAACCTTTATATCTTATCTTTGAATCAAAACCATATTATATATCATATATCATAAGGCCATTACCAAATAGATCTTTTTTGTTTCATTTTTTTTCAATTTGAATTGTTTCTTGTACATTGGGTTCTTAGGGTTTATTGTTTTTTACCTAGTTTATTTCATTATTTTTTACCTAGTTTATTTTGTTTTAGTATTTAGGCTGAAAGGATTAATTTTGTGATGTTATTGTTGCAATCTAGACTTGATACTCAATTGATTTTGATATTCTTTCAGAAAATGGATGAATAAGGTTTGGCAATGGATGAAGTGATATGTATTGGTAATAATATGACATTTGAGTTTGAGATTTAGCAAATGTGAATTTTCTTATTGAGAGTGGAATAAATGAACAATGTGTGGGATTCAATTTCTATGAAATTGATAATGTTTGCAACCTCAGGTAGTAATGGAACTGTTGCCAAAAATAAGGCAAGAGTTTCAAACACTTTATGATGTCTAGAGCTTTTATAATAAATATGCCAAATAAGTTGGGTTTAGTGTTAGAAATTCGTATGTTAACAAGAGTCGGGTAACAAATGAGATCATTAGAAAGGAGTATGTGTGTTTCAAGCAAGGAAAGTGTATGATGGTAGTAAATGCGGATACATCAAGACGTTGAGGTTACGTTAGGGAGGATCGAAAAACTTGCGGTTGTGAGGTCTTAAAATTGCACATTTGTGGTTAGTTTATTTATGGAGGAACATAGTCACCCATTGTTCAACCCACGAAAGACACATTTTTTAGATCTCACAGTAGTGCTTCAAATGCCTATAAGTTCTTAACTTAAAAACTCATTATGATTAATTTTCCTCCAAATCAATAATTCAATTTTCTCGGAGTACAATCGGGTGGGTTTGAGAATATTCACTTCACTTAAAAAGATTTATACAACTAAGAAAGGGACAGACGTAATGAATTGAAGATCGTCAATTGAGATATGATGTACAAGTCTTTAAACTAAAACAAAGAAAGAATTTGACTTTTATTTTTCAAATCGTAATAGTACGATGAATAAAGGATTAAATATTATTTGGGTGCTATTGCCATTTGTAGACGAGTTTATAATTGTTATATTGATGTGGTTATATTTGATAGACCATAAAATATTAACAACTATGGGTTGATTTTTGAACCACTTATGGGAGTTAAAATCATTCCGGATAATTATATTTGGTTGTGCATTTCGGAATCCATGTCACCAAAGATGATAATTACTGATTGAGATCCGTCTATGACAAAAGCTATATAGGAAGATATCCCGAAAACCTATCATAGGTTTTGCAGTTGGCATATTCTGATGAATTTTTTTGAGAAGATTGATTTAGTGAAATTTAGTTCTTTCCAGGGGGAGTTTTTGAATTGCATATGGAACTTAGAGACAAAGTAGGAGTTTTAATCCTAGTGGTTTGATCTTCTTGACATTAGTGGGTTAAATGACAACAAGTGGCTTCATTCCATCTATGAAATCCATTCGAGATGGGTCATATTATAAGTGAATCATGTTTTATTTACTAATATATTGATTAGTGAACGATCAAAAATCACTCACTCATTTTTTTATAAGAATTTTTCGAAGAAGAATTCACTTGTTAATTTTATGATCCAGTTTTTAAGGGGGAGTATGTGTCAACGTGATGAAGAATTACTTGTCGGCCTCAAAGACTTGACCGAGAAGCCAAAAATGAAACTCTTAAACTATGTTTTGGTGTAATTGGTTGACATTTATACACATGAAGTATTTTATAAATTTCAAGACAAAATTTTGGAAATAATGAATTACATGTTTAAAGTCTTGAAGGAGGGTGAAAATCGAATCATTTATAAAATTCAAAGGAAAATGTTGAAACACAAAAGTTGGGAGAAATGATTTATAATAAGAGTTTGGATTCCCCTCATGTACTTTTAAGATGTTTGAGAGCTCGTGTATCCTGTCTAGACACTTGTTAGGTTATTGTCAAAAGTTTTATGACCTTGAAAATATTACAGAGCCAATAGATCTTTAATATGTGGACGAAAAAATCTACTTAACTGTAACTGATGTAAATGGAATTGAGATAACATACGACAAGTAACAATTTCTTCAATGGAGTCGGCTTATCCAAAAGTCTTTAGATGTGTTCAAAAAGCCTTCATAAGTCAATAAGCTACTAAAATTTATAATGATGCTTTGGATAGGTTGCTTGAGAAAATCTATCTAGCAGTTGGTTGTAGTTTCAAGGTACGTGCTAATGTGGGACCTTCCAATCTAATATTGGGTGGTTCAAGTGGAGGTGTTTCGATTAACATGAGTTGTATTTACGAACACTTTTACAATAAATCGTAAAAATTGAGGGCCAAAGGATGTGGTAAGAGGCTTAAAGTATGGAAAGCGAAAGCAATGGGATAATCCAAAAACTTTATAGAAAGACTTGTAATGGGTGCAGCTTAGTTGGACATGCGCATGATAAAAAAGAATTGTCCACTTATTAATAATCATTGTTATAATCCCAACTTGCATCTTGAGTTTCATTCGTAGACCTATAAAAACATATATAAACTTTGTAAGTTTTATGGTATTTTTAATTAATGTTATGAAAATATATTTAACAATATCTAATGTAATTAATGAAGTTTGGCATTTATGAGAGTTTGTTTTATTAGTTTTCGGATTGTGGAAGACATGTAATGTAGTATTGGGTTTTTTTGGTGATGAAAATTACATGTTTGTATTCTATTTTGTATGTTGTTTTGTAATGTAATATAATGCAAGTTTAAATTTTGGATATTTGAAGTGAATAATATGTGTGTTGTTTTAGCAACGTTGTTTTATTTTGTTTCAAATCACAGCTAACTATTTTTGAAATATGTATGATGCTTTCTCAAAACATGTTTTAGAACCTTAAATGAAATGGCAAACATAACAACCTCACAAAAACTTGATTACACCAAATTCATAAACATATTCATTAATTACCCAAGTTGTTAAACAAACATTACATTCCAACACATCACATCCTTCCCCATTTTTACTTAAACATCACCCTACAACACATTACAACAACACGTCCAACAACCACATATTAAATCCAATCCTAAACTAGTCAAAATCCTAATGTAATGCTTCATGTCTAGCCTTGAGATTGACATTAATAACTTTCATGATAGCACACTCCATCTCCAAATCCTTAATCT
This sequence comes from Sambucus nigra, assembly GCA_949130495.1. Taxonomy (NCBI): domain Eukaryota; kingdom Viridiplantae; phylum Streptophyta; class Magnoliopsida; order Dipsacales; family Adoxaceae; genus Sambucus; species Sambucus nigra. The sequence goes on from CASBWL010000008.1 coordinate 1,127,527, forward strand.
TCATATATAGCTCGCAACATTTTTCATCCAATGACTTTGGGTTTTCTAGATAAGGAACAAAATTTACACGGGCCAATTTTATAATTTGGGCAAGATACAAAACGTCGTACTGGACTCGTAATTGTCTTTGATGTCTGGATAATATCATGAGCTCTATAATAACAATTAAAACGGGAAGTAAGTGAACAGTTACCCCATGCCATTCCTAAAAATGAAATCCAAAACAATATGTAAATTTATTCATTGGATTTAAATTGATTAATCTAGTCGCAAATAAAAAAAAATTATTGGAACCCTAGGTAAAGAAGTTTTCAATCCAATCTTCAATAGGAACCCTAACTGAAAAATAAAATAATAAAGAAAATGTAAGATGTTTTGGGGATTGACTTTTTACCTTTTGATATATATTCTGATTTCGATTCAAAAAGGGGGAGAGGGTATGGGAAGAAGTTGGAGACCAGGGTGCTTGGTGTTTGGGGTTTAAGTTGTGTGAGCATTTGAGTTGTAATATGTTTTGTGTTGACTTTTTTTATATGTTAAGTAACCCCCTCCCTCAAACGACTTCAACTAAAGTCATTTTGTTGCCTCTCATTTAGACTGCATGGAAGGACTGCGTTGAAGGTATACACGTACACACACACACACACACACACACACACACACACACACTTGTGTGTGCATGTGTGTGTCTATTTGTGTGTGTATATATAAGACTATTGTACATAAACAAAGTATTATTAAAATTAAATGATCTTTAATAATTATTATCCAATTACATCATCACAAAGAACGAGAAGAATAAATGTTAACAAAAGAACAATTTCAATAAGAAATATTGTTAACAAATAAGTTGATAATCCTAATTAATTATATACAAATGTACATGCACTACAAGAAAAAATCATTTGTGCAATTTACATTGTATGTCACTAAAATCTAAAAATATGTTGCCAAAAGGTATTGGCGACATATTTTGCTATGTTGCCAGCTTGTTGCCTATGACTAATCTGGGAAATCCTTTCACGACAAAGCAAGATTATGTTGCCAAAGGTATACTTTTTTCAACATACATTTATGTAACCAAACATATTTTATTTTTTCTTCAATTTATAATAAAATATATTATTTATGTTGCCAAAGGTCATTCGATGGTGACAAAAAGAATCTATTGCCAAGAAGCAACCTTTCAACGATAAAAAATATGTTGCAAAATGTAATGTAAATGACATATTGAATAACCTTCGATAATAAAAAATTGTGTTGCCAAAAGGCATACCTTTGGGATCGTAGATATTTTGTTGCTAAAAGGTATACATTTGGCATCACTACTATTTTATTGCCAAAATGTATACCTTTCAGCAATAGGTTTGTCTTGTCGCTAAAACCTATCTTTCAACAACAAAAAATATATTGCCATATCCAAATTGAAAGAGATGAAGAATGGCTTTTGGCAATAAAAATTTGTGGTGTCAAAGGTACTTTGTTTTGTTTATTTGCAATTATTATTTCATAAATTCATTAGAAACTCTTTTAAACCTATGCATTTTTCATCAAAACTCACCCACCATAAAACGTACAGATTCATAATCCAAATTACATTGCGCATTTTACATATGATCATACATAATTCAAAGTTGGGCAACTTTCAAGCAATCTCATAAATACACATTACAAAATAATATCTTATTCTAATTAAAGTATAAGGGTGCATAAGAAATGTCTCACAAAAAAATTATAATTTATCCTAATAAATTAACACATCAAAAGATGTCAAAAAACTGACCCATAGAAACTAAAACGATGACATTATGTCTCCTCTACATAAAAAAAATCGCAACTCCAAACCACCTTGAATATAATAACTCCAAAAAAAATCCATTATTAATCTGTATAGGATTCAAAAAAATGTCATTCACCCCAACTCGATTTACCTTTAATCATAGTAACACAAGAGAATCGATAAATCCCCCGAACGTCCCCCCCCCCCCCAACACACACCGCTGTAACTAAATTTCTAAAGAATATTGTAAGTTAGTATTTAAAAAAAAATCGACAAACTTCCCTTTATTTATTGAACATTGTATAAACACATGCTACTACAAAAGCTATTTAAACTTAAATTTAACATCCAAAAATAATATACACAAGACCGCCCGACCATAAACATCATACAAGTTTAAAAATATATTACGGCATTCACAACATCATCAAAATAAGCCAACCCCGTGCATCAATGTAAAAACTAAATATCATGACATAAAATTAAATAAGTATCCGAGCAGCTACATACTTGGATCTTCTCTATCCTTTGACTTCTCCATGTATTTCATATCAAAAAGTAAATATATCTTGATTTCAACCCTTGAATACTTCATATGAAGGATAATTAATTAATATATAACTGCATATATTAAAATATAATACATGTAAAATAATTAAAAGAAGAAATATCAGTAACCAAATGTAATACATGTAAAATAAAGAAGAAGTGATTAATCAAATGTAATTCATATAATTTCACAAGTCGTTTCTACAAGTTACATTGATCCCATGTGAGGTTCTCGGGCCTCTCTCCGAGTGTTTTTGTCATTTTATGCTTTCACCCCCAACGCTCAATTTTTAAGATAAAAGATTAGAATTTTTATATTTGGATCAAAGTCTCAATCCGTGAGTCCCATTACTGCATGAGTAGTTTCATTACGTTGAATGAGTCCCACGTGAGGTCCTTGCGCCTCGTTTCGGGCTATTCTTTTGTTATTTTATCTTTTCACCCCCAATGCCTAATTTTCAAACTAAAAGCTTAAAATTTTTAAATTTAGATCAATTTCTCGACCCGTGAGTCACATGACTGCACAAGTTGTTTCTACAAGTTATATTAGTCCCGTGTGGGCTGTTCGGGCTTTTTTTGGGTAATTTTGCTTCTTATTTTATATTTTCACCCCTAACGCCTTGTTTTTACGCTAAAACTTTAGAATTTTCTAATTTGTACCAAAGTCTTAACACGCGAGTTTCATGATTACACGAGTTGTTTCTACAAGCTATATTATTCTCGTGTAAGGATCTCTCTCCTCTTTTGGGGGTTTTCCTTTTTCTTTTATTTTTTCACCTCTCACAGCAGAATTTTCAAGCAAAAATCTTAGAATTTTCAAATTTACATATATTTCTCAACTCGAGAGTTGCATGATGTACATGTTGTTTCTACATGTTACATTAGTTTTGTATGACATGCTTAGGCCTTTTTTCGGAATGTTCTTGTTACTTTAGGTTTTTAACCCCAAAGCCTAATTTTCAGGCTAAAAGCAAAGAATTTTTAAATCTAGATCAATTTCACAACCCGGGAGTTCCATGACTGAGGAGTTGTCTATATAAGTTACATTAGTTTCGTGTGAGATGTCCAGGTCTCTTTCTAAGCAGTTCTCTTGTTATTTTATGTTTTCACCTCCAATGCCTATTTGTTAAGCTAAACGCTTAGAATTTTTAAATTTGGATCAAAGTCACTACTCGTGAGTCTCATGAATAACCATGTTGTTTTTACAAGTTACTTTAGTCCCGTATGAAGTGTTGGGGCCTCGTTATAGGTTATGCTACTGTTATTTTACGTTTTCACCCCCGCCCAATTTTAAGACTAAAAGCTTTGAATTTTAAAATTTTAATCAATTTCTCAGCCCGTGAGTCAGATAACTGCATGGGTTGTTTCTATAAGTAATGTTAGACCCGTGTGAGGTGCTCGGGATTCTTTTCGCGTTTTTCTCTTGCTATTTTATCTTTTCTTCCCCAAATGCCCAATTTTCAAGCTAAAAGCTTAGACTTTTCAAATTTAGATCAATTTCTCAACCTATGAGTCACATGAATGCACGAGTTATTTTTACAAGTTACATTGGTCACATGTAAGGTGCCCGGGTATCTATTTATGCCATTTTTTTTTATCATTCTACATTTTTATCCCATAATGGCCAATTTTTAAGTTAAAAGCTTAGAATTTTTAAATTTTGATCAAAGTCTCAACCCATGAGTCCCATGACTGGATAGGTAGTTTTGGCAAGTTGCATTAGTCCCACGTGAGGTGCTTACACCTCTTTCTGATTGTCCTCCTGTTATTTTTTATTTTTTCCCCACAATGCCCAATTTTCAAGATAGAAGCTTAGAATTTTCAAATTTAGATCAATTTCTCAACTAGTGAGTCAAATGACTGCACGAGTTACTTCTTCAAGTTACATTATTCCCGTATGAGCTGGTCAGGCCTCTTTTCGATTTGTTTTCTTATTATTCTATATTTTCACCCCCAACGCCTAATTTTTAAGCTAAAAGCTTAGAATTTTTAAATTTATATGAAAGTCTATACCCGCAAGTCCCATGACTACATCAGTTATTTATACAAAATACAATAGTCTCGTGTGAGGTATTCTCTCCTCTTTTTAGGTTGTTTTCTTATTATTTTAAATTTTCACCACCCACCACCCAATTTTGAAGCTAAAAACTTAGAATTTTGAAATTTAGATCAATTTGTCAACCATGAGTCATATGACTTCACATATTATTTATATGAGTTACATTAGTCACATACGAGGTTTTCAAATCTCTTTCCGGACTATTCTTTTGTTAATCTAGGTTCCCCACCCCCGCCCCCCCCGCCGCGCCCAATTTTTAAGCTAAAATCTTAGGGCCCGTTTGGCAACCCGATTCCAACACTTAAAATTGGAATTGGAATGCCAATTTTAATTCTGTGGAATTAACATGGGCCTTCCAATTCCATTTTAATGGTTTGGAATTGAGCCATCAAACAACCCCTTAGAATTTTCAATTTTCGATCAATTTCACTGCCCATTAATCACATGACTGCAAGAGTTGTTTTTACAAGTTTGATTTTCCCCGTGTGAGGTGCTAAGTCCTCTTTATGAATTTTTGTCATGTTATTTTTTATTTTCACCTCCAATGCCAAAATTTTTACCTAAAATCTTAGAATTTTCAAATTTGGATCAATGTCTCAACCCGTGAGTCCCATTACTACATGGATTGTTTCTAAAAGTTACATTATTCCCATCTGAGGTGCTCGTGCCTCTTTTCAAGATGTTCTCTTATCATATTAAGTTTAGAGAGAGAGTATCTGGGTGAACTATGACGTTTACGTCTTGAAATTTTGAACTCTAAAAATCTGAATTATTAAGAGAGACATTAATATAGCTTAAATTTAGGGTTTCGAAAACCCCAATAACTTATTTTTATTGGTGAAATTAAATTTGTTAAAGAACCAAATGAAACTTAAACCCCAAATATAGATCAGAAACTCAACACATACCTAAAATTCCAACAAACCCAATATAACAAGACAACAAGTTGTCTAAAGACTACAAATATAGAATCCAAAAACTCATTCAACAAATAACAAAAGTGTCCACGTGCAAGCCACCGCCGAGCCAAACAATAAGAAATAAAAAAAAAGAATACCCTTTCGACCACAGCATGAGAGACTCCACTTTCTTCAATCGAAGGTAAAATTAGTGTTCATATAAATAAATGCCGATCGAAGGTGTTGTTTGCTTTTACCTCTTAAGTCTGAATCTAAACCATTTAGACTTAAGAGGTACCAAATATTGTTTTTTATTAAATGAAGAAGAGTTTAGCGACTATTTTGCCTCTGAAATGATTAAGAGGTAAATAAACCTCTGAAGTCTGAATCTGAAGTCTAAGTACAATCATTCAGATGTTCATTCAGACATAAAAATAAACAATTTTTATTAAATTCAGATTTTAGACTTCAGATTCAATCTTCAGACTTCAGATTTAGATGGAAAAATAAACGCAACCTAAGGTAAACTTCACAAGTATAATTTATAACTTGATGAAATGAATAATCAAGTTCTCAACTTTAATCCCCAGACTAAAGATTGACGAAATAAATTAGTGAGATCACATATTTCAACTAATCCAACCACCAAATCCTAGCTTTAGCATATTAACGATCAAATTTGATATCTTCAATATTAATATCCCCGTGTGTGTTTTGATTTATACATGAACGTTGAATTCCATCATTGTGAAAACTAAAGTCAATGTTCATATATCTGATATCCTTGATAACTCAACTAAAAAAACATACTGATATCCCTGAGAACTCAACACAAGTTGAAATCCATCAGTGCGCAAACTAACATCAGTCTGAAAACTAAAAAAAAACATGTGATATCCCTGATGACTAATCAAAAGTTAAATTACTTTAGTGTGCAAAATAAAAAAACCTATTGATATTACTAATAACTTAACAAAAGTTGAATTCTGTTAGTGCGTAAACTAGAATCATATGAAATGTGTTTAGAAATATGAAATGTGTTCAGATTTATATATACACATGTATGTGTTTGCGTGTGTATGTATGCATGTGAACGTGTTTGCGTGTATGTCCGTGTATTGGTGTGTGAGGGAGAAATATAGAAACTATACCTATTTTGGTGACAACTTTCGGTGTGAGCGATGCGGAGCCTTGATCGATTGGAGGTCGTGAATGATGGGAGAGGTAGGGGAGAGACAGAGGGTCGGGAGATAGGGAAGAGAGTGAGATTCGAGGGTCATAAGATGGGGGAGAGAGAGAGGGAGGGGAGGGATTTTAAGTTATTGATTTTTTTAAAGTTTATTTGTTTTAAGAAAAAAATTAAAAAAATACGTACAACACAAAACAAGTTGTGTTTTCAAAGCCACCCCTTTTTTGCAACATAGACTTGTGTCGTCGAAAGCTAACTACCATTTAGCAACATGTCATAATGTTGCTAAAACTTCAAACTATTTCCTCATATATTCCATTAGTGTCCCGCTTAAAAAATTATTTTAGACAACAACATTTATTCTATGTTGTCCAAAGTAAAGGTAAGGTTGTCCTTTGGCAACACAAATGACATTTTGTTGCAAAAAGGTTACTTTTGGTAATAAAACATGATTATGTCCCTAAATATTGTTCTGAAAGTTGCAATTTATTATAGTGATACCCTATTAACATATATGTACATGTGTATATATGCAAGTACACACACACACACACACACACCTCTTGTGTGGAATGTGTCGTATTAGAATGGGTTCGTGTCAAATATTAAGTAAACATATAAATGAGTCATGTCGTATTTAATCGAGTTCGCTCAAACACGATTTGTTAAGAGTCATGATATTTTGTGTCGTGTTATATCATGCCATATTATGCTTAAATAATTATATTTATGATATATACCGAATTTCTATTGTATATGATCAAGTTATAGTTATTCAACTTGTTACGGGATGAAACATAGTAATTGTCAATTCATTAAACAATAAATTACTTGGTCTCTCATTTTATCCTAAGGGTCCTTTTAATACCATGTGGTGGGAAATCGTCAAACGTGCAATGATGTGTTGTATTTTAGTGTGAGTTAAAACACTAACCCTAAAATATTTGGAAACACAAACATGCACATATCTTAATTAATAAAGGTTAAGATCTCCTTAAAAATACTCATATCTTAATTAATAAAGGCTAAGGTATCACTCCACAAATACTACTTTTATTCTAATAAAATTAATGTTTCCTAAAGATGTGAAGTTATGGTTAAGGTCTCGGTAAACATACAAATACTTAGGTTGGCTAACGGTGTGGGATTAATGTTTGCTAACGATGTGAAATTAGGGTTTTTTCTTTATTGCGTACATACACGTATGTATCTATAACTTTGAGGTAATTATAATTATAATTTTTGGTATTTTAAGCACCCCCCATTTCTTTGATATATAGACTTTATCCCCACCAAATTTCACTTATTGGATTTTTAAACCCCATTTTATTTTCAAATCCACTACCAAAAATAGAATCTAATCAAGAAATTTATCAATAAAAAATCCACAACCACTTCAAAACCCTAAAAAAGACTAAATCCAAAAACCCCAAATAAAAGGTGACAACAAAAGATATATTCTACATAGAGAATCTATATATTCACATACATGTATAATTATATGTATATGTATATGTATAAATATTACTATTAGCCATGTGTGTGTGTGTGTGTGTGTACATAACTATGAGGTTACTCCATCGCATACATACTCGAACATACATACACAAATATATATATATATATATATATATATATATATAGAGAGAGAGAGAGAGAGAGAGAGAGAGTGGTGACCTAATTTTTGTGTGGTGGTCAAATTTTTTAGAGGTATTTTGCTGAAAGAGAGACATAGTGAGGAAAATAATCCCTAACGTGTTTATTTATGCATGAAAATGAGTCACGATTCTAGACCGGGACCATGATCCATGACCATTTTTAATTTAAATTCACTTTCATGGGAATTGATGATGGTCATGGTCCATGACCGTAATCAATAGTATATATAGTCAAGGAATGTGGTTACGGTACAAAATTTTGACCCAACTAGTCTGGCCATTTTAAATCCAATGGTTATCACAGTTAATGGTGACGATTCCCGTGATCACTTTCCTTATAATATTATCATGATCCTTAACAAATGATCACGACTTTGGACCATGATCACTTTGGATCCATATTTTGTACATAAACAATCACTATTCAGTGACAGTCAAAGACCATAACCAAGTTGGTCACGAGTCATAACTGTGACTAGTGTTTGACATATATCACCCCTAGGAGGGGTCACGATTCATTATTATGCCTTCATAGATCACTGCATGAGGTCTTGTTGCTATATTCTCACCTTGTTCTAGACTGTTCATGACCTTTTAAAAAACATAGAAAAATGATTTCTTATTCCAACTACTTAGTTCATTGAGGCTTCTCTACAATGAAGAGATCCTAGCCATAACAATGGATCTATTCACTGGTCATGAACCTGAATATTTCTGGGTGGATTTATTGCATAGATTTCACACACAACTCATTTCTCAGCATTACATTAACGCATATTCTTTGTTGTAGTGAATAGATTGCGAACAGGTTAACAACAACTCCTAGGTAAGTAAAAAATCCCCCATATGGAGAAGTAATGAAAGATGACTAATTTTTTTGACCTTTGGTCACTATCCATTAACAAGTGAGCCTCAGATCACGTCAATAGACTTTTCCAGTATAATATTTTTCAATATATATCTCTTAGTAGCAATCGGATTTGCAAATTGTGAGAATAATGTGTGAAGTTTTCTATCGACTTTTATCATCTAAGATAGTTTATTATACACTTCATAAAGAGGAAAATTCAAAGTTCATACTTTTTCTTCTTTCTCATATTGCCTTATTTTCTTTTGATCACCTCATTTCTTGAGGTTGATCAACAACAAAAAAGAAGAAGACCTTATTTTGAGTCTACGTCTTTTTAACCAATTTTCTACCGACACGCTTTATGTTTTCATTCCTAGGAGAGTTTGTGATCATCATAGATCAATTGAGATTCCTTTTTATTAGAATTTGTGACTACGTCTAAAGGAGACTTTTAGTTGGATGGTTTAAAGAGAAACATAGTTAATAAATGATTAAGACACTACAATATGGAGAAGCTATGAGATGGCATAAATATCTCATTGTCCTAATTTTAGCGGAAAAAATTTATTGTGAAAGTAGCATGAAAGAGAGTGTAAGAAGTTGTCCCATTTGTAACTCTTTACCTCCTTTAATGAGATTGTTATTTCTCCCCATGGTTGTTCCTCGCCAGTGGGGTTTTCCTCATACATTCGGTGTTATGTCTTAGTTTATATATTTTTTTAAATTAATTATCTTTTAAATATATAATAAGATTAAATTTTTTATTTTTCGATGAATCAATGGTAAACTATATCACTTATACCTTGATGAGGTTTTCAATACACCTTTGATTAAAATTGATAAAATGATTCTAATTGTTGTATTTTCGCATTCGTAACGCATAGCAAACTCTCACAATCTTATGAGGGGAGAACTAGTGATGAGGATCAAATTCTAGACTTTGCTTATCTATACTACCTATAAAACCATATGAAACATATTTTTTACCTTTTGATAATTATACCCCTAATGTGCAAAAAAAATTCGAAATACGTTATACACCCTAACGTATAAAAATAAATCCCAAAATTCTTTATGCCTCTTGATCTCTCTCAAATGTTTCTATTCTGCAACCATCCCCCTCCCCACTTCGCCTTCTATTTATTAAAAGATGAAACTAGAATAAGAAGAGATAATCGCTGAAAAGATGGTACAAAGATATAATCTTCCACTTATTTGTCACGAGAAGAGATGGACAATAATATTTTCTCAAATTCTAGATCTAAGATGTAACAGTCCCCATTTTGTGATGTAAAGGTTGCCCAGACACAATATGCTGAAGATGGGGCTTGTTATAAAATCTATATCATTCTTAACATTGTTTGTAATAAACATTTATATTTTAAACCACATTCAAATTAAAAATGGATTAAATAAATGAACATAAAGTAATAATTGAATCCAACATATATGACCAACAAAATAAAAACCAACATGAACAAATTTTGTCTCGACTAATAAATAAAATGACTCCGGGCTTATGCCCTTATAATAATCCAAAATAAATAAATACAGGAAGAAGCATAAACCTAAATTAGAATTAATAAATCGATATTCGAGAACCAACACATTACAGCAGGCTTGATATTAATTAAGTCATGCTATTTCTGTCAAAGCAAATCGGGGGGAGGGGGGCATGTTTTATTTTGGGTCAGCACCTTAAAGTGTGCAATAATTATCTTACTGAAATTGAAAAGCAAGAATACAATTAATTTAAACGAAAGACTCCCATTGGCACTCGCATATGATAAGTGTCAAAGCTCTTACCTACGTGCCATCCTAATTGTATCCTTATCCCAAATCCTGAAAAAAATATAGATAACAAGTGCATTATAAACCATGCGATGCGTCTAGCATAATTTACGTACTGAAATATACTTATCTATATGTGTATTAACATTTTTCGAATAACCCAGTCAAACGACCCATAACAGTGACATAATCATTTATCATGCTTACTACATAGTATTGGGTTTGTGTTTTATAGTCTACATCATTAGAGAAGGAATTCTTTCATTTATTTCAATTCATTTATATATATGTCATCACATATGCGACACTAAGGCATCTACCTATAGTGTCTAGTTCGTATTATATTGGTTAGTCCATAGGAGTCCCTTATCCAAAACGGACAAAACAAAACACAAGCAAGTGGGATGGTACCTACGCAATTTCACCACTGCACTGCCCATACCCAACGGTGTCACATGGATCAGCATCAACCTTTAACTCTTATATGTGGTGCTGCAACGTAATACCTAAAATATGACCGAATATTACCTATATCCCTATGGTCTTCTTGTGAATCCGTCCTTAGGATACTATCGTAATCTGATATTACTTATGAAAACTAGTTTTTCACAACCCTAAGTCCTCCTAAGGTCAATTCTTATACTCCCTACACACGAGGTACTATATGTGCCTACCCCTCAACTTGTTGGTGAAAAAACGTAAAGCGTTTCGATAAAACGGAGTCTACCACCCCTAATGTACTAATAATACAACATTTACGACAGATTACTACGCACCGCTACTAAAATAAGCATGTCTTACAGGATAAAAAAATTTGGGATCATACCATTATTATCTCTGCTGGCGCTAGTCCATCTCCTTGTGCGATGTGATACGCACGTCCATACTATAACTGCGACTTCTATCCCTAAGGTGGAGCTAGTAACGCTGGTAAGTCTAGCACTACCACCATTGGATGGACCTGTAGTGGTTGAAGATCCTCCTGAGGTGCCCAATGTCCTCATTGTCCCCCTAATTCCCGTGTTGTCCAATTTCCATGAGGGTAGTTTTTAGAGAAATGTCCTTTCTCACCCCAAACATAACAATTTCCCTGGAACTGATACTTGTCTAGCTGTCTTCCCTGTTGGCCCTGATCTTGTTGCCCTTGGCACTAGTAGAGTCTCTGTTGTTAGCCCTACTACCCTCGGTCCTGTTGGCCCTATCTGTTCTGATCATCGAAACCTCTAAATGTCTTACGCTGCTCTGAAGATTAAGGAACCCAATATTGCTAAGCTAGCTGGATGTTACTCCCATTAACCTACCTTGCTAGTTTGGCATCTCAGAGTGGTGTCCCCTCTCCCTTTTATTTTTTTGGAACGCTTTATGATCCTGGCGATGCAGTAAGGCGGCATTCACCACCTGGTTATATGTAGTGAAAGTCGAATTCCCCAACAGTGGCGGTTTCATGTGCCAGGGTGTTCCTGACATTAACTTCTCTATCTTCCACTATTATATATTTACCTCCTCCTTAACAAAATAGGAAAGAGTAGTATACTCTTCCTCATATTTTGCCATAGTGCGATCTTCCTACTTGAGGTCCATGAACTTCCTTTTCATTTCTGATTGCATTGCCGGAGGAAAGTAATTCCCCTTAAATTTCTCCCAGTACTCGTCTATGGTTAAGCTATCCCTATCTGCTTCCAAAGTGACGTACTTCCACCACCGAAATGCTGCTCCCATAAGTCGAAATGAGGTTAGCATCGGCCTCTGAACTAGCATACACTCCACTATCCGTAAATGTTGTTGAATATCTCTCTTTTACCTGCTTTCCACTAAAATATCTAAACTATCGACAAACTCCAGAGGTTCGCCATTAGTGAAGGCCTCCTTAGCTCGGTTATATATTAATACAGGTGTCTGAACTGGTAGCACCGCCTTCCATGATGGATGTTGTTGAGGCTGCGATGGTGGAAAATGCCTTAACATAACTGCCATCGCGATGGACACTACCTGATCCATGATAGTGGCAATCTCTTCCTGTCCAACTACAGGTGGGGGTGGGGTTTTTTACTGCGACTCCTGCTAAGCCCCCTCCTCTGTAGCTGGAGAGGTGACACGTCTTGGTCTGCCTCTTCTACTATTTTCCATCTGAAAGAAAATGATATTCTTATTAGTAAATGATCATAAAGAATACAATGATTTCTAACCATGGGGCTTTACGCATCAAAGAATGCAACGCAGAACGTAATGAGAGCAAACCAAATCCTAATGACACTAGAACCTGGATGCTCTGATACCAACTATAATAACCCACATTTTCTTACTTAAAGGTTGGTCAGACATAGTACGCCGAAGATGGGGGCTGTTATACAATCTATATCATTCTTAGCACCGACCGTAATAAACATTCATATTGTAAAACACATTCGAATTAAAACTTGATTAATAAATGAACATAAATAATAATTGAATCCAACTTTCACGACCAACAAATTAAAAACCAACATGAACAAATTTTGTCTACACTAATAAATAAATGACTCTGGATTTATTAACTTACAATAATCCAAAATAAATAAAGTCATGAAGAAGTAGCACCCAAAACTAGAATCAATAAATCGGTCTTCGAGAACCAACATGTGACAACAAGTTTGATATTCCTTCAGTCCAACTAGATTGTGCAAGAATTAACTTACTGAAATTGAAATGCAAGAATACAGTTAATTTAAATGAAAGAGTCCCATCAGCACGCGCATACGATAAGTATCTCACCTCTCACTTAGGTGCCATCCTAATCGTATCCTAACCCCAAATCTCAAAATTAATATAGATAAAAAGATCATTATTAATAATGTGATGCGATTAGCATAATTTACATACTGAAATATACGTGTCCACATCCATATTGCCATTTTCCGAATAACCTAGTCAAAGGACCCATAACAGTGACACAATCATTTATCATGCATACTACATAGTATTGGGTCTGTGTTTTATAATCTACATCATTAGATAAGAAATTCTTTCATTTATTTCAATATATATATATATATATATATATATATGCGACAGTAAGGCATCTACATATAGTGTCTCATTCGTGCTCTATCAGTGAGTCCGTAGGAGTCCCTTATCCAAAATGGACAAAATAAAACACAAGCAAGTGGGGCGGTACCTATGCAGTTTCACCAGTGCACTGTCCATACCTAGCGGTGTCACATGGATCCAGCATCAACACTTAACTGCTATAAGTGGGACTTCCACATAGCACCTAAAATATGAGCTAACATTACGCCTAGCCTACAGGTGCCGATTTGTGTTTCGGTCCCGAACGCACGCAAGCCCAACTGATAGGACCGTCCACGAATATGGGTCTATTTCCCAAAAATAAATAGCTACTTATTAATACCACACAATACGTATATAGGTAATTACTCTATAATTACCCCCACGATATATTGTTGATTTGCCCATCATTATATTCCATTTAAGTAATCCTCTCGTTAAATATAGTTTCTGTATTTAAATAACAATCCAGCTTTCACAGAATATATCCCCATTTAATTTAGGTGTTTATCGACCTTTCCGTTAAATATAAATTCCTCTATTTAAATAGTTATTCAACATTACTGAATTTCTACACTTCATTTACTTAGTCACTAGCCTTCCCGGGTCATACCGTAACCCCCATGTTCCCTTATCCAAGATCATATTCCCGTCTAACCCACTGAATACATCATCCTACCATTTTTTATAAAATTCTGGACTAGCCTAAATGGATATATTTTCATCCTACTAATATTCCGAAAGTGTTAAATATATATTTCGAAACTTCTAAATTCCTCTGGACCTCGGACGACAGATTTAGAACACAAATGAACCAACCTGGGATGAACAAGGCATCCAAACCGATTTGCCACCAGGGCCGAATAGGTTTTCCCCTGCAGTTTTAGGGTTGTTATCTATTTTAGACTAAATTCCCATATTTTCTTCATAATTAACCCATTATTTATCACCCAAAAGTTATCACATCATCACTTATGAGCATTAACTATTTTTATATCATCTAATAACAATTTCTACTTTAAAATAACACCTAAATTACAGTTAATTCAGTAGAATACCAACTTCTCAAAAAATTATAAAGTGGAGGACTCCTAACTTTCAAGATTCGTATCTTTGCATAGGTTTGTGTCAAGAAACAATCTTACTCAGGGGTACACATTATAACTATATTACCACTTCATAAAATCATAATATATATCTCTAAACCAACATTATTCTTACTATTTCTCCAGATTTTCTAATCAATCTTTCAATTTTACAATGTTCTAATAATCAAAGTGAGATCCTCCACATGCATATAGTGAAACCCATTCAAAATTATCAATTATAAATTAAATATACAATCTACATGGGGGAATAGACAAAACAATTAAGAAATAACTTGGAAATCAATTTAAGCAAGAAAATTCTTGTCGCAGGGTGAAGGTGGAAACTCCTCTTCTTGAATCCTCCTCTTGAATCTCCAATTCTTCTCCTTTTTTTGACCTTGGTATCTCCTCTCTGTGGGTGGGGTTACTGGGGTTCCTTTTGTTATGTAAATTGTGTTTTTCAAACTCTTATTTAACTTATAAAAATTCTTAATCCCGAGTTAGGCCTAAATCCCATTTTTGGACCCCCAAATGGGCCCGAATCCATAATTAAACTAGCCCAAAAGTTTTCCAGCTCATATATCTATACCCTGGGACAATTTCTAAGGGTTTAAGTCACCTAAATGAGTCCATAAAGATTCTCAAAATATGTACCAATTATTTTGATTTCACTTAGACATTTTTATTCAGTTTAAACGACACGCACCCATAAATTTATTAACGTATAATTTGTTTTCACTAGTGAACTCATTATGCTAAATTGAGTTTTTTATTTATATAATCATGAATACATATTTATTTTTAATTTAAATATTACCCATTTAAATTTAAATCCATCCAATTTAATTTATTCCTAAAATTAAACCGAAATTATTAAATTTATTTGTGTCATAATATTTTATTCTGAAAATACGGGGTATTATGTAAGATGTCAATGAAACCAATTAATGTAAGTATGAACCATGGGAGGGAGAACTACTGTAGACTTAAAATTATGGATCATGATAATCTCTCTCTTATATATATATATATGGAAAGTCTCCTATGAGGTCCTTAAATGAGAACCATAACAAGACAAGTTAATTCTCTTTAGTGAAATTCTATTTTAAGACTAAATATATCATAGATTTTTATTTTTGACCAAAAAAATTTATGAAAGCAGAGAGAACCGAAATCTGCTATTATAGTCAAGACGCTCCTTTCAGATCGACATTAGTAAAAGAATTTAATGCCCTTGGAATTTATTAATGTGTTTACAAAGATTATTTTGTAACCCATCCAGACTATCAACCCATCCTTGCAACTGATATAGACCCAGAAGATTGCCTAACCTCAGACACAGATGGTTGTTCACACATTGAACACATCCCAACCAAACACGCATGCAGGATGCAAGTTACTGCTAGTGCTATCAATAACATACTAGACCAAAATAAGTGTATTCTCCTTATTTTAAGAAAATTATTCACAGACTTCAAATCCCTAGATACATAGATAATAAAATATCTTAAAAGAAATACAAGAAATAGACTGCTAAATCCCAATAGATCTTGTACAAGTGTTACAAAATATAAATACCAAGACAAATCTCATAGAAGTCCTTAATAAGTAAATATTAGAACTTAAAAGTATAAAAAAAATCAAAGAAACTAAGTTAGTTAAACTCATTAAAGAAGAAGCCAAACTTATTCAAAGATTAGATAATTATCTTTCTAATGTAAATAATTAGGTCAGACGGGAACGAGGCACCTGGAATCTCTCTATTCAGACTTTGGCAGATTTTTACCAAAGAATACTAGAAAAGATAAGTGATGAAAGATTTTATTACGAGATAAATGAAAATGAGATTCCTAGTGCTGCTAAAGCATCTAGACTCATACTTGAGAGATTGAATTTAATATCAACTTTAATAACAGTCATCCAAGACTACAATAGTAGCTTTGTTAAAGACTTAAAATTAGACTTAAAGGCCAAAAAAGAAGGATTAACCACCTTTTATACAGACTTTGTTAAATTTCAACAGATTTTTGCCAATTATCTTAACAAAATGGAAAGCATAACCTATCCAGAATGGATTGTATTGTTAATGAACTTAGACATAATATAGCTCATGCAAAAGAAAGTATAAAGCATAATCTATCCAGAATGGATTGTATTGTTAATGTCCCTAGTAAGGACATTGCTTGTCACAATTTAGTATGTTGTATGCCGCTACAAGTTGCTACAAGTCGTCGAAGAATTGAGAAGATTACATTTACAAGAGTTGAATCCGAATTTCAAGAATACTTCAACATTCAAGCCCAACAAGGATGAATATGGTAAAATGTGTTTAAGTTCCAATTACATTTTACATTAAAAGTGTTGGTATATTTTTATAAAAGTTTAAATGATTTTAAATGGTTTTTAATTTTTCAAAACCATAAAAGTTTTAGATAAATATCTCCTGATCCCGTGATCAGCTTTAAGATTTGAGGATTCTAAGTTATTTAATACTTTAAAAGTCTTTTTTAAGGGGATCCGTGACTGTTGTTTAAACGACGTCACATCTCGTTCGAATGAGATGGAGGATCGCTCGAACGACGTCGCATGTCGTTCGAACGACATAGTGTTTTGCCATTACACATCAATGCCTTGATTTATAATATATAAAGGGTGTCAGGCTACTGTATTTCGTGTGGAGAAAAACTGGTTTTTGACATAATACGTTTTTCTATTCTCCAACCATATTTGAGGGTTCAATCTTTTATTTTTCAATTCACAATCCCAATTACTTTTGTGTGAGTTATTTTGTGGAACCAGATACATAGTTTGATATTATTCATACTTTGTGGGGAAATCTCTACAATTGAGAGATGCGTGCTATTGTGTAGTGAGTCTCGATGGAGTTTTGTGACTGCGTGTCATTAGGGAGTGCTCCAGTATTCCCGAGTTGAAGACTGGACTGCGATTCATGCAGGTTCGCTGTGTGTGGACTCATTGTTGACGACATCGATCGACATTTGCGGGTATTCGAGTGTCAAAATGTATTTCATTGTAATCCCGTGTAAGTTGTGATTTAAAATTATAGTGAAAGGTTTTGCCCCGAGGGGATTTTTCATAAAATTTGTGCTGCATCTTTATTTATAATGGTTGACACTTGCATACACATAGTTATTTGAGTCTAAGGACTGAATTGATTTGATTCTTAAATTAACTATAATTAAATAAGTTTGTGATTGGAATTTGTGTAGCTATTTTTATCAGTATGATACATAAGGTCTTTCAAATTGGTATCAGAGTAGGTTACGCTAATTTATCGCGAATTCCTATTTTTCCTCAAACTTGTGTGATATTGATTTTTTTTTAAAATCTGATTTGTAAAAGTTTGTTTCAATGTTTCTAAATGAAAACTTATATAGTCGGTTTCCAATTTTTGATGGGTCTAATGACACTTACTGGATAGCTCGTATGAAATCCCATTTAAAATCAATCGATGAGAGAGTTTAGGTCATTTGTGAAAGAGGTTGAAACCCCCCCACTGTCACCGCAAATAATGTCACAAATTTAAAACCCGTGTCATGCTGGACTGAGGATTAGTTTAGGTGGAGCACTTATAATTCACTTAGGCTTAGTGCAATTTTCGAACACGTCACCCCTGACGAGTTCTAACGTATTATGATGTACACCACATCTAAAGAAGTGTGGGATGTTTTGTAACTCACCCACGAAGGCACTAATGCGGTCAAAGAGTCTAAAATTCAAAATTTGGCCACTCAATTTGAGACCATCACCATGCTAGAGACTGAGAGTTTTGACGACTTTTATGCACGTTTGTCCGACATTTTCGACACTAGTTTTAATCTTGGTGAGCCGATTCCGAATGCACGAGTGGTTAAAAAGATTTTAATATCTCTGCCAAACGTTTTATCCCTAAAGTAAGTGTTTTAAATACCTTAGGAAATTTGAATTATATGAAATTAGAAGAGTTGGTAGGAGACCTACAGACGTACGAAATTGACATGTTTCCCGACACTGTCAAACCTAAGGATAGATGGATAGCGCTTAAAGCCCAAGATAAGAAAAATAAAGTGAGTTTTTGTGAGGCCGAGTCTGATTTTGACATGGCCCTACTTGCAAAGAATTTTAAAAAAATTCCCCAATTTTCGAAACAAAATTCTTCCAATAAAATATTTTCGGAGAAAAACAAAAAGAAAGACAAGTCCAAAGAAAGCAGTAAGAGAGAGAGAGAGAGAGAGAGAATAAAAGTTTTAAAAATTAAAATGATTTGAGTGTGAGGGGAGAGGACAAGTCATTTGAGTGTCCCACTAGACTTAAGATATAGGGAAAGAAAGTTTCAATGCTAACCACCCTGAGTGATAGTGAGGAAGATGTGAATGATTTCGAGGATAAGCCTTCACAAGGAAAGTGTATTGCCTTTTTATCCTGTCACGAGAGCACACCGACTTTGTCCCACGACGATGAGGACACTTATGAACGTGATACCCCCAAGGAGGTTTTGAGTGTTTTTAGCGAGTCTCAGAGCGAGTGAGCTAGTGATAATGAAAATGAGCTCCAGATTGCGTTTCGAGAGTCATACACCAAGGCCTTAAAGACTAAAAAATTGAATAACAAGTTGGGTCTCAAGGTGAAATATTTGGAAAGTGAGATTGCGAGTTTGAAGGAGTTTGAGGCAAAAGCAAGTCAACTCGAAAAAGTGAAGATTTCTTTGAGTGAGCAGTTGATTGCGTTGAATAAGAAAAAGAGTGAGCTTATAGCCCATGTGTCTCAATTAGAGACAGATCTTAAGCACGTTCTGGAGGCTAAAGTCACTTTGGAGAACGCATCTAAGAAGGTGGGAAAGATGGTTCTCAATCCTGTTTTGGGGAATATTGAGAGTTTATGAATAATTCATGACAGTGCGTCAACTTCTTTTGTTGCACCCGAGTCAGTTCCTACTTTAGAGTTTGATTCACATGACTCTGAACCCAACATAGCTAGGCATCCCGTACATGTTAGGAGAGCGTGTAGGAGACATTTTGAGAGAGGTGTACCTAGGCCGGTTTATGTTTGCGCCCATTGAAAAAAGAGAGGACACCTTAGGGAATTTTGCTTTAATTGGGTTATATGTCACACTTTGCTCCTACACATGTTCGCACACAGGCACCCACCCATGATACTTTGCTTGCACATAATGATATAGATGTAACAACCCTTGACTTTGGAGACTGAGAAATTAAATTTTTGGGAAAATAAAATTTAATTAGACTAGAGAATTTTAAAATTTAGGAATTGAGGTCCAAAAATAGAGGACATTTTAAAGTATTCCGGATGATGATTTTGAGGGTACCATCGATCCTGAAAGGGTCGAGATAGTCAAAATGACTGTCATTGGGTTTTATTTCGGCTCCGGAATGTTTTTAAGTCAATTTGACTCGAATTAGAGTAAACGGGTCATTTAAAGTGTGTATTAACATTTGAAATTGGGTTTATTGTTTTAAAGGATTTAAGAGGCTTACGGATCAAGCCTTCTCATTTGATAGAAAGAGAGAAAAAGCGCTAGAGGGAGAAAGAAGAAAGAAAGAAGAAGAAAGGAAGAAAGGGATGAGAAAAAATCTTGGAGATTCCGGCCCAAACGCGACAACGAGGACGATTCAACCTCTACAAAATTAAGGCAAGTGTTTAATCTTGCTAAATAGTTATTTTTGTATTTCATTTCATAATTTATGGGTTTAAGAAATGGGTTTTTGGGTTATATGGAAAACCTTGATTTTTGGGGACTAAAACTTGATTTTGATGTTTATATATGGGTTTGATGATATATAACTGGTTGGGATGAGATGTAGGATTGGTTTTCTTGTTAATAATATTATTGGGTTAAAGATTTGGGGGCTTGGTGATGATATTTGGGTGTTTGAGGATTTAGGGTTTGCTGAAAATAGGAAATCGGCCAAGAGAGTTGGTATGGCCGGTCGACCGTGGCCCGGGGACCGGTCGACCGCGCCTTAAGGAAAAAGCCTACTGATTTTCTTCATAAACAAAATTTGGACCTGCGGTCGACCGGGGGTCTGGAACCGGCCGACCGGTCCCCTGTTTTTAGCCCAAAACTTGGATTTCTTTCTTTCCCTTTTCTTTTGGAGTTTTATCCTTGGGGGGGGGGGGGGGGGGGGGCTTTCTTAATGGGTTTATTATGAAGGGTTATGATATTAGATTAAGGGAATAGGGCCCTAGGTTGAATAGGGGCTTACGGGCCTATGATAAATTGATTTAGGAGGATGGAATGCCTCTTTTAGTAATGAAAGGAGTATGGGACTAAAGTGATTTGGATGATTGTTTTATGTTGATAGAGGTGGATTATCGTGAAATGGTTATAAATGGTATAGGGATAGTTCTTTTTACCTACGCGTGTATTAATAATGGGCACTCTTAGGTATAGTGGGGGATCTCAGTGAGGTCGGGAGTTGAGTTCTAGCTTGAGTTCATAGTAAGTAGTAAATGTAGATACGTTGGGAGGTTAAGAACTCTTAGAGAGAGAGCTGCGAAGGTATGTTGGGAAACGATAGGCCTATGTTCATGTTGAATCCTTATATCGATAGGATTCTATTAAGTTATAATTGGGGACTAACGCGAGAGAGGGGTCACGTAGCCTTAGAAATGTTTAAATTAAGGAACAATTGGTAACCCAATGGGAGTAAGGGTTTATAAGATCAATCGAACCATAGGTGAAATGGGGAACGATTGGGATCGTACTATCGACTAGAGTAAGCGTTAACATGAATTCTAGTTAGGATAGTTATAGATAATTATGTACTTTCAATTTAGAGATGAAATGTGTAGTGATGGTTTCCTACACTAAACTTAGGGTGATAACCCTAATAGTTGATATAGATACATGAAATTTTTAGGAGACTATTCGTCATAGGAAAAATGGATGAATATGCTTCAAGTGAGGGATTGTATTCCCATATCGAGGTAAATTAAATGATTTGTGGTGACGGCTTGTATATTGAGGATTATGTATACTTATAGCCGAGTTTAGATATCTTATACATATGAACGAGATATAGTTTGTATATATAGATATATGGATATGTGAATATATGTGTATATTTATATCTATATAGTTATGACTGTAGGGATATATTTATGTTGTGGATATACATGGTATGAATATTTAAACCTTATGTGATGGTTTAATATTAGATCATATGATGGGATCATATGGATGTGTATATATTGTGCATGTGAACGATATATATACTTATGTGGTTAAGCATACCCCGCTCATGCTATCATTGGGAAGTTTCGGCACGAGGGTGAGCATCCTGGCTTATGGAGCAGGGTGTGGATATTCCCCAGGTCATAGTCGTCCCGTGTGTTATTATGTGCATTATATTTTTGGGATGAGACGTGGTGGGTATGTTTCGTCTCATTGCCGGTTTGGAGCTATGACCGCTTCCCGGGACGTCGTGTGTGTGAGTTTATCATGAGGTGGGTGTCGTTGATCCCAACCAGGTGGTCCCCAGTATTGCTACGTGAGCCGGGCACTGGGAAGATGATAGTATGGTGCAGTTTATCGGCGCTATATATAGCCGGGTATATTTATGTGCGTGGCCATTGTACATCAGATATGATATGTACACTTGGTCATGGGTATGGATGATGATATATATATATGGTTAGAATAAAATGCCTATATATATTCATATATATCCTATAGATGTAAGGATATGGAATTATTGTTGGAGTACATCTTAGATGATTATGATGTACTAGGTTATTGGGGGTTGATGTATCGCATTTAAGGAATACTTCGGTTACATCATCCCAAGGATAATATTGGAGAGTTAAAGTTGTTTTATATAGTAATATAGATTTAGTAGTTGTAGTAGTATAATATGGTATGTATGGCATTATGGACCTCTAGGATCGACGTTGTCAAGGAGTAGTGTAACGGGGTGGTTCCTTGTTTGGATTTCGCTTTGCGAGACACCCCACGCACGAAACGTAGTACAATGTTGAGATTGGAGAGAAGTTTTGTCAATAATAATTTGTATGCATGTTATTTATTAATTAAATTACATGATTAAACACATTTATATATGGGTAACGTATTAGGAATTAAAAACTAATTAAATTATCAACCGGAATCCATTAAGCCTAGTATGGCATATATGTTTATAAAAATATTTAAGTGTGTTTAGTAAAGGGGTGGATTCTTGGGTTAAGATAGGAAGGCAAATCTCGTGGGAATAGGCAGGGCCTATGTTAAGTTAGGTTGTCCTTATTATTGGGGTAATTTAACTAAAATCTGAGGACGCGAATAGGTGCGCGCCTTTAGATGAGAGGTGAGTTGGGGTTCCACGAGAGTACGATTCCACTTTAATTATGAAATAAGTGCACCAATATTTATTATGCACGGTTAACACACTTGCTAAATATTTTTCACACTCGGGCTCTAACCCGTTTACTTTTCTTTCCTGCCTGTATATATATATATATATTATTACAGGTGTCCTACCGCATGGATGCCGGATGACCTTCTATCCAGAGTCTTGGGAGCCGTGGCAGGTGCGGACTGTTGCGGGATGTATCTAGTAGTCGCTTCCTACTTCTTTGAAAATCTAGGTAGGATTCATGTTGTATATCGGGTTTATACCCAAGGGATATTCATAGATGTGTATATTTATTCCATTTCAGTCATTGTATTGGCTATGACCCGACAGCTTATTCGGGTTTATTTCTTTGTAGAACATTCAGTTGTAGTTATTTATTTCATTTTATTCTATCATTTCATTTATCATAGTTCTTGTATGCATCTTTCTTCTCTTTCTTAGTAGATTATAGTGTTGGTTTGTTGTTTGTTGCATATTTTATTTAATTTTAACATCTCTCTTATATGATATCGGGTAGTTAGTCCTATATTATATAGTACCGACAGTTGATGTTGAGACTGGACCATCTGAAACTCCTGATTTAATGTAGTATAGGGCTGGCCACCCATTATTATTTTGAGCGGGTTGTTACAATAGAGTTTGCACATATTCGAGAGCAAGTAAAGTTTTTGGTCAAGACTTTTCATGATTTGATGGATTTGTTTCAAAATATTTCACCATCTTTGGAAAACTCCACCGCACCTACCGGTTTAGGTCTAGACATGTTTGCTAGCATAAGTTGTTTCACATGTTATTATCTTATTCCTATTGCTAGTATATACCATTTGTTTTGTATTTTATTAGCATTTTTTTTGCTTTTCTTATGTTTTAGCACTGTTTTGGATATGTTTACCCTTTCCAGGAACTATTTTTATGATTTTTTTTCCCACTGGACACAACGGCATGCCATTCTAAATAATCTAGGAAATTTGTGTTTTCTCGTTCTAACGAGATTGCATCTCGCGCAAAATCTTCTCGCGAGATTGCCTATCGTTCGAACGACATGGCATCTGTTGGGTTATTCTTGAACAGTGTTTAAAAAATTCAAAGAGATTCTCTCTTTTTAGAAAAAGTTTTGAAAAATCCAAAATGATTTTTGTATTTTGTTTGAACCTTATATGAATGGACTTTTAGGATGACGAAGTCACAATTTCATTCCATATCCATGTGACTGTTTGATAGTGTTTTGAGAAAATAAATTGTGTCATTCATGTGCTATACAAAGTTTGGAGTCTTTGAGATAATATAGTGTTACTACATACTTTATCGACTCTATTTTTCCTTTATTACACACATGCACGGTTTTGTTTGACTTTTGTGCTTGTTTATCACCTGTTGGTTGAGTGTTTCCATCTCAATTTTGTCTATAAAACGAACCAAATGCGAAAAAACTTGACAAAAATCCGTGCATGATATAAACCGTATGTGAGATGTGTGTGTTTTATTTTGAAAAACGGTGAAGGGCTAAGAAAGTTACTCATTTTTCCTTTGCGATTAAGCCACCGTTTAAATGGACATAAAAAAATGGGGTATTGAAAACTATCCGGGGTCTAATGAGATTTAAAGGGCCGCAATAAAAAGAAAATTGTGCCAAAAATGGGCCATTTTTTTATCACCTCATAAATAAAAAGCTTTATCTTTTATTAAGGGAGTTTGGATAGAATTTTCTACGGTTTGCACGTCCTTGAAAGTCATGAAAAACCATTACATAGTTTTGGACGTTATTGGTGTGGAAATCTTTTATACTTTGATTTGTTGATATGATTAAGACAATGTCATCTAAATTTAACATTTCTACACCTAAGGACTATTTTTTATGTTCATTCGTTAGGAGTACACTTATGCATCTTGCACATATGATATGATTCATTTGATTTTCCTATCAAATTTGTTCACACCCATTCATTCCATTTCCATGATTTGGTTGTCTTAGTAAAAATTCATGGCGTGTGATTTTTGTAACATCATTTTTTGTATAAAAAATATGTAAAATAAAAAAATAGTTTGTTGATTTTGTTTACCGTGACACCCCGATTTGCTTTATGCGATTTCTTCTTTTCCTTGTCTATTTCAGACAAATAAAAAGGTAGAGAGCGAATGATGATAACGAATTATGATATTATGGGGGAATTTATGTATGGGGGAGATTTGATTATGCTTTATATCATTTCAAACTCAATATGTCACGAGGTTTTTGCTTTATCTCACGTGTGTAGGTGCAATTGAGGATTTTTGGATTGCACACCCTCGTGAGAAAAGTTTGAAGTTTTGAAAAGTTGATTGTTGAGGCATTGTTTGAAAATATTTGAAGACTTGTCCAGTTTATCTTTCCACTTTTGAGTTTATGGGAGGGTAGATTTGTATAGGACATTTGATATTTATAATTCGGGTATTTTTATTTTGTACCGGCATATACGTAGGGGGAGATTTGTAAGGACATTATCCGTCCCAATTTAGTATGTCGTATACCGCTATAAGTTGCTACAAGTCATCGAAGAATTGAGGAGATTACATTTATAAGAGTCGAATCCGAATTTCAAGAAGACTTCAACATTCAAGCCCAAAAAGGATGAATTGGGTAAAATATTTTTAAGTTTCATTTACATTTTACGTTAAAAGTTTTGGGATATTTTTATAAAAGTTTAAATGATTTTTGAAATGATTTTAATGGTTTTCAATTTTTCAAAATCATTAAAGTTTTAGATAAATATCTCCTGATCCCGTGAAAGCTTTAAGATTTGAGGATTCCAAGTTATTTAATACTTTAAAAGTCTTTTTTTAAGGGGATCAGTAACTATCTTTCAAACAACGTCACATCTCATTCGAATGAGATGGACGATAGCTCGAACGACGTCGTATGTCGTTCAAATAACATAGTGTTTTTCCATGACACGTCACCGCTTTGATTTGTAATATATAAAGGGTGTCAAGCTACTGTATTTCGTGTGGAGAAAAACTTATTTTTGACGGAATACATTTTTCTATTCTCCAACCATATTTGAGGGTTCAATCTTTTATTTTTAAATTCACAATCCCAATTGCTTTTGTGTGAGTTGTTTTGTGTAACCCAATACACAGTTTGCTATTGTTCATACTTTGTGGGGAGATCTCTACAATCGAGAGCTGCGTGTTATTGTGGAGTGAGTCTCGACGGAGTTTTGTGACCGCGTGTCATTAGGGAGTACTGCGGTGTTCCTGGGTTAAAGACTTGATTACGATTCATATAGGCTCGCTTATTGTTGACGACATCGACCGGCGCCTGCGGGTATTCGAGTGTCAAACTGTATTTCATTGTAATCCGGTGTATGTTGCGATTTATAATTATAGTGAAATAAAAAGATTTTCCCCTGAGGGGATTTTTCCTGAAATTTGTGTCGCATCTTCATTTATAATGGTTGACACTTGCATGCACGTAGTTATTTGAGTCTAAGGGCTGAATTGATTTGATTCTTCAATTGACTCTAATTAAATAAGTTTGTGATTGGAATTTGTGTAACGATTTATATCAATATCGCACACAAGGTATATTACCCCTTTATTCTAACACCTTTAGATAAAATAAAAAAATATTTAGAATCTATAGAAGCTAGAATGACACAGGAATATGTGCAACAGCAAGAAAAAAAATAATGAAGCAAAAGACTATATTAAAAAGATTATGAATTTTCTTGCTAAGCGTAATAAACATATTGATGAAAATGCAAGAAGATAAATGAAGACTCTTTAGAAAGAATTAAAAAAACACTTGACAAAAATAGGTAATCACTTGTAAATTTAGAGAATCTCCTTATATAGAAAATAAGGAAGGAAAAACCATAACTAGAAGAATTATAAATGATTGATTAGATAAGACTAGTAAGATAGCTAGCCCTATCCCATATACTGGACATAATAATTTTATGATCTGAATAATTAAAGACTCATCCTCCAATGTTAGAACATGGTGGAAATAAATAAACTTCACGAACCCCCTTCAATGGAAAGAATGGGATGAAATTGACGAAAAACTATAGAAGATCTGTACATAATGGACAACTTCCAGCTGTTAGATACATAGACCTGTTTAAAAAAGGATCCACTCCTAAGACTCCTAATTTTAATATAACTTATCATTTTAGAAATCATGTGTTAGAAAAGTCCTATACTGAGCTTCATGTTTTTAACTCAGAATGAATAAGATTAATGGGAACTGATAGACAATTCCAGCTCCTAACCTTTGGACTCCTTCAAGCAAGAATCTAAGGTTTACATAAACCTCAAAATAATATCAACATATTATGTTGCTTAATAGATAAACGATGGAAAGATTTTGAGAAAAGTCTTATTGGGATAAACCAATTAGAAATGTCAGATAGGATACTTTAATGTTATATTGGTAATTACAGTAATCATAGACACAGCCAAATATTTTAAGTTAATCCTATATGCAAGTGGCTATGAAGGCTATATTATCCCAGATGTTAATCCCAATATAGAATTCCAAAGTTATGTAAATGTTTTCCAATTCTCCTATGAAGGAATGCAATCGGGAACACCTAGTGGTAGACTTAATAAAAAAATATTGGTTAAACCTAATAGTTCAGATTGCAACCATGCTTACAGTATAAAAAATACCCGACCAATGAAAGGGAAAACCAAGACTTTTTGACAATTCCTAGAATTTCAAGCGACTAAGATTATATAAAATAAACCCTTGTTTATTAATCAAGATGATGTAACTGGACACATTATTATCTAGTTTGGTCCTCCTAATACTACTAGCAAAAGTCTCCATACAGAAGACATTAGATTTAAAAATATGGGAGAAGCTATACATAGTGATCCCTCAAAAGGAGAGTGTAGTAGTAAAGCTAGCTCTAGACTATTAATACATGCTCCAACAATTAGACCTAGAAGATCATTTGATGAAAAAGATTTAGTCAAAGAGAAATCTAGAATCTAGAATTTTGGGCTTGAACCCTCATAATTAGATATGAAGACATTTAAAGAACATCTTAAAAGAGGTCATTCTGTTAGATTCCAAGACGAAGATAGATTTAATATGGTATACCAATACCATATATTGAAATTGAAAGAATCTAAGAATGCCAAAGAGCTTCTTAGAAACCTTAGATTAATGGAAGAAGGAGAAGAAAGATCAGAGGAGCTACATAGGTAGGTTCTGCTAAGAAAAAAGTTAGAACTAGTAGTAGGTTGAATGATGCTCCTAGACTCTTTAGTAAACCAATAGGATTTATTCAAATACTCTAGTAAATACTAAACCTGATTATATAAAAGATTTTTTAAAACGTGACTACACTTTTACTCGAGTTAAGATCATGGCAAGTCAAGCCATAAACCCAGTTGGAATATACCTTAATTGAGATAATGTTCAAGATAAAAAGAAAGGCTTAGATGAATGGCGTAATCAAATGAATATATGTTTTGCATCTAATGAACAATGGTATGCAAGTTCATGTAAATAATACGCTGAACAATCTATTAGAGGAATTGCTAAAAGATATTAAGACAGTCTAAGACAAGTTACCGATGCAGAATCCGTAGTTCAAGTTGAAAAAATGAAAGAACATCAAGATGAATGATCAATTGGAGAATATATCTAATTATTTATGACAGAATTTATTAGAGCCGGGCATTTAGCTCTAATAAATGAATAAGACTTGGAAAAAAAACTAAGTTATCTCTTCTTAGTATTTGCAAATCAGATAAGATTAATGAATACAACAATAATTATGAACAACTATACTACCAAATTAAAGAATTCGACGAGACCTTAGAAGATGAATATTTTAGAAAAACACTAGCTATTAGACAAATCTTAATCAATGAATTCCAAAATTGGCTAGGAGTTGCTGGAGTTAAGAACAATTACCATAGAGAAATAATTAATTGTGCCAAAGATTATACCATATCTAAAAGACGAGATATAACTCAAGGAAAGTTAATTTAAGAAAATTTCAAATAGATTCCTCCAATAAAAGATGAAAGAGACGTTGCTCCAATCCAATGAGGATGTGGTAATGAATTTAAAGAAAGGAAATTCAAAAAGAATAGACCATATTGGAAATAAAAGACTAAGACTCTAGGTTATATAAACAAATATAAATTCAGACCATCTAATACCTTTAGAGAAAGGGATTTTAGAGCTAATAAAATAGATTTATAACCAAAGAGGGTATTTTAAGAATAATACCAATAACCATTTGAAAGTTCCTAATTACAGGAAAGAAAAAGAAGTAGCTTAATCTAAGACTTGTACTAAAGAATGTTAGACTTGCAACAAGGAAGGACAGTTTGCTGAAGATTGTCCCAATAAGAAAGATAAAGAGAGTAGTAAGATTATTAATACAATATTATATTTTACAGATTAAGAAGAATTAGATATATTATATGTTATAGAAATATGAGACATAGAAAATGACGATAATACCAATAACTAAAGTGCATACATAGATAGTGACTCAGAAGACTCTAATAATCATAACGATGAATATGAAGACTCCAAAGATACTCTAGACTTATATATGATGCAAACTGATCAAGAAGATCATTATATATATCTTAAAGAAGCTTTGTATAAATGTATATTAAGTCTCTTTTGAAAGAAAAGATGAATAGTTAGTAATCCCGAGTTACTAACATATATACGTAGATGTTACTATGAACATTATTTCACATTCAAAATGAAATTTAGTAAGAAAGACTTTAGTTCTCTAGAATGTTGTGAGACCATACAAACAGAACTATTTATGGTTTGTGTTATTTGTCAATTACACTACCATGAAGGTTGTTGGAGAGCTAGATTTCAAGAAAACTATACTACCTAATATGATGCTCAAATAGATCAAGATATTAAACTATATTATCAATACATTAATAAAAATATAGGCAAGAGATTACAAGAAAATGAAGACCTAAAAAGAAAGGGAATTTTCTACGATTAAGAAGAAAGGTACTTAGAAAGCCGTATGCAAGACTTAACACCAATAGGTATTATAGATAAACCTAAAAAATGAATATCTATTCTAGAAAATAATAATTAAGTAATTTTTACTAAACCTAATTGTTGTTTTGTTTAATTATTTATACAACACAAAGATTATACTAAAAGACTTTCATCCTTCATAGATACAAGATGCTCGCAGAGTATTTGTAAGGCTAATGCCTTGTCTAAAGAATTTTTCTAGGACACTAAGCATGAGATACATGGTAATAGATAATGGAGAACCATCTTCAAAATAAAAATTAGATAAACAAAACTGTAAATTATCAGTTTTGGATTATGGATCCCCGACCTAGTTTTAGAAGAAACATTATTTTAGCCCAAGATTTTATTAGTAAATATGATCTTCATGTTCAGTATAATGATGAGATATTACTCAACAATAAAGATGAGTTTAATATTATCACCCCTCTAATTGATCACAAGACTGCTTTCGACCTTATGCAGGTCAATCCCATGTATAGATCAATAACCCATCAGATTTCTTCAGCTGAGCATAACGGACCTAGACATATGTAACAACCCTCACTTTTCCGAGCCTATTTTATATTTATTTACTATGTGTAGTAATTATATAAAATGATGGAATGTAGAGTAAATATTAATTTAATGTGGAAAAGGTTAATATTTACTGAATTGTTGTATAATTACCTTGTGAGTATGTAAAAATATCCATGTGGTGATTTATGGTATCATAAGAATTAAAATGACATTTTGGTTTAATATGAAACCGGAACTTAAAATGAGTTATAAAATTCCCAAATGATAATTTGGAGGGTGTAGTTAGTCCCGGTAGGTGCGAGACAGTCAAAATAAGTGTCATATTGTATTTTCGTATTTCGGGTACTTTTGACTGGTTATAGCCTATATGTGTATTTGCGAGTAATTATATCGCGTATTGATCATTTAAGTTGGGAATTTTAGACTTAAGGCCCGATTTAGTCTTGCTAAGACTTACTATTCCTTTAAGAAACAATTGTTAACCTAGAGAGAAAGAGAGAAGATGAGAGCTTTGGAGAAAGAAAGAGAGATTTGGAGATTCAAGCTTGGATTGTTGTCTACACCAAATCAAATCTGAATTTCCTACATCAAGGCAAGTTACCTACTTTCTACTATATGATTTAAGTGGATTAATTAGCATTGATAGTTTTGGATTGTTATGATTTAGTTTAGTTAGTTTTTTTGTGGATTTATGGGTATAAAACCCTTGGAAATGGATTTGGATGATATAAATATTGTAAATGATGGTAGTTAGGTGTATTTGTGGTGTTAGTTTGGTTGGTTTTGGGGTTTGGGAAAATTTGGAGTTCAAGACTCCATGGTTAAACTTGGCTTTTTCACAGGGGCGAATCGATTCGACCCCTTGGGCGAATCGATTCGCATAGATGCAGTTTTCTAGGTCTGGGTACCTGAATCAATTCGGGTTAAGGCTGAATCGATTAGGCATTTGCAGAATGTTGGATTTGTTTTCCGAATCGATTCGCTTTCAGAGCGAATCAATTCGCCAGGGCGAATCGATTCGGCCCTTAGGGCGAACCGATTCGGTTCCTGTAGTTTTGAATTATTTGCTTATTTAAATTTTAACCTTTTTTGTTAGGCTTAGGACCTAGGAACCTTCTTGAATGAAGTAAAATTAGAGTCCTAGAGTAGTAATTGAGTTTGGTTGCCACCCTAGATTAGAATTGGGTCATATGGGGTTTATTCCGGGGAGGTTTGAAGTAATGTTAAGGCATTACTTCTTTTATTGAATTTTTAGAAGTTAGGAAGTTAAATGCCCATGCTTGGAGACTTAGGGGCTTATCTGAATTATATGAACTTTGGGAATTGTAGAATCATAATGATTATTTGGAGACTAAGCCGGGACTTATAATTTGAGGAATATTAATGATGATATTCGATGGGAATAGGTTCGAATAAAATGAACCCAATTGTTTAATGATGATAGGTTCGAATAAAATGAACCCAATTGTTTAATGATGATAGGTTCGAATAAAATAAACCCAATTGTTTAATGATGATAGGTTCGAATAAAATGAACCAAACACATGGATAATGGAAATGAAATTGGAAATGAATATTGAAAATGAAAATGAGATATAAAATGGTAAATGTTAATTTACTGATACACACCTCTCTAAATACTATCATAAGGGAAGTTTGCGCGCGAGGTGATGCCCCCGACAAATTAACGCAGGGTGGATATAGTCCTAGGCCATATGAGCGCTATTATATATATGTATTTTTTTGCGATGGGTAGGAGATTCCGGGTGTGGTCTTGACTATCCCGCAGGCATATGGATGCTTCCCGACGTTGCGTTATGAGCCCAGGTTATCTTATGTGTGATATTCCCTAGAAGATGATAGTTATTTAGGGGCACGCCCAGTGGGGAAACTCGGAGGGGCGGTCTTAGAATCGTTATATGTATGAGAATATAACTTTTCTGCATCATGTGGGACTTGATGGATATTAATGCCATAAAGAGCATGGATACGTGCCACAAATAGCACGTGAATGAGATATGTGCCATAAAGAGCACTTGATAGAACTTGTATTCCTATTAAGGAATGGAAAGATAAAAATGGAAATGATGATTAAAGATGGAAGTTCTAATTAATGAAGTGAATATATATCTTCTTGATTAAACCGAACAAAAAATTGTATTCCTATTAAGGAATGTAAGGAGTAAACGGTAATTTGATAAATGGGAAAAGGTTTTTAATTAATGATGTTTATTTATAATTCTCTTATGTTAATGATTTACATTTCATAGTTAGTTAAACTATCTTAAATTGTAATGTAAGTTTAATATGCTAGATAACATGCTAGATTTTCATCCTTATCATCCTTGCATAACTTTTCCTTCCTATCATGCTTTTTATTCTTCTGGTGATCATATAAAACTCGGCCCTGACCGGTTCATTTTTCCTTATTTTTTATATGATTTTATCCGCTCAGGTGCTCCGCCGCAAGGGTGCCCGTTTTGATATTCCCATCCCTTTGCTTTTGACGAGCTGTAAGATTTTGCGGATTATTACAGGACCTTGAATTTGATGCTCTCATCTTTGTATTCTAGATATGATCGGGTCTTCACTCGGGCGTGTGGTCCAAACTTTTGTATTTGATTAATGGATGTACTATGTAAGATATAAATTTATTGTAATACGCTGTATGTAAGTGTGGACCGACATCATATTCGGTCATGTTCTTGTATATTCGTTTTAGATGTACTATATATACTCTTTTGGAATTCCACTTGCTTGTCAGATTTGGGATGTTTAGTTTAATTTTCTTAACTGGTTTTAAATTTCTAAACTTTTTGGCAACCCGCTTTCTGATTTATTGGGTGGTTTTCCCGTATACTCAGTTTATTTTAGTGATGCTGAGAATGATATCCATGTATGATTCCTGTTATGTTTGAGTATCGGGCAGGCCACTCCTTAGCTCAGATCGCGGGTTGTCACAGATGGTATCAGAGCATCAGGTTCTTGAGTACTAGGATCTATGCGGACTCGTCACGTTCTACCGTAGCGTTCTTTGATGTAGAGCCTATTGTTAGGATTTCTTTGTTGCTTATGTTTGAGATCTTCTGCAAAATAGATTGTTTTAAATAGTATTTTAACTCTATTGTCTCTTCATCTCATATGCTGCCTAAGAGAGGTCGCCCAGTGAGACGTAATAGGGTTGTAGAAGAGGAGGTAGGTCTTCCACCGCCACCTCAAGGGACCATTAGCGCTGCGGATGTAGCAAACATAGTGGCACAAGAAGTTAACGCCGCCATGACCTCAGTGGTCCAATAATTACCGCAGGCTCAACAATGGGCTCACGATGTTCAAGCTCCCACGGGACTTACTCTGTGGGAAAGGGTTAGAGAGTCCTTTCTAAAGGGCAATCCCCCAAAATTTGATGGAGGTGTTGATGCTATTAAAGCCAATCAATGGAAAAAGGACATGCAACGCCACATTCGAATGATAAAATATAGCGAGGAGAGGAAACAAATCCTTGCCACTTTTAAGCTTGTCGGATCTGCGTTACACTGGTGGGAGACGATGACCACACCAGGGCAGAGAGACACAATGATGATCACGGAGTTTTGGGCTTTGTTCGATCGTAAGTACTTTCCTCCCACAATTCAATGGGAGATGAAAAGGAAGCTCCAGGACGTTGTGCAAGGAGAGAGATCTGTGGCGGAGTATGAAGAAGAGTTCACCCGGTTGGCGAGTTTTGAACCGGACGAGGTGACTCCGGAAGATAGGAAGATCTCGAAGTTTATAGGAGGTCTAAACTGGAGAATCCGGTAATAATTACTGGGGAATCCAGCTTTACACACTTTTGGTGAAGTTATGAATGCAGCATTGCTCCATTTCCAGGAGCATCGATTATATACGCGGGGTAGCAAGAAAGCTACCGTAGTGGGGCAAGCAGGAAAGCTTGGAGAACATGGGATTGAAGGAGGAGCATTCCCCACATCCCAATCACCGGGTAGTAAGCAGAAAGAGAGGGACCCTCAGCAAGGGGATTCTTCTAAGAGACAATGCTTTGGAGGGTTTATTGCGGGTGACAATAACAGTAGGCACGGTCAAGGTGCTTCGCAACATGCAGGTCTGGGTGGTCATGGAGGTAAAGGCCATCCGGGCCAAGGCGTTACCCAGTTTAGAATTAACAGGGGTCGAGGTCAGGAGGATATGAAGGGACGGTGCTTCCACTATGGGGAGGCGGGTCATTATAAGATGGAGTGTACTCCGTTGATTGGGGGTCAGTTTCATAGGGCTCCGCAGCAGCCGCATGTTCAGCCTCCACCTCAGGTACCTAATCCGGTTGTTCCTCTGCAGTAGGGACAGCTACAGTATGGGAGAGTTTATCAAATTCAGGAGGCTATACTTCCTCCAGCTCCGTCGGCACCGCCCGCCATTGAGGGTAAGTTCTTAATTCAGGGGTATTTGAGTTGTGTGATATTTGATGTGGGTATTACATACTCATTCATTTTTAGGAGCCTTTCTCAGATTACAGATTTAATAAGATCTGCTGAGAGTACTTTTATTAAGCGTTGAGTTCTTATGGGTGATGGTTCGCTCATTTTTCCTTATTTGTAAACATATAGGGATTTCTTTTGGTAATTAGTGCTTTGAGGCCGATTTACTCTTCCTTGACATGGTCGAGTATGATGTGATATTGGGTATGGATTGGATAGTAAAGTATCATACTATTGTTAACTGCTTTGGTAAGAGCATAGTGTTTGCCATTTCGAGGCAAGTGATGTTGCTAGTGGTTTGTGCCTCGCTTAAAAAGTGGGTACTAACACATACTTCTATTGTATTGCGGAGGAGTTTTCTCGGGATGTAGTTGTTCCCTTGGATTCTATTCCGGTTATTAGAGATTTTGATGATGTATTTCGGGTAATACTGGGTTATGCCTTGATAAGGAGGCTATTTAAAAAGATGTAAATATGTTATGGGGTAAATAATTGTAAGACTTTACGGAAGTGAATGTTTGATTTATTGAAATCTTCAATTATTTAAGTATTAAGATATAGAAGTAGAATCTTATTAGTAGGGTTGAGAATTAGAATCCTTTCGGTCCCGAACATGTGTCTTAGATCTCTATATCTTGATGACCGATAACGCGAGGTAGTAGTGTAACGGCAGGGTTCCTTGTTTGGATTTCGCTTCGGCGAGACGTCCCACGCATGAAACCGAGCAAATGTCAGAACTTATGAAAGGTCTTAGGCACTAGGGATATACTTTGTATTGTGTTCATACGACTTAGATAGGATATAGGTAGGTAGACTTTAGGAATATTTGGACATAAGGCCTTTAGGGCATGTGACGTTAGTCTAAGAAGGCTGTTGGGAGTTGACCACGCATAGCTTGTGTGTTAACTCTAAGAGGGATTGGTTCCCTAGTAACGAGAAGTGGGGGGATTTTGAGAGGTTTGGTAGATAAGGACGAAGGAGATGATGCCTCTCGTAGTAGAGTGTTACATGGGTAACGTAGCTTTTGGGGAGCTAAAAAGGTGAATCGACTCGCACTCCTGAGCCCATGTTGTTAAGCTCGAGGGTGGATTCAATTGACAAGCCTCTGCCAGGATTGGGAGTAATAATATTGGAGCATAGACCTAATGTTTATGCGCCTCATAAGCTAAGACTTGTGAGAAGTATTATCCCATGTTTGAATTAAAATTCATCGTGGGGGTGATCGCCGTGTAGGAAGGGAGGTGCTACTTCCTGGGCAGAAATTTAGTTTTTCAGGTGAGCAAAAATTCGTTGCAAGATGTGGTAGGAGGGACAAGGGTTGTTAAGACCACATATACAAGCTGCCGACCGAGGGAACCGAATCCTACTCTATTGGTTTTGAGGGTGGGGTGCATTTCCCCCGGATATTTATTATCCCCGATGATAAGGACTTAAGAAGGGCAGTAATAGCAGAATCTCACGGTTCTAAGTTTACGATGCATCCGGGTAACGACACAATGTGTCAAGTTAAATACTTGCGCCTCCAATATTTGTGGTCGGGCATGAAGAGGTTGTTGGACTACATGGGGGTGCCTTTGATTATAGTTTTCGACTGAGACAAGATTTTCATTTCCCACTTTTGGAAAAGTTTCCAAGAAGCCATGGGAACCGAATTGAGGTTAAGTACTTCTTATCATCCTCAAACAGATGGCCAGACCAAAAGGGTAAACCATATGATGGGGGATATACTCCTTATGTGCGTGCCTGACTTCAAGATTAGTTGGGAACAGTGTCTTCCATCAGTTGAATGTGCTTATACTGATTCGTATCAATTCACTATTGGGATGGCGCCTTATGAAGCCTTGTATGGTGGGCCTTGTGGATCTCCCGCTTGTTGGTTGGAGGTGGGAGATAATAAGTTCCTCATACCTGAAATGATCCGGGATACTTCTTCAAAGATAGAGCCCATTCGGAATCGCATTCGGATAGCCTAAGATCGACAAAAGAGCTATGTCGATGCGGGGATAAGGAATGTGGAGATGGAGGTCGGGGACCAAGTGTTGGTGCGAGTGTCTCCCATGAAGGGCATTAAGAGTTTTGGGAAGAAGGGGAAACTTGCACCGCGTTACGTTGGACCTTTTCCTATCATTGCTAAGGTGGGTCCAGTAACCTATTAACTTGTTTTACCGAAGCACTTGCAACAAGTGTATGACGTGTTCCATATCTCCTCTGTAAAGAAGTACAAAAGATGTGATGGTTCCTTTAGGCACATTGCTTTCGAAGATATTGAGTTGCAACTTGACGTTTCTTATGAGGAGTAGTCGATTGCTATTTTAGAGCGTGGAGAGCGACGATTGAGATCGCGGGTAGTACCTTTGGTTAGGGTACAATGTAGGCACCATAGTGTCGAGGAATCGACATGGGAGCGCAAGGATGACATGTGGGAAAAGTGTCCTCATCTCTTCTTGCAAAGTACGCTTGAATTTTGGGGGCAAAATTCCCTCAAAAGGGGGGAGTATGTAACAACCCTCACTTTTGCGAGCCTATTTTATATTTATTTACTATGTGTAGTAATTATATAAAATGATGGAATGTAGAGTAAATATTAATTTAATGTGGAAAAGGTTAATATTTACTGAATTGTTGTATAATTACCTTGTGAGTAGGTAAAAATATCCATGTGGTGATTTATGGTGTCATAAGAATTAAAATGACATTTTGGTTTAATATGAAACCGGAACTTAAAATGAGTTGTAAAATTCCCAAATGATAATTTGAAGTGTGTAGTTAGTCCCGGTAGGTGCGAGACAGTCAAAATAAGTGCCATATTGTATTTTGGTATTTCGGGCACTTTTGACTGGTTATAGCTTATATGTGTATTTGCGAGTAATTATATCGCGTATTGATCATTTAAGTTGGGAATTTTAGACTTAAGGCCCGATTTAGTCTTGCTAAGCCTTACTATTCCTTTAAGAAACAATTGTTAACCTAGGGAGAAAGACAGAAGAGGAGAGATTTGGAGAAAGAAAGAGAGATTTGGAGATTCAAGCTTGGATTGTTGTCTACACCAAATCAAATCTGAATTTCCTACATCAAGGCAAGTTACCTACTTGCTACTATATGATTTAAGTGGATTAATTAGCATTGATAGTTGTGGATTGTTATGATTTAGCTTAGTTAGGGTTTTTATGGATTTATGGGTATAAAACCCTTGGAACTGGATTTGGATGATATAAATATTATAAATGATGGTAGTTAGGTGTATTTGTGGTGTTGGTTTGGTTGGCTTTGGTGTTTGGGCATAGATGCAGCTTTCCAGGTCTGGGTACCTGAATCAATTCAGGTTAAGGCTGAATCGATTCGGCATTTGCAGAATGTTGGATTTGTTTTTCGAATCGATTCTCTTTCAGAGCGAATCGATTCGGTTCCTGTAGTTTTGAATTATTTTTTTGTTTAAATTTTAACCTTTTTCGTTAGGCTTAGGACCTAGGAACCTTCTTAAATGAAGTGAACTTAGAGTCCTAGAGTAGTAATTGAGTTTGGTTGCCACCCTAGACTAGAATTGGGTCATCTGGGGTTTATTCCGGGGAGGTTTAAAGTAATGTTAAGGCATTACTTCTTTTATTGAATTTTTAGAAGTTAGGAAGTTAAATGCCCATGCTTGGCAACTCAGGGGCTTATCGGAATTATATGAACTTTAAGAATTGTAGAATCATAATGATTATTTGGAGACTAAGCCGGGACTTGTAATTTGAGGAATATTAATGATGATATTCGATTGGAGTAGGTTTGAATAAAATGAACCCAATTGTTTAATGATGATAGGTTCGAATAAAATGAACCAAACACATGGATAATGGAAATGAAATTGGAAATGAATTTTCAAAATAAAAATGAGATATAAAATGGTAAATGTTAATTTACTGATACACACCTCTCTAAATACTATCATAAGGGAAGTTCGCGCGCGAGGTGATGCCCCCTAACAAATTAACGCAAGGTGGATATAGTCCTAGGACATATGAGCGCTATTATATATATATGTATTTTTTTGCGATGGGTAAGAGATTCCGGGTGTGGTCTTGACTATCCCGCAGGGATATGGCAGCTTCCCGACGTTGCGTTATGATCCTAGGTTGTCTTATATGAGATAGGCCCTGGAAGATGATAGTTATTTAGGGGCACGCCCAGTGGGGAAACTCGGAGGGGCGGTCTTAGAATCGTTATATGTATGAGAATATAACTTTTCTGCATCAAGTGGGACTTGATGGATATTAATGCCATAAAGAGCATGGATACGTGCCACAAAGAGCACGTGAATGAGATATGTGCCATAAAGAGCACTTGATAGAACTTGTATTCCTATTAAGGAATGGAAAGATAAAAATGGAAATGATGATTAAAGATGGAAGTTCTAATTAATGAAGTGAATATATATCTTCTTGATTAAACCGAACAAAAGATTGTATTCCTATTAAGGAATGTAAGGAGTAAACGGTAATTTGATAAATGGGAAAAGGTTTTTAATTAATGATGTTTATTTATAATTCTCTTATGTTAATGATTTACATTTCATAGTTAGTTAAACTATCTTAAATTGTAATGTAATTTTAATATGCTCGATAACATGCTAGATTTGCATCCTTATCATCCTTGCATAACTGTTCCTTCCTATCATGATTTTTATTCTTCTGGTGATCATATAAAACTCGGCCCTGACCGGTTCATTTTTCCTTGTTGTGTATATGATTGTATCCTCTCAGATTTGGGTTGTTTAGTTTAATTTTCTTAACTAGTTTTAAATTTCTAAACTTTTTGGCAACCCGCTTTTTGATTTATTGGGTGGTTTTCCCCTATACTCAGTTTATTTTTGTGATGCTGAGAATGATATTCATCCATGATTCCTGTTACATTTGAGTATCGGGCTGGCCACCCCTTTTCTCGGATCACGGGTTGTCACAACATAGAAACTAAATGCCAGTAAAACACATAAAACAAACTCAGACTCATATATAAAACAATCAATAAAGACCAATTCTGGAAAACTTCGATGATATTCTTGTTCTTCTTGGAAAATCAAGTAACGAAATTGTTGCCCAGAATAGACTTATTAGAAAAATGTATTTTCCTAAATATCGACCACACCAAAGAAATCCATACTTAATAAAATATAGCTTAGAATTTTTAGATGATGAAAATACTCTTATAGACGCCATATTGTGGAATGTAAAGAATAAACTTTGGATTAAATTCAAGGAGAATTTAGTGGATGATGTAAAATTCATGAGAACCCAAAGACGTGTAGTTACTCAACTCAGTAGTACTGATATTCCTAGACCTCAGACTCAGACATATGCTCAGACTCTTAAAGAAACCTCTAAATCCAGATGTGTTGATAATTTCTATTATCAGCATAGACTTTTAAGACAAAGATTGTTATACCATTTTGTAAAAATAACCTTCCAAATTTTGAAGACTGTCTGAAAGAGGGTGATAGCAGTATTGATCATTTTAATATGTTTTTATTAGATATTAATAGAGGCGCCATAATAATTAGTGGTTTTTTCAAAGAAGTTCCAAAAATTTATCTTTTTGAAGAAACAGAAATAAAACATATAACTCTTGCAGACAATGGGTTGATTGGAGTCATCCATATACAGACTGTAGAATACTCTATTATTCTTGGAAAAAGTTTCCATAAGTATGCTAAGAATATAGAAGAATGTTTTCCCTTATTCGATAGAATTTATTAGATTCCGCTAAATTCTTGTAGGGGAAAAATGGTTGAAGGTTTTAGACTCGTTAGATTTTCATCCTTTGCATTTCAAGACTTGAGATCCTTTCTAAAAATGATACCAAAGACTTATATTTTGATAAGTCCAAGTTCCAGATTATCCGAGCCATATAAATAGTCAAGATTATAGAACTATTAACAAGCCAAGAAAGATGGTATACTGTATACCATAATGCAGACTTAATTATTCAAGTTGATGAGCCAATCAATGGTAGGTACAAGAAAGAATCTAAAAAAGTGGTGGAGGTAGCTCTGTCAGCTAGCATTAGGGTGGTGGGCCTTATTGATGAATACTACAATTATAATAATAATGCCCCACCAAATACAGACGAATCAAATAAGGCAAAAGAAGACATAGAGTGGGACAGAGAAGGGCCGCTCTTTTTTTTTTGAAGAATTATTAAAAATGGAACACGTGTGATAGAAGACGCCAAGACTGGTTTTTGAAAAAGAAAAAACGTGACAGACTCAGACAGAATTATCAAAATATGCTAAAGTTTCTTTTTGAAAAGTAAAATCATGTAGACTTTAATTGTTGTAAGTTATTTCCACTGCTTTAGTTTTGGTAGTCGGTTATTAGTCATTTGCAGTACCCTTGTGATTATAAAAGGGGGTGTCAAGCATAAGAAAAGGAAGGAAAAATAAAGAGTGAGAGAAATAGTGAGAGAGAGAGAGAGAGAGAGAGAGAGAATAATGTATGTTAGCGACTAAACCTTTCATAGTTAGGGGAGATGTGAGAGTTGTATGTACTTGTGTTATGCAATAAATGAATTTTCTTTTCCCAAATCTCTTATATTACATTGTTATTATTCTCCAAACATTTCCAATTTTCTATTCATAGAGAACAATTGTGTAGAACCACGAGTACAACACATAGGTGTTATACTGTTGAATCGCCGTTAGGTGCCAATTTACTGTGAACCGTTAGTCAGGTGGACGTTAGATGTGGTGGTGTACAGGTAGGACACATGTCCAACATCAATAGAGGATTGAGTGTGACACATAAAAAGAGAGTTGTAGGAGGTACAAATTAGAGAAGGATAATATCAAACTGAATAGACAAAGGGAAGAAGATGAAGTAATTGCAGACCAGAAGGAAGGTATAAACTCAAACCAAATCCCTAACTATTTCAAATATTGTTGTTAAAATTCAAAAGTAATTATATAGAGCCTTCAAATAACTATAGACCTTTTATCACCTATTAATCAAACAAACCCAGACTTAACAAGAGAACTCCATGAGTGGACTCCCTCAGACCCCTCATAAATACTACTTATAGAGACTTATTTAATATACGAAGGAGGTACCTATAATTACATAAACCATATTATTAAGTGGTTAACACGTAGAGTACCTAAAATAGAATTAATTAGAACAGAGATCTGTGATCTCTTCAAGCAAGACTTAAGAACTTAAGAATTTACAGTGGAACTTTGAAAACCAGAAA
The DNA here is from genome assembly GCA_949130495.1 of Sambucus nigra. Lineage (NCBI taxonomy): Eukaryota > Viridiplantae > Streptophyta > Magnoliopsida > Dipsacales > Adoxaceae > Sambucus > Sambucus nigra. The sequence goes on from CASBWL010000008.1 coordinate 1,170,040, forward strand.
AATATCAAGAATATACTAAAATATTTATATATACCATGACTTATTAAAGTATATTAGAAGAAAAAGATTAGTCGAAACAAGAACTATCTTGATTAGATCAGGAGGAGTTCGTCCACTCCTTAAATACGTGGAAACTACCTCTCCGAGAACTTATCGAAGATTTTTGTTATCCTATGGTGACAGTGAATTAGACGAATTTATAGAAAATGACCTAATCTATATTATTAATCGGATATATATAGATACTAGAAACATAAAACCTCAATATTACATAAGATGTTTAAAGCTAGATTATTTTTCTTCAAAACCACTTTAAATTTCTAGACATCCTAAGAAAAATATTTGGATAGATAATACTCACTATTCAGAAATATAGTATAATAGTGACGAAAAAAGCTTAGGAGATAGCCCCAAGCCTTCTATACTTAGGCTTTCTAATTAATTAGAATTTAAAATAAGCTTAATAGATTTTAGAATCTATTGGGGTAGAAATTTCTATTCCAAAAACCCTAAAAAAACAATAGTATATAAAAGACAAAGTGGCCCCTAGATTTTTTTTTGAAAGGTAGCTAGTCCCCATTTTAAAACCACAAACAGAGTCTGCTGGAGAGACCGTCTCTCTCTTATATATATATATATATATATATATATATATATATATATATATATAGGAGAAGACTCATATATATCATGCTCAATACATCATCCATACATCACACCTAATTGTAAGCCCTACAAAACTTTTTTATCAAATTTTTTATTTTTCTCTTAAAATTAACCTTCTAATAAACCCATGTTCAAAAAATTAGGTCAAAATAAATTTTGTACCTATTTTTAAAAAATCCACAAAAAATGCTCGAAATACCATACTTATAGGAGTCTGCGCCAACAGTTTTTTGTGAATTTTTAAAAAATAGCTAAAAAGTTAATTTTCATCTAATTATTTGACTATGGGTTGATTAAAATGTTAATTTCAAGAGAAAAATAAAAAAAAAATGAAAAAAATGTCTCTTAGAACCTAGAGTATTAGGTTTGATGCATGGTGCGATGTATACAACATGATGTAGGTGAGCCTTATCCTCTCTAAGAGAGAGAGAGAGAGAGATTCTTTTAAACGGACATCAGTTTATGAATTAAATGAGTTTAGCCAATTTAAACACCAAACACTTTCGTCTTTGGGTCAATGAAATGCTTTGAATTGGTTGGAAAAAAATGGCCCTTTTCTTTTATAGCTAGAACACACTCTCCAAAAAAAATCAACAAGCAAACAACAAAAACCAAAATTCCCTCATACTCTCCTTCATATAGACAGACCCAAAGCCAACCCAACATTCTCTCTCTTCCAACTTTCTACGGCACCAACAACAAGTATCATCTCAATATCAAGTTGGGCGCTCCTAAAGTGAAGACGATCTCAAACCCTAATTTTGTAAGTGTGCACCACTCTCAGTGTCTACTTTTGACCTAGGAAGTAGCATCTCAGATCCAAATGGGATGCTTATGTGTAATATTTAGGATGCTGCTCATAGTTTTGGCTGTGATTTCCAATAGTGGGTGCCATTTTGTGTTTAAATGGATGTGGATTACATTGTTTGCTATACGAGCGTGAATCTCATTTTTTGGTGTTAAAAATTCTTGCTGTTAATTTTAATCTGTTACATTATAGGTTTTTTAATTTTTAACTGTGCGTTAAAAATTTTGTGACATTGTAATTTTTTTTCATTTCACATAGAATGGAAAGTGATTGAAAATCATCCAATGTCACATCTGGTTGGCCTGCTCATATATGAAATTATAATAAGGGTATATTTTGTGAAAATTTCAAATAGTGCAAAAAATCCACGTAGACATTATTACTCGTTCCCTTAGAACGTGGTATGGTTTTATATTATTTGTGTAATTTTTTTTTTTATTAATGAACAACAATTTAATTTATATGCTCCAAATTGCAGGCCTGAAAAAATTTCATAGGTTGGTGTGACGAGAATGTATCCCGAAAAGAATTACACAAGAAAGAAGAAAGTTGTCAAATTCAACATCGAGATGATATTACCCAAGTTCGTGATGAAATTCGACAAATGCGAGATGAAATGCTAGATGAATTAAGAGAAAAGGCGATGGAGTGATTTGTTATTACAATTTCTATTATTTATGTTGCACTCGTTGCATTTGTTTTGTATCAAATGTAATTTGATAATGATTAACAAAATATCTTTGGTTGAGTATTTGCATTCAAAATTCTATTATGTTGGTTGAATTGATTGTAACACCCTGCCTAATTAAATACTGGGTGATCAGTCCTTTATTAAATTAAAAATTAAGATGAACGGTGTGGTTCATTCTTAGCATCACTGTCGAAACTAATTCCCATTTTAATCACCCTAAATAATTAAGCTAAGTGTCAAAATAATTTAATTGATTTTATTTACTAAACTCCGTTGTAAAAACCTTTTTTAAATATAAAGAAATATATGAATGATACAAACAATAAATATACCAATCATCCAACAGAACATTCTAACTATAACATTCAAATCCAAATAAATAACCACAACCACCGACAATGTGATAGATAAAGCAATCCCAAACGAAAACCTAATACTGAAATGATAGATGTATATGGAATCCCTATCAAGTATAAACAAGAGTATGGAAATGGGCGACACACGCCCTAACTAAAATAACTAAACAAAAGTTTGAGGAACCAAAGGAGGAAGCATCTACTGCAATGACCTGCAACTCCCACACAAGCTGTAGCACGTCCGGTCAAATGAATCTACACCTAACGTCCCTGTGGCGAAGCACCTGTAGTATACATATATATATATATATATATATATATATATATATATATATATACACACAAGAGAAAAAGAGAATGACAGGAAACGGGTCAGAGCCTGAGTGTAAAACAGTTTAGCAAGTATTTAAAATGCTTACAGGGTAATATAACAACCATGTTAGTACGCAACACTCTCTTGAGAATTCTCACCTCTCATATAGTGTGCACGCCTACCATACTACTAAATCTCGCAAGTCTATGAAACTTATCACCCTTAAATTTTATTTCGAGAAGTCACAAGGCTATGATATTTAGTTTAGAGACCTTTCTGTGCAGCTAATCTTAGGTACACCCTTTTTATCTTTACTTATGCCTATTGATAAAATTGATGAAACTGGCATATATAACACAATTCAAAACCAAAAGATTGTTTTTGAATTCATAATGAAACCGGAAATTAAAAGGATTAATTCTTTATCTAACAATATTGTTTCTAAAGAAAATCAAATTAATTTCCTCCAAAAGGAAGTTCTCTTCCTCAACATTAATAAGAATTTAATGTCCCCTACTATCACTCAGAAAATTACTGTTGTTAAAAATCAGTTAACTGCAGAAATTTGTAGTGATATCCCTAATGCCTTTTGGGATAGAAAGAAGCATATTGTTTCCCTTCCTTATGATAAGGATTTTCAGGAAAAAGATATTCCTACAAAGGCCAGACCTTGTCAAATGAAGCTGGAGCTTCTTGACCTTTGTAAAAAAGAGATCCAGAGCTTATTAGATAAAAAGCTCATTTCCAAGAGTTATTCTCCTTGGAGTTGTACTGCTTTTTATGTTAATAAAGCAGCTGAAAAAGAACGTGGAGTTCCTAGGCTTGTCATTAATTATAAGCCTCTTAACAATGTGTTAAAATGGATCAGATATCCTATTCCCAATAAAAAAGATTTATTGGATAGGTTGCATTCCGCCACTATCTTTTCTAAATTTGATCTCAAATCTGGATATTGGCAAATCCAAATTGAACCCAAAGACCGTTATAAAACTGCCTTTGTAGTTCCTTTTGGTCATTTCCAATGGAATGTTCTACCTTTTGGGCTTAAAAATGCTCCTTCTGAATTCCAAAATATCATGAATGATATTTTTAACCCTTTTTCAGAATTTTCAATTGTTTATATTGATGATATTCTTATCTTCTCTAATTCAGTTGACCAACACTTTAAACATTTAAGAATATTTAAAGATGTTATTAAAACTAATGGATTAGTTGTCTCCGCCCCAAAAATGAAAATCTTTCAAACTAATGTTAGATTTTTAGGGCATAATATTGGAGAAGGAAAAATTATTCCCATCGACAGGAGCATAGAATTTGCTTCTAAATTTCCTGATGAACTTAAGGAAAAAACTCAGCTTCAAAGATTTTTGGGTAGTCTCAATTATATTGGAGACTATTATAAAAATCTTGCACAAGATAGTGCCATACTATACTCCAGGTTAAAAAAGAATCCTTCTCCCAGGACTGAAGAGCATACTAAAGCAGTACAGAAAATCAAATTAAAAGTTAAACTTTTACCCTGTCTTGCTTTAGCCAACCCTTCATTTTTTAAAATTGTCGAGACTGACGCCTCTGATATTGTCTATGGAGGAATTTTAAAACAACTTAACTCTTTTTCTAACAAAGAGGAACTTGTTCGTTTCACCTCTGGCTCTTGGAAAGATGCCTCCAAGAATTATTCTACCATTAAAAAAGAAATTTTTTCGGTAGTTAAATGTATTACTAAATTTCAGGATGATTTGCTTAATCAAAAATTTTTGCTCAGAATTGATTGCAGCGCTATTAAGCAAGTCCTTCAAAAAGATGTTGAGAATATTGTCTCCAAATAGATTTTTGCCAGATGTCAAGCTAATCTTTCTGCATTTGATTTTGATATAGAACATATCAAAGGGGAACATAACTCTCTCCCCGATTTTCTAACAAGAGAGTTTTTGCAGGACAGATGAGCGGCCCCTCTAGAGGGCGTGGTCGCGGGAATTCTCGCAGGCCTGGTAAAACACCTATCATCGTGAATGATGATCAATATCCTCCGATACAGGATTATGTTGAGTTTTTACGCCAGAGCGCTAAAAACAGGGACAAGAATGCTCCCCCTCTTAACCCCTTTAACAAAAAGAAATCTTCTAAAGAGGTATTGGAAACTATTAAGTACCAACCCCTTCCTAATAACAGGACTTCGGAGTTTGTACTTCTCCTCGAGACTGAGGATGATATCCAGATGGATAAGCCTTGGGAACTTAAGTCCCGGTACCTTGACTCTCATGGTTATGCGGTACAAGAAGGCAAATACAGAACATTATATGAGATGATACTCGCCGAGACTGGCTCTGTGATTTTTAATCACACTAATCGACACCAGGGTAATACCGATTCTCCCATTGCTTATAGCAAGGCGGTGTTGAAACATTTTTTATCTCCCCGCGATTGGGGCATCCACCCTTTAAAAACAAGAAAATTAAGTTCTCACAATGGTGGCACTTACAATTATTTTGATTATGTCCAGGCTTGGACTAAAGCTTTTTATTATCAAAATGCTGAGCACAAACACACATGGTTTTTTGTTTTGTGCCCCAACTCTTTTCAGAATCCTTACCCCGGATGGGTATTCAATTGGTGGGATAATTTTGGTCCCGGCATTGATATTCTTCCTCCTGAAATTGCCCAAGCAAAACTCTTTTTACCTTGGTGCCAATTTCATCCTCTTTTAAGGGGGAAAAAGAAGGCCCCGATTGGCCTCAACACTTTATTATTTTTCACAGAAATGCAAATTCCTTGGATTTCTAGTTGGAACCTTCGTTGTCAGATGAGCAACCTTAATGTCCCCCAATTGGAAAGAGTATTCTTCTACCGTTGGTGGTCCGGTGTTGATATTGGTCACACCATTGGTCAGATTAAAGACAGTCTGAGTCACTATATGAACATGGTGGAAGAATCCCCTCCAGCTCCTGAACATATGCACGACCCAGCAAATCAGGTTGTGAATCTCAGTTCCCTAATGAAACAATTTCCTAAGGCAACTGAGCAGGAACTATTGAAGAAGGTCATGGAACAAACCCAGACTCAATTCAAGAAAGCCTTCGGAGAAAAATCCAACAAGAAAATACCTACAGATGATGATGCATCTATGTCCTCGCTAAACAAAGATGATGACAGTAATCCTTTCTTCTGTTTAGCAGGAGAATCACAAGAACCCGAAGAAGACCCTTCTGGTGAAGAACTCTTCCCTAATGACCCTGTCATGCAAGCTTTCTTCAACTCTCTTGATCAAAGAGCCTTTCCAGCAAGCCGTCTGGAACTTTCTTCCTCAAACAAAGGCGCAGATGACCTAGTTGACTTGAGGTAATTTGCCCTCCTGGCACCTGTGCTTCGAAGATAGAAGTACTGTTTGTTGGTCCCACCTGGTCCCACCTGGTCCCACCTGGCCCCACCTGGTCCCACATGGCCCCACAGTTGATGACAGAAGACTCTGTCGACTTGCTACAGTGGTGGACCCCTTGGGCCCCACTAGGGGATTCCTTTTCCCCCTATATATTGAGGGCTAACCCCTCATTCGAAGTATCTCTTTCTCTCTCTACTTCTCAGACTCTCTCCCTTCTCTCTAGAATTCTCTCTCTATCTCTCTGGTTTGTAATAATCCGGTAACTATTTCCGCGACTTATTTGTAAGTTTTTAATTCTGTTTTTAATTATCAGGTTGTAATAATATTAGCTTAACGATCCTCTACTCTTGGTACCGTTATAAAGTTTCCAAATACTTACTATAAAATTTGGAGCACCTATTCAATACTTATATACTTATACGCACTATAGAAGATTTCCATATATATACGTATATATATTAATCACTCATATAATATATATACTATCGGCACCCCACATAGCATCTATGGTGATGGAATACTCTTCTATCAAGTCCTCGTATCTCTTGTACTAAGGGAAATACTAGTTTAGAATCACTCTCGAACTGTATTAATACAATACACACAAAATGGAGGCGAAGCATAGTTCCAAGTCACTAAGAGATCAGCACATACCCCTCACGTCTCTTAGGGGTATGTGCTGATCTCTTAGTGACTTGGAACTATGCTTCGCCTCCATTTTGTGTGTATTGTATTAATACAGTTCGAGAGTGATTCCAAACTAGTATTTCCCTTAGTACAAGAGATACGAGGACTTGATAGAAGAGTATTCCATCACCATAGATGCTATGTGGGGTGCCGATAGTATATATATTATATGAGTGATTAATATATATACGTATATATGGAAATCTTCTATAGTGCGTATAAGTATATAAGTATTGAATAGGTGCTCCAAATTTTATAGTAAGTATTTGGAAACTTTATAACGGTACCAAGAATAGAGGATCGTTAAGCTAATATTATTACAAACTGATAATTAAAAACAGAATTAAAAACTTACAAATAAGTCGCCGGAAGAGTTACCGGATTATTACGAACCACAGAGAGAGAGAGAATTCTAGAGAGAAGGGAGAGAGTCTGAGAAGTAGAGAGAGAAAGAGATACTTCGAATGAGGGGTTAGCCCTCAATATATATGGGGAAAAGGAATCCCCTAGTGGGGCCCAAGGGGTCCACCACTGTAGCAAGTCGACAGAGTCTTCTGTCATCAACTGTGGGGCCATGTGGGCCATGTGGGACCAGGTGGGGCCAGGTGGGACCAGGTGGGACCAGGTGGGACCTACAAACAGTACTTCTATCTTCGAAGCACAGGTGCCAGGAGGGCAAATTACCTCAAGTCATCTAGGTCATCTGCGCCTTTGTTTGAGGAAGAAAGTTCCAGACGGCTTGCTGGAAAGGCTCTTTGATCAAGAGAGTTGAAGAAAGCTTGCATGACAGGGTCATTAGGGAAGAGTTCTTCACCATAAGGGTCTTCTTCGGGTTCTTGTGATTCTCCTGCTAAACAGAAGAAAGGATTACTGTCATCATCTTTGTTTAGCGAGGACATAGATGCATCATCATCTGTAGGTATTTTCTTGTTGGATTTTTCTCTGAAGACTTTCTTGAATTAAGTATGGGTTTGTTCCATGACCTTCTTCAATAGTTCCTGCTCAGTTGCCTTAGGAAATTGTTTCATTAGGGAACTGAGATTCACAACCTGATTTGCTGGGTCGTGCATATGTTCAGGAGCTGGAGGGGATTCTTCCACCATGTTCACATAGTGACTCAGACTGTCTTTAATCTGACCAATGGTGTGACCAATATCAACACCGGACCACCAACGGTAGAAGAATACTCTTTCCAATTGGGGGACATTAAGGTTGCTCATCTGACAACGAAGGTTCCAACTAGAAATCCAAGGAATTTGCATTTCTGTGAAAAATAATAAAGTGTTGAGGCCAATCGGGGCCTTCTTTTTCCCCCTTAAAAGAGGATGAAATTGGCACCAAGGTAAAAAGAGTTTTGCTTGGGCAATTTCAGGAGGAAGAATATCAATGCCGGGACCAAATTTATCCCACCAATTGAATACCCATCCGGGGTAAGGATTCTGAAAAGAGTTGGGGCACAAAACAAAAAACCATGTGTGTTTGTGCTCAGCATTTTGATAATAAAAAGCTTTAGTCCAAGCCTGGACATAATCAAAATAATTGTAAGTGCCACCATTGTGAGAACTTAATTTTCTCGTTTTTAAAGGGTGGATGCCCCAATCGCGGGGAGATAAAAAATGTTTCAACACCGCCTTGCTATAAGCAATGGGAGAATGGGTATTACCCTGGTGTCGATTAGTGTGATTAAAAATCACAGAGCCAGTCTCGGCGACTATCATCTCATATACAGTTCTGTATTTGCCTTCTTGTACCGCATAACCATGAGAGTCAAGGTACCGGGACTTAAGTTCCCAAGGCTTATCCATCTGGATATCATCCTCAGTCTCGAGGAGAAGTACAAACTCCGAAGTCCTGTTATTAGGAAGGGGTTGGTACTTAATAGTTTCCAATACCTCTTTAGCAGATTTCTTTTTGTTAAAGGGGTTATGAGGGGGAGCATTCTTGTCCCTGTTTTTAGCGCTCTGGCATAAAAACTCAACATAATCCTATATCGGAGGATATTGATCATCATTCACGATGATAGGTGTTTTACCAGGCCTGCGAGAATTCCCGCGACCACGCCCTCTAGAGGGGCCGCTCATCTGTCCTGCAAAAACTCTCTTGTTAGAAAATCGGGGAGAGAGTTATGTTCCCCTTTGATATGTTCTATATCAAAATCAAATGCAGAAAGATTAGCTTGCCATCTGGCAAAAATCTGTTTGGAGACAATATTCTCAACATCTTTTTGAAGGACTTGCTTAATAGCGCTGCAATCAATTCTGAGCAAAAATTTTTGATTAAGCAAATCATCCTGAAATTTAGTAATACATTTAACTACCGAAAAAATTTCTTTTTTAATGGTAGAATAATTCTTGGAGGCATCTTTCCAAGAGCCAGAGGTGAAACGAACAAGTTCCTCTTTGTTAGAAAAAGAGTTAAGTTGTTTTAAAATTCCTCCATAGCCAATATCAGAGGCGTCAGTCTCGACAATTTTAAAAAATGAAGGGTTGGCTAAAGCAAGACAGGGTAAAAGTTTAACTTTTAATTTGATTTTCTGTACTGCTTTAGTATGCTCTTCAGTCCTGGGAGAAGGATTCTTTTTTAACCTGGTGTATAGTATGGCACTATCTTGTGCAAGATTTTTATAATAGTCTCCAATATAATTGAGACTACCCAAAAATCTTTGAAGCTGAGTTTTTTCCTTAAGTTCATCAGGAAATTTAGAAGCAAATTCTATGCTCCTGTCGATGGGAATAATTTTTCCTTCTCCAATATTATGCCCTAAAAATCTAACATTAGTTTGAAAGATTTTCATTTTTGGGGCGGAGACAACTAATCCATTAGTTTTAATAACATCTTTAAATATTCTTAAATGTTTAAAGTGTTGGTCAATTGAATTAGAGAAGATAAGAATATCATCAATATAAACAATTGAAAATTCTGAAAAAGGGTTAAAAATATCATTCATGATATTTTGGAATTCAGAAAGAGAATTTTTAAGCCCAAAAGGTAGAACATTCCATTGGAAATGACCAAAAGGAACTACAAAGGCAGTTTTATAACGGTCTTTGGGTTCAATTTGGATTTGCCAATATCCAGATTTGAGATCAAATTTAGAAAAGATAGTGGCGGAATTCAACCTATCCAATAAATCTTTTTTATTGGGAATAGGATATCTGATCCATTTTAACACATTGTTAAGAGGCTTATAATTAATGACAAGCCTAGGAACTCCACGTTCTTTTTCAGCTGCTTTATTAACATAAAAAGCAGTACAACTCCAAGGAGAATAACTCTTGGAAATGAGCTTTTTATCTAATAAGCTCTGGATCTCTTTTTTACAAAGGTCAAGAAGCTCCAGCTTCATTTGACAAGGTCTGGCCTTTGTAGGAATATCTTTTTCCTGAAAATCCTTATCATAAGGAAGGGAAACAATATGCTTCTTTCTATCCCAAAAGGCATTAGGGATATCACTACAAATTTCTGCAGTTAACTGATTTTTAACAACAGTAATTTTCTGAGTGATAGTAGGGGACATTAAATTCTTATTAATGTTGAGGAAGAGAACTTCCTTTTGGAGGAAATTAATTTGATTTTCTTTAGAAACAATATTGTTAGATAAAGAATTAATCCTTTTAATTTCCAGTTTCATTATGAATTCAAAAACAATCTTTTGGTTTTGAATTGTGGTATATATGCCAGTTTCATCAATTTTATCAATAGGCATAAGTAAAGATAAAAAGGGTGTACCTAAGGTTAGCTGCACAGAAAGGTCTTTAATGAGCAGAAAGGTACTATCTAAACAAATTCCATTGTTACAGAGTTCGACATTAGTAAGTTTATATTTAATGCCCATGCTATCTCCACTGGCATTAAATAAAGATTGAGTAGTTTTTTCAAAATACTCGGTAGGAACAATCCCTTCTTGGATACAATTCATGTCAGCTCCGCTGTCAACAAGGGCAGTAATATTACATAAAGTAAATTCCTTATTGATGACCAAGTTAATGGTGGTGTACCATTTTTGGCTTGGGATCCTGTTAATTATATCCAAAAATCCTGAAGAATCAGGAGTGGATTGAGCAGATGCAATTTTGAGGTTGTTAATTTCAATTTGCATATTATTCTACTGATTACGGAGTTGTCCTAACTCAATTTTTAGATTATTAATCTCGTGTCTTAGATCATTAAGGTTAGCAGGTTTACTAGTATTACTAGTGTTCTCAAGCCTATTAAAAACCTCCTTAAGGCTGTAAGTTTGAGGAGATTGGCTCGTAGTGGGAAGAGCAGCTTCCTGAGCGTAGCAAGCTTGGACCAGCTTGAGCTTAATGTCAGGGTCAGTAATTTTGGTAATGATATCAATCATACCCTGTTGCTGACTGGTCAGAACATTAAGACTTAATCCATTTCTTTGGATAATAGACTGGAGATGATCGCATTTCTTAGTTAAGGTGTTATACTGACAATCTTTGTCAGAAGTATCTGAACTACTAGAGCTTTGTAAATGATAAAGCTCTTCGTCACTAGAAGTATCCTCTGAATCTTCAGAGGAATCAGAAGAATTAAGTAAAAGCTTACTTAATTGATCTTTCAGGTGATCATCAACCTGAAGGTTACTGATTTTGTCTTTCAGTTTACATTTACTAGCATAGTGGCCAAATTTTCCACATTTAAAACATTTAATTTTAGTTTTATCAGATTTCTTTCTGACATATTTCTTATATTTTCTAACGGGTTTATCGTTAGTTGTAATATTCTTATTACGTTTATATTTAGGTTTTGAAGAAGATTTTTTCTTCTTCTTGGAGACTTTGTGAGAACTAGTCTTACCAGTGTCATAAGCAAATTGTTCACAAAACTCTCCTAATTCTTTCTTTCCTGAAAGATTATGTTTTTTAAGCTGTCTAGACAGCTTGAGGTCATTACAGAGGGAAAGACCCTCTTGGATGACAACACTTATGAGTTGGCCATAAGTGTCAAGGTCATAGGGGATAGAGATACCATCATGTTTATCTCTAAGCTTCTTTCGGACTTTTTCCGAAAAATAGGTGGGAAGGCCATCAATGAATTTTGCCTTCCAATGGGTAGAGTTAGCATCCTCTCTTTGCGTAACTCTGGCCAGAAAGACGTCCTTATACCATCTAAATTGGCTAAGAGTAGGACATTTAAGGTTTTGTAACAACTCTCTGTTACGTTCACGTTGGTAATCTCCACTGCCCACAAAATGATGGATAATGGAAAGCAGAAGGGTGTAGACAGAGTCTTGGACTCCATGATCCTGCTGATGTTCATCTTTAACAATTTTAGTGGCGTAGAGGATCTCATTCCTCTGCTGTTCAGTGAGAATATGCTCCCACCAACCTCTAAGGGTTCCTGTAAATCCAGTAACGATCATTTTGGAAATACTATGATCGGTGGCTTCATTATGCCGACATATGGTGGAATACATGCCCATTTGATGGATTAATTCATAAATCTGGGATTCAGAGAGACCATCAAGATTCCAGTCATAAATGGATTTACCGCAAAAGGTATTTTGCAAAACCTGACTCTCTTCAAAGAGTAGGTCTTGGGGAGTAGGACGATGATAGTAAATCTTTCTTGGGCCAAGAGGAGTACTACCAAAGGTAACTCTGTTGATTTGGTTTTCAGGTAAACCAAAGTGATGTTCAAAGTCTTGAACCTCAACAAGAGAAAATTCTGAATCAGATTCAGAATCGTCATGGGATAAAGTATTAATTCTTAATCCCTGAAGATCTTTTTCAATATCTTTTAGTTTGGACATGAAATCAGCCTTAGTTCCTGATTTAAATCCTTTAACTTCAAGAGGAGGTTGAATTAAAGGTTTGTCCAGACTTTTAACAGTAAAGTCAGTGGCTTTTGCCAATATGGCATCAACATGATGCTGCTCAATTCTTTGGAGCTGTTTTCCTATCGAATTAAGGATGAGATTAGTATAGTTTCCTTGTTTGACTAAAGGGTTAAGATCTTTAGTATAAGCAAGGTTTCTAGTATCTCTTTCAGCCTTAATAAAAGCAGTAGCTTCTAAGATAGGAGGAAGAGGGTCAGTACTAGGGCTAGTACTGGTTTCAGTCTTCTGACTGGAGCTGGTTGGTTGACTAATTTTAGTCTGAATAACCAGGGGTTCAGTAGGAGGGTGAACGGAAGATATAATCTCTCCGCGTGCCGTAGTCCATTTGGTTTCAAAGGTATCAGGTGCTTTAGAGTCAAGAACAAAGAGTTCTTGTTCCCAAAGATCCTTATCCTTAGTGTATAAAAGAAACCAAACAACAAAGGATATAACAGTCTTGTTATAATCAATCCATTTATAAAATTCATTTTTATAAGTTTGTTGTTCTTGATGATTAAATTTTTTAAAGAACCAAGTCCTAAATTTTTTCCATTTAGGTAAATTAAACTCGGCACTACGTTCTTTCCTATTGTAAGAAAAATCCATAAAAAGGAAAGGAATCAAAGTCTGACGTTCATTTCAGACGGCGTAGGGGAAGTTCTACGCTGAGAAGGTTCAGCCTTCTCATAAATACCATGTGGTATTTGATCATGAGTAAAAACACCATGAAGATTCATATCATCATGATATGAAGGATTCAAAGGAGGAGATTTTTCCTCTTCGACCGATTGTCTAGAGGTAGATGGAGGATAGGTGACGAAAGGTCTCCTGGAACTACTAGAGAGTCGAGTCCCCGAAGATTGGCACCTAGAAAGCTTCCTGAAATTTAGGAAGACATCCCCATCTTTTTCTTCAATGATATCCTCAATGTCATGATTATGACTAGGTTGAGGAGGAACAACGTTCTCAATGACCCAAGTCTCTGGGAAGTTAATCTCATCCCAACTTATTGTTCTAGGTGTGTGAACATTAGAATCAATAAGATGTGTGTCAATTAACACAGTTTTACCAAAAGGACTAAACTGTTTTATGTTTGGGGCTATGGTATTCATTACTTTGTAATAAATACGATAGACAATCCCAATGGTTTCTGAACCAGGAAGAAAGTTATAACCTTTGGTCTGTACTCTAAGACTTAGAGCTTTACAAAGGTGCATATCTGTAAGGGACAGGGTAATGTTAGGAAAAACATCAAAATAAACAGGTCCATTACAAAGGCTAGTTTCTATAGCCCCCAGGAATGCCTGTCTACCAAGAATAGAGGATCGTTAAGCTAATATTATTACAACCTGATAATTAAAAACAGAATTAAAAACTTACAAATAAGTCGCCGGAATAGTTACCGGATTATTACAAACCAGAGAGATAGAGAGAGAATTCTAGAGAGAAGGGAGAGAGTCTGAGAAGTAGAGAGAGAAAGAGATACTTCGAATGAGGGGTTAGCCCTCAATATATAGGGGGAAAAGGAATCCCCTAGTGGGGCCCAAGGGGTCCACCACTGTAGCAAGTCGACAGAGTCTTCTGTCATCAACTGTGGGGCCATGTGGGCCAGGTGGGACCAGGTGGGGCCAGGTGGGACCAGGTGGGACCAACAAACAGTACTTCTATCTTCGAAGCACAGGTGCCAGGAGGGCAAATTACCTCAAGTCAACTAGGTCATCTGCGCCTTTGTTTGAGGAAGAAAGTTCCAGACGGCTTGCTGGAAAGGCTCTTTGATCAAGAGAGTTGAAGAAAGCTTGCATGACAGGGTCATTAGGGAAGAGTTCTTCACCAGAAGGGTCTTCTTCGGGTTCTTGTGATTCTCCTGCTAAACAGAAGAAAGGATTACTGTCATCATCTTTGTTTAGCGAGGACATAGATGCATCATCATCTGTAGGTATTTTCTTGTTGGATTTTTCTCCGAAGGCTTTCTTGAATTGAGTCTGGGTTTGTTCCATGACCTTCTTCAATAGTTCCTGCTCAGTTGCCTTAGGAAATTGTTTCATTAGGGAACTGAGATTCACAACCTGATTTGCTGGGTCGTGCATATGTTCAGGAGCTGGAGGGGATTCTTCCACCATGTTCATATAGTGACTCAGACTGTCTTTAATCTAACCAATGGTGTGACCAATATCAACACCGGACCACCAACGGTAGAAGAATACTCTTTCCAATTGGGGGACATTAAGGTTGATCATCTGACAACGAAGGTTCCAACTAGAAATCCAAGGAATTTGCATTTCTGTGAAAAATAATAAAGTGTTGAGGCCAATCGGGGCCTTCTTTTTCCCCCTTAAAAGAGGATGAAATTGGCACCAAGGTAAAAAGAGTTTTGCTTGGGCAATTTCAGGAGGAAGAATATCAATGCCGAGACCAAATTTATCCCACCAATTGAATACCCATCCGGGGTAAGGATTCTGAAAAGAGTTGGGGCACAAAACAAAAAACCATGTGTGTTTGTGCTCAGCATTTTGATAATAAAAAGCTTTAGTCCAAGCCTGGACATAATCAAAATAATTGTAAGTGCCACCATTGTGAGAACTTAATTTTCTCGTTTTTCAAGGGTGGATGCCCCAATCGCGGGGAGATAAAAAATGTTTCAACACCGCCTTGCTATAAGGAATGGGAGAATGGGTATTACCCTGGTGTCGATTAGTGTGATTAAAAATCACAGAGCCAGTCTCGGCGACTATCATCTCATATACAGTTCTGTATTTGCCTTCTTGTACCGCATAACCATGAGATTCAAGGTACCGGGACTTAAGTTCCCAAGGCTTATCCATCTGGATATCATCCTCAGTCTCGAGGAGAAGTACAAACTCCGAAGTCCTGTTATTAGGAAGGGGTTGGTACTTAATAGTTTCCAATACCTCTTTAGCAGATTTCTTTTTGTTAAAGGGGTTAAGAGGGGGAGCATTCTTGTCCCTGTTTTTAGCGCTCTGGCGTAAAAACTCAACATAATCCTGTATAGGAGGATATTGATCATCATTCACGATGATAGGTGTTTTACCAGGCCTGCGAGAATTCCCGCGACCACGCCCTCTAGAGGGGCCGCTCATCTGTCCTGCAAAAACTCTCTTGTTAGAAAATCGGGGAGAGAGTTATGTTCCCCTTTGATATGTTCTATATCAAAATCAAATGCAGAAAGATTAGCTTGCCATCTGGCAAAAATCTGTTTGGAGATAATATTCTCAACATCTTTTTGAAGGACTTGCTTAATAGCGCTGCAATCAATTCTGAGCAAAAATTTTTGATTAAGCAAATCATCCTGAAATTTAGTAATACATTTAACTACCGAAAAAATTTCTTTTTTAATGGTAGAATAATTCTTGGAGGCATCTTTCCGAGAGCCAGAGGTGAAACGAACAAGTTCCTCTTTGTTAGAAAAAGAGTTAAGTTGTTTTAAAATTCCTCCATAGCCAATATCAGAGGCGTCAGTCTCGACAATTTTAAAAAATGAAGGGTTGGCTAAAGCAAGACAGGGTAAAAGTTTAACTTTTAATTTGATTTTCTGTACTGCTTTAGTATGCTCTTCAGTCCAGGGAGAAGGATTCTTTTTTAACCTGGAGTATAGTATGGCACTATCTTGTGCAATATTTTTATAATAGTCTCCAATATAATTGAGACTACCCAAAAATCTTTGAAGCTGAGTTTTTTCCTTAAGTTCATCAGGAAATTTAGAAGCAAATTCTATGCTCCTGTCGATGGGAATAATTTTTCCCTCTCCAATATTATGCCCTAAAAATCTAACATTAGTTTGAAAGATTTTCATTTTTGGGGCGGAGACAACTAATCCATTAGTTTTAATAACATCTTTAAATATTCTTAAATGTTTAAAGTGTTGGTCAATTGAATTAGAGAAGATAAGAATATCATCAATATAAACAATTGAAAATTCTGAAAAAGGGTTAAAAATATCATTCATGATATTTTGGAATTCAGAAGGAGCATTTTTAAGCCCAAAAGGTAGAACATTCCATTGGAAATGACCAAAAGGAACTACAAAGGCAATTTTATAACGGTCTTTGGGTTCTATTTGGATTTGCCAATATCTAGATTTGAGATCAAATTTAGAAAAGATAGTGGCGGAATGCAACCTATCCAATAAATCTTTTTTATTGGGAATAGGATATCTGATCCATTTTAACACATGTATGTAGACTATCCAACGTGGAAATTCTAGGGACAAAATTAGGAATATATGTAGACTAATAACACTCCTTATTATTATCATTGAATATGGATTTCTTGCAATTAATAGTTTACTTCTTATTCCTGATCAAATCTGGTTATTACCCTAAAAACCACTTAAACTTTATAATACACTATTTATTTATTGGACTCACGCCTAAACCTTTTCTACTGTCACTCAAACACTTTTGAATTTACAGTACTCCAGTATCTATTCCTCCATATATTAACATCTTTATTTGTTGTTTTATGGATCCATATATGGTGGACACCATCACCCAACAACCACAAGAGTTCGTGAAGAACTCTTCATTAATGGAATTTGAGGTTCAGAAGAATCTCAATCGTTGGACTATACCCAAGGTACAGCCCAAAACTATTTATAACACAAACTGGTATAACTTCAGAAGCAAGTATGCCATTAAAACTATGGAAGAAACCATTAGTTTAGACAAACAAGATAAAAAACTTGAATTGTTTAAACTCAGTGATCTTATTAATCACATTAATGATAAAAACTATCATTTTATCCATGTAGGTTTAATTCAAATTGCTTTTAAACCTTTAACTATTTCTGGTATGAATGCCTGTCTACAAGCTACACTACGTGATGGTAGATGTACTGACTTTAGACAATCATTAATGGGGGCTATAGAAACTAGCCTTTGTAATGGACCTGTTTATTTTGATGTTTTTCCTAACATTACCCTGTCCCTTACAGATATGCACCTTTGTAAAGCTCTAAGTCTTAGAGTACAGACCAAAGGTTATAACTTTCTTCCTGGTTCAGAAACCATTGGGATTGTCTATCGTATTTATTACAAAGTAATGAATACCATAGCCCCAAACATAAAACAGTTTAGTCCTTTTGGTAAAACTGTGTTAATTGACACACATCTTATTGATTCTAATGTTC
Source organism: Sambucus nigra (assembly GCA_949130495.1). Lineage (NCBI taxonomy): Eukaryota > Viridiplantae > Streptophyta > Magnoliopsida > Dipsacales > Adoxaceae > Sambucus > Sambucus nigra. The sequence goes on from CASBWL010000008.1 coordinate 1,187,916, forward strand.
ACACACCTAGAACAATAAGTTGGGATGAGATTAACTTCCCAGAGACTTGGGTCATTGAGAACGATGTTCCTCCTCAACCTAGTCATAATCATGACATTGAGGATATCATTGAAGAAAAAGATGGGGATGTCTTCCTAAATTTCAGGAAGCTTTCTAGGTGCCAATCTTCGGGGACTCGACTCTCTAGTAGTTCCAGGAGACCTTTCGTCACCTATCCTCCATCTACCTCTAGACAATCGGTCGAAGAGGAAAAATCTCCTCCTTTGAATCCTTCATATCATGATGATATGAATCTTCATGGTGTTTTTACTCATGATCAAATACCACATGGTATTTATGAGAAGGCTGAACCTTCTCAGCGTAGAACTTCCCCTACGCCGTCTGAAATGAACGTCAGACTTTGATTCCTTTCCTTTTTATGGATTTTTCTTACAATAGGAAAGAACGTAGTGCCGAGTTTAATTTACCTAAATGGGAAAAATTTAGGACTTGGTTCTTTAAAAAATTTAATCATCAAGAACAACAAACTTATAAAAATGAATTTTATAAATGGATTGATTATAACAAGACTGTTATATCCTTTGTTGTTTGGTTTCTTTTATACACTAAGGATAAGGATCTTTGGGAACAAGAACTCTTTGTTCTTGACTCTAAAGCACCTGATACCTTTGAAACCAAATGGACTACGGCACGCGGAGAGATTATATCTTCCGTTCACCCTCCTACTGAACCCCTGGTTATTCAGACTAAAATTAGTCAACCAACCAGCTCCAGTCAGAAGACTGAAACCAGTACTAGCCCTAGTACTGACCCTCTTCCTCCTATCTTAGAAGCTACTGCTTTTATTAAGGCTGAAAGAGAAACTAGAAACCTTGCTTATACTAAAGATCTTAACCCTTTAGTCAAACAAGGAAACTATACTAATCTCATCCTTAATTCGATAGGAAAACAGCTCCAAAGAATTGAGTAGCATCATGTTGATGCCATGTTGGCAAAAGCCACTGACTTTACTGTTAAAAGTCTGGACAAACCTTTAATTCAACCTCCTCGTGAAGTTAAAGGCTTTAAATCAGGAACTAAGGCTGATTTCATGTCCAAACTAAAAGATATTGAAAAAGATCTTCAGGGATTAAGAATTAATACTTTATCCCATGACGATTCTGAATCTGATTCAGAATTTTCTCTTGTTGAGGTTCAAGACTTTGAACATCACTTTGGTTTACCTGAAAACCAAATCAACAAAGTTACCTTTGGTAGTACTCCTCTTGGCCCAAGAAAGAATTACTATCATCGTCCTACTCCCCAAGACCTACTCTTTGAAGAGAGTCAGGTTTTGCAAAATACCTTTTGCGGTAAATCCATTTATGACTAGAATCTTGATGGTCTCTCTGAATCCCAGATTTATGAATTAATCCATCAAATGGGCATGTATTCCACCATATGTCGGCATAATGAAGCCACCGATCATAGTATTTCCAAAATGATCGTTATTGGATTTACAGGAACCCTTAGAGGTTGGTGGGAGCATATTCTCACTGAACAGCAGAGGAATGAGATCCTCTACGCCACTAAAATTGTTAAAGATGAACATCAGCAGGATCATGGAGTCCAAGACTCTGTCTACACCCTTCTGCTTTCCATTATCCATCATTTTGTGGGCAGTGGAGATTACCAACGTGAACGTAACAGAGAGTTGTTACAAAACCTTAGATGTCCTACTCTTAGCCAATTTAGATGGTATAAGGACGTCTTTCTGGCCAGAGTTACGCAAAGAGAGGATGCTAACTCTACCCATTGGAAGGCAAAATTCATTGATGGCCTTCCCACCTATTTTTCGGAAAAAGTCCGAAAGAAGCTTAGAGATAAACATGATGGTATCTCTATCCCCTATGACCTTTACACTTATGGCCAACTCATAAGTGTTGTCATCCAAGAGGGTCTTTCCCTCTGTAATGACCTCAAGCTGTCTAGACAGCTTAAAAAACATAATCTTTCAGGAAAGAAAGAATTAGGAGAGTTTTATGAACAATTTGCTTATGACACTGGTAAGACTAGTTCTCACAAAGTCTCCAAGAAGAAGAAAAAATCTTCTTCAAAACCTAAATATAAACGTAATAAGACTATTACAACTAACGATAAACCCGTTAGAAAATATAAGAAATTTGTCAGAAAGAAATCTGATAAAACTAAAATTAAATGTTTTAAATGTGGAAAATTTGGCCACTATGCTAGTAAATGTAAACTGAAAGACAAAATCAGTAACCTTCAGGTTGATGATCACCTGAAAAATCAATTAAGTAAGCTTTTACTTAATTCTTCTGATTCCTCTGAAGATTCAGAGGATACTTCTAGTGACGAAGAGTTTTATCATTTACAAAGCTCTAGTAGTTCAGATACTTCTGACAAAGATTGTCAGTGTAACACCTTAACTAAGAAATGCGATCATCTCCAGTCTATTATCCAAAGAAATGGATTAAGTCTTAATGTTCTGACCTGTCAGCAACAGGGTATGATTGATATCATTACCAAAATTACTGACCCTGACATTAAGCTCAAGCTGGTCCAAGCTTGCTACGCTCAGGAAGCTGCTCTTCCCACTACGAGCCAATCTCCTCAAACTTATAGCCTTAAGGAGGTTTTTAATAGGCTTGAGAATACTAGTAATACTAGTAAACCTGTTAACCTTAATGATCTAAGACACGAGATTAATAATCTAAAAATTGAGTTAGGACAACTCCGTAATCAGCAGAATAATATGCAAATTGAAATTAACAACCTCAAAATTGCATCTGCTCAATCCACTCCTGATTCTTCAGGATTTTTGGATATAATTAACAGGATCCCAAGCCAAAAATGGTACACCACCATTAACTTGGTCATCAATAAGGAATTTACTTTATGTAATATTACTGCCCTTGTTGACAGCGGAGCTGACATGAATTGTATCCAAGAAGGGATTGTTCCTACTGAGTATTTTGAAAAAACTACTCAATCTTTATTTAATGCCAGTGGAGATAGCATGGGCATTAAATATAAACTTACTAATGTCGAAATCTGTAACAATGGAATTTGTTTAGATAGTACCTTTCTGCTCATTAAAGACCTTTCTGTGCAGCTAATCTTAGGTACACCCTTTTTATCTTTACTTATGCCTATTGATAAAATTGATGAAACTGGCATATATACCACAATTCAAAACCAAAAGATTGTTTTTGAATTCATAATGAAACCGGAAATTAAAAGGATTAATTCTTTATCTAACAATATTGTTTCTAAAGAAAATCAAATTAATTTCCTCCAAAAGGAAGTTCTCTTCCTCAACATTAATAAGAATTTAATGTCCCCTACTATCACTCAGAAAATTACTGTTGTTAAAAATCAGTTAACTGCAGAAATTTGTAGTGATATCCCTAATGCCTTTTGGGATAGAAAGAAGCATATTGTTTCCCTTCCTTATGATAAGGATTTTCAGGAAAAAGATATTCCTACAAAGGCCGGACCTCGTCAAATGAAGCTGGAGCTTCTTGACCTTTGTAAAAAAGAGATCCAGAGCTTATTAGATAAAAAGCTCATTTCCAAGAGTTATTCTCCTTGGAGTTGTACTGCTTTTTATGTTAATAAAGCAGCTGAAAAAGAACGTGGAGTTCCTAGGCTTGTCATTAATTATAAGCCTCTTAACAATGTGTTAAAATGGATCAGATATCCTATTCCCAATAAAAAAGATTTATTGGATAGGTTGCATTCCGCCACTATCTTTTCTAAATTTGATCTCAAATCTGGATATTGGAAAATCCAAATTGAACCCAAAGACCGTTATAAAACTGCCTTTGTAGTTCCTTTTGGTCATTTCCAATGGAATGTTCTACCTTTTGGGCTTAAAAATGCTCCTTCTGAATTCCAAAATATCATGAATGATATTTTTAACCCTTTTTCAGAATTTTCAATTGTTTATATTGATGATATTCTTATCTTCTCTAATTCAATTGACCAACACTTTAAACATTTAAGAATATTTAAAGATGTTATTAAAACTAATGGATTAGTTGTCTCCGCCCCAAAAATGAAAATCTTTCAAACTAATGTTAGATTTTTAGGGCATAATATTGGAGAAGGAAAAATTATTCCCATCGACAGGAGCATAGAATTTGCTTCTAAATTTCCTGATGAACTTAAGGAAAAAACTCAGCTTCAAAGATTTTTGGGTAGTCTCAATTATATTGGAGACTATTATAAAAATCTTGCACAAGATAGTGCCATACTATACTCCAGGTTAAAAAAGAATCCTCCTCCCAGGACTGAAGAGCATACTAAAGCAGTACAGAAAATCAAATTAAAAGTTAAACTTTTACCTTGTCTTGCTTTAGCCAACCCTTCATTTTTTAAAATTGTCGAGACTGACGCCTCTGATATTGGCTATGGAGGAATTTTAAAACAACTTAACTCTTTTTCTAACAAAGAGGAACTTGTTCGTTTCACCTCTGGCTCTTGGAAAGATGCCTCCAAGAATTATTCTACCATTAAAAAAGAAATTTTTTCGGTAGTTAAATGTATTACTAAATTTCAAGATGATTTGCTTAATCAAAAATTTTTGCTCAGAATTGATTGCAGCGCTATTAAGCAAGTCCTTCAAAAGGATGTTGAGAATATTGTCTCCAAATAGATTTTTGCCAGATGGCAAGCTAATCTTTCTGCATTTGATTTTGATATAGAACATATCAAAGGGGAACATAACTCTCTCCCCGATTTTCTAACAAGAGAGTTTTTGCAGGACAGATGAGCGGCCCCTCTAGAGGGCGTGGTCGCGGGAATTCTCGCAGGCCTGGTAAAACACCTATCATCGTGAATGATGATCAATATCCTCCGATACAGGATTATGTTGAGTTTTTACGCCAGAGCGCTAAAAACAGGGACAAGAATGCTCCCCCTCTTAACCCCTTTAACAAAAAGAAATCTTCTAAAGAGGTATTGGAAACTATTAAGTACCAACCCCTTCCTAATAACAGGACTTCGGAGTTTGTACTTCTCCTCGAGACTGAGGATGATATCCAGATGGATAAGCCTTGGGAACTTAAGTCCCGGTACCTTGACTCTCATGGTTATGCGGTACAAGAAGGCAAATACAGAACTGTATATGAGATGATACTCGCCGAGACTGGCTCTGTGATTTTTAATCACACTAATCGACACCAGGGTAATACCCATTCTCCCATTGCTTATAGCAAGGCGTTGTTGAAACATTTTTTATCTCCCCGCGATTGGGGCATCCACCCTTTAAAAACAAGAAAATTAAGTTCTCACAATGGTGGCACTTACAATTATTTTGATTATGTCCAGGCTTGGACTAAAGCTTTTTATTATCAAAATGCTGAGCACAAACACACATGGTTTTTTGTTTTGTGCCCCAACTCTTTTCAGAATCCTTACCCCGGATGGGTATTCAATTGGTGGGATAAATTTGGTCCCGGCATTGATATTCTTCCTCCTGAAATTGCCCAAGCAAAACTCTTTTTACCTTGGTGCCAATTTCATCCTCTTTTAAGGGGGAAAAAGAAGGCCCCGATTGGCCTCAACACTTTATTATTTTTCACAGAAATGCAAATTCCTTGGATTTCTAGTTGGAACCTTCGTTGTCAGATGAGCAACCTTAATGTCCCCCAATTGGAAAGAGTATTCTTCTACCGTTGGTGGTCCGGTGTTGATATTGGTCACACCATTGGTCAGATTAAAGACAGTCTGAGTCACTATATGAACATGGTGGAAGAATCCCCTCCAGCTCCTGAACATATGCACGACCCAGCAAATCAGGTTGTGAATCTCAGTTCCCTAATGAAACAATTTCCTAAGGCAACTGAGCAGGAACTATTGAAGAAGGTCATGGAACAAACCCAGACTCAATTCAAGAAAGCCTTCGGAGAAAAATCCAGCAAGAAAATACCTACAGATGATGATGCATCTATGTCCTCGCTAAACAAAGATGATGACAGTAATCCTTTCTTCTGTTTAGCAGGAGAATCACAAGAACCCAAAGAAGACCCTTCTGGTGAAGAACTCTTCCCTAATGACCCTGTCATGCAAGCTTTCTTCAACTCTCTTGATCAAAGAGCCTTTCCAGCAAGCCGTCTGGAACTTTCTTCCTCAAACAAAGGCGCAGATGACCTAGTTGACTTGAGGTAATTTGCCCTCCTGGCACCTGTGCTTCGAAGATAGAAGTACTGTTTGTTGGTCCCACCTGGTCCCACCTGGTCCCACCTGGCCCCACCTGGTCCCACATGGCCCACATGGCCCCACAGTTGATGACAGAAGACTCTGTCGACTTGCTACAGTGGTGGACCCCTTGGGCCCCACTAGGGGATTCCTTTTCCCCCTATATATTGAGGGCTAACCCCTCATTCGAAGTATCTCTTTCTCTCTCTACTTCTCAGACTCTCTCCCTTCTCTCTAGAATTCTCTCTCTATCTCTCTGGTTTGTAATAATCCGGTAACTATTCCGGCGACTTATTTGTAAGTTTTTAATTCTGTTTTTAATTATCAGGTTGTAATAATATTAGCTTAACGATCCTGTATTCTTGGTACCGTTATAAAGTTTCCAAATACTTACTATAAAATTTGGAGCACCTATTCAATACTTATATACTTATACGCACTATAGAAGATTTCCATATATACGTATATATATTAATCACTCATATAATATATATACTATCGGCACCCCACATAGCATCTATGGTGATGGAATACTCTTCTATCAAGTCCTCGTATCTCTTGTACTAAGGGAAATACTAGTTTGGAATCACTCTCGAACTGTATTAATACAATACACACAAAATGGAGGCGAAGCATAGTTCTAAGTCACTAAGAGATCAGCACATACCCCTCATGTCTCTTAGGACCGTCTGACTATCATTATCAGATAGTCTGTACCAAGGAATCTTATGTTCTAAGGTACAAGTCAATATCCCCCATATAGGTCCCATCGAGATAAGACTGCCCTAGCGCGACAACCTCCGTCATAGCAAGTAGAGCGGGTATGATTATACACAACATAATATTAATATATACACATGCACTCGGTCATATATATAAATATTCTCATTTTCCAATTTGGTTCGCCCACGACCCATAATAATATTTTAATAGTACGTAATACAATTTTACCCAATTTTTACGCATAAAGAACTCATCTCATTTTATTCTCAATTTTATTCATTTAACAATTACTTCTCGTCCCTCGAAGTATCCTCTCTTCCTAAAGGTCAATTCAGTAGGTACACCTTCTCTAGTTGGTACACCCTCTCTAACATACTGGTCTAAGTCATTCAAAACCTCTCAATTCTGTAGCTAACGTGCGAATGATTTTCAATATGTGTTAAACTCCCCATTAACCCACGGTTTAATCTCATATAAAATTTCATTAAATGGTATTCTACTTAGACCCTACTGGTCCTCTTCATGACCCATTATGCTCTTTAAATAATATTCAAGGGTTCCTACGCATTTTATTTGAATTAAATAAAGAGAGGAAAAACATAGAATTTCCATGAGGGGTCGATCGACCGAGGAATTGGGTCGATCGATCGATAAGTCGATCGATCGACATTCTTGAGTTGATCGATCGATCAAGTAGGTATTACGAATTCTTCCATTGTTAACTACGGGTTTCCTTCTTCAACCTCAACCAAAACACAATAATTGAGTCCCAAACTCTCAAACAAGTTTACTACTAATTAAATGTACCTATATACATGATTACGAATTCATTAAAGTTGTCGGATTAAAGGGATAATTCATCATAATTATCAAGAACCCTACTTTCATTAAAATTTCTAATCTTCTAATTCTTTTTCCAGATTTCTCACTTCTAAACCATTACAATTTCGTGGGTAATCCTCTACATATGTTGAGATTTCCAGAATATACCTATTTCCTCTAAAGCATGTGATTTAAATTCCCTAAATCATCAAATTCTTCCATAAAACATCTATTTATCAATCCTATTCTAACAAGGGAGAAATATTAACTAGAAAAGTAGCAAGATAGATACTTGCCTCTGATATGAAGGTTTAATTCTCAAGTGTTGATGGGTATGGTTGTGTCCCTCGTGTCCCGATCTACGCGTTGGTGGTGAAAGATGGCAAGGGTGGTGTAGGTTGGGTGGTTCTCCCCTTTAGAGTCTTCTCCCTTCTCCCTTCCTTAGCCTCTATGCAACTCTACCAATTCTAATCCTCGAAGACTCTAACTCCCATCAGATATATCCCTTTAATTTTCGTCCATAATTAAGCCTTAAAAAGGGAAATTACTAAAATGCCCCCAGGTTGCCGGTTAGGCCTAAAAACGTCCCGAGGCCCAAACTAAATCCTTGGGTACACTTTTCTGACTATCTCGACCCTTCCGGATACATTGGCGCACTCGAAAAGACCATGCTGATTTATAATTTATTCACTTTTTATAATAATAATATAGTCCCGACACGACACTGGCGCGTTCCGACTATTATTCACTCATGACAATATTAATAAATTTAATCTCATATATTACTTTACTCCTCTAGTAATATTCAACAAATTCCCAATAATTACTAACTCTCATGATGCTAGTAAATATTTAAAATAAAATTCTGAATTAATATGAAATTAATAACTTAATTAAATTTAATAAATCCCCAATTTGAAAATCCATAAAAATACGGGGTATTACATACTTCCCCCATAATAATGGAATTTCGTCTCGAAATTCGAAAAATAAGGCACACCTTCTAAAAATAGATTTGGATATTTTTTGAGCATATCTGCTTCGCGCTCCCAAGTGGAATCCTCTACGCTATAATGCTCCCATTGAACCTGTACAAGTGGAACTACCTTCGACCTCAATTACCTCTCGCTATGGTCTAGGATAGCCACCGGTCTCTCCTCATAAGAACTGTGGGGATGTAAGCCAATCTCCTCTATCGCGATGTGGGTGTGGGCCATATCATCCCGAAGATATCGTCTCAACGACGAGATGTGGAATACATCGTGAATACGGTGTAAGTGCTCTGGCAACCCTAATCTGTATGCCACCGGCCATATCCTCTCGATAATGGGGAATGGTCCTACATACCTCGGAGCCAATTTCCCTTTCTTCTCGAATCTCATTACTACTTTCATAGGAGACACACATAGTAATACTTGGTCTCCCATGCCAAACTCTCGAAAGGATCGTTTTACATCGGCGTAGATCTTCTGCCGATCCTGGGCTACCCGAATGCGACTCATGATAAGATCAATTCGACCTGAAGTCTCCTGAATCACCTCGGGTTCGAGCAATTTGTTGTCCCCCACCTCTAGCCAACAAGCGGGAGAACGATAAGGCCTGCCATACAATGCCTAAAATGGGGCCATGCCAATCGTGAATTGATAGGAGTTATTATAAGCGAACTCCACCAGTAGAAGATACGGCTCCCAACCTCCTCCAAAATCAAGAACACACATGCGTAGCATATCTTCCAACATCTGATTGGTACGCTCTATCTGTCCATCCGTCTGTGGGCATAAGCTGAACTCAATCTCACCTCTATACCCATGGCCTCCTGAAATCTCTCCCAGAAGCGCGACACAAAAATCTTGTCTCTATCAGACACAATATCCACGGGCACCCCATGTAGCCTAACTATCTCGGCAATATATAGCTGTGCATACTGGCCCGTGGTGTAATCTATCCATACTGGTAGAAAATGAGCTAACTTGGTCAACCGATCCACTATAACCCATATGGAATTGTGACCCCACTGTGATGTAGGCAACCCAGTAATGAAGTCCATGGAAATACTTTCCTATTTCCACGTAGGTATCTCCAATGGCTGAAGTAACCCTGGCGGTCTCTGATGGTCCACCTTTACCATTTAACAGGTAGAATATTTGGACACGAACTCTGCAATGTCCTTATTTATCCCAATCCAATCGTACTACCGCCTCATATCCTGGTACATCTCATCCCCTCCGAGTTGTACCACAAATCTAGACCCGTGCGACTGTGTCATCACTGCATGACGTAAGTCTTCTCCCTCTGGGACCACCAATCTCCCATTAAACCTCAAACCCCATTCAGAGCTCACTGAATAGGACTCAGTACCCTTAGCTAAGAGTCGTACAATTTGCTCCTTGAAAAATGTATCCGCTTCCTGTGCCTGCATCACCCGCTTAACAATCTCGGGTGTGACTGACATAACAGATATAAAGGAACGGGATACCGCATCCCGATGACCCAACTCTTTCCAGTTCGCTCTCCATACTTTCGTTACGTCACCTATCGGTCTACGGCTTAACGGATCATCAACTACATTAGCCTTCCCCAGATGGTACTGTATCTCAAACTGTAGTCTTTCAAAAACTCCACCCATCTGCGTTGATGCATGTTCAACTCCCGCTGAGTGAACAAATATCGTAGTGAATTGTGATTTGTGAACAAGACAAACTTCTCCCCCAACAAGTAATGTCTCCAAATATTCAAAGCAAACACGACTGTTGCTAGCTCCAGGTCGTGGGTGGGGTAATTCCTTTCGTGAGGCTTAAGCTCGCTGGAGGCAAAAGTTATAGCCTGCCCCTCTTGATAAAGTATTCCCCCTAGTCCCCGTTAAGAGGCGTCAGTGTACACCAGGTACTCCACTCCTGGCTTGGGTAATGCAAGAACTAGCGCCAAAGTTAACTTATCTTTTAGCTCATCAAAAGCCAATTGACAAGCATTATCCCATACATACGGTACTCCCTTGCGAGTCAGATTCGTCAACGGACCCGCTATCTTCGAAAAGTTTCGAATGAACCGCCTGTAATACCCGACTAACCCCAAGAAGGTACGCACCTCTGTCAATGTCGTGGACTGTCCCCACTCTCTCACTGCCGACACTTTTCTCGGGTCAATCGATATTCCCAATTCCAACACAATATGCCATAAAAACTGTACCTCCCATAACCAAAATCCTCACTTCTCATACTTAACATACAACTGATGCTCTCGTAGAGTCTGAAGAACTAACCCCAAGTGCTCGACATGATCTTCCTCAGTCTGCGAGTAAATCAGGATGTCATCTATGAAGACGATGACAAACTGATCCAAGTACTCTTTGAACACTCGGTTCATCAAATCCATGAATACGGTTGGAGCATTTGTCAGCCCAAACGACATGATTCTGAACTCATAGGACCCATATCTCATCAAGAAAGCAGTCTTTGACACATCCTGCTCCCTAATCCGTAGATGATGGTATCCCGATCTCAAATCTAACTTTGAAAAGATGGTTGCTCCTCTCAGCTGGTCGAACAGGTCATCGATTTAAGGCAACAGATATTTATTCCATATCATGACCTCGTTCAACTCCCAGTAATCCACGCACAATCTCATTAAACCATCTCTCTTCTTTACAAATAACACCGGAGCGCCCCAAGGCGTGGTACTCCTACGAATGAAGCCCTGGCCCAATAACTGCTCTATCTGATCCCGTAACTCCCTCATCTCCGCTGGAGCCATACGATACGGTGCATGTGCTATCGGCCGAGTGCCTGGCATCAAGTCTATGACAAAATCTATCTCTCCACTGAGGGGTAGGCCCGGTATCTCCTAGAATACATCCAAATACTCACGAACAACTTGAATATAATCTTGGGGGATCACAACCTCCTTAGAGGTATTTTCCTCTATGTAATACAAATGGGTGGAAGATCTTCCCTCTGGGCGAGGCATCGCCACTAAAAACATCTCCTGACTCGAAATGGCAAATAATATACTCTTAGCGAAACAATCTATCATGGCTCTGTACGCAGTGAGCCAATCCATGCCAATAATGGTGTCGTGCCCATGCATATCTAAAACTAGCATGTTCGCATGTAAAATCAAGCTACCAATCTCTATACCTACACCGCGGCATATAAAGAAAATTAAAGACCCATTCCCCAGTGGTGAGTCTACACATGTCACAGTACTCTCTGCCGTGTCTAATAACCCTAAGGTCCATGCAAAGTGAGTAGTTATAAAATAGTGCGACACCTCAGTATCAAATAAAACTCGACCCATAGTGCCATAGATAGGAAACGTACCCTCAATCGTGGGTGGTGCCTGAGGTGTTGCGGCCTAGTGGACGTCATAGACACGTCTATACTAAAATTTGCCCTGCTAGACTAGAGCTGCTAGGATGGCTGGCATCTGAGCTGGCGCTGGGAGGGCGACTGGAATGAGTGGCCTCTACGTCTCGTTATGGGAACCCTATTGCTGTGGGTCCCTCTCCCCCTATGGGAAATCATGACGCCTATGACCATTCTTGTTACATCCGAAACACCTGCCCCTGAAGTTTCCTCCCCTCTGACCCTGCTGACCACGACCCTGTTGGCTGTTACCACCCCGCCACAGGCCCTGTCTATAGCCCCAAAATCCCTGCCTAGAATAATTTGATTGAAATCGTTTGGCAGGGACCCCCTGATGGGAACTCTGCTTATTATGACGGGTCTCCCCTTGGGCTGCTGGTGCCCCACCAGTACTACTGCCCCGTGTCCAGCCCTGTTGGTTGGACTCCCCTTCTCGCTTTCTCCCCTGCAAATGGAAACAGTGATCCTAGCAGTGCAACAAAGCGGCATTGAGTACATCAGTGTAAGTAACCAATGATAGATTACCTATGAGGTGCTGACGAATCCTCCAGGCCAATCCATCTAAAAATAACAAGATCTTCTTCTCCTCAGTAGGTGCCTCCATGATAGTGAGAAGTCTCGTGAACTCCTCCTCTTACTCAGTAAATGTCATACTCTCCTTCTTAATATTCAGTAATCTTCACCTCATCTCGGTCTGCACGGCGGATAGGAAATATTAGCGATCAAACCGTGCCCAAAATGACTGAATCGATATGCTGTCCCTCTCCTCCAAGGTGATGGTAGACTCCCACCACTACAAAGCGTCCCCCACTAGCTTGAAGGAAGCCAATAACTATCTTTGCACGTCGGTGCAATCATACATGCACAGATGCCTCTTGATATATGTTGATACCAAATTTAATCTGCTGACATGGCTCAATAAAGTGAAGACACGTGGCAGTCTATGTGGCAACAGCAAACACTTCCTAGGAACCCACACATTCCGAGGAACCACACTACAACGAGGAACACTCCTTTCCCGAGGAACTCATATGCTCCGAGGAACTCATACTCTTCGAGGAACAAGAACTCTCCGAGGAATTCTTGAAAACCGAGAAGCTTAGTCAGTCCGATTAACTCAGGCGGTCCGAGCTGCACCTCGAACAAAGCATTAATAGCTAGATAACCAACTGTTTAACTGTTCATTAAATGTTCATCATTCAGACGCACACGTTTAAGGGGAATTGAATGTATTACCCTTTTATATGTACATCATTTAATGTATTACCCTTTCACATTATAGCCCAGGGCTATAAATACATTGTACAATCCTCATTGTCAAAGGACCCCCGGACCGGAATTTCTTGAGATAACTTGTAATCGAGAATTCCAATACAATCAGCAATACCATAACAGTGGACGTAGGCCATTCTTATAAGGCTGAACCACTTTAAAATTCTTTGTCTCATTTATTTATCTGTGATTGAATAATTAGAGTGATCTAACCTTTTACATCAACAGCTTGGCGCCGTCTGTGGGAGCGACTGGTAATATCATTTTTCACCAAAATAATCCAATACGAATGGATGACATTTCGGAATCCAGTAATCGAAATGCTGGAACCCCTCTGAATCCATCTGCTCTGCCAAATATACTAGATCTGGCTGGAATTATGACAAATCTGGCTCAGGGTCAGACCGTCATGCAAGAAACAATGCGACAACTCATTCAAATCCTTCATGGCGGTGCACCAACCCATTCAAGACTGCGGAGTATTCAAAGAAATACCCATGTACCATCCTCACGTACTAGGCAAACCAATTCATATCGCAATGAGGAATCTTAAGATTTTTCTTATCAACCTGGACGAACTTCGTCAGTTCGAGCCACAGATACTGAGCAACGTATCACTCTCTCCCCAGAAAGGGCCAGTGCGCTAGAAAGATTAAGCAGAGTATCTCCTTTCGATCGATTAGGTCCTAGGAGGAGCAAAAGTCCTCCTAGAGCCCCATCGAGGAGTTTTTGACGACCATCAGACTTAAGGGAAGGATCTTCCCAGTCGCGACCAGCTGCTCGTCAAGAGAGATCCCAAGAAGCCACTTCAACACGATCAGCTGCTCGAACCAATAGGCCCGAGGAAGGAAATGATGCGTGGAAAGGCTCTATTCAAAGGCTGGAGGATAGATTGGGGGAAATGGTTAAAGCTAAGAACCCCCTACAACGAACCTTTGTTCGAGGAACACCTTTTGTCCAGTCCATTGTAGATTTTCCAACACCATCAAAGTTCAAAGCACCTGTTGTGACCCCCAAGTATGATGGAAAGACTGACCCTGTCCTTCATATAGAATAATACCAGGCTGTAGCCGACATCTATGCTATTCCAGATGAGATGAGATGCAGGGCATTCTCGGGAACTCTTACCGGATCTGCTCAAATATGGTATAATAATCTTCCTCGGGGTAAGATTTCAACTTTTCTTCAACTGGCCGAGTTATTTATTGGGAATTTCTATTTTATGGCAAAGCCAGTTAAACGAGTAGCACATTTGTTAAGTGTTAGACAAAAAGCTGGTGAGAGTACTAGAGATTATATAACTCGTTTTAATAACGAAAAACTTGAAGTCATTGATTATGAGGAGAATACAACTATTACTGCCTTGATGAGTGGACTACTACCGAACAAGTTGTACTACACTTTGGCGAAAGATCCACCTCGAACCATGTCGGACCTGATGGGAAAAGCGTCCAAAATTATGAACGCCAAGGAGGCTATGGCTGTGAAGAAGAATATGGATGCTAAAGAAACCAAGGTAGAAGGTGATAAAGCTAAGAAGAAAGAGCACAAGAACAATGGTAATGACAAGTATTCAAAAAACAGGTCGGTATGGGACGTGATGAAGAAATATGATAATTACACTCCTTTGAAGAAGGATATCAACCATGTTCTAGAGGAAATTAAGAACAACGAGGAACTAGACTGGCCAGAGAAAATGAAGGAAGACCCTGACAAGAGGAATAAAGCGAAGTATTGCGAGTTCCATAAAGATCATGGCCATATGACCAAGAATTGCATAGCTCTTAAAAATGAAATTGAAACACTCATCCGACGAGGAAATCTATCAAAGTATGTTGATAGGGGAAACAAAAGAAGAAACAACGACCGAGCAAGAGAGAGGTCTAGATCTCCTCGTCGAGGGGAGGAGAACAAGAAAAGAAACCATGAAATTAATCCAGAAGAAGACCCCGATCTTCCCAAGAGACCAAGGTAGCCAGAACGAGAGGTATTTTCAATACGCTTTAGGTCATTTGACTGTAATGTTATAACAGGCGGAGATGCAGGAGGAGGAGATCTTACTGCAGAGAGAAAAGCTTACCTCGGTGAGGCTCAAGCTTGCTCGTACATTCAGCGAATAAATCTAGCTGAAGAGGATCGCCCGAGAATGGTGAATAAAGAGAAATTAGTCATTAGTTTCTCAAAGAATGACCTTGCAGGTGTTCTGTATCCTCATGATGACCCATTGGTGATAAATATGAGAATGCAGGAGGTCATAATTTTAAGAGTACTGGTCGACAATGGTAGCTCGGCAGATATCATGTTCTACTCGTGCTTCGATAGTTTAAATCTAAAGCTATCTCAATTGGAGCCTTATTATAGACCCCTCATCGATTTTGCTGGCGAGAAAGTATTTCCACTTGGGACGATCAAGTTGGATATATTCATTGGTACGTGGCCTGCTTGTCGAATAGAAAGAATACGTTTCTTCGTGATGGATAAGAATGTTCAGTCATCGTACAATATCATCATGGAAAAAGTAGGATTGAAAAAGTTTAAAGCTGTACCATCTACAGTGCATCAATGCCTGAAATTTCCAATAAATTTTGGATTAGGAGTTGTTAAAGGTGATCAGAAAGTAGCTCGGGAATGCTATTATTCATCCTCCGAGTAAGAAGAAATGGAGGAATCAAGGAAAAAGACTACTACCTATCAAGTGGATGAAGGTGCCGATATTGAAACATTGGATCCTAGAGATGAGTCACAACTCGTGAAGGGTCAAGTGGTGGAAGCTACTGAAAACATCATCCTGGACGACGAGCACCCTGAGCGAACTACTCAAGTAGGTTCATCGTTGGAAGCATCATTAAAACAGGAATTGATAACTTTCCTTAGAAGCAGAAAATAAAATTTTGCATGGAGTCATGAAGATATGCCGGGGATAGACCCAAATTTCTTATGTCACGAGCTCAATGTAAATAAGGAGATCGAGCTAGTGAAGCAGAGAAGAAGAGTGTTCAGCCCCGAGAAGAATCAGGCTATACAGGAGGAACTCGAGAAGCTCCAGAAAGCTTGTTTCATTGAAGATGTTAAATATCCAGACTGGTTAGCAAATGTGGTGATGGTAAAGAAAAAGAACAACAAATGGAGGATGTGTGTAGACTTCACCGACCTCAACAAAGCATACCCAAAGGATCACTTTCCATTACCCCAAATTGATCAATTAGTCGATGCTACCTCGGGACACGAGCTGCTGAGTTTCATGGATGCTTATTCTGGCTACAATCAGATTAAAATGAAACCTGAAGACAGGGAGAGTACTTCTTTCATTACCCCTAGGGGAACTTATTGTTATAATGTTATGCCTTTTGGTTTAAAAAATGCAGGTGCGACATATCAGAGGATGATGAACAAAGTCTTTGCTGAACAAATCAGTTGCAATATGGAAGTCTATGTTGATGATATGCTGACGAAGAGCAAAAGAGCTGTTGATCATCTAGTTGACTTAAGTCAGACTTTTGATCAACTATATAAATATCAAATGAAGCTGAACCCGATGAAGTGCATATTTGGAGTACGAGAAGGCATGTTCCTCGGGTACGTTGTTAATCAACGAGGCATTGAAGCAAATCCTGAAAAGATCAAAGCTCTATTAGGGCTGCGATCTCCAACGACGAAGAAGGAAGTACAGAGTCTCACAGGACGAGTATCAGCACTCAACAGATTTGTATCACGAGCAACTGACAGATGTCTCCCATTCTTCAAGACACTCCGAAAGACTTTTGAGTGGAATGATGAATGTGAGAAGGATTTTCAAGACTTGAAGAAATACTTGGGAACACCACCACTGTTGTCCAGGCCAGTGATGGGAGAAAAATTGTACTTGTATCTAGCAGTGTCGGAGAATGCAGTTAGCTCGGCGTTAATCAGAGTGGAGAATGGAGTGCAGAAACCAATTTATTATACGAGTAAAGCCTTCCGAGGAGCAGAGATCAGATATCCAAAGCTGGAAAAGTTAGCACTGGCGTTGATTGAAGCGAGTAGAAAAATGAAGCCATACTTCCAGGCTCATACCATAGTCGTATATACTGATATGCCATTGAGGCAAGCCCTTCATAAACCAGAAAAATCAGGGAGATTGATGTACTGGGCAATAGAGCTCGGTGAATATGATATAGTCTATGAACCCAGATCATCACTAAAAGGGCAGGCTGTAGCAGATTTTATAGCAGAGTTCACCTATCCTGATACCCCCGAGGAGCAAAAGTTGCTCACCGATCAACCTGTGGATGTTACAGGATCAACAAACACAAGCTCGGACCAACTCCAGTTGGTAAAAGGGCAAGTGGATATTACAAGATCATCAAATTCGAGCTCAGACCAATTCCGATTGGTAAAAGAGAAAGGAGAGATGATCGATGAAGAGCAAGAAATATCCGGGGAGGATGAAAGGATGCAACAAATATTTCATCGAGGAACTCTGACTGATCAGAAATTTAAAGACGAGTTACTTATATGGAGGCTATATGTAGATGGCTCATATTGCACTGCAGGATGTGGCGCGGGGATAGTTTTGAGCACTCCGGATGAGGTCGATATGGAATACGCCTTGCGTTTCCAATTCAAAGCTTCCAATAATGAGGCTGAGTATGAGGCCATGATTGCACGACTGTGTTTGGCAAAAATTATGGAGGCGCGACAGGTTATGGTCTTCAGTGATTCTCAATTGATCGTAAATCAAATGTTGGGAGTATATGCAGTTAGAGGAGAATTAATGATCAGATATCATGCAAAGGCAAAGGAGCTGGTGTCAGAGTTTGCCGCTGTTCAGCTGGTCATAATACCAAGAATGGAGAATGCGAGAGCAGACGCCCTAGCTCGACTAGCATCAACTACTCGCACCGAGCTACGACGAACAATCCCAATTGAAGTGTTGGTTGGTCAGAGTATAGATGAAGATCTGACGATGAACTTTATTACCCTTGATTTAGGACCATCTTGGATGGATCCCATCAGGGCATATATTGAAGAGGGAGAATTACCAATTGACAAGCTCGCAGCCAAGAAATTGAAGTTTAAAGTTGCTCGGTATGTATTAACTAACGGTATTCTGTATAGACGAGGAATTATGGCAGGTTTGCAGAGATGTGTACATCCCTCCGAGGTGAAAGATTTGATTGAAGAGATCCATGAAGGGTCCTCTGGAGCACATGTAGCAGGTCGAACGCTTTTATAAAGGGTGATGACGCAGGGATACTACTGGCCGACGATGAGGGCTGATTGTATAGCCTATGCAAAGAAATGGGACAAGTGCCAACGTTTTTCCTCCATCCGAAGAGCTCCACAAGCATTGTTGACACCCATAACTTCCCCTTGGCCATTTGCCATGTGGGGAATTGATTTAGTTGGGCCACTGCCAATGACCCGAGGAAGGTTCAAATACCTCGTCGTCGCAGTTGATTATTTTACTAAGTGGCTAGAAGCTGAGCCACTCATTGATATGACGTATGAGAAGGTGTACCAATTTGTTTGGAAGAACATCATTTGTCGATATGGTCTTCCTCATGCTTTCATCACAGACCATGGAACACAATTTGATAACGAGGAGTTCGCTGCCTATTGTCATCAATCAAATATTTTGAAGATCCACTCAGCACCAGGCCATCCTCAAAGCAATGGACAAACTGAAGTGACAAACAGAACGCTACTGAATGGTTTGAAAAAAAGATTGGATGATGCGAAAGAAAACAGGATCAACGAGCTACAATCAGTACTTTGGGCTTACCGAACTACCCCCCGAGTAGCAACAGGAGAATCACCATATATGCTGGCGTTTGGAGGTGAAGCAGTAATACCTGCCGAGTTGGGCCTCTCAACACACAGGGTTCTGAATTTCAATTCCCCTGTCAGCGACTTAATGAGAAGACTGGATTTAGACATGCTCGAGGAAGTTAGAGAAGAAGCAACCATTAGAAATGCTGCTTACCAGCAGCGAACAGCTTTGTTCTACAACAAAAGGGTGAAGAAGTGCGACCTGAAAGAAGGAGATTATGTGCTTAAGAAAGTCATTCAAAAGCACAATAAGCTGGAGGCAAACTGGCATGGACCATACCGAGTTATAGAAGTTGTTCGACCAGGAACTTACCGAATAGCAACTCTAGAAGGGGAGGAGTTTAAAAATGCATGGAACGCAGAGCACCTGCACAAATATTATCAGTGATGAATAAAATGAAGATATTCTGCCGAATTCTTTCTTTTTATTGAAAGTTTTTCGGGGAATACTAGTGCTACACACTAGTCGACGAAGCTCAAGCTCAGGCTACTCAAATTTTTTCTCGAAAATGCCAACTAAGGTTGGTCGAGAAACCTATATTCCTCCGGGAAGTAAAGCTACCAATATTCCTCCGGGAAGTAAAGCTACCAATATTCCTCCGGGAAGTAAAGCTACCTATATTCCTCCGGGAATTAAAGCTACCAATATTCCTCCGGGAAGTAAAGCTACCTATATTCCTCCGGGAAGTAAAGCTACCAATATTCCTCCGGGAAGTAAAGCTACCTATATTCCTCCGGGAAGTAAAGCTACCAATATTCCTCCGGGAAGTAAAGCTACCTATATTCCTCCGGGAAGTAAAGCTACCTGTATTCCTCCGGGAAGTAAAGCTACTTGTATTCCTCCGGAAAGTAAAATTTGTATTCCTAAGGGAAATAAAACTATATGTTTCTCGTGAAATAAAAGTATTCCTAAAAAGGCCAACTTATGTCGGTTAGGAAGCAAATATATTCTCGAAAATGCCAACTTGAGTTGGTCGGGAGGTAAAATTATTTCAAAAAGACTAACTATGGATGGTCGGGGATAGAAACCCACCAACTGTAGTTGGTCGACAAGGAAAATTTACCGACCTTGGTTGGTCGGAAACAGTAAAAAAATCTACTAACTATGGCTAGTTGGGGATAAAAACCCACTAACTGTAGTTCGTCGACATGGAGAATTTAACGACTTTGGTTGGTCGGAAATATTTTTAAACATTTTTTATACTCGTAACTTTATTACTAAGTTGATCGAGAAACAAAACTTTATTATTAAGTGATCGAGCAACATTTTTTATACTCGTAACTTTTACTAAGTTCATCGAGAAGCAAAATATTATTTTTGCCAAATGACTATCACAAGTTCAAACTACACAATATTGTTATCTATTTATTAGATATGCATGCACAAATATGAAGTGTCTTACAAGACAATAGTAATGAAGATTGCGAATAGAAATGAAAGTCTTTCATTAAATCCAAAACAAATTACATTTATTATGAAATGAAAGTTACAATGATATTGAAATGTATACTAACTATTACATAAAAATTCCTACTCTACTGGTTTTTTCCCCTCTGCTTTTGACACAGGTTCCTCGCCAACAGGCGGATCATTCAAAGCCAGGGGAGAATTTATGAAGTTGAGATCCTTTAACATCCTGATATTCATCACGGATGTGTAATACCCCGAAATTCTGCTTAATTACTTTTTATTTAAATTACGCGAGTAGAGTAATCTAATGTGATATGTTTTATTTAAATTACGTGAGTAGAGTAATTTAATGCGATAAAAGACGTTCTATTTAAATTACGTGAGAAGAGTAATTTAATGTGAAATAATGATTAATGAAGATTAAGATGAGGATATAAAAATTCACTAAACGTGAGTAGTAAATTTTGAATGTTGTTAAGTACGGTCTAGTGATTATATAGACGTACCTGAGTTATTCCAACTGAGTGTCACGCGTAGACAAAAATGGTAGATGAGATTAGAAAAAAATATTTTAGGAGACTCGAACGATAATTTAGAGTCCACAGATGATTCCAAAAGGTCAAATTAGTCAAAATAGTGTGCCGGGTCATTTTCGGGCTAAACCGGGACCATTCGAGGGCTTTTTGGTCTCTTTACATTTATGGGTAAGTAGACCTACGAATTTTGAAACCCTAGATCAGATTATAAGAGGCGAGGTTAGGGTTAGAAAGAAAGAAAATACACCATAGCCATTAGAGAAGAGAGAGAGACAATTTCCTAAAGCAAAAGAAGGAAATAGGGGAAATTCTAAAGAGATTTCACCCCCAAAGTTGTTGGGAAGGAGGATTGAGGGATCAAAGTCACCAACCATCATCAACAACCACGAAATCAGACCCTACAAATCATAAGGCAAGTGGTTATTTACAAAATAAATTGAGTTATAATACCCATATTTAAGCTTGATGGAGAACATGGTTTTTATGATATTTTTGGGAGAAAAACAATTGATTATGATCCATGATTGGTAGGGATTGCATGTAGTACATTTTTGGATCTCCAAATATTCTGATATCATAGGAAACTAGATGATTGAATCGAACTAAAAATCTAGAATTATGATGAAAGATGTAAAGAATGTATTTTTAGGGTTCTTGAATATTAGTAAGATTTTTAGTTAACTTGGCCAAGATTTATAATGATTTTATTGTGTTAAATCGTTAGTAATCATCCCAGAACATGTAGGAATCATTAGAAATTATTGGTTGCAAAGATGGTGGATTATCATGAAAGATAGATAGATAAAAATGGTGAAATTCGCATGAAGAAGACGAACTGGGTCTGTCACTGCTTCATCGATCGATCGACCCTTGAATGTCGATCGATCGAGCAGTCGATCGATCGACCATATCCCCTCGATCGATCGACCCTGGCTGGACTTTAGAGAATTTTGTGAATAAATTTCTTTTTAATTACCTTCGCTTGATGGGAACCTTAGTAATGATATTTTACCTATGAGGAGACCTTATAATCACCAGTAGGTGTACCATTAGATTTCTTCATAATTGATTGAGTGGGAATTTTGGAGAAATGGACCAACGGGAGAACGATCGATTGAGCTGTATGTTGAGACTGTGAGAATTTAATTACGGAAAGGGTGAGATTTAATTCCGAAAAAAAATACCAGTAGGTTAAAGTTAACTTAACTACTGAATTAAGGGAGGGGTAACTAGGGCCCTTAGAGTTGCGTGAATACTCGAATAAATACAATAGTGAAATAAATTGTAAATTAATGAGTACGGTGAATATAATTAAAATATATTACGTACGGGAATGATTTGATAGGTTGGGTGTGTACCTACTAAATTATATAAAGTTTGGGTTAATAGAATATTACCTAAATTAATTATGTTAGGGTCGATGTGACATTCCGAACTAACATAAAGTTATTATATGTTTCGGGTCGATGAAAAATGCCGAACCAAACTTTTAACTGGTGTCGCGACGAAAGAGTCCTGAACCAGAATATGTGTATATATTTATATTCTAAATATTTGGGGTCGATGGATTATTCCGAACCAACTTTTACTTGGGGTCGATGAATCATTCCGAACCAAGAGTCCTTTATGTGTAATAAAAGGTATTCTATGTGTATAATCTACTGATTTAGAATAGTAGACAATGAAATAAATTGTAAATGTCTTAGTAATAATTTATAGCATGATGTAATTATTATAAGAATAAGGACAACGAACAGTAAATAAGTTACCTACGGTTATGGGTAGTATAACTAGGTAGTCTAAGTATCCTCAATAGTTACGTACTATAAAAGAGAGGTGAGGAAGTTCAAGGGAGTTCTGTGAAACTTTAATATGTGTAATCAGTAACTCAATTGTGATAACTGCTTGCAAAATATTTTCAAATATTTTGAGTACTAACTCTTGCTATGTAAAAATTTTAAAAACCTTTTAGGTTCCCAGCCACAGGGACACCCAGCATGATTTTATTCGAGAGATTTGGGAGCTGCAGCACGTGTGGATGTTGCAGGGATTGTTTAGACGCTTCCTCTTTTTCAGTTCTAGTGCAGGATCTCAGTTTTAGTATTCTTAGTTGGGACATGTTGTCCTATATTTACTTTTATAGTTTATTCTGGTTATGGATTTTTAGTTGTCTTTTATTGGCCGTGGTTTTCAGCAAGACTTTACCTGCATTCAGTTATTTATGAAAACTGTTTTAGTATTACTAGAATTGTAATGTGTTGGTATGGATTATTTATTCTGCTTAAGAAAGATAAAATTTGGCACTCGTTTAATTTCACTTAGGTCGTTAGTAAAGTAAAAAGCTTTCGGCAGTGATGCTAAGAATGGACCATTTAAGAAACCTGTTTAAATTGAATTAAGACTTGATCACCCAAGGTTTAATTAGGCGGGGTGTCACAGGATGGTCGATCTAGAAGGTGCTCGGGACGAGATACTTCAACAATTGAATGGAGATTGTAGTCACCGAGATATTTGGAAATAAAGCTCTGAGGAATGGCCCGAGCAGGGATCCAACTCATGTCCAGTTTAAATGGTGGCACAGGTAAGTCGAGCAGCCCGGGATTATGGTAGTCCCACCGGTAATGACCCTGTTCGAGCTTCAGCACACCTAAGGCATTCAACCAGCCTTGCTTGTAGCCCTCATTATTGGCATTCTGGATACGTTCGTCTAAGTGAAAGAGAGCTTCGTTGTATCCAGCCATCCAGAACTCCCTGGGCAGTTTGTGGAACTGATATGTTAATCTGTTCAGCTGCTCGTGGAGATTTTTAACGAAGAGCTCTTTGTTCTCCAAGGTAGATTTCTGCTCAGAGAGCTGCTCTTCCAAGTCCCTGATCTTCTTTGACATTTCAGCCAACGCCTGGTTCTTCACCATTAACTGGAAGGCCTGGTTCTCTAGGGCAGATTGAGTCCTTTGTTCCTCGATAGGAATCCGAGCTGCTCTTCCTCATCCCCGAGGTGCTCTTGCTCGTCCCCGAGAAGATGTGGAAGGACCAGACCTCTTCAAGGTTTCCAACTCGTCCCTCGTGTTGGCATTCTCGACCTCTAAGAACGAAAATCCCTCATCGGTCACTGGGATTAAGGATTTTGAAGAAGAGGCTGCAGACTTCAAGTGTGATAGCTCTTTCTGCAAGTTGTTGTTCTCTTTCTCTAGCAACTCGACAATTTGTCTGCATTCCTCGACCTCGCCCCTCAGAGTTCTCTCCATCACCTCGTAGCCAGCAAAGCGCTTCTCGTACCCCTTGTCAGCATTGAGTTGCTGGTACTTCTTCTCGTACCCCTCATGCAACAGGGTAGTGGATTCTTTGTATTATAGCTGAAGGTCTTCGAGGGTGCCTTGGAGATCCTCGATCATATCATAATAAGCCACATTATTGGCCACTGCTCGATCAAGGAGACACTTCAGATATTGATATGCTTCAACTTCCTGTTCTGAAGCATCTTGGCCGAGGATGTCGACGACTTGTGCTGCACTCAGGTCTATGTGACCAGCCTTAAAGTATTCATTACATTGTCGCAGCAGCTTTGTATCATGGGCAGATAGTAATTCCATCCTGGGCAGAAACTAGAATAGAAAGAAAGAGGAATCATCAATAAGAAGTACAAGCAGAGTATGAATAGAAGATAGACAACAGTATGTAAAAAGTCCAAGTTTTATTAGATCATAAAGTTCAGAATTATAAATTCTGGGTTACATTTGATAAAAGAAAAATAAGATGTAAAGATAAACCCGAACAACTCTACACCTTTTCCTTATCTCCCAAAACCTTCTCGGGAGGCTGGGACGAGGAAGTAGGTTGCTCGGAGGGAATTAATAGTTGCTCGGGGAGCACTGGCAATTGCTCGGAGGAAGTAATAATTTGTTGAAGCTCCTCGGCAGCAGGCTGAATGGCTGAGGGATGATCTCCCATCACCATAGAAGACTCTTCGGAGGTAGCTTCGTTCTCTCCTAAGTCTTAAGGAGTTGGAGGGGGACCAGGGATGTGTTGCTGAAAGAGCTCGGAATTTTCATCCACTTTCAACTCCTGAAGGGCAGCAACCCATCCATCCCTAAAATACTTGAGGCTGCCATAGTCCACTTGCGACACCATGGCAGCCAATCCCTTATTCCACCCCTTATCCCAGCCAGCACTGAAGGACTTCTTCACAGCCATCTTCCTCTTGGTCTTATCGAAGGAAAGCTTCTCGGACAGAAGGTCTTCAGCAGTCTTCAATTTATTTTCAACCTCCTCCTTCTGCCGACTTACTTCCTGAAGTTGGCCCAACCTTTCCTCAGCAACTCTGAGCTTATCCTCAAGCTCCCCAGAAGTTTTGAGCTTCTCTTCAAGCTCTTTATTCTTCTTCTCCAGACTATTCACTTTTTTCTCCAACTCCTTGGAGACATCAACAGCTCGAGCTTTCTCCTGCTCGGTGGAGGCAAGCTGCTTCTCCCAAACAGCCTTGTCAGTAGCATATGTCTGGCGAGAATTGTCCAAAGACTTGATAGCTTCTTCCAGAGCTCCCTCCACACTGGACGAGGAGCATGAAGCTTTAATTGCTTCATCCTTCTTCAGAATTATATTAAAGTAGCTCATCAACTGTGAAAGTAAAAAGAAAGGAAGTCAGAAACAGAAATAACAAAAGAAAAATGAAAAGTTCAAAGTAATAAGACTTACAGAAGTAAGGTGGCGAGCAGCTAACGAAGTGACCATGTCTCGAATAAGGTTTTCTTCAGTACCTTGGACCTCGGGAATGATCCAGGACTTTACCAAGCTCATGGCAGAGCTCAGGGGAACAAAAGTTGGAACCCCAGTTCCAATAGCTGGGGGCTGAGTGATGGTGTCAGCCAAATTGGCCGAGGAGCTCTTCTTCAGCCTCCTCGGGGGAACAGGAGCAGGAAAAGATTCAACCAAGGAAGAACCCTTAGTCGGTGATATTACAATCACCTCTCCAGGAGCAGCAGACCTGCTCGGAGCCACTGCGAGATTCTCGGTAACCTTCACAATAGCAGCAGAGGAAGGTGCATCATTCTTCTTTGTCCCCTCCCCTGGGACATCAACTTGACTTCTTTTTGCCTCACCAGAACCAGAGGCAGGTTTCTTGAACAGAGTGGGAGGTCTTCTTCTCTTCATCCTTTTCTCTTAAAGGGACGTGAGATTCGGACGAGGAACTGGTGGAAGCTGGTACTGGCTCTGATTCACTTATTACTGGACGAGCAGTAAAAGAGGTTGTGTAGCTCTTATACTGCAGCAGATATGAGGCTGATCTAATGTGCTCATCGGCAACACTCTGATGCAGACTCTAGATAAGTTTCAAGTGTATTATGTTAACGTCCGCTTCCTTTGGACACTTTCTTTTAATGTCAACTGCAAATAAATAAACATTGAAGCATCAGTGACACATTTTATCAAACATACAAGAAGCATAATTTCAAAATAAATAAAATGAAATAAGAATAACCTATCCCATTGCCATAGGGAGGGCATCTGGGACCCTGATAAACTTCATCTCCAGATAAAGGAGCATGTTGCCAATTTTTTATGACAACCCCATGCTCAAAATAATCCCTATTGGCATCAGGGAGATTGACTACTAAGGCTCTATTTAAAAATCTAGTTTTTAAATAAAAAATGTTATCATTAACTGCCCATTTATAGGAAAACATAATCTCAGGAATTCCTATGCGAGCTCCATGGATTTGATTTAATCTATGCACCCCATTAACTATTCTCCATGTGTTGGGGGATATTCTTGCAGGAACAACGTCAAAATACTGACAGAATTCCTGATATAAGGGATTTGGTGGAAAAGAAAATCCACACTCAGCAATAAAAAGACTAGGGAACCAATGTCCCTCAGCCAAACGGAAATAATCAGAAGGCTCAGAAAGCTCTTCCAAAATAACCCAGGAGGGAATGGAAAAATCAAAGCAAAATTTATCAAGAGATTCAATAGGGTAAACCATGGTGAATAAAGGAAATGAAGAAGAAGGAAGAAAATCTTACAGAAAAAGAATGGATCTGATGACAACGGGCGATGGAAGAGATGAATACACAGGAGAGAAAGAGACGATGGAAAACTTGAAAATACAAATTTGAAAAGGTAGAAGACGATGGGAGTGTCTGTGAAGTTTTAATACCTTGCCTTGGGAAATGGTAAAGTAATGATTACAAAAACAAATAATTACGCTACTGACGGCTATGGAAACAAAAAGGGCGCGGCAATCAAAGCGAGAATAAATGATTACGCTACCGGCGGCTAAAAGGACAAAAAGTACACAGAGATCGAGGCGGTTGTGAAAATTCAAAAGCTTGATTCTACGAATTTGGAAAGAGAAATAAATGCAAGGGAAACATTCCTAAAAATCAGGAAGACTATTTAAAGCTATCATATTCCGAGAAATAATGTTCCACACTCCTCAAATTTCGAACTATGAAACATTGGGGGCTTATGTTGATACCAAATTTAATCTGCTGACATGGCTCAATAAAGTAAAGACACATGGTAGTATACGTGGCAACAGCAAACACTTCCGAGGAACCCACACATTCCGAGGAAACAGACTACAACGAGGAACACTGCTTCCCCGAGGAACTCATACGCTCCGAGGAACTCATACTCTCCGAGGAACAAGAACTCTCCGAGGAACTCTTGAAAACCGAGAAGCTTAGGCGGTCCGAGCAACTCAGGCGGTCCGAGCTGCACCTCGAACATAGCATTAATAGCTGGATAACCAACAGTTTAACTGTTCATTAAATGCTCATCATTCAGACGCACACGTTTAAGGGGCATTGAATGTATTACCCTTTCATATGTACATCATTTAATGTATTACCCTTTCACATTACAGCCCCAGGGCTATAAATACATTGTACAATCCTCATTGTAAAAGGACCCCCGGACCGTAATTTCTTGAGATAACTTGTAATCGAGAATTCCAATACAATCAGCAATACCATAACAGTGGACGTAGGCCATTCTTATAAGGCTGAACCACTTTAAAATTCGTTGTCTCATTTATTTATCTGTGATTGAATAATTAGAGTGATCTATTTTTTTACATCAACAGATTATCGAGAATTCCAATATAATCAGCAATACCATAACAGTGGACGTAGGCCATTCTTATAAGGCTGAACCACTTTAAAATTCTTTGTCTCATTTATTTATCTTTGATTGAATAATTAGAGTGATCTAATTTTTTACATCAACAATATCTTTCTTCCATTGGATGGAGATCACGACGTCCGAACTACCCTAGAACTGCAGGGGATGCGCTATTTGAAATGCATCCCTGACCCGCTCCCATGCAGTGGGAAGCTGTACTGTACTGGCGCTACTACTTGAACCTGGGGTGGAGCTTACTGCACCACCGCTAATGCAAAATTCACCACCTGTGCAACAATGGCGTCTACTTCAGTTGCAATCATCATTCCCTGAGCCGGAGCCGCTGGCTGCTTGGGCTGGGCATTCCTGTCATGGGGTGCGCGTCTCAAAAGCATCTAAAATGAGAAGGAAGTTTATTAGTCTACAGTTACTATGAAATCTCAAATAGCTGAAAACGTAAGCATAAATACAAGAATACAACAATCCTAAAAATAGGGCTCTAAATCAAAGACGCTAAGATGAAAGCGAAATAAGCCGTACAGATCCTAAAGGACACTAGAACCTGAAGCTCTGATACCACCTGTAACACCCCGACTAATTAAATACGGGGTGATCAGTACTTTATTAAATTAAAAATCAAGTTCAACGGTGTGGTTCATTCTTAGCATCACTGTCGAAAATAATTTCCATTTTAATCACCCTAAATAATTATGCTAAGTGTCAAAACAATTTAATTGAATTTATTTATTAAACTCCGTTGTAAAAACCTTTTTTAAACATAAACAAATATATGAATGATACAAATGATAAAGATACCAATCATCCAACTGACATGCTAACTATAATATTCAAATCCAAATAAATAACCACAGCCACTAACAATGTGATAGATAAAGCAATCCCAAATGGAAAACCAAATACTGAAATGATAGATGAATATGCAATACCTATCAAGCCTAAACAAGAGTCTGGAAATGGGTGACACATGCCCTAACAAAAAGAACTAAACAAAAATCTGAGGAACCAAGGGAGGAAGCATCTACTGCAATGACCTGCAACTCCCACACAAGCTGCAGCACGTCCGGTCAAATGAATCTACACCTGACATCCCTGTGGATGAGCATATATATATATATATATACAAGAGAAAAAGAGAATGACAGGAAACGGGTCAGAGCCCGAGTGTACAATAGTTTTTAAAATAGTTTAGCAAGTATTTAAAATGCTTACTAGCTAATATAACAACCATGTTAGAACGCAACACTCTCTTGAAAATTCTCACCTCTCATCTAGTGTGCACGCCTACCGTACTACTAAATCTCGTAAGTCTATCTAACTTATCCACCATAAATTTTATTTGAAAAAGTCACAAGGCTTTGATATTTAGTTTAGAGATCAATCTCTTCATGATTACTTACGTTACATAATATATCTCAATTACCGTTATAAAGTTCCTAAATACTTACTATAAAATTTGGAGCACCTATTCAATACTTAACTACTTATACGCACAGTGGAAGATTTCCATATATATATATATATATATATATATATATATTAATCACTCATATAATATATATACTATCGGCACCCCACATAAAATCAATGGTGTTGGCATACTCTGCTATCAAGTCCCCGTATCTCTCGTACTAGGTGAAATACTAGTTGGGAATCACTCTCGAACTGCATTAACACAATACACACAAAATGGAGGCGAAGCATAGTTCAAAGTCACTAAGAGGTCAGAACATACCCCGCACATCTCATAGGACCGTCTGACTATCATTCTTAGATAGTCTGTACCAAGGAATCCTATGTTCTAGGGTTCAAGTCAATATCCCCCATAAATGTCCCATCGAGATAAGACTGTCCCGGCACGGCAACCTCCGTGATAGCAAGTAGCGCGGGTATGATTATATACAACATAATATAAATATATACACATGCACTCGGTCATATATATAAATATTCTTATTTTCCAATTTGGTTCGTCCACGACCCATAATAATATTTTAACCGTACGTAATATAATTTTACCCAATTTTTACGCATAAAGAACTCATCTCATTTTATTCTCAATTTTAATCATTTCGCAATTACTTCTCGTCCCTCGAAGTATCCTCTCTTCCTAAAGGTCAATTCAGTAAGTACTCCATCTCTAACATACTGGTCTAACTCATTTATAAACCTCTCAATTCTGCAGCTAACGTGCGAACGATTTTCAATATGTGTTAACCCCCCCCCCCCCCCCCCCCCGTTAACCCACAGTTTCGTCCCATATAAAATTTCATTCAACGGTATTCTACTTAGACCTTATCGGTCCTCTTCATGACCCATTATGCTCTTTAAATAATATTCAAGAGTTCCTACGCATTTTATTTGAATTAAACAAAGAGAGGAAAAACATGCAATTTCCAGGAGGGGTCGATCGATCGAGGAAAGGGTTCAATCGATCAATCATTCGATTGAACGACATTCTTGAGTCGATCGATCGATTGATAAAGTAGGTATTCCCAATTATGCCATTATTAACTACGGGTTTCCTTCTTCAACCTCAACCAAAACTCCATAATTGATGTAATACCCCGTATTTTTGTGATATTTATTTTATGGGATTAATTAAATTAAATGCGTATTAATTGGAAATTAATCCGGGTTAAAATACTAGCGAGATGCGAGTTGGTATTTGATTATATGTGCATATATGATTATATATGAATTTTGAATTATGAAATTTGTCGTGAGATTGAAATACGGCAATTTGGAAATTTTGTTGAGACGCGTGTGACAGTCGCGTCATGGTATATAATTATGATAATTAAAAAGTAAATTTTTATTTCTATAAGCCGTATGGTCATTTTGAGTGCGCCAACGCGTCCGGAAGGGTCGAAATAGTCAGAAAACACTAGCCGAGGGTTTGGTTTGGGTCCCGGGGCATTTTAGGCCATACCGGCAACGTATAAGGGTAGTTTGGTAATTTTGAATTTTGAGGAATTAAAAGCTACGAAAATTGGGAATTAATATCTGATTAGGCACTAACCCACTAATACCCAAATAGACTACGGAGGTTATTGAAAGTTTCCTAAGACAAAACCCTAGCCTCCATAACCACCATTAGAGAAGAGCTTGTAGAAAGAGAGGAGAGGAGAAATCTGCAGAGGAGAGAGATCTATTCATCAAATTCGTCATCAAATCCAGAGTTACCATTAAGGCAAGTGATTTAATTTCATTTTTATAGAGAATGTTTCTTCCATGTGTAGGAATTGTTAAAAATCTGATTTGTTCTTGGGAGTTAATGGAAAACCCATTAAATTGGAAATAGAAATTACATTCTTGATGAGGAAATTGTATGTAGATTTGTAGTTGATGATTATTCCGATGATATTACAATTAGTATGAAACCAAAAACAGATTTAATTAGACTTCTAGATGACTTATAAATTCTAGGGTTCATGTGTTTGAAATTTGGGAAAAATATGTAGAGATTTGATATTTGGATGAATGTTATAATGATTTAATCCCCACAAAAACGTTAGTAGGTGACCTATGTATGTTTAGAGACGATTAGGAACCTTGATATATTGTTGGACTAATGTTTAGAGAATATTAGAAGTGAAGAAAAGAAAAAAAAACGAAATAAGGAATTCTGGGCTAGAAACTGGCCACTCGTTAGAAGACCTGCCCAGGTCGTTCGAACGAGCTCGTTCGAACGAGCTTCTAACGAGTTGACCATTGACTTCTAACGAGGGTGAAGTTCGTTCGATAAGATCGTTCGAATGAGATCTCGTTAGAAAGCCCACTTCGTTCGAACGAGATCTCGTTAGAAGACTCAGTTCGTTCGAACGAAGTCTCGTTCGAACGAGACTTCGAACGAGTTGACAGTTTAGGCTTTTTAGCCTGTTTTGATCCCGAGTACCCCGTAACCTTGTGTATAGGTAGAGATAGCCTTTCCTTGATGAGTATTTGGTATATTTGGGATGTTTGGGATATAATGAGGAGTCAAACCTAGAAGTGTAGTTTGAACCTAAAGGAGAATATGAAGTAGGACGTGAGTGTCTATTACGATGTGAGCTATTGACGGCCTAATTAATTACATTATTCGGGAACATATAAATGGTGTAGTATTATATGTCAGTACGAGAAGAGATATGTACCAATATATTATGGTGATTACTAAGATGTGTGCATACTTAGTATACATGTATTGATTTTATGTGTATGACATACCTACCATACTTGCTATCACGGGAGGTTCGCGTTCGCTTAGGGCCCTCTAATCCTTGTGTTGCCCGGATTTAGACTGGTTACCTCGATGAACATAGGTCAGAGAAGGACTTATTGGGATGTTAATAAGTCTGCTGATCGTGGGAGCGCAGGTATGTGCGTGACCCATGTGATGTGACTGTGTTCGCCTCCATTATTTGTGATGTTGTTATCTGTGAACTATTCCTGAGAGATTCGG
The DNA here is from genome assembly GCA_949130495.1 of Sambucus nigra. NCBI lineage: Eukaryota > Viridiplantae > Streptophyta > Magnoliopsida > Dipsacales > Adoxaceae > Sambucus > Sambucus nigra. Next base: position 1,220,641 of record CASBWL010000008.1, read on the forward strand.
AATATGTGATCCTTATGTACGTGATGTACCGGGATGGATAGCAGAGTATGTGTGCACCGCAGCTAGTCTCGGGGTGCTTGTATTGTATAATTATGACGTGAATAATATACACTTAATTAATGGGAACTCTCATGTTAATATTGTGAATAAAATTATAGTATTGTTTTGAGAAAACATAACGGGTTAACCAATTGTGAAATGTATTACATATTGAGAATCTGAGTTTAAGTAAAGCCCTCTATTCTTTGGTAACGTTAGAATGTAATATGGGAATCGAGTAGTAAGAGGTATAACTTATTACGTTTTGGGTTAGATATATGTGTCATTTAGATGGGTAATGTACGTTAGGAGTGCACATGTAGTCGAGAGGTGAGAATTTCATGTGAGTGCACGTCCTAACATGTATTTTGCATTTAATGTATTATTGTTATTAAAACACTTGCTGTTTTCAAAATGTTTTCCACTTTCGGGCTCTGACCCATTTGCTTTTAAATCTATTTTTGTAAAAACCATTTTAGGTGCCCAGCCACAAGGACACCATGCATAGGATTCTCATTCAGGTGACGAGCTGTAGCTGTTTGTGAAAGTTACAGGACTTTGCTTGTAAACGCTTCATCGATCTTGACTTGATATTCATCAGTTATCAGTTGTAGGGCATGTCGCCCATTTCTTTTAGAGACTTTGCATTTATTTCAGTTATTCACACTTTTGGCATGTAATTATTCAGGATTCAGACTTGTAGTATTATTTCTATTTGTTGGGATTATTGTGAGGAGTTTTCCTCCGGATTTCTTAGTATTATTGTTGGTTATTTCATTACTTCGTATGGTGAATGGATTATGTTGACTCTTCCATTATTCTTTTACTGCTTGTTAATCAGACTTAACTTAAAATTTGGCACTTACTTTTAAATACTAGGTGGTTAGTAATTATTAAAATGTTTTCGACAGTGATGCTATTAACTGAACCAACTTGGCATTTTGAATTAATTTAATAAAGGAGTAGCTACCCGATATTTAATTAGTCGGGGTGTCACAATTGAGTCCAAAACTCCCAAAAAAGTTTACTACTGATTAAATGTACCGATATACATGATTTCCTATGTGAAGCATTTATGAATATATCAAAGATGTCGGATTAAAGCGCTAATTTATCATAATTATCAAGAACCCTAGTTTCATTAAAATTTCCAATCTTCTAATTCTTTTTCCAGATTTATCATTTCTAAACCATTACAATTTCGTGGGTAATCCTCTACATATGTTGATATTTCCAGAATATACTTATTTTCTCTAAAGCATGTGATTTAAATTCCCTAAATCATCAAATTCTTCCATAAAATATATATTTATCAATCCTATTCTAGCATGGGAGAAATATTAACTAGAAAAGTAGCCAGGTAGATACTTGCCTCAGATATGAAGGTCTGATTCTCAAGTGTTGATGGGTATGGTTGTGTCCCTCGTGTCCCGATCTACGCGTTGGTGGTGAAAGATGGCAAGGGTGGTGTAGGTAGGGTGGTTCTCCCCTTTAGTGTCTTCTCCCTTCTCCCTTCCTTAGCCTCTCTACAACTCTACCAATTCTAATCGTCGAAGACTCTAACTCCCATTAGATATATCCCTTTAATTTTCGTCCATAATTAAGCCTTAAAAAGGTAAATTACTAAAATGCCCTCCCGGGTTACCAGTTAGGCCTAAAAACGTCCCGAGACCCAAACTAAACTCCCGGGTACACTTTTATGACTATCTCGACCGTTTTGAACACGTTGGTGCACTGGAAATGACCATCCGGGTGATTTATAAATTATTCACTTTTTATAATAATAATAATATAGTCCCGACACGACACAGGTGCGTCCCGACTTAATTTCCATAATTGTCATATTTTTCACTCGTGATAATAATAATAAATTTAATCTCATATATATTACGTTACTCATCTAGTAATATTCAATAAATTCCCAATAATTACTAACTCTCGTCATGCTAGTAAATATATAAAATAAAACTCCGGATTAATATTAAATTAATAACTCATATAATTTAATAAATCCTCAATTTTAAAAGCCATAAAAATGCGGGGTATTACATTGATGTGTTTGTTTTATAGAAAATTTAGCAAAAAATATAAATTCTGGAGCATTTTTTGTTGGGCATTTGAATTAATGTGTTTGAAAAGTACAAATTCTGGAGAATTTGTAACCTTAGTCGAATACCAACAGACAAATAAATACTTTGAAAATTCAAGAATTTTTGTGATTGGAAAATTCAAGAAATAAGTTGAGCAGTAATAACATTCAAATGCCAAACTCATATGTGAGTTTTTTTAGCAACAAATAAATAAACGCCAACTGATAAATAAAGGTCAAACTCATATGTGAATTTTTTTAGCAGTAACAACATTCATTAAGGAAATGATTTCTGCAGTAACAATAATTTTTAAGTTAAACTAGTTCATTAAATAAAATAAAAATTGTCATTAAATGATAAATACCAATATTAAAAAGGTCCATCAACATTCATGCATCAAAATTAAATAGTTCCATCAACATTCATTCATCAAAATTTAACTGGTTCTTCTACTGCTGCAAAATAGGTCCATCAACATTCATTAAGAATTTCTGCTACAAAATTAAACTAGTTCTTCTACTGCCCACTGTATGGCCTGCCTACTGTGGTTCTTCTCCTACCCATATTATAGGGAGTTGTAGTTTTGGTGCCCTGAAATTAAATTAAGTACTATTAAATGACTGTTGTAAAATTTGAAAATATTTAATGAATGCCGATTTTTTTTTTTGCCTAATACTCATCTTCATCATCTGAACTTGTGTCCAAACTACCATTCAAATTTGATTCGTCACTGCAAGTGGTACTGTAATAAAAAAATAAGCAAAACGATTTATACATAAACAATTTTTTTTTGAAGAAATAGTAGTGTTTTAACCGATTAGTGAGCACGGGGAAATTTCTTTTATCACATGCTTTTCCAACTTGACCACACCCATGACAACGACGTCCCTTTGATGATTTTTGGTCTTCCTAGCGTTTTCTCTTTCCCACCCTTGAGTCGTTTGCCACATCCTTTAGGTCTCACTTGATTCGGCTCACGATGATGATGTTTCACTTGTGTGGGTGTACCACTCTCATTCGTTTCACTAATAGTCTTGCCACTTTTATTACAGCTAGCCAATATATTAATTTTCTCACGAGCTCTACTCAAAGTATCTATTAAAATTAGTTTCGTTTCGTTACTTTTGAGGGCCTTGTCAACTATATCCAAACAACATTGAATTAAATGACTCCGTTTAAGGAAATAGGATTTATCATCAACCACCTCAATACCAACACCATCAATCACAACATTTGATTTGGCCAATTTAGTCCATCTTTTCATATGTATTTATCCGACAATCTTTCACCGTCCTAAAATTTTTGCAAGTACGCTAAAATGTGTCTGCACGGAATCCCCGAGCTCGCAAATTTTTGGCATGTACATGAAGCGAAATCTGATTGGATATCATATATTAATTCACAACCTCTATATGTATCAAAAGCTTTGCGTTGAATCTTGTAACAACGTTTAGTGTCAAACTCGAATTGGAGCTCAAATTTGTAATTAAAGCTCTCACACAACTCATCTTGGAATTTTAAGAACAACTCACGTGTATAAACATCAACCATTTGGACTAAAATTTCATTCAAAATTTTCATTTTGGGTTTCTCAGTCATGTCTCGAATGTCTGCAACCAATGGTTGATGACATTGTCTTTGAAGACCCCTAGAAAAATGCACCAAGAAATCAATCAAAGAATTCTTTTTGCCAACAAACTTCTTAGAAATGAATGACCCCTTTCCACCCGTTGACTACTAGACATCTCTGCCGAAAAGACATGATTCACATATGCGGGAACTCACATGTTTTGAATTTAATAAATATTCCCTTGGTACTTGTTATCACGTACGCCACTTTTTTTGTACGAGATCCATCCATATCGAGTCAAACTCTTCTTTTTTCTCTGAATTCCAAATGCAATCATAAAACTCCGTATAATATGCTCTATATTTTAATGAATCTAGTTTATTAGAAAACTTAGTCAATATATGCCAACTGTAATACCGGTGAAAGGTATGGGAGAGAGTTTTCGAGATTTATTTTGTCATTGCAGGATCTTGGTCTGTAATTATCATCTTAGGGTATCACCGGACATATTCTCTAAAAATTGGTGGAAAATTCAAACAAATGTTTCCACAGTTTCATCACATAAAAATGCACAAGCGAAGATAATTGTTAGACCGTGATAATTAACCCCCATTAAGGGTGCAAATATTAAACCATATCGATTGGTGTTATATGTAGTATCGAATATAACAACGTCACCAAAAAAATCATAATCCCTTCGAGAGGTTGCAGTTGCCCAAAAATAACGAGAAATGTTATTTTCATCATCATTTATAATAAAAAAAAATAATGGATTTTTGCCTTGCTCTAATTGCATATACACGTATAATATTTCACCTTCATGACCCTTCATCTCATTACGTCTACCCCGTTAAAAATTACACAAATCTTTTTCAATACACCCAATATTTTCGAAGCATGGTGCTTGGACTCCAAATAAACTATATTGTAGGTGTGTTGGTATATTTACCATGCTATGTTGTTGAGATAGGCATTTTTGCACGCTCGAAACTTTTCGATGAGATCGTAACTGGTGAGTTTTTCTTGGGGTCGACAAGGGGTGGCTATGTAACACCGGATTTCGATTTTATAACGGCCATTTTTGCATTACAATTTTCTTTTAGTGATCCTCGTCTTCTTGTTAAATCAACATCCGCTATTAATGAACTTTTTCCTTGTTTAAAACATATGTATTCTTTCCTCAAAATTTCATCACTATCCGCCCTCTTCCTCTTGGACCATTTTCTAATACTAAATCCAGACGCCTTTGCATATGTATTATAACAATTATGAGCATCATCTAGCGTTGGAAATTCTTAACCAATTCTTTGTTTGAGTTCAGTTGTAACTTGTGAATTATAAACATCAGATGAGTTTTCCATAATAACAATAACATTGTCATTACTATCAACTTCCAGTTCATTATTCTCACAAACACCCCTACAACATGGGCGATCTTCTTATCGGTTGGAAGCGAGCCATCCTTCAAATAGTCCCTTAAAGGATTCATTCAACTGGATGTTTCCTCAATTGGTGAGGTTTTACCACGTAAAAATCTTGTACTTAATCTTCCTACATCTTCTCATCTCATTCTTGGTTGTGCTGGGTTTAAAAGCTTGTTTAAAACTTTTTTATAAACCTGTTAGTAAAATCTTGAATAGATCTCGTACATACTCTTATCAAACACATCTTGTGTTCAAATAGTTTTGGTTTTTAAGAAAAGAGTTTCTTAAAAAAATAGTTCGGAGTTACTTAAATAGTTTAATTTTATTAAACGGCTTTAGTAACAGAATTTCAATTGGTATCAGATCTTTGTAAACTTCTTTTAAAGAGATCCTGTGTTTCTGAAATTGTTTTCTAAAAATCAAATATGGACGAGAAAAATGAAAGATTTGGTAACTTGACCAGACCTCCTATCTTTGATGGAACCAATTTTGATTACTGGAAAGTAAGGATGATTGGTTTCATTCAAGGAACTCTAGGAGATGATGTCTGGGACATAATTGAAAATGGTTACACTTTTCCTACAAAACCAGCCACTGAAGGAAGTAATGAGAGGATTAAGAAAGTTTTAAGTGAGTTCACACAAGAAGAGAAACAAGTTTCTCGCAACAATAACAAAGGAAAGAATGCTATATTTATGTCTATAAATGAATATGAGTTCAAAAGAATCTCATTCGGTACCACTTCTAAGGAAGCTTGGGACACTTTAGTTACTGCTCATGAAGGTGACACTAGAGTTAAGGCTGCTAAAACTCAAATGCTCATACAACAGTATAATTCTTTAATTATGTCTGAGACTGAGTCATTTGATGACTTCTATATGAACCTGACTGATATTGTGACACAGCTACATGCTAATATGATAACACATGACAGATAAGAAATTGTGTCTAAAATTCTAAGATCATTACCACAGAAATTTGATAACAAGAGATATGCTATTGAGGAAATGTGTGATATCAATCTCACTCCTGAACTACTCAGTAGTAAATTAAGAACTGTGAAAATGGAACTGTAATTTAAGAAACAATTAATCCAGTCCCATAGGAAACAGACTAGTTCCAATCTAAGCTTCTCTTCTAAACTGATTAAACCCGAGTTTAATACTTCCAATGATGATTCTGATGAGGAATGCGATATAGAGAGTTTGGACAATCAGATTGCCTTAATGTCAAAACAGTTTAAGAAAATCATTAAATTTAGAAACAACATGGCAAATAAACAAGGCAAGTCCAATTATCTAACTCCTTTCAATCACAGACCTCATGATAAAAGCCATGACAAAACCACAAGGACTCTCACACTAGACCTAACAGAGACCTTAAGAAGATTGTATGCTATAGATGTGGTAAACTAGGACACATTGCACAAGACTGTAGAGTTAATTTGAACACTCAAAACAAACACGCTAGAGCCAACATTTGCAAAACATGGGGTGATTCAAGTGAATCTGAAAATGAGGAACCTGAGTCATCTGATGTTTTTGACCCTTGCATGTATTTCTTTGCAAAATTATCTATAATGATGATATGCCTGTGTTTGTTAATGAGGATGAATATAGTAATTCTACTTCTGATGTTTCGAATACTGTTGTTACTGGTTTAGATGCTTTGATTACTGAGAATATTGCTATCTGTTCCTCGGGGTGTGTGAGTCAAAGGGAAAGTGATAATGACGATGTCAATGGGTGTATGAGTACAAAGAATGAAGCCCTAGGGGTCACTTCACACACTACACTTAGTGACTCGGACAATGAAGACCTCCCAGATATTCATATTCTCTATGCTAAAACTCTCAAGAAAAGCACTAGACTATAAAAGATTATGAAAGATCTCACTAAGAAGTTAGAAGATCTAAGACTAATGGTTAAACTGAATGCTGAAGAGTATACTACCCAATGTTTGACTCATGAAAGAGAAATCAATATTTGATCAAAAACTCAGAAATTTAAATGAAACAAATGAAATTGTGGAGAAAAAATACAAAGGGACATTGTTAGAATTGGAACAAACTAAAGAAAAGACAGCAACTGTTTTCAAAAAATTTACAAAATTTGAAAATAATTCAAACTGTTTTGATGAATTTGTTGCTGAATCAAAAACCAATTCTGATGATCGAACTGGAATAGGGTTTTGCCCCAATTTGAAGACACAAACAAAATCTTTTGAACCTATCAAGTTTGTGTCAGGAGGCAAAAGGCCTATTGAAACATGCCCAGACTTTCATTCTCTAAAAACTGAGTTTGAATCAAGACATCAAAATTTTAACATTGGGGAATCAAGTTTCTCTAAACATGAAAGTTCACCTAAGGCTAAATACGTCTGCCCCTCTATTAGGAAGACTAAGTCTGCATTCAAGACTGTCACACCTAGGAATAGAGTTCAACCTCAAAACTTCTCAAAACCTTTGTTTAGAGACTTTCCCAACGAGACCCCAATCTTGATCAATCTTTATTGCTCTTACTGTGATATATACGGTCACTCTTTTGATAGTTGCTATCCTAGGAGACTGGTTACACCTGTCTATAGTTCTCCTATTTATGAGAACTTTAACTATTCTAGGAGGAGCCGGAACAATTATGTATTCCTAGACAACCTGACAAAAACTCTAATTATAGGAAGAGAAAGACCAAACCGAAGAGAACATTTCCTAGAAGGATTCCTAAGCACTTTCCTAAAACAAATGCTCATGTTTTTCATAAAACTCAAAATCATGCGCAAAACATTTTTCAACAAAAATCGAATGCTCGCAGATTTTATCAGCTGAGAGATAATAAGCGCAAAATGAAAACTAGAGCTATTTGGGTTAGAAAAGATGATATATTACCTCAGATTAAGTGTAACATTGTTATTACTGCTTTAAAAGCTGAACACACGTCATCTGGTTGGTATTTAGACTCTGGATGTTCTAAGCACATGACTGGGGATGATACTAAACTTTTGAACAAAACCATCTTTGCTGGTGAAAAAGTTATTTTTGCTGATGGTGTATCATCTCAAATCATATGCAAAGGAACTCTCCACGAAGAAGGACTCCATGTTCTTGAAAATGTCCTTCTAGTTAAAGGTCTCAAGGCCAATCTACTTAGTATATCGCAATTTTATGACTCAGATCATACTATTACCTTTTCACAGAACAATTGCAAAATTTTAAATGAAAAAGGTGAATTCATAATTACAGGATTCAGGACTCCTAACAATTGTTATACTGTCATGAAAAATTCTGAAATCTGTAATGTTGTCAGAATGGATGACAACGAGATATGGCATAACAGAATGGGTTATAAATTACGATAACCTTAGTAGAATGACCTCTCAAGAAATAGTTAGAGGAGTTACTAAAATCAAACCCATTCCTAACATTGTTTGTGGTTCCTGTCAGGAAGGTAAAATTGTTAAGGCACTTCATAAGAAAGTTAATGATGTTCTTACCTCAAATCCCTTAGAGCTCATCCATATGGACCTAATGGGTCCCTCCCAAACTATTAGTCTTTGTGGACACATTTATATTTTAGTTATGGTTGATGACTTCACCAGATTTACTTGGGTAGCCTTTTTAAAATAAAAGTCTGACACTTTTCAAACTTTCTTAAAAATACTTCTTCAAATTGAAAATGAAAAAGACACTCAAGTAAATAGAATTAGTAGTGATAGAGGTGGTGAATTCAAAGAAATTGGTATTATTGAATACTGTGACTATAATGGTTACAAACATGAATTCAGTGCTCCTAAGACTCCTCAACAAAATGGGATCGCAGAGAGAAAGAATCGTACCCTTCAAGAGATGGCACGTGTTATGTTACATGCCAAGAATTTGCCTAAGTATTTTTGGGTAGAATCTATTTGTACTGTCTGTCACATCATAAATAGGGTCTATCTTAGAAAGAATTCCAAACAAACCCCTTACGAACATTGGTACAAGAAAAATCCCAATCTTAAGTACCTTAGAACTTTTGGTAGTACTTGTTATGTCGGCAAAGATAGGGAACACTTGTCCAAATTTGAGAGCCGAGGAGATAAAGCTATATTTTTAGGATACTCGCCTAACAGTAGATCCTATCGAGTGTATAATCTTCGCACTAAAACCTTGATGGAATCCATAAATTTAATTGTGAGTGACACTACTGTAGAGAGTAAGACTGGTGAATCAACGATTGAGGAAGAGCTTACAAACATTTTAGAAAATAACTTTCCTGAAATAGATGATTCATTACCAATTGAGATACCTAAAGTACCTAACTGGGTTTCTAAAGATCATCCCATAAATAACGTAGTTGGTAACCCTAGTGAGCCAGTGCGTACAAGATCCCAACTAAGAAACTATGCACATTATGCATGTTTTGTTTCCCTAGTGGAACCAAAGAATGTAAATGAGGCATTGAATGACTCTCACTGGATTTCTGCTATGCAGGAAGAACTTCTTCAATTTGTCATTCATGATGTTTGGTATCTTGTTCCTCGTCCTGATCACAAAAAGGTTATTGGCACACGTTGGATTTTTAAAAATAAGTCTGATGAAAGTGGGATAATCATTAGAAATAAAGCTAGATTAGTTGCTCAAGGATAGCCAAAGATTAGTTGCTCTGATACCAATTGAAATTCTGTTACTAAAGTCGTTTAATAAAATTAAACTATTTAAGTAACTCCGAACTATTTTTTTAAGAAACTCTTTTCTTAAAAACCAAAACTATTTGAACACAAGATGTGCTTGATAAGAGTATGATCTACGAATTTTCCAGTTTCGTCTTTGGATAGTTTTATCGTAGTACTCATGGGCGTTTTAGCATCTTTAGCACTCTCGAGGCCAAATTTCTTTACTATCTCTAAAGCGTACCTGGATTGCGATACAAATAATCCTTCTGAATTTTGTTTGACTTGAAGGCCTAAGAAGAATTGTAACTCCCCCATAAGGGACATTTGAAATTCCTTATGCATAGTTTCAGAGAAGGATTTTACTTCTGAGGGAGAAGTTGATCCAAAGATAATATCGTCAACATAAACTTGAGCAATAATGATGTGTTTGTCAAAATGTTTGACAAAAAGAGTTTGATCATTTCCACCTCTTTTGAAGCCTTTATCTAAGAGGAAACTGGAAAGACGCTCATACCAAGCTCTAGGAGCTTGTTTAAGGCCATATAGAGCCTTTTTAAGACGAAATACATGATTTGGATATTGAGGGTCAATGAACCCTTTAGGTTGTTCTACATAGGTCTCTTCAGTCAATATTCCATTAAGGAATGCAGATTTGACATCCATTTGGTAAAGTGTAAAATGCATGTGGCAAGCTATAGCAAAGAGCAGACGAACAGATTATAACCGAGTAACAGGAGCAAAGGTCTCGTTAAAATCTATTCCTTCAATTTGAGAGTATCCTTGAGCAACTAGTCTAGCTTTATTTCTAATGATTATCCCACTTTCATCAGACTTATTTTTATGAATCCAACGTGTGCCAATAACCTTTTTGTGATCAGGACGAGGAACAAGATACCAAACATCATGAATGACAAATTGAAGAAGTTCTTCCTGTATAACAGAAATCCAGTGAGAGTCATTCAATGCCTCATTTACATTCTTTGGTTCCACTAGGGAAACAAAACATGCATAATGTGCATAGTTTCTTAGTTGGGATCTTGTACGCACTGGCTCACTAGGGTTACCAACTACGTTATTCATGGGATGATCTTTAGAAACCCAATTAGGTACTTCAGGTGTCTCAATTGGTAATGAATCATCTATTTCAAGAAAGTTATTTTCTAAAATATTTGTAAGCTCTTCCTTAATAGTTGATTCACCAGTCTTACTCTATATCGTAGTATGATAGGAACCTTACTATATCTTACTGCCTCGCGTCCTGATATTATGTATGCTATGTGTGTATGTGCTCGTTATCAAAATAACCCTAAAGAGAACCATTTGAATGCTGTAAAACGTATCATTAAATATGTAAAAGGCACTCCGAATCTAGGACTTTGGTACACTAATGACACACCAAGCACTCTAATTGGGTACACTGATGTTGACTGGGCTAGGTGTACTGATGATAGTAAAAGCACATAAGGAGCATGTTATTATATATGTAATAACTTGTTAGGATGGAGTAGTAAGAAACAAAACTGCACATCACTCTCAACAGCTGAATCTGAATACATAGTCGCTGGCAGCTGTTGTGCTCAACTACTATGGCTTAAACAAATGCTAAGTGATTAGGGTATTCAATAAAACCAATTGTATCTCTATTGTGATAATCACCGTGCGATTAATATTTCTAAAAACCCTGTTCAACACTCGCGAACAATGCACATAAAAATTAGACATCATTTTATGCGCGAATTGGTTGAAACTAAGGAATTAGAAATCAATTATCTTCCTACTGATTTGCAAGTCACAGATATGTTCACCAAACCTCTAGATTATAATAGATTCATTTCCTTGAGTAAATCTATTGGTATGGTTTGTGCTGAGTAATACCTTTGCTGATTATCCAAGTTTTTCCCTTTGTCCATTTGAGACAAAATGGGGGAGAAATTTGCGTCGTTATGAATACTTGTATATATGCTAAACAACTTGATCTTAGTGATTCATTGCAGGTAATAGGGTATTCAATTGTTAATAGTTGAGTTATGTACTTTTGTTTTCTAGGATTTGGGTAGATAGAATCTTTATAGGAATAGGTTTTTCTTATCTTTTTGTCGCCCTACGAGTCCTAGTTGACTCAAAGGAGATTTTGTCTCATATTTCCAAAGGGGGAGATTGAAGCAACTTATACTCTTGACTCACTTGAGTCTATATTGTATAAGTTTTCATCTAGTTTGGAAATTGTGACAAAATTATGTCTAACCTAGAATCCAAAGAACCTGAGAGCTTGCATTTCTATTTCATCTTTAATTGAAGGGATCTAGACCTAATTACCAACACTCACACACAGTAGAATGAATCATTTACATATCATATTTCATATTAGTGTGTGTACATATGTTGAGTGTGTTTAAATCCCCAATATTATTTTTTTAAAATATTTTTTGGGATTTTTTAAAACATTTTAAAAATAAGGTTTTATTAATAAAAATTGGTTTTAAAAGGTTATGGGGTAAATCTGCTATTTTAGAATGTTGGTTTTACTGTCTAAAGTTGGTTTGGGTAGAAACCAAAAGCGGCAGAGACTTCAGGGTTTACATTGTAATTACTTTAGACGCGCGTTTTATCTCGCCTCATATGCTAACATGTGTTAGCTTCTGATTGGTGAGAAGTGTGTTTCCTTGCTGAGACAAATCGAGTGATCATTTTCATCCCTTGAATCGTTCTTATCAACGATCTGCATGTCTTCCATCATAATCCCTGTGATCACCTTTGAACCAATCAGGAGAGCTTTAACCACCGCATATCGTATGCCCTTGGATCTAAGTTAATTGAACTTGACTAAATCTGGTCCCTTAATTTCAATCCTTATTCTCGAACCTTACCAGCCTCTTATAAAAAGGCTCCTACTCTCAGCCAATGTTCTAAAAAACTCGCCTAGGCTCCGCCTAGGCTTGAGGCTTGGGAGAAACGCCCCGCCTTAAGATTTTGACGCCTTATGCTTGGTAAAACCCTTAAGGCGTACTTTTTCTCTAAAAACAACAATGCTTTAGTGAAACGATATCGCCTTTTAAAGATCTTTTTGCAAATCGGACCATTATCTCATCCAAAATAATCAAATAGTATTTTTATTTGCAAATATTCAGACATATTTTTATGATATGTACAATTTTAGTATTTTAATAGCCTTGTTATGGTTAAAAAATATTAAAATATATTAAAAAGACCTAAACGCCTTTTCACGCCTTTTTACGCCAAGGCTCGCCTAGGCTTCTAAAGCTTAAGGCTTGGCCTCCACGCCTCGATCACGCCCCGCGTTTTTTAGAACCTTGTCTCAGCATTAGAAGACTTTTTCCATTTCGTCATTTGAGAGAAAAAAAGAGAGAGAAAAGAGAGAGAAGAGAGAAACCAGAAGAGAGAGAAAGAGTTAGAAACCATAACCCTAACCCTAAATCTTCTAAACAGTTCAAACCAAATGTAAACCTTCAAACCTCTATACTTTACCAAACACAACCTTGAGTGTTTGAGTGTTTTGAAAGATGATTTGAGAGTTGGTTTGTTGCTGTAACCTCTTCTTCTTTAGATCTTGTTTCCAACTTAATCATTTTCTTAGATCTGTTGTTCTTGTATATAAAAATTTTCAGATCTGAGTTTTCCATGATATATTACACTTAGTTTGCATGTTTGTTTCTCAGCTTGAGAAATATATTTTGTTGATTCGTTTTCTGTAAATATTTTTAACTTTGAAATCAACAAAAATGTTTTCTGTTTCTAGTTCTCTTAAAACTAAACCTTTGACCTAGTTTGGAATCACACTTGGAGGTTTTCAATCATGAAAATCTTTTCAAAACTCTTAGATTGATTAAGATCTTGACTGTCTTCTAAGCAAGATATCCGTGGATTCTGGGATTGATTTAAAGGTCAAACAGGTTCAAAGTTTTGTGAGAAGAGAGAAAAAGAAAAATCACACATATAGACTTATACGTAATTTGCTAGGACTGTTTGTACTTAATAAGTGTGAGTGTGTGCATGCATGTGTTAGAGAGCACCTCCACAAACACTTTCACTCTACTACACGAAAAGTGTTGGTAATAAGATCTTGAGAAAAAGAGTCGACGTAAAGAGCTTGAACAAATTGGAGTTAACAAACTGAGAGAACAACATCAACAATCATAATTGCAGAGAAATTATAAGGACACCAGTGGGTACATTCCTAAACTTAAATAGGTCTGAGTTGTATGCATGTTTGTTATATAGTTTGTAACTGTTAAATTTGTTTATAGTTGATTTTTATTTTACTCCATAGAGGGAGTCGTGCATGTTTCCTCAATTGGTGAGGTTTTACCACGTAAAAATCTTGTACTTAATCTTCCTACATCTTCTCATCTCATTCTTGGTTGTGCTGGGTTTAAAAGCTTGTTTAAAACTGTTTTATAAACATGTTAGTAAAATCTTGAATAGATCTCGTACATACTCTTATCAAACACATCTTGTGTTCAAATAGTTTTGGTTTTTAAGAAAAGAGTTTCTTAAAAAAACAGTTCGGAGTTACTTAAATAGTTTAATTTTATTAAACGGCTTTGGTAACAGAATTTCAGAGCAGTGGTGGGGAGCTAAGGTAAACCTTGAGCTCATCCAATGCCCGCGAGAAATCTTGATTCCATTCTACCGTTTTGTTTCCCTTTAGAAGCTGGAAGAAAGGCTTGCACTTCTCAGAGAACTTAGAGATAAAGAGATTCAAGGCAGCGAGCATACCGGTGAGCTTCTGTATGTCCCAGATTGTTCGAGGAGGTTATATCCTATTTATTGCATCGATCTGGTCTAGGTTAGCCTCAATGCCTCTCTTACTGACCAAGTACCCAAGAAATTTTCCTGACTGGACACCGAAAGAACACTTGCTTGCATTAAGTTTCATTCGGTACTTCCTGAGGATATCGAAGGTTCTTGATAGGTTCGAGGTGTGGTTTTCTTTCTTCCTACTTTTGACGAGCATATCGTCGATGTAGACTTCCACGGTGTCTCCCATTTGGTCCTTGAACATCTTGGTGACCAGCCGCTGGTAGGTTGCCCCTGCATTTTTGAGCTCGAAGGGCATGACCTTATAACAGTAAAATCCAACGGTGGTGATGAATGTTGTTTTGTTATGGTCTGGAGAGTACAAGGGGATCTGATGATACCCTGAGTATGTGTTCAGAAAACTCATTCTCTCGTGAGCTGCTGTGGCGTCCACTAGTTGATCGATTTTTGGAAGAGGGAAGCTGTCTTTAGGGCACGCCCCGTTAAGGGAAGTGAAGTCGATGCAGAATCTCCACTTCCCGTTGTTTTTTGGAACTACTACTGGGTTGGATAACCATTTGGGGAATTGGACCTCCTGTATGGATCCTGCATCCAGCAGTTTTTTAAATTCTTTTTCCACGACTTTTGCCTTCTCGGGTGCTGTTCGTCGTGCCTTCTGCGCGATTGGTTTGAAGGTGGGATCGACGTACAACTGATGACAAACCATACTAGGATCAATTCCTGGTAACTCGTATGGTTCCCATGCGAAGACGTCTGCATTGGTTCTTAGCAGAATCATCAATTCCTTCTTTTCCTTATCTGTGAGAGAAGCTCCGATCAAGAAGATTCTGCTATCGTCGCTATCTCCAGCTGTGACTTCCTCCAAGTCCTCGACGACCCGTTCGTAGGGGAGGAGCCTGGTCTCCTCTACTCCGAAACTTCCATATTTTAATTGTTATTTCGAAGGTATCAGACCTTCTTGTTCTTCAACTTTCTCACTGGGCTTGTCGGCCTTTTTCTCCGGTCTTGGGCGGATGGCTGCTATGAAGCATCTTCTTGCCATCGCTTGATCGCTATGGATCTCCATTACTCCTCGCTCGATCACATACTTGAATCTCTGATGGTAGGTCGAGGAGACTACCTTCATTGCGTGTAGCCACCCTCTGCCGAGGATAACCTGGTATAGCGAGTCAATGTCGACCACCAGAAACTCGATCATTTTGGAAACATTTCTTGCCCTTACCGGCAGCACGATCTTTCCCAAGGGCATAGTCACCTTTCCAACGAAGCCAACCAAAGGGACAGTAGCTTCCTTCAGGTCGGCGATGCTTAATTTCAATTTTCTGAACAGGTCGAGGTACATTACCTCGGATGAGCTTCCTTGGTCGACGAGCAACTTGTCGACGTCATAGTTTGCTATCCTAAGAGTAATGATCAAAGCATCATGATGTGGGGTTCTCACTCCCACCAGATCTTCATCTGTAAATACGATATGCTTACGATAGTCGACGTCATCTGCTCGCCGACGCTTTCCTGACTATGTTTTTACTGGATCGATCTGAAAAGCTTGCATCACCGCTGTAAGCTTTTTTACCTCCATTCGAGCTGAATTTCTCAGAATTTTCTTCACGTCAGATGCCCCATGAATTACTGCGAATTCATGGCCGGCATGATCTTTAAGTACTTTTTCGGGCCTTGATCTTTATGGGCAGTAATTTCTTTGTCTTCTTTTCCATGAATTCGTTCAGATTCCCGGACTGAGCCAGTTCTTCTAGGTGGGACTTAAGAGCCTTGCAATGCTCGGTTTTATATCCTCCTTCTTTGTGGAAAGCGCATCTCAGCGCGTTGTTTCTCTTCAAGGGATGTCCTCCCATCTTTCTGGGCCACTTAATAAATGGCTCGTCTTTGATTTTTGCAAGAATTTTATAAATCGGTTCCCTGAAGACAGTGTTGCCCGCCTGAAATTCTTTTACCACATCATTGTTGCCTCCGTTCTTGGAGCTAATCTTGCCCCCATTCTTCCCTCCTTTCTTCTGGTTCTTAATTTTGTCATTGCCTTTGGCAGGGAGCTTCGCTCGACCATTTTCCCCTGTGCTAAGGCGGGTCACATCCTCCACCTTGGCATACTTCTTGATGAGGGCCATCAGGTCATCGATGGTTATGGCCTCTTTCTTGGTCAGGGATTGGTACAGATGGGAAGAACTGGGTAGCCCAATTTTGAAAGAGGCTACTGTCACTTGTTCCGAGCAGTCCTCGACCTCGTTGAATAACTCACAGTACCTCTTAGCGTAGTCTCGAAAACTCTCTTGAGGCGTCTTTTTCATTGTTAGTAAAGCATCCATCCTTTTGGGATGGGAGCTTCTAGTAATGAAGCGTTCTGTAAAGAGCTCGGCCAGGGACTTGAAGCTTCTGATGGACCTGTGGGGGAGCCTTTCGAACCATTTCTACGCCACGTCATGCAAGATCGAGGGAAAAATTCTGCACATCAGTGCGTCTTGATGGTTCCTGAGGGTCATGGTCTGCCTGTACTGCCTGGCGTGATCAATGGGATCAGTCTTACCATCATAGATCTTAAACCTTGGAATAGAAAACTTCTTGGGGGCTTCCTCTTCTTCTATTTCTCTCGAGAAAGGTGATTTCATCTGAGTTTTGAGAGCTCTCCTAGCGAGTTCTCAGATCGATCTGGTACCGCGATGCGCAGGGTGTTGGTCCATCTCCCTTCGGCCCAGACTTCGTATGTTCTCGTTGGTGCGAGTTGGGCTTCTGCGATTGCGAGCTAGTCGCAGTTGCTTGAGTAGGTCGTCCTTTGAGTCGTTTTCCTCAACATTCTGGGACTCGCGTTTAGGGCTCCTTCCTCGGCTGCGAGACTTGCTCGCCTGAGGGCTAGGAGTGCGATATGGACGTCTCCTGGTGCCACGATGGAGCTCTATCTCCATTCTTTCTAACCTTCTCTTAAGGCGAGCATTCTCAGCCTCGTGCCTGCGAGAAGACTCTCTTTGCTCTTAGAGCCTCGCCTCATAAGCATCAATCAACCTGGATATTTGTGTGGACCTTGCTGGTCCTTGGATTTCTTCTGAGGATGGCCTTTCTAGGCGAGCCCTCTGATCTGAACGTCGAACTTCATATCTGATCATGCGAGGGGCAGGTGGTTCTTGGATATCTCCTGCCTGAGGATCATTACTACTGTGACCAGACATTTCGAACTCCTTTTTTGGTGTGGGCTTCTTCAGGGAAGATAAACGCTTCCCACAGACGGCGCCAATTGTGGTGACAATAATTATTTAACACAAATAGATAAGAGAAGCGCAATCACCAAGCAAAATAAAGAAGACAAAATACCAATCACACAACAAGAGATGTACGCGGTTCAGCAAGAATGCCTACGTCCACGGTAGTGCAGTCAGTATTATTTCTATATACTCCAGGGAGCGATTACAGAGAATACAATGCGTGTCTTATGCCCTAGACTTAGGGTTTATTATATACACGTTTATTTTCAGGGAGTGGGGGTGTTGGACTCCCCCACGTTTTCCATCTTCTCCTGGAACACCTCTCAACGAGAACATGGGAGAAGACTTAGTCATATTCAAAATTAAGAAATGAGGGGTTTGGACTTTGGGCCCCTTTAACTGGGCTACTCGTCCAGGCCCGTCATTCTAATTTCGGGTGCACACACACACACACACACACACACACACACACATTATATATATATATATATATATATATATATATATATATATATATATATATATATATATATATATATCAAGGTTCTAAAAAACGCGAGGCGTGACCGAAGCGTAGAGGCCAAGCCTTAAGCCTTAGAAGCCTAGGCGGGCCTTGGCGTAAAAAGGCGTGAAAAGGCGTTTAGGCCTTTTTTTAATATATTTTAATATTTTTTTATTATAACAAGGCTAATAAAAAATACTGAAAATGGTACATACCCAATAAAAATAATACTGAAATGGTACATATCTGAAAAATATGTCCGTATATTTGCAATTAGGATGCCTTTTCCAAGTGCAGACCGGCGATCGTTTGGTGGAACGGCGATATCACCCTTTCTTTTAGAGAACAAACGAGCTGAACAACGAATTAGGTTTTGGAGTTTAAGCTGCGTTTTTTTTAGGGGTTAAATGGCTACCAAAACGGTGTCGTTTTGGCTAACAGTGTGTTTTTAAAAAAAAAAACGTCGCCTAAGGCGCGTTTAAACTTCAGAAAAACGCGTTTTTTTACGCCTTTTAAAAAAAAACGTTGACCAAAGTTGACCACGCCTTAGTTCACGCCTAGGCCCTAAACGAGGCGTATCCAAAAAGCCTTGCGCCTAGGCGCGTTTTTTAGAACACTGATATATATATATATATATATATATATATATATATATAGAAACCACTATGAAAATGTCCTCAAGGAAGAAAATAGGGATTTTTAAAAACAGCGAGTTAGGTCTCTTTTTTGTATATGAACCCGTATTCAATATTATAGCACCTTACATTTTCTTTTTCCTCCTGAAAAGGTTCACCACTTGAATGGATAGCTATAAGATGACTAAATCGTAAATGATGGAACAATTGTAATACTGTACGATATACTCCATCATTTATATTTTAACTTTTAATAATTATTAAATATTTTTGATATCTTAGAGATATGGCATTTGACGTTTCTATATTTACTCTATAAATACTTATTGTATATGTTGTGATTTTTTTTTTAAGAATGCTTAGTTCTGAATATACTAAGAGTCCGTTTAGTTGCACCTATTTGTCATGGCAAATCAGAGAAAATTGGCAAATATGAATTTTTTTGGCTTTTTTGGTAGCACAATTTGGCACGATATTATTTGTCAGTGTACAACACCCTTTATGCATAAGGTGTTGGCAAACTCTTCTTACCTATTTGTGTGAGAAATATTTGCTAACAAATTTGCTAACTTCTTAAAAACTGTTATAGAAAAAGGTTAATGTTTTAATATGTTGTAAAAACTATTTTTCATAAGTTATAAAAACTGTTTTAATGTTTTAAAAAAACAATTTTAAAACTGTTTTAAATAATTAAAAAAGTGTTTCGAATGATTAAAAAACTATTTTGTAATGTTTTAAAGATTGTTTTAATATTATAAAAAATTGTTAAGAAAATGTTTGACCAATTGTTTTATAAAAATAGTACGAAAACTGTTTTACACATTTTACAAGACTGCTTTGAATATGTTATGAAAACTATTTTAATGTTTATAAAAATAATTTTAAAAACTGTTTTTAATATTTAGAAAACTCTTTTGTAATATTTTTAAAACTGCTTTGAATATTACATAAAAATTGTTAAGAAAATATTTTACAAACCGTTTATAAAAATGTTATAAAAACCGTTTTAAACATTTTGCAAGACTGTTTTGAATAGGTTATAAAATTGTTTTAATGTTTTAAAAAACAATTTTAAAAACAATTTTAAATATTTAGGAAAGTTGTTTTCAATATTTAGAAAACTGTTTTGTAATGTTTTAAAAACTATTTTTAATATTATAAAAAATTGTTAAGAAAATGTTTTACAAATGTTTTTACAAATCGTATTATAAAAATATTGTAAAAAATGTTTTAAATATATTATAAAATCTGTTTTAAACTGTTTTGAATATATCACAGAGAATTTACTATTTTAAAAATGGGACATACTTAATGGCAAGTTGATGAATATTATTTTGAAATACACTTTAAAAATTGGTTACACACCAACTAGTCTATATAAAGAAGTTGTTAAATATAGAAGGAGAAATTTTATTCATTATCCATTGAGTAAATCTCAAAAGCTAGTTATCATCTCACAATAAATAATGAAAAAAATGTACTTTGCCAAAGAAAAAATTATTAAATTGAGTGAAGATGATCGACACATCATTGAATGTGGCATTAGCCACATCGAATTTGTGATTCAAATTCAACGCAACTTGATGAGGAAATTATTAAACACCTTGCATGTGCCCAATCTATAAGAGTCACTTAAAAGGACAATATCTTTTCATTTGTTTTTACTATATTTTCATGAGTTTTATTTCACTTGGGCCTAATTCTTTTCTCATTTTGGGTATGTTGTGAACTTAGTCTCATATTTTCATGAGTTTTATTTCACTTAGTCTCATCTGTTTTGTCCTTTCATTTCTAACTATCTTGCATATGGGATGGGTTATATTTATGGCCCATATCTTGAGGCCTTTGATTTATGGTTTTTTGAAGGGCTGTAGGAGGTGGGCACTCTCATCATCAAAATTTTATATGGGAGCTTGACAAATAAGTTTCGTTTACGTGAGATATTTTTTAATAGGTTTTATAATATTTTTTTCTCAATAGGTCCTATTTGTAAACATATAGTAAACAAATTTTATTTTTCATGAGACCTGATGGAGCAAAAGAAAGATGTTAGGACCTATTGAATTACAAACTTAGTAAACGGAACTAATTGATAAAAATCATTTATCTCTAATATATGAAAAATGGTAGGACGACACAAAAATCAAATATAAAGTGTGATGCAATTGATGTGGCACACCATCATTTGCTCGTGTTCGGACTTCACTAAGAGTGTAATCTTGTAGACTCCGGACAAGATTTAATGTGGGTGCGACACGTTAATCATTTCACACTTTTATATCGCGTTTTTGTATCGGTGTATCATTATTCTTAATATATATAGACCCTAAAAAGCATTATTTAAAAAGGGTTCACTATTTTACCCAACTGGAATTGGGTTGAATGATATTATATAAAGAGATAATTCTACCATATAAAATAAAGCCTAAGACAAATCGTTTCTTATCATCTCTGCATGTTCTTATACACAGATTGTTTAGGGCCTGTTTGGTTTGCAACTATAATTCTGTTTTCTTTGTTTAAATACAATTCTGATAAAAAATTTCGTTTGGCAACCTGTTTTTAAACACAGAATTATAATATTTCTGTGTTATAATCAAGTTTTTCAGAAAACAGGTTTATGGTGTTTTATAACTTCTGTTTTTTGTTTTTCAACTCAGAATTATTCATTCTTAATATTTTAATGCAGTTATACCTTAATATATAATATACATACATAGTACATTAATATGTGTGTAATTCTTATAAATAAAAAATATATATGTACATGTACACAAAATTACGTATGGAATAATATAAAGTTAAATAATATTATCAATAGATACATGATACTTATATATAGTTTTATACATGTATTATTAATGTATGGAATAATATAAAATATACATATAGTACATATGTATTAAAAAATATTATCAATTCATGTAAGTATATAATTTTATAGTGAATTATACATGCAATATATATATATATATATATATATATATATATATATATATATATATATATATATATAGTTAAACATCCCAACATACCTCGTTAAATTTATCTAAAAATACATGGTATTAAATATTAAATGTACGTGTATATATTTTATGTATGCATACATTCATGTATCATGTATGCTACATATTTATGTATATAATTTATGTATGTATGTATACATTCATGTATCATGTATGTTACATTTTTATGATGTATGATGTATGTATGTATGTATACATTCATGTATGATGTATGACGTATATATGTATACATTCATGTATCATGTATGTTACATTTTATGTATGTATGTATGTATGTATGTATACATTCATGTATCATGTATCCCATTCATGTATCATGTATGTTACATACATACATACACACATACATACATACATACATACATACATACATACATACAAACATACACACATACATACATACATACATACATACATACATACATACATATATGTTACATACATAAACAC
This sequence comes from Sambucus nigra, assembly GCA_949130495.1. Taxonomy (NCBI): domain Eukaryota; kingdom Viridiplantae; phylum Streptophyta; class Magnoliopsida; order Dipsacales; family Adoxaceae; genus Sambucus; species Sambucus nigra. Next base: position 1,243,015 of record CASBWL010000008.1, read on the forward strand.
ATGCATACATGCATACATAAAAATGTAACATATATACATACATACATAAAAATGTAACATAAATGTATACATACATAAATTATATACACGTACATTTAATATTTAATATCATGTATTTTTAGGTATATTTAATGAGGTACGTTGGGGAGTTTAACTATATATATATGTATGAAATATTTAATATCATATATGTATGAAAGTTTTATGTATGTTTATAATACCATATATGTATGAAAGTTTTATGTATGTTTATATATACATATATATATATACACACACACACACATATGTATGATATAAATATACATGTATGCCAATTTTGTCAAATTTTTAAAAAACTGTATTTAAAAACAAGTTTACCAAACGCACGGCAATAATTATAAACACAAAAACTAAATTTTAAAATTGTATTTAAAAGCAGCGTTTAAATCGAGTTTTTTGAATAGAGAACCAAACGGGCCCTTAGTATCCAATATTTGTTTTTTTACATTGTAGTTTGTTGGATATGTACTCTTGCTACATCTTCACACCACAAGTGAAAATAACGGTTTTTTCTATTTAGTTTTATTTATATATTTTTTAGTATTAAGGTCTCTCATCTCTTAACGAGTATCATACATAAACTTAACATGTGTATATTATAAAATTTTGTATATACATTATAGCATTCCATGTAAAAGTCATGATTTTTTTCAAAACATTTATAAAAAAAAATATTTATACTTAAATTTTTTTATAGAGAATTAAGGTCAAGTTCATGTTTCTTCATATATTTGAATTTCTAAGACAGTGATTTCCAGGTTTATAAATATAGTCCATGTAGTACAATAACATTTATTTGTGTGGTTCCTTTAAAGTTAGGAGTACACAAAACATGTAATTTCATTTGTTTTAGTTAAAGAGGTATTTATATATATACCCTTAGTCATACTCATTTAAAACTCATTCAAAAAATAAATACATAACCCCACCTCCACCCCACCCTATCCCACCAACCGGAATCCTCCTCGGAACGCCAAAATCATAATCGGAGACCATCGAAATTCTCGCCGAATTATTTCTCTCCTCGTTTCACTCTCACTTCGCCTATTTCTTTCATTTTTTTGGTTCGTGCCAGCGGCACCATTGCCAGCGCCGGAGAAGAAGGTTTTTCGAATGAAAAAATATAGTGTTCGTCGTAAAAACTGGAGTTTTCATTGAAAAAATAGAGGTTTTAGAGAAATAATAAATTTATCGATTTCGATTTTTTTGTCAAAAAATATCAAATATGGGTGTCGTTGGATAGATCTCGACGAGTAAATTTCAAATATATAAATTTTGTGAATTTTGGAATCGTAGATTTGACGTTATAGACTTTTAAAAAGAGATTATGTACTTTTAGGCCTTAAAATAATATTGATTATGGATATACGACAACAAACATTTCGCTTCCATTTTTAGTCCCTATTTTCAAATTAAAGGAACACGTGACATGCTGTGATTGATTGACGTTTTATGAATATGGGTCCGCACCAGCGGCTTTATTAAAAAATAGGGAATAAAACTATAAATAAAATGTTTGTTGTCCTATTTTCAAAATACATATTACAATATGTCCTAAATTTACAAAGACCCTTTTAAAAATTTGATAGTTTTTTTTGTATGAATTATTAAATAGCGCATTGGTCATTTTTAATGGTGTTTTTAGTACAGAAACTAAATTATAACATTATGTGGAGTGTCCTATTTTTATACACTTTGAATTAGATTGAACCTTTCCTCAAAACCCTCCAAAATTTATTATATATATTACTAAAAATCGGATATATATTAACGGAGAAGGACCTTGGTGTCCAAAAATTATATGGACCAGAGTAAAAATTACCAAACAAAGAATTAAGGAAAAAAAAAAGAAAAAACTTAGAATATGGGTTCATTACGTACAAAAATAGTGCACACGAGGAGAAATTGGGAATATAAGACACATTACTCCTATTAAATTCATTTATCATCCAAGCACTAATTTGAGATTCTTCCAAATACAAACTCGAATAAGCCTATCCTTATAAATTCTCTTTAGGTGAGAGTAGCATAAGGCTCTTCTCGTATGCTTGACGTTTTCAATTCTAAAAATAAAAGGGGAACCCTATTAAAGGGAGGGAGAAACAAAATTAAAAAGAACTGGTCCAGGATATGGAATCTGATTCCTACTGTTAAATTTGTCAATCTGGCTGAACTCTGAGTTGACTCACTATTTGTATTTAAATTTTTTTAGACTTAAGGGGGGAGTTACTGTGATGGAATATCAAATATGCCTAACTTCCCTTCATCCTTCAAAGAGTTTTTCTCAAAAATGCACTTTAATATTCTCCTAATGAATGTGTGTGTGCACGCGCGTATTAAAGTGCGGGATGCGGGTTAAATAACTATTAAAATATTTAGCGATAGAAAATACACAAATTTTTTAAATTTGCATTCACCCACTTTTTGGTTAAATTTTTTTGTTAAAATCGTTTATGGATGATCTCTCCCATATGGAAATTAGTTCCACAATAGTTGGTTGCGAATAATTTTTTTTATTATTTTAAAAAATCATTTCGTTTTTAAAGTAAAGTAACTTAGGCTTATATATACAGACCAATTTGTATTTTAAGAGTGCAGACTGGACATGTGTCACCTGATGGTGAGCCTAGAAATTATAGGCTAAATTATAGACACACCCTTTTTCTTTTCTGGACCTACCGTCAAGTGACATATGTCTGGTTCGCACTCTTAAAATGTGGACTGACCAGCACAAGAGCAGTAATATATATATATATATATATATATATATATATAGAGAGAGAGAGAGAGAGAGAGAGAGGGGGGGGGAGAAGACTCTTATACATCACACTCCATACATCACACCTGGTTCTAAGCGCTAATAAACCCTTTTTCTCAAATTATTAATTTTCTTATTTAAATTGACATTTCAGTCAACACATATTTAAAAAGTTAAGTCAAAATGCATTTTACAGGTATTTTTAAAAAATTCACGAAATTCTGCGGGGGCATACCCTTATAAATAAGGTATTTTCAAAAAATTTTGTTGGATTTTTAAAAAATAGTTAAAAATTATATTTTTGACCTAATTTTTTAAACATATGTTGATTGGAATGTTATCTTAATGGGGTAAAATAAAAATTTGAAAAAAAGTTTCTTATGGCTTAGAATTATGTATGATGTAGGAAGCAAGGTGTATAGAAATCTCTCTCTCTCTCTCTCTCTCTCTCTCTCTCTCTGTGTGTATGTATATATATATACATTTGTGCGCGCGCATCAAAAATCATTTGCTATCTCAAATGGCAAATTTTAGCTAAATATCTTTGTCCGAATAACAAAATTCAAAGTCCAGTAAATAAATTTTAAACACGCGCAATTTAAAAAAAGTACTTACAGTGACATTATTTTTATTTATAAAAAAACTCATCCTTCAAACTACACACACGCACGCGCACATAATCTTTTCGTCAATGTGGAGGATCTTTCGCCTCACATAGTTTTTCCAATTGTTTTAAGGAATGTTACGAAATAAATTTTCATTTTAGAAGTCAATATCAATTTTACACTTAACATTTTCGCGAAAGTTGAAATAACATAAATAATTAGTTGTTTAATTAAATGCACTTAATAAATAATTGCAGATTTTTAACATAAAATCATCTAATTGGATACTCTTCCACATCATTAATAATTATTTGTTCACGAAAGTGTTGACATTGAACAACTAATGGTACTTTTGGGTTAGAAGTTTATTTCTAGATAAAATTAAAAAACTAAAAGACAATGGTATAAATTTAAATTGATCCCAAACTATCAAATTTATTTAGTAATTTTCCGAAATTTATTTATTTTCTATAAAATAAACTCCTCGTTTGGTTTGAGTTTTTGTCCTTCCAGATAATCTAGGATGGTAAATTCAAATACATATTATCATAATCCAGCCTAAAGTTAACTCTAAGGATTGGTTGGGTGATAATCAACCAGGATTAAGGGGCTTTCACCCGAAGTCCTGAGTTCGATTCATGTTACAAGCTAAACCTTAGTGGCACATAGACACCTTTCATATAAACAAATGATAATAATAATTCATTCACGAGTTGAAATACAAGATTATCAATTCATTCTTAGAACTTAAACTTTATTTGTGACATTGCCAATTTTGAATATCATGAAAAAAACACAAGTCAAACGATCATGTAGATTTGTCTTTTTGTGCTTCTCGAGAATCTAAAGACAACAAATCTACATAGAAAATTTAATGACCCAATCAAGAGTTGAAAATATAATGAGGAATTTAGGCTGGCTCAGTATTTCGACCCTTTTTTTGTGACTCGGTGTAATGTTAAAATTGCATTGATAGGTACTTAGAGTCCAATGCTTATCGTGTAAAACGCATACCAACGTAATTTTGGCATGTCAACGAGTCACAAAAAATGTGTCGGAATCCTGAGTAAATCTAAGGTTACTAAAAACAGTATTATGAATTTATTCTAAAACTTAAAAGTTTATACGTGAATTTACTAATCCAAATTTCACAAAAGAAAAGAAATTTTCAATCAAACTAACAATAAGGACTTGGTTGGTTGCCCAAATTTTTTAATTATCTAAATCGATTAATTGTAAATTGCAAATGAGTGAATTTGAAATAAGTTTATGTGATGCTTGGTTACTTGAAATTCAAGTTAAAATTTAATCATAAAGTAGTTTAATATATATATATATATATATATATATATATATATATATATATATATATATATATATATATATATAGAGAGAGAGAGAGAGAGAGAGAGAGAGAGAGAGAGAGAGAGAGAGAGTCTGGCTCCTATGCAGATTTTTCTATGCGGATAGAATGCGGATTAGCTAACGTCCAAATGAGTCTTAGGATTGCGTTTGTCTTTTATGGACCGCCTAGGGACCACCTTATTTTTCTTAGGTTTCTGGGAATATGAATTTCTTCCCCAATGATTTCTAAGGTCTTTTAAGCTTATTTTAACGCCTAATTAATCTGGAAGTCTAAGTGTAGAAGTTTCAGGGCTACTGCTACTTCTCAAGCTTCTTCCGTCACTATCGTACTGGAGTTCTGAATAGGGAGGATTATCTAGATAAATAGTTTCTTCAGGAAGTCTAGAAATTGCAAGAGGTTTTGATGGAAAATATTCTAGTCTAAAATACCTTATACGGTATTGTGGTTTTATCAGTCTAGTTTCTTTATATATCTAATTAACAATATCAATTATATTGTCTTCTATAAATTTGTCTAAATCGTTATCTCCGTAGGATGACAAAAATTTACGGTATGTTCTAGGGGCAGCTGTTTCTACGTTTTTAAGGAGAGGGCGGATTCCTCCGGTTCTAATTAAAATAGCTTTTGTTTCAGCTAATCTTTTACGTCTAATATATTTTAATACATCTATACTATCTTCAAGTATTCTAGTGTATTCTTGATATTTTTCCGGTCCTGAAAGTTCTTCTGCGAATTCTTCAGTTCTTATCTTTTGTCTAAGGAAATCTCGGATCCCAGTTCTAATTATTTATATTCTAGGTACTTCACGTACTAACCACTCAATAACCCGGTCTATATATTTGAAAGTACCACCTGCGTATGTTAAAGCAGTTTCTATAAGTTCTTTATCTTTAGGGTCTTTAAGAGTCCAATCTTGGATTTCTCTAGTTAAGTCTAAATTTGTTTGATTAACAAATGCTAAAAAGTCTTCAGTGATTTGTAGGCTCATTAAAGTTTCTTTAAAACAATAATATATAAAATAGCTAAGGGTTTGGTTCGAGTTATACCTTCCTTCTGGTATGCAATATCTTTATCTTCCTTCCTTCTTCTCTTCAGCCTTGCTACTATTCTTCTCCGATCTCGGCCTCCTACAACTCTCTCTTTATGTGTTGTACCTGAATCCATTATTTTGGCGTTGAACCCGTTTCCTTCCTGTACGCCTTCACGCCTAACGCCCACCTGGCTAACGGCTCACAACAAATTGGCACCTGACGGTGGTTCACCAGTATAACACCTTTTATGCTACACTAGAGGTTCCACACAAGAATCCTTTATGAATAGAAAGTTGGAGACAATTTGGAAAATAATAACTCAACATAAGAGATTTCTAGAAAAGAAAATACTTTTATTGCATTACATAAGTAAATACAACTCTCCCCTCTCCCCTAACTATGAGAGGTTTACTCACTCATGTATATATTACTAACTACAAGTTTACACACTCTTTCTAACTTCTAAACTTCGATATCTGAAATCAAACTGGACGCTCCCTTTTATAGCGTAAGGGCATTACAAACGACTGGTAACCGGCTACCAAAAGCGATCCAGTTAAAGAGATACAAATTATTAAAGTCTTATACTCTTTGCTTTATATAAAGTAAATATGTCGTCTAATAATAATTCTAACCTAACGTCTTTGTGAGGGTCTTTTTATTCTTTATGAAAATAAGCTTTCTAGGGGCCGTGTGGGGCATGTCTGAGCTGTCCTCTTCTTCATATTGCAAGGGAATCTAAATGGATTCTTCGGTCTTTAATAATTCGTTGAGTAGGGTGGGCCCCTTCTCTTTTCTATCTTCGTCTTTTTCTATTTTGTCTTTCTCTCCGTCTAGTAGAGCATTATTGTTGAAGAATTCATCAACGAGGCCTACCACTCTAAGGCTGGCTGGCAAAGAAATCTCCACCATTTCTTTAGATTCTTTCTTAACTCTTTCATTAAACGACTTATCAGCATGGATAATGAGGTATTCTTTATGGTATGCGGTATACCATCTGTATTCACCTATTAACAGTTCCATGATCTGTACCATCTTCATAGCCTGGGCAATCTGGAGTTTGGACTTATTAACAATTAAATCTTTAGTCTCTATTTTAGATAAAATCTCAACGTCTTCAAATATATAATTGGAAAATCTAACAAGTCTAAATTCCTCAACTCTTATTCCTTTACAGGAACTTGGAGCAATCTGACAGATTCTAGCAAATAGGGGAAGAAAGTCCTCTACTTTCTTAACATACTCATGGACTATTTTTCCAAGAGAAATAGAGTCTTCTATAGTCTCAATTTGGATGAGTTCAGTGAACCCATAGTCTGCTAAGGTTATCTGGGCCATCTCTGCTTTCCCAAATAGATAAATCTTTAGAACGTCTTTAAAGAAACCTTTCATGATTAAGGTATCTCAATTAGTCTCAGATAATAACATATTGAAATGTTCAATAATGCTATTAGCGTCTTTCTGATAGTCTTCTGATATTGGAAGATTAATATGACTAAAAGGTATAACAATCTTAGTCTTATAAGTCTTTTTCTGATAATAAAAATTATCAGCAGGTCTAGTTTTAGAGGTTTCTCCAAGAGTCTGAGCATAATTATGTGTTTGTGGTCTGGGCATAGCAATACCACTGAGTTGGGTCACTGCAAGTTTTTGAGTCCTCATGAATCTGACAATGGCTACCAAATTTTGTTTGAACTCTATCCAAAGTCTATTATTCACATTCCACCATATAACGTCTATAAGAGTGTTTTCATCATCTAAAAATTCTCGTCTAAATTTTATCAAGTCCGGGTATCTTTGATCGGGTCTATATTGGGGGAAATACATTTTTCCCAATGAATCTATTTTGAGAAATAATCTCATATCTAGATTTTCGAAGAGGAACTAAGATATCATCAAAGTTCTCTAGAATTGGTCCTAAAAATGATTGTAATTGTTTTCTATCTTTGAGTTGAGCTGGAAACTCAAAAATCTTTTTAGTTATGCGTTATGCTAAGGATAATTTTTCTTTGTTTATATGCATTCCCACAAAATCTATCTCGGTCTGAAATAATTGTATTTTCCCTTCGAAAATAACAATACCATATTTTTCTAATTCTAAAATAATCTTTTTAAGATGGTCTACATGCTCTGTCTCAGTCTTACTAGCTACAAGAATGTCATCTATGTAAACAAGACAAAATTCTGAATTAGGTCTAAATATATTATCCATTCTTCTTTGGAATACTTGAGGAGCATTCAAGTATCCAAATGGCATTACTAGCATTCATATTTTCCTTAGAGCACACTAAAGGTTGTCCAAGTAATACTATCTGGATGCATCTTGATTTTCCAAAAGCCTAATTTGCAATCAAACTTACTGAATATAATTCTATCTTCAATCACATTGATTAAATTATTCTTGTCTGGTATCTTATAAGAATAAAATTCACAATTCTTATTTAATTGTCTATAATCTATAACCATACGTCTTTTTCCTCTTTTACGTTCAGATTCATTTTGACCATAGAAGGAAAGGCTATTATGTCTACTTTTACTTTCTCTAATAATGCCTAATTTAAGAATTTCATCTATGTCTTTCTTGAATTCTTCCCTATCTTCTTGTGAGTATCCTTTCTTATAGGTTCCACCATTAATAGCGGCGTCTAGGTTAATAGCGATAATTTCATAATAACTTTGGTCTTTATCCCACTTAGCGATGGGATTTTCTCCTAAAGTAGGCTCTGCTAGTTGCCTAATCTTTTTTATTTTCTACTTCTATATCCATTTTCTTCTATTTGGATATAACTTGAACCTCTAATAAGGTGTTTAGGGCTTGATCTAAAATGTCTTGTTGTATAAGCACTATTTTCTTATAACAGTTTTGGTGTGGACACTTACATTCTTTTTGTAAGGACTTAGTAATTTTTAAGGCTTCTTGTTTGGTTGTAGGTCTGGTTCCACTATGCTCAGCTGAAGAACTCTGATGTTTTATGGGTCTATAATTGGGTTTGACCTGCATAAGCTCAAAGGCAGTCTTGTGATCTATTAGAGGGGCTTTAATATTAAATTCCTCTTTATCACTAATTAATATCTTATCGTTATACTGATTATAAAGATGATATTTACTAATGAAGTCTTGTCCTAAAATAACGTTTCCTGTGAAACTAGGATGAGGATCCATTATCCAAAATCGATGATTAATGGTTTTGTTGGTCTGATTTCTTAATTTAAAATAAATAGGAATAGTCTGGAAATATATGGTAAATGGATCTCCATTATCCACTTTACTATAGATTTCTTGAGTACTTTCTAAAAAATAGTCTTCAGAGAAGGCATTAGCCTTGCAAATACTCTGAGAGCATCCTGTATCTATAAAAGTTGAAGGTCTTTGAGGATAGTCTTTGTGTTGAATGAATAATTCTATAAAACAAGCATGTGATTTAGTAGAAATTCTTAAATTGTTCTTTTCTAAAATAGATATTCCTTTCGGAGGTTTATTTATAAAATCAAAGGGTATTAGGTCTTCTGAACTACTATCAGAATGGTATCCTTCTAAATCATAGGAAATTCCCTTTCCTTTGAAGTCTTCATTTTCTTGCAATCTTTTGGCTATATTTCTATCAATGTCTTGATAATAAATTTTAATATCTAAGTCTATTTGAGCGTCATACTGGCTAGTATAAATTTCTTCAAATCTAGTTCTCGAATAAGTTTAATGGTAGTGTAATTGACAAATAACACAAACCATAAATAATTCTGTTTGTATAGTCTCAAAGCATTCTACACATCTAAAGTCTTTCTTGCTACATTTTATTTCAAATGTGCAATAATGTCTTTCATCAAAGTAACATATAGGTATATATACCAAGCTTCTTCAAAGTCTATATATTCGTCATCTAAATCGTCTTGATTAACTTGCATTATATATAAATCGAAAGTATCCTGAGAGTCTTCATACTCATAAGTATCACTATTATAGTCTTTCGTGTCACTATTTGTATATGCACTATAGATACTAGTATTGCCATCGTCTTCTATGTCTGATATTTCTATAGCATATAGGATATTTAACTCTTCTTGATATGTATAGTCTAATATTGTATTAATAATCTTAATACCTTCTTTATCTTTCTTATTAGGGCAGTCTTTAGCAAAGTGTCCTTCTTTGCCGCAAGTCCAACATTCTTTGATGGCATTCTTAAATTGAGCTACATCTTTTTCTTTCCTATAATTAGGAACCTTCTTGTACTTACTAGTATTTTTCTTGAAATATCTTCTTTGGTTAAATCTATTTTTCTTAGTCTTAGAGTTCTTTTCTCTAAAGGTAGTAGATGGTCTAAATATATACTTCTTCGGAAACCCTAAAGGTCTAGTCTTAAACTTCCTATGTTTCCATTATAATTTCTTTTTGAATTTCTTAGACTCACTTTCGCATCCCCATTGTCTCTTTCGTTTTTTATTGGAGGGATCTTCTTGAATGTTTCTTCTATTAACTTTCCTTGAGTTATATCATGTCTCTTATATATGATATAGTCTTTGGCAAAATTGATTCTTTCACCAAGGGAGTTATTCTTAACTCCATCCACTCCTCGCCAATTCCTATATTCATTAATTAGGATTTATCCTATGGCTGGTATCTTCCTAAAGAATTCATCTTTTAAGGTCTCTCCAAATTCTTTAATTTGGTAATATAGTTGTTCATAATTATTGCTATATTCATTTATCTTATCTAGTTTGCAAATGCTAAGGAGGGCTAACTTAGTTTTTGCTAGGTCTTGTTCATTGATTTGAGCTAGATGTCCAGCTCCAATGAATTCTGATGTGAACAATCGAATATATTCTTCAATTGATCTTTCTTCTAATTTTTCTTTCATCTTCTCAATCTTAGCTAAGGAGTCTTCATCTATAGCCTTTCTTAAACTATCTAAATAATCTTTTGCAATACCTCTAATGGATTGCTTAGCGTATTATTTACATGAACTTGCATCCCATTGCTCATTAGATGCAAAACACATGTTCATCTAATTACGCCATTCATCTAAGGCCTTCTTCCTATCTTGAATATTATCTAGGTTAAGGTATATACCTACTGGATTTGTGGCTTGACTTTCCATGGTCTTAACATGAGTAAAACTCTTGTCTCTAGTTGGAAAGTCTTTTATATAGTCAGGTTTAGTCTTAACTAAAGTGTTTGAGTATATAGGAATATTTATTCCTATTGGTTTACTAAAAAGTCTAGGAGCATGTTCTAACCTACTACTTCTTCCTATCTCTTGTTTATTAGGTTCTACTTGTGTAGATGACATTAGTCTTTCTTCTCCTTCTTCTATTAGTCATAAGTTTCTAAGGAGTTCCTTAGTATTCTTAGATTCTTTTAATTTTAATATACGGTCTTAAGCTATGATATTAAATATTTCTCTTTCTTGAAATTTAACCAAATGACTTTTCTTAAGGTGATCTTTAAATGTCTTCATATCCAATTCTGAGGGTTCATGTCCAAAGTTTTGGATCCTATCTTTTTCTTTAATTAAGTCTTTTTGTTCAAATGATATTCTAGGTCTAATTACTGGGGCTTATCTTAGTAAACTATAACTAGTCTTACTACTATATTCTCCCTCTAAAGGATCATTGATTATGGCTTCTTCCATATTCCTAAATTTAATTTCTTCGGTCTGGATATTCTTATTAACAATCTTAGGAGGACCAAACTGGATGGTAACATTTCCAGTGGTATCGTCTTGATTAATAAACAAAGGTTTATTTTGTATAGTCTTAGTTTCTTAAAATTCTGGCAGTTGCGAGAGGTCTTCGCTTTTTTTTTCATAGGTCCAGTATTTCTAATACTGTAAGTATGATTATAGTCTGAAACATTGGATCTAACTAAGATTTCTTCATTAAGTCTACCGCTAGGAATTTCCGATTGCATTCCTTTATTAGGAAATTGGGAGAACTTCACATAGCTTTGGAATTCTATATTTATATTAGCGTCTCGGATAATATAGTCTTCATAGTCACTAGCATATAAGATTAACTTAAAATTTATGGTTGTGTCTATGATTACTGTAAATGCCGAAATGACATTAAAGTATCCTATGTTGTCTAACATTTCCAATTGGGCTATCCCAATAAGGCTTTTCTGAAAACCTTTCCATCTTTTATCTACTAAACAACATAATATGTTGATATTATTCTGAGGTCTATGTAATCCTTGTATTCTTACTTGAAAGAGTCCAAAGGTTAGGAATTGGAACTTCCTATCAGTTCCTCTAGATCTAAGCCATTCTGAGTCAAATACTTGGAGCTCAGTATGAGATTTGTCTAACACATGATTCCTACAATGGTATGCCATGTTATAATTAGGAGTCTTAAGAGTGGAACCTTCTTTAAACAAGTCCATGTATCTAACGGCTCGAACTTGTCCATTATGAATGGAATCTTCAACAATCTTCCATTCAACTTCACCCCATTCTTTCCATTGGAGAGGATTGGTGAAATTTCTTTCCGTCCACCATGTTCTAACATTGGAGGATGAATCCTTAAGTCTTTGGAGCATACAATTACTCTATCCAATATTTAGGATAGAGCTAGCTATCTTAATAGTCTTGTCTAGTCCATCATTTATGATTCTTCTTCCTATGGTATTCCTTTCTCTAGTTTCTATAGGAGGGGGTTCTCTAAATTTACAAGTGGTTACCTATTTTGTTCAAGTCTTTTTTCAATTCTTTCTAAGAAATCTGAATAATCTTTTTTTCTTTTTATCTCACTAAGGATTTCTTCTTTAAAATTCTTATTCTCTTTCACTACAAGAAAAATGGTCATTTATGTCAGTCAAAAACTGACATAAATGACCATTTATGTCAGTTTTAAAAATTTTCAAAACTGACATATAAAGCCCTGACATAAATGTTCATAAAACTGACATAAATAAGTTCACATTTATCTCAATTTTTAAGAACACACATAAAAACTACGACATTCAACATGTTTTAATCACTTTTTCATAAAAAAATGACATAAATAAAATCACATTTATGTCAATTTTAAAAATTTTATGAGAGTTTTTTCAAAACTGACATAAATGTTAATATAAAAAATTTAAAAAAAAACCATTAATCCATCAATAGACAACTATTATTTGATGTTAAATCAACCATTGCAAATAGATAATAACCAAGGTCATAAATATCACTAACTTATATACATCAAGATATTTAGAATCAAATTGATGTTAAGCTACATCATATCCAAAAACTACCTATCCAAAAACTACATATCCAAAAACTAACTAACGTCTACTTATCTATGTGATAATATCCTAAAAATAGTGATGATACATCACAATATCCAAAAACTAGCATTTCGAATTACATCATAAGAATCACAATCCAAAATAGGACGTTGTCGAACGTAATACTCGATCAAATTTGTTCTCGACGCTATCCAACCCAGAATGAGTAACCCTGCAATCAAATATAATCAACATAGTTTTCATCAAAACACAGTCATCTCAACACATTGTCATTACAACGTAACAAAATACAATTACTCGGAAATACCTAATATATATAATCCGTAATGAACTCAATGAACTCCATTTGAACTTCATTTAGCTCATTCAACGTGTAGGTCACTTTACTGGACAATCTTCTCATCTAAAAAATTGAAGATAGAATTAAATTTATTATTACGGTATATAATAGTTAATAACTAAACAATATTTTATATAATAGGACAAAAAGAGAACATTGGTAACATACCTTTATTTCAAAAGGTATGGAAGGATCCTCCATGAAGTACTTCATGAACTTCAACACAAAATATCCGCAATAAAGAGTACCATTTCCTTGCATTGGGCACTAGTCAACACAAAACATTACTAGTGAACAAATAATAAAGAGTACAAGTCTAAAATATTTTTTATACAACACAAACAAGTGTAAAAACTATAATAATTTTGGGCAGAATTTCCTCTCTTTATAGGACTATCCACCCTATTCAAAAAATATTAAATACTCCAACAACAAAACTAATAGTTCATAACAACTCATGGGCTCAATGAGAGTTATTTCATTTAAAATCTGTCACGCCAATGTGAAGAGAAAAGCTGAAATTGAATCTCCTTGTATCAATCCTATTAGAGATCCAATCTCTTATCTAGGCCTGCATTCACAAAAAATCAGATATTTGGCCAACTAAAAACTGTCAAGTGCACCTCATCCATCTAGCTGAAAATCATTGTACTCAAAAACTAAATTTCAAAATTTCAAATTCACATGGCCATGCCAACTACCTCATTCTCTATGATAGCAAAATTGAACATTCGTCTATTCCTTACAAAAAAAACTCTTGGATCTTTGATATTGTGTCATTAAAGACTAATCGATGGGCCTTTTGACAAAACCTTTAATTGAAAAGAGTCGTGGTTCCGGACCAGGGATGTTATATATATATATATATAGCAGCAGCAGTATAGTATATATATATATATATATATATAGCAATATAGTATATAGCAGTACATCAGCAGTATATATATATATATATGCTATATATATCAGTATATATATAGCAGTATAGTATATAACAGCACAGCAGCAGTATATATACTGCTATATATATATATATATATATATATATATATATATATATATATATATATATATATATATATATATATATATATATATATATATATATATATATATATATATAGCAGTAGTGTCATGATACAGTAGTGTCATGATACTGCTATATACATATATATAGCAGCAGTATATATATATAGCAGTAGCTATATCTTATTATGTATACGTACGTAGTTGGAGTGCTGAGAATGCTCAAAAGTTTCAATCCGGTAAAGACTATGGCATAACCTTGTTTTTTAATTCTATATAATTTTCTTTTTATTTCCATTTGTGTTGAATCATGAGAAGACCGACCGAGAGTTATTTCACATGTTATCTCGTGCTTACCTCAACGTCTGCCCAACTGAAACCATCCACCGCCCATTTAACTTGGTCGCATGTGGTTGTTAATTTTTGGAGTACCATATCGACTTCTGTTGTATTCACATTTATCATAGATGCAAGGTACGTTACAACACCGCCCACATCAAAGATTTACAGGCATCGCCAGAGGATATGCTGTCGTTCATTTAGTTGAAAAACTACCCTCAAGACTGAGAATATATTCTGGATATGATTTTTTCCATGTTCAATGTACCACCTATTTGTAGATCCAATTTTTGGAGAGAGACATGGAAGAGGCATGGAAAACCCTGGACTCCTCAACTTTTTGTAGCTAACATGTGCTATTTAATGTAACTGTTCATTTGTGTCACCTTACCTCCACCAATAAACCATTTATTTGTGTTTTTAATCTCTTTTTATTTGATGGACTAACTTCAATTTCCAATTCACAAGAGAATTTTAATAACCCAAGACTTCTTGTCTCCCGAACAAAAATACTATTCTGCAACAACATATTTCCCATGAGATAGTTAAGAAATAAACATAAACGTAATATTATGTTCCCTATTAAATGTTCTTGTTGCTCCAAATCTGTAAACAAACACAACCAATTACACATTCTGTGATTTTCTAAATCTGTAAACGTAATATTATTTTTCTTTTTGTTTCCGTTCATTTTGTGATTTTCTAAATAAAATTTTCTTATCCAACCTAATCCAAGTCCACAAGTACTGATCATCCATCCTCATAGAATTCAAATAAAAATAAAAAGAAAATTATATAGAATTAAAAAACAAGGTTATGCCATAGTTGCAGTATATATATATATATATCTTATTATATATACGTATGTAGACGGAGACATTGGACGGTGTATAGGCAAAGACTCACTTCTCCCATGGATCCGGTAAGTACAAAAACCAAACATAAGGTATCAGTCATTGATAAACACTTACATCCTAAATCAATATCGAGTCCAGGACAAGGAATCTCACTGAAAAACTGCTTCATAAACCAAGGGTGATCTTGGGGAGAGAGGGAGATGTTGTTACCTTCAGGTGTATTATGCAGAATTATGCGATATGGTTGAAGGGAATTCAACTTCAACATGTCTCCGAAAATCATGTGTACGAATACTAACTAGATGGGAATGTGATGACGAAGCAAAGTATGAAGAGTTATTCGAAACTAAGGAGGAACATAGCAGGCTACTATGTAAGCTCTGCGGATGATCATTCCCATATGGCTGAAATTGGTATGCCCTTTACGGTATGCAGCAGCTGGATATATGTATTCTCAGAAATTTCTTCACTATGTCTAGCTAGAGAATTAACTAGGGATTTGGCAACATTTGTAATATAGTCTTTTACTTCATTATCTTTTTCTTGTTGTTGCATAGATCTAACTTCTATAGATTCTACAGTTCTTTCTATTTTATCTAAACGAGTTAGAATAAAAAGAGAATCTATTTCTACTTGGGAAGGTTTATTATATACGGCCTTAATTCCCTTTATAATTTCTTTATATTTTTTTTCTACTTGGACCATGTCTAGTCTAAGTTCATTAATAATACTATCCATTTTGGATAGGTTATGGCTTTCCATATTATTAAGATAATTTGCTAAATTTTATTGGAACTAAACAAAGTCTGTGTAGAAGGTGGTTAATCCTTCTGTCTTAGCTTTTAAATCTAAATGCAAGTCTTTAACAAAGCTACTGTTATAGTCTTGGGTAGCTGCTATGGATGTAGAAATTAAATTTAATCTTTCTAATATGAGTCTAGTTGCTTTTGCAGCGTTGGGAATCTCATTTTCATTTATGTTATAATAAAATCTATCATCGTTTATCTTTTCTAAAATTCTTTGATAAAAGTCTAATATGATCTGAATAGAGAGGTCTCTTGATACCTCATTTCAGTCTGATCTAACTATCTCCATTAGGAAGATAACTATCTTATCTACGGATAAGCTTAGCTTGTTCTTTAGTAAGTTTAATTAACTCACTGTCTTGATTTTTAATAAAAGTTTTAATTTCTAAAATGACTTTGTTAAGGACTTCTATATGATTAGTCGTAATATTTATTTCTTGTAAAACATGAACTAGGTCTATTTGGATTTTGTTATCTATTTCTAGTAATTTTTTAGAGATATTTTTTATCTCTGTTTATAGGATTTGAGTGTCTTTTATTAATTGTCTTAATATAAGGAGTATACACTTATTTTGACCTAATATGCTATTAGTAGTACTAACAGTGACTTGTCTACTGTCTGCGTGTTTAGCTGGGATAAGTTCAACGTGTGAACAACCGTCTGTATGTGTGGTTAAACAACCTTCTGAGTCTAAATCAGTTATGGGTATAGGTTGGTAGTCTGAGTTGGTTCCAAAAATATCTTTGTAAATGCGAGGGATAAATCCCAAGGGCATTAAAGTCTTTATAAGTCTAAAAGGAGCGTCTTATTGCTCTGATACCAGAATTAGAATTTTGGTCGAAATTTGGTGAGTTTCTAAAGCCTTTAAGGTCTTGATACCAATTTGGGTCTAAACTATAAATCTTTTAAATATAAAGTCTTAAAGTAAGGTTTTGATATAAGACAAGAGGGGGACCATCTAGAAAAAATAGTAACGTGTCTTAGAGACCACGGGGGGACCACGTGAGGCAAAGGACAAAGTTCGCACCGGGTTCGCACGATTTGATCCGCACCAGAGAATATATATATATATATATATATATATATATATATATATATATATATATATATATATATATATATATAGAGAGAGAGAGAGAGAGAGAGAGAGAGAGAGGGGTAGCGATGATCATTTGTGAAATGCTCCTATATCAAATGAATGCATTTCATATTTTCTGTGAAATGCTTACATTTCATATTTTACGTATAAACTAAAATGGATTAATTAATTAATTAATCATTTCATTAATAAATCAAACATTATTAAAAAAACTAATTTATAAATAAAATAATTTATAATAGTGACACAACCAAATTTCACTTAAATGAATTCAAATCCTATATGGTTTCATCATCCATTCACATCAACGTCTTTGTATACACAATGATGATAAGATTTGCGCCATCCTATCCATTTTATGAACAATCTTACTAAGTATCGAATGTGTACATACATAGATATCTATGTGTGTCCCACAAAAATTCACCGCCAAAGGAATATATTCATTGCTACGAATAAATTCTTTAAAGCGGATAAAGATGCTTGAAATTCAAGCAAACATGGCACTAAATCTAAGCCAGCATACTTTATTTTCCATTGCGTTATATATAGTTTTATAGAAACATAATTAATTATAAATGAACTAAAGGTTAAACCTTAGCTTTTGCTGCATGCTTTCAAAATGGGACAGCTAATCCAACACTGTACCAGTAATGGACAGAGAGGTCATAGGTGACAATAATATATAATACAATAATTTCAATTATGTTTCTTTTAACTCATTAGTAAGTAAAATTCACTAATTAGGAGTACATATCACGTTATTTAATTTTTCAAGATTGATACAATTTTATTAACGTGATGACATGCTATTAAGGATCAAATATCAAAAAGTCTCTCAACATTTTTAAATACACATTTAGTTCAAATTTTTTATTTTATTTCAAAAAGTTCCTCAAACACTGATTTAATTAATATTCCTTTATTTTTAAAGATCCGTATTGACTTTTTGGATCAAAATAAAATGACTTGAACTAAATATATATTAAAAAATATTCGAAGGACTATTTAATATATTCTCCTTTAATTAATCAATTAGTGTACGAGGTACTTGGTAACAAAATTTGCGTGCCACTTCAAATGATTGTAAAGGGAATCGTTGTATTAGTTACAATGTTGTAATAAACTTTTTTATCTTATAATAATTCATAATATAAAAGAATCTAGGGTCCAATTTTTGTGTCGTATGAATGGTTGAAAATAAGAAAAATGCTTTGGAACATTAAAATGAGAAATGGGGTATTAATGCATATATAGGGTTTGAAGGTAAAAGAAGTTTGAAATGTTTGGGAGAAGAATCTTTCTTTGATTGTCAAAGAGGAAAGCATTTATTCCCCTTTGGAGTTGGCTGAATGGCATAATTTTTCCTTCTTTAGATATTTGTGTTCTCCTGTGCATGGAGAGAGAGAGAGAGAGAGAGAGAGAGCTTTTTATGTTATTCTTACCCAGCTAGCGTTTATTCTTTGGCTTTGACCTAACGAGACATAAAGTTTCACATGGAAAAATTAAAGCCTTACACCACACTATATAAGATTTTGAGGCCCCTCCACTCATAGCCAATTAATTTAGGGTTGGATGTTTAAATCTTTAACATGGTATCAGAGCAGGCTATTCATGACCCAACGGTCCAAATACTCTACGCCACCCAATAAAAAAATGTTCACGTGTTAGGCTCAAGTAACACCGCACGTGAGGGGCGTATTGAGACATAAAGTTCCACATGACAAAACTAGAGCCGTGCATCACACTATATAAGATCCTGGGGTCCCTCTACTCATTATCAATTGATTTTGAGTTGGATGTCCCACTATTTAACATGACCCTCATGAATAGTAATTTGTTTATGTGGATGAATTGTGATAACATAGTACTGCATACCAGGAGTTGATTTTAGTGGGTACAATCCACAAATAATTTTTAAAGGGAGCTTTTAAATGAAACCACTAAATTAAGCATCTATACCCATCTTATAAAACATGCATCAAACTAAATACGATGGTGTGTGTTGCATGTTTTCTAAAATATTGATGATATGCATTATTTAGTAGATGCACTTAGAATTCCCTTTTTAAAAGAGTAATTTTAGGATCACATATGATTTCAATACATTTTGAGCGACCACATTCACTGATGTCTGAAATCACGATCAATGATTCTTAAATACCAATGAACGTAAGTGTATTTTTAAAATAGTGTCGAAATCATGTGTCGACATATAATTACTCTTTTTCAAAATAAAACTTTCGTTTCAAGTAAATTATCAAACTTAAATTGACAATAGTATGCAGATTTATAATATCATATGTTTTTAAAACATTGAACATGTTAGTTCATATTTATCTAGTTTTCAATATTGAATGCGTGGAATGGGATAAAATGGTACAATACAAGTATATGAGATGGGAGGACAATCTTCAATCCCACAAAAGCACTAGAGATTGAGGGCGAAGAAGCTTTAGAAGAAAGAGAGGTCCCCTCACTCACCTCACCTGCCATGAAAAGCTCCGCATTCAAAATCCTTTATGCATTGATGTTCACGTCCTTCCAATATACCATCCACAGATCCTAAAGTCAGTCCCATATTAAGTTGTTCTTTAGTGCTTTTTCCATCTCTCATACATTCTCTTTCTCATTCCACCCCCTTCTCTCTCTCTCTCTCTCTCTCTCTCTCTCTCTCTCTCTATATATATATATATATATATATATATATATATATATATATTATTACAACCAAACTGTCACAAAAAGAAAACAAAACAAATTATACATGAATGACATAACAAATCTAACTAATGAGTCGTAAAGATGGAAGAGTCATAAGAGAGTGTCTTTTATTCACAAATTCTTGTGTAGAAGTGCAAGTGCACTATCATGACTACTTTTTGTCGGTAATGACACAACGAACGACCAATTGGTTATTAACATCATACCGTCTGAGAGGTGTTAGTCTTATATATGCAAAATAAGCTAAAAGGGTATCGTACTACGAAACAGAAGAAAAGAGCTAACTAACTGGAGCCATTTAGTCATTAATGTCTAGGGTCCAACCTCAGGATATAAAGTTATCACAATTTGCTCATCATGAGTCGTCCTATTCACACACAGACACGCACTCACCCATATATGTATACAAATGTATATGTATATACAAAAATTACTAAAAAAGAGGCTACACATAGAAGAGTAACTTCGCAAACATATACCGTGCTTTTTGTGATAACAAGAGATACTCATATACACATGTATACTTCCACTGACTGAACATACTCTACCTTATTCAACTATCTGTTGATTATACATAAAATTGATGTTAAGTACTCTAACACTTTAGATTAAGAGTAGTTCAAAAAAAATTATGCATGATGTTCTTTTCATACTCAACTAAGCATCTTGATCCAGTAGTATAAGGCTGTCACTGGAACAGTTTTAGGTTAAATTGGATTTGATCTCCAGTTCGATCCTCAACACTATCAAAATAATGCTTGACCAGCGAAAGTCACGAACCACGAACATGAATTAGTCGAGATGCGCTTAAAGTTGGCGCGAACACCACGTGGTAAAAAAATGGTGTTCCTTACCGAAAAAATTGAGTTCACTAACATTATTTTAAGTAATTTTAGAGATACCCTGAAAGGTGCCAAGTTTTGGAAAGACACCAATTGTTGTTTAAAGGGCACCTTCCACGTTAACTAATGTATGCTTAACACATTAATTTAGTCCCATTTTTAGGTCTCTCTAGAATTATTTTATTATTGTGTTATTGTATTTCAATGACAGTATTGTATTATGACTGCATTAATTGTTTAGTCAATTTTGACGACAAGTCATGTCGTGTCAATTTTGTATCGAGTGTTACTGTGCTCGTGTCAAATCATCTTTAAACAAACCCAACATGTTATGTATTTCGTTTCTATTGTGTTATGTCTTATTGGGTTCGGATCGTGTTTGAGTCATGTTCGAGCCATAAATTAACGCTTCAGGTATTTTCACTAAAAACCTAATTTATTAAGTTACTATATTTAGTGGGTCCACTTGATAAGCAAATGAATTCTTAAAGGTTCCACCCCAATCTATTAAAACATCGCATGAGTTGTGTTAGGTTAACAAAATTACTATTTAATTTCAGGAAATTTAATCTTCATGCATTTACAAATTAATTTATAAATTACATAATCAGGAGCACACATTTGTCCATTGTTTAGAGATGAAAGGTGATAACGTTTCTCCACTCAGAATTGCTCCTCAATGCTCCAAAATTATGAAGGAAAAACTAATTTTTAGAATTTCGAATTTTATCTCTCTACCTAATATTACTCTTTGTCCATAATTCCACTTCTAATCAAAGCGGACCTAAAAACGAAAGGAAGTTACCCACTAATATTTACTGTGCAACCTCCAATAAATTCAAATTATTTTTTCTTATTAAAGATTATATTAGTAAAATATTAACTAATTTCAAAATTACATAATTAATTAATTAATTTCTAACAATCGAGTTATATGTCATTTTGTTGCCCATAGTTTTAATTTAAAATTACTCAAAAAGTAAGCTATAACTTTACAGCATGCACTATTACCCATGCAATTACTTGTAACCACTAATATTGTGAGATTCTTCTAGCAAAGGAAGGACTGTGTCTAATTTGTTTAATTTAATAAAAACATATTCTTTTTGAGCTTGTGGCTGGAACTTTCTATTAGAGTGACCAAACCCATTTCTCTTCTTCAAAAACGCACCCTATTCTTCCCTATTTGCATCGCATTTGTTCTTGAATCTCTCTGTGTGTGTGTGAGTGAAAAAGAGAGAGAAAGAGAATGTTCCATCCAAAGAAGACTTCAACTATGAATACACATGAAAGAGGCATGTGTGTCCAAGGAGACTCTGGCCTTGTCCTCACCACTGACCCCAAACCCCGCCTTCGATGGACAGTCGAGCTTCATGAACGTTTTGTTGATGCAGTTACTCAGCTTGGGGGACCAGATAGTACATATTCTTTTAAACTCAACTCAATTTTGTATAATCCCATGTTGGTTTCTTTTTTCTAAGATGGTTTTGTTTATTGGCAGAGGCTACACCCAAAACTATCATGAGAGTTATGGGTGTGAAGGGTCTCACACTTTACCATCTCAAGAGCCATCTTCAGGTTTGAAATGAAAGTGCATAGTTCTTTGATTCATACCCAATCATATGTACACATCGATGTGTCGTGTCCGTATTTATTCGTTTCTTGGATCCACTCAAAACACGAACTTACACGAACACGACATACGATAATCCTATGTACAAATAGAATTTTCCTACTTGTTTTGGTTGCATGTGTGGAAATCTTTCAGCTAATGATGGCTAGATAGGGTCGGTTTAATCTTTTTCCCTTTTGCTCTTTTCTATTTTGGGTTGGGTTTGGTTAGAAATTCAGGCTTGGAAAGCAACCCCACAAGGAATTCAATGATCACTCCATAAAAGATGGTGAGAGAGGTGAGGCTCTCTTTACTATATTGGTTTTAATTAAATTTTCAATACAATCATATGATTAATTTCATATAGGTACATAAAGTGACATTTGTTGATGATGTTTAATATTTTCTATAGCAGCTTTAGCTTTGGAATCACAAAGAAACACTGCTTCATCATCCGGAATGATGGGCCGGAGTATGAATGAGTATGTAACTAATTGTCTCAATCTCAAACTATTTTAGAAGAAATTCAATGAACATAATCTCTAAATCAGAAATGTGTCAAGAATTTATTTACTTATCAGTGAATCCTGACTGTTAAAGCATTCATATCATATCAGTGTATTAGTATAATTTTCATCCCTTATAATTATTAGTATTCTGATGAATGATTTTTTTATATATGACACATACATATATACATATATGTTTATATTTATTTTTCTTTTGGTTTGAGTATAAATTGGTGAACTATTAGATCAAATGAAAGGGTCTTTTTTATTTGTGGGGATTTGTTTTTCTTTTAGAATGGTATATATATTGTTATGTTCCATTTCATGGCAGTAACATTCAAATAACTGATGCAATTAGGATGCATATGGAGGTGCAGAGAAGGCTGCATGAACAATTAGAGGTATGCAACATGATTTTCGAAAGTTTTCCTTAATTTTGTCCTATGTTATTGAAGGCACTCATTTTTTTTTATGATAGCACACCGTTTTTAAAGATTACTGTACAATGTATTTAAAAAACTAATACTGTGGTGTTAGTGATAACATAAACTGAGTTCTATTAGCAACACCCTATTTTCTTATTAGTAATTCTACAAAGACTCTTTAAACTACCTCTTCAACCTGACTCACTTAATTCACAATAAAGAATCATTATATATTTTAATGAACCCCGACTGAATTTCACATAATAATTATTGCATAATTGACATGTCATTGAGTCGGATATAATAATCGATATAAATTACATACTATATATATGTATGTATGTATCAAAAAAAAAAAATGAACTGCCATGGTCTTATTGATGCAATGATTTGTCATCAATAATCCTTTCATTTCAAATTGATAGCCCTTGTTATAAAAACAAACAATTACATAAACATTTCACTTTTCGAGTTTATCTTATGAAGAACTATATATACATATATATATATATATACATGCCACGAGACACATGCACTTGGATCATTGGTCTCGCGTAAGATTCTCAATACAAAACCAAAGGACTATATTAGTATGTCAAACGACGTTAATTTTTTTTTTTTTATGATAAGTAAAAGATTTCATTAGAACGACTCTTCTTAGGGGACGAAAACTCATATACAGGAAGTATGTCAGAATCCGTATATGATCAAACCTCGTTAATTATATATGAGGAATGTCACCGAGACGGAAATTATCGATAAATTTTACATGTGTGACAGGTACAAAGACACCTTCAGTTGAGGATTGAAGCACAAGGAAAGTACATGCAAACAATACTAGAGAAAGCTTGTCAAACTCTAGCAGGTGAAAACATGGCTTCATCAGGCTACAACAATAAGAGTATTGGAAATCCAGACCTTTCATCCATGAAAGACTTTGGTCCCCCTCCTCTCAACTTCCCATCTCTTCAAGATCTCAACTTATATGGTGGAGGTGACCCCCTTGAGCTTCAACAAGGCCTAAATATAAGACCATCACTTGATGGGTTCTTATCAAATTCTAACAACATTTGTTTGGAGAACAATAAAAAAAGACCCAATTCATATAATGGAAGTGGGAAGAGACCCTTGATTTGGTCAGATGATCTTCGCTTGCAAGAACTCGGAACAGCTGCATCTTGTCTAGATGATGATGATGAAGATGATGAAGACAATAATAACCCTTTTAATGGTGGTGATAATCATCAACACCATCATAATCAGATTCAAATTGGGCCACTTTCACTTGAAAGATCCGGGAGTGATATTGATTCTGTTTCGGATATTTTTGAAACAAAGCCAATGTTGAGTGGTGATGGTATGGGTGCACATGACACAAAGCTTCAAAGGCCATCTCCTAGGAGACCAGCATATGGTTGAAAAACTGAGATTTAGGGTTTTCTAAGTTCTAAAAGTTTTAACATAAGGGTTTCCACTCAATTAGCACAATGGACTATTTGTCATGCATGGCAAATTGTTATATATTTAACTTTCTCATTTAGTATCTTCATATACTTCTCTCCTAGAATATGTTTCTTATGTTATTTATAAATTGGAGGGTTTGTAGTCCAATGGTTGGTGACTGCATGCATGAATTCAGATTGAGGATATCATTGGGTTTTGGTAGCATGTGAGAGAAAACAACAATGATTGAAGCACTTGTTTACTGTTTGCATGTTGCTTTTTTGGGGTCTATTACTTTAATTTAAAAGAAGCCAACATTGTTCCTTTATTGCTAAATATAGTGAACATTTGTCTGATTTAGGCAATATAGTTTTTGTGACATTATTTGACGTAGTAGGAGGTCATTGGTCAAAGTCAATGTCTTTGTCATATTATATGCTAGTTATATTTTTTTTATTATTTGTGCAGTTTTAAACTACATTAAACTTTTTAAAGATTAATACTTTGGATCTTTTATCTATTTACTCTATAGGCGTTCTCTCTATTAGTCTATTGGCCTTGTCCTCAAGGCATTTTTTTGTTAGGTATATCCTGCAACTCCCATGTCATGTTTTTATTTTTTAGTTATTGGTACTATTTTATCAACTATTAAACAACTGTCATTCTCTCCAAACATGAGGATAGATAGTTGTGAGTGGTTTTGGTTGGTTATGAAATTTGATACGAGCGTAACAAAACTTTGAAAATGAAACAAATTCCAAAACAAATATCTAATAAATGGTCTTAAAATTCAAACAAAACTGGTGGTTGTCCGTCACTTAAAATGCTATCCCGAAGCTTGCGCAACACTTCAGTAGTCACGCTACTAAGAAAATAATCCGAAAAAAAAAAAACTCATGTGACACTTTTTTTTCAAGGAAAAATATTTTATTAATAGGACACTTGCAACAGCGGTGAAGCAACTTAATTGTCTAATGGGACACTCTTTAATCTACGAAAATGCGTTTCCAAATGTCTAGTAATCAAAATGTACCCGCACTTGAAACCCATTTTAATATTTCACTCACACATATTAACTTTATAATTTTATGCATGTTTAAGATTTAATGTGTCAATCATACATTAATTAGTGTGTGACTCGTATAAACTATTTAAAATGCCAAAATGATATATAGCTAATACAACTTAAATGAAAAAAAAAATACACGTAATAGAGTAAATCATGTATTCTTAAATAATATATATCATATGGTGGGGTTATCATTATTAGCTTGGTGATTAGATGTTGGGCCATTGTTGATCTTCCATAGAAGTAGATTATTTCCCTTCCTAATGATTGATTTGCAGCTACCTTTTTCTAATGATTGCCTTTTAAGTTAGGTATCAGTTAACCTAGACTATTGGAAATAAACTTGGCCCATTTGAACAAAGAGAAAACTAACGAACAAACTCAGAAATGAGTTAGGGTTTTGGGGAACACTTGAAACTGTAAACAAAGAGTATAAGAGTTTTCTAACTCTAATGCATTGGGAATAGAGAGAAGCAATTAGGATTGTGGGAAGCTTTTCTTTACAAAAATGGAGAAGATAGAATTCCCAGAGAGAGAAGCCGACAATGAGTATCTAGCTTTCATGTCCTATTACGTTCTTTACCAATAAGCCTATATTCCATAGGTATCAAGTGAGAAGAGGACAAGTGGGTACTTATTGCCAGTTGCTTTTGAACCTTTTTATTTCATTTCTAAAGAGTCGTGATCATATTATCCCTTGTCAGTTTTTTAAACTGAAGGAGATTTTGTTACACTCACGAAATTCCCCTTTATGGCATTTATTTGTTCACTAATTTTATATAGTTTTGATTAAAATTGAGTGATATTATATGCACCAACATAAATAAACAAAGTAATGAAGTGAATGATGTCTAAACAAAGTGTTCAAATTTATTGAATGATATAAATTTATGTATCATAAATGCATTTTTCAATCAAACTTTATAAATACTGTCATCTCCTACACACTTTCTCTTATATTATTGGGTTGGGAATATGAAACTAAGAAATTCACTTCAAAATGTGCATTGGCCCTGTCAAACGTACCCATTCAGTCCTCTCCCAAAGAGAACCTGAATCAGTCCACAACAGCTCCTACATTAAAGGAACAAACATCAACAGTAGCTCCTACTTCTAAGGAACTAAACTCCAGCAACTCCAGCAGCTGACGCTCCTACTTCTAAGGAACTAAACTCCAGCAGCTAACTGTTTTCCTTTCATTTGAATTTCAAATATGTAATCTCTAAACTGTATATATATGCACCAGCACGGCTGGTTATGTTAAAGAAGTGAAATACAATAAAAACACAATACAGTTTATCAGGCCCATAATACCTTACATGTTTAGTAATGAACTTTCTCACACATCATTTTGTACATTTGAACTAGTCCATTATCTTCCAATTATAATTCTTTAAAATTATCATTTTACACAAATGCGAAATCATTATAAAAATTATGCTTACATATAATATCAAAAAATTTAATAGGTAGTTAATTATTGTGAACCTATTACAAAGAACGTGATTTTTGTCTGGTAAGCGAATTAAACATGGAGGCATTAATGATAGTGTCCTAATAACATGTGTTTTAAGCGTCATACTAAGAATTCAAAAAACTATAAATTATGCGTTTAATATGACAGATATGATACGCAAAATTTGCGCACTTGCTATTTAGAGCTCCACGTATTATCGTTTTTCAAAATGTGAAAAAGTTTTAATAATGACATGCAATGATACATAAGAAACAAAAATAAAAAAATTTACTCGACAATAGTGGGAAAAAAGGTGGTGGTGGTGCAACTACATACCTTTCCTTTATTGATTCCAAGTTGTAGAGAAAGAGGGAAGAATAAAATGAAGGCAACGCACTTTCATGCGTGCAAATTTCGAGGAAGCTTCCATCTTTATGAGTCTGGCAATCAAAAGCTGATGGATTCATTACATATTACGTGCATGCAAATGAGTACTCCATATGATCATATGATAAAGGTTTATGAGGATAGTACATTATAGTAATATTTAACGTGAGGAAAAATCACTTGTAGCCCAATATTCTCACATTGGATTCTATTACCAATCTCCTTTTATTCTTTGTTTTTGTAAAGAATTTCATTCAAAGAAGTACACTCAAGAAGCTTCTTTTGTCCCCCACCTTAAACTCTTTTCTCACTGTTTTATACGCTCATATCTTTGATATTAGAGCCTCTGTAATGATTGGCTTAGGACCATAAAATAGTAAGCTAAAATTATAACTACTCCCAAGGTGGTAAATGGTAGGAGGGAGAAGAGGTTAACGTGCCACGTGCTGTAGTAAAGTGAAGCCGGTGCAAAGCTTGCATAGGAATTAAAGTGTGAGTTAGACCATCAAATTATGGAGCTTTTTAAGGTTAAAATAGCAACCTTTAAAAGAAGCATTATCCATCTGTCCAGATTGTTTTCTCTTTAGTTGAACATTAACGGAACAAATGTCAGTGTAGTTGATGGTTATTGATTAGTGACACGCTCTATTTTTCATAACTGGAATGGCAAAATTTCAACGTGATGTTGAACAATTTATATTAATTTAAACATTTAAAGAATCACCAAGGAAAATTAAATCATCCACGACCGTATATCAAAGATGTGAATTAAAGAGATATGGATACAAATAAAACTGAATGCAACATGATAACAGAATAAATAAAATCTCCATAATAAAAATTAGGAACAAGCTTTTACAATTCAAATTTCTCTTAACAATAAACTGAAATGTAACAGCCCCAACTATATAGTAAATATGGTGAGAAACAATTACATTGTTCCCGCTCTTATAATTGAATATGGCTCACTATATAATTGGTTCGCTCATCCATGCTCCTGCAACTACTGAATACCTAAAAATAATTTTTAAAAAATAACATGAATAAGATCCCATAAAAAAGCAAGAAATAGCTTACCTTATGTAATAATATTAAATGGGACTCATTTATGTGTCATGTCGTCACACCGGCACTCATATCAAAATAACTCACCCCATATGTCATAAGATAGTTCTAGCCATATTTGCTCACCTACTCAATAAGTGTCTAAGTCCCAACACTATACGTGTAGCCTCAATACCACATAACCCGTAGTAAAATATAATATCCACATAGATAATACTACATTAAGGCCACTAACCACTCATAGTATCCTCACCCCATGCAATATCGAAATAGATTTAAGTCTTCACTAAGACTAACTACTATCCCACACAATACCCGCGTAAATTATATGCATCACTAGAGTAAATATGGTTCTACCCAATATCGCGGTACATCGTATTTAGTACTAGTCTAACTCTATGATATAAAATACCCACACAACTTAGTCCATTACTGACCTAGCTATCCAGTAATCTATTATACAAGTATCTATTGAGCCCCCCAATCTATCCATATGATGACTCTCTAGCAATCCACCGTAGTATCATAACTTTAACTATGCAATAAGAGTAAAGAAACGTGCGAAGTACTCATATATTATCTCATAACCAATAAGTAATAACATTGCGTTAAGAATAATAGCACGAATCAAAACCCATATATAACGAATAAGTCCCCATTCTAAGACTAATGAGTGAGCTATCTCCTATTTTCATATGACTATTACAAGACGCTATCTATATCCATACACTAAGGATATAACTAGTATAGTACCCTCGCATCAACTGAATGCTAAGATACACACAATATCATAATGAGCATACTAGCGTGACGTCATCTCTTCATATAACATCTTTAATCGCTAGACTAATCAAATATATATTGCTCGTAAACCTAAGAAGGTTTCAACCTTTGGAAAAATCTTCATACCTCTATCGGTAAATTTATAAAGATCCAATAACTAATAAAATCAAAACATGTACACACAAAAAGAATGGGGGGTGGGTCGGTTACGCACTTACACCATCGTGTAGTCACATAATAAATCACCTGATATATCAAGTCATATACGTATTCTTTCGTGAGAGGAAGACCAACTGAACGTATAATAAAAACATCGACCTCCACATAGCCTGCTCATCATCTCGAAGTGCAGTACCTGGTCCCAAAATCCACATAAAATCTCAACCTGCTAATAGATTCCTTACGGGCCCAAAACGTACAAATGGTATGTTTATAAATAGCCTATAAAATAATATATATATATATATATATATATATATATATATATATATATATATATATATATATATATATATGTATATATATATATATATACATATATATATATATATATATATATATATAATACACTTGTATCCCTCTAAGCATGGAAACATAAATGTTTATGTTTTTCAACGTACATAACAGACTTCGGGACAAAATCTCAATCAAATAACCGTAATGTTAGAGAAAATTTTATAATTGTTCAATGTATTTTTATTTTGTCTTATCGTGTTACACATACACGGCACCTGCATGATTACTTTTACAGAATTGAAGATAAAGTTGAAGACTTTTTGAAAAATCGAATGATCGTTCGTCTAAAAAACATTTAGAAGAATTATGGTTGGTTTGGTAAAGCCTTTAATTTTCTAGGGATTTTTTAATTTTAAGAGTTTGCATTTCAAAATATTTTTTTCAAATTTTTTTTAAGCTTTCGACGACTCGTAGAACGAGTTAGCATTGTTGTTCAAATGAGATACACGAGGTTGTTAGAATGAGGTTCTCACAATCGAACGAATCAATTTTTTGTCCTTCTCTGGAATGTCATTCGATTAGTTGTTGGAAGCTAGTTTGAATGAAATAGGGTACGTAGTTCGAATGAGGTACCAAGTCATTTGAATGAGCACGCAAAAATTTATTTTTTAATACATCTAAATATCGAATGTTTATCCTTTTATATCCAACTTTCTTATAAATAGAGACGTGGGATTGAAGTCTTCATGAACTCTTTTTGAAAGCTTTTCACACCCTTTTTTAGTTCTATTTGTGATCAAAATCTTTCAATATTATTCCAAATCCCTTCGAAACTTATAGATCACTTTATCAAATCAAGAAGAACCTCTCTAGTTCAAACACCCTTATAGAGTTAATATATACTACTCAGTTGTTGATCCGAGGTTTCACTGTTAAAGAAAAAGAAGGCTGATCGGTGGATACCGAGGGAAGACTACTTCCTAAAGCTAGGCAGTACTAGACTGTGTTATTTTTGTAGAAGATTTGAAGAACTATGCATCATACGTAGTGAGCGAAGTAATTTGTAAGTCGACTGTGTCGGTCAAATTCTTTATAGTTCTAAATAAAATGTTTTGCCCTTTTAGGAATTTTTTCTTACTTATTCGAATACTTGCTTGTTTGGTTTGGCGTGTTTAAATTTGGGCATCATATTTCCATGCACACTAAATTAATTCAATGATAAAATTTAGTAAGACTGATTTTGTGTGTGGTTGGCCTAATATACGAACCATTACATAGAATCTCGCATGCTTAAATTGGTATCAGAGCAGGTTGCACTAAAATATCATGTGATCCTGATTTATTTTATGAATTTTCTTTTGAGATAATAATTTTTTCAAATTGATTGCACTAAAATATTGTGTGATCCCTTTTATAAAAAAAAATAATATCAATTATTTTTTTTATATTGGTAATCTTTAAAAACTTAGATTTTATGGATGATTTGTATATAAGGTTTCCTATTTTTATCCTGTCAAATTAGGCATATTAAAAAGCTAAGAGGAGGCCTGCTTTAAGAGCAATTGATGAAAGGGGATAGATTGTATGTGAAAGAGGGTGGACACCACTCACTGTGGTTAATGGCAATTCTGAAAGTCTTAATCCCGTTCTTGGAAGGAGGATGAATTTAAATGGATTAATTACAACTCTTACGGCGTAAGTACAATTTGTGGAGCTGTCACCCCCGACGAGTTTTGTCGTATTATGACGTGCACTACATCTAAGGAATCTTGTGATACCCTCCAACTCACTCACAAGGGTACCACCACTATGAAAGCTTTTGAGCTTCAAAAGCTCTCCACTCAGTTTGAAACTATTACCATGCTAGAGTCTGAGTAGTTTGATGCGTTTTATGCACGTTTATCAGATATGGTAAATTTTAGTTTTAATTTGAGTGATAAAATTCCTAAGGCGAGATTTGCTAAAAAGATTTTGATATTACTTCTGACCCAATTCATTCCTAAAGTTACCATTCTTAATTCATTGGGGATATTAGATACGCTTATATTAGATGAACTCGTAGGTGTCCTTCAAATGTTTAAGATCGACATTTTCCCAAAACTATTAAACATAAGAAAATAGGAATTGCATTAAAAATTCAATCTAAAAAGAAAGTGTAAGTGTTGTTTGACTCCAAGTATGATTTTGATTTGGATGATTTAGCCTTTTTTGTAAAAAAATTCAAAAAGTTTCTCAAGCTTAAAAAATAAAATACTTCCACATAAAATAAGTGTTTGGGGAAAGACAAAAGAAATGTAAATCGGAGAAGAAAAAGTTTGAAAAAGAAAGAAAATATTACTCTAAGAAAGATGAAGAGAGATATTATGAGTGCAAGGGTAAGGAACACAATGCCCACGAGTGTGGCACTAGGCTAAAGAGACAGGGCAAAGGGAAAATTCCTCATAAGGCCACTCTTAGCGATAATAACGCAGGGTCAGTGGGTTTAGGGAATGAATCACCACATTAACCTAACTTATGTGTATTCAGGACAAGCAACGTGAGTACTTTCAATTTTTATCGCACCGATGGGGACATTTCTAGTTGTGAGTGTCTCGATGATGTCTCGAATTATACTGGAGAGAGTGAGGAGGAGAATTTGAGTGAGGGAGAAAATGGACTCTCAAAAACATTAGTGATCTTTACACTGAGACTTTGAAAATGAAAAGTTGAATAAATATTTGTCTCTTAGGGTGTTTGATTTAGAGAAGGTGGTGAATATTTTGAGAGAGTGTGAGGTGTCGATGAGTCAACTTGAGAAGGTGAAAGTTTTTTTGTATGAGCAGTTAATTGTTGTAAGTATGGAGAAGATCGATTTGACTAATACTGTGGCTAGTTTTACGAGATATCTTCAAGCTACTTTGGAGACTCGTGAGAAACTTGATGCCTGTGTATCCCAACTCAAGATTAATCTCAAATGTTCTCGGGAGGTACAGGTCACTTTGGAGGACACATCTAAAAAGGTTAGAAAGATGCTCCTCAATCCCGCGTTAGGTAACGTTGAGAGGAAATGAATAGGTTATGACGGTGCATCCACTTCTTATGTCGCACCCGAACCGAATCCCGACTTTGTGATGGATCCATATGGACCTCTTTCTAACCCACCTAGGATACCTAACCCACCTAAAATTATATTTTTAGAAATTCCCAAAAGATTTTTCTTAAAGTTTAAAAAACTTTAAAAAGGTTTTTGTTTTGTAAAGAAAAAGTTTGAAAAATTGAAAAAGATTTTATTTTGATAAAATTTTTGAAAAAGGCAAAAAGATTTTTGTATTTTTGTTTTCTACCGTAGATAAATGAGCATTTAAGATATTCGGATCACCCCTACATTTCATCCATTCACGTGACTTTTTCATAGTGTTTTAAGATGTGACCTTTGTTCGTTAGTGTACTTAATAATGTGTGGATATCGTTACGTTATTCAATGATGATTACTTTCTATATGTTAAACTCTTTGTTAGCTTTGTTACACACGTGCACTTATTTTTTGAACATTGTATTTACTTATCATGTGTCAAATACGATGTTCTCATCTCAATTCCTCTTAATAGCGAACCAAATATAAAAGGAAATAAGTTATGCATTTAAGAACCATTGCTCAGATTTTGTTTTCCAAAAAATAATTTTAAATGTTAAGCAATGAAATGGGGCTACAAAAGAGAAAAATAATATTTGTGTTAAAAGCCACTGTTAGCAAAAAGAGACTAAAAAGATCAACGACACACAAAAAGAGAAGTACCAAGTCCATTTATTTTATATCCATTGATGCTTCGCTACATGTGAGAATTATGATTTCTTCAAAACATTTGACAGTGGCTTCTTATATATGAGAGATTTTTGAGGGAGCTATAAATTATAAGATCAATAAATTTGCACAACGAACTTTCTTAAAAAGCATTAAATTGTTTAGAGTTATTATTTTCAGAATCATTAAATTTCATGGCATATTGCATAATTCAACTTGATTTCATTTAAGTTCAATATTTTTACACCTAAGGTTGAAATTGAGTTCTTTATTTAGAAGTATCTCATGACTTCGTGCACCTAGGTTATGATTGTTGATATTGATTTGCCTATGGAAAATGTTCACACAATTACCTTCCATTTTCATAATTCGGATATTTTAGTGGTATTCTAAAGTGACTATGTGTCTTTGTACCTATGTATATGTTTTCAATTGAAAAGTTTGAAAAAATTCAAAAATAGCTGGTTAATAACATATACCTTTTAAGATTGTCATTACATGTTCTTTACTTGATTATCTTTGTGATGATATCTTGATTCTTCATGTGATTCTTATTATTCATGGTTAGATTCCACTCTTTTGTCTATTACGGATAAAAAGGGAAAGAATAAACTGAAGGGAAGTTTTATTTTTCTTTAAAACTCATACGTGTCACTGTACTTCTTTATTTCATGTGTGGGTCAATTTCATCTTGATAATGATTTCGTGGATCGTGAAAGATCAAGTTTCAATTAAAGACTTATACAATAATGCCTTTTCGTTTCTTGATTTGGGAGGATATTTATTGTATTAGCCTTTAAGTGTTAATTTGGCTTCGGTTTGTGTTTTTTATCGGAATTGACAAAGGGAATTTTTTTAAGAAGAAGTGTCATAATTTTCTCAGTGTATTTTATTTTGTCTTATCTCATTAAACATACACTGCACCTACACGACTACTTCTATAAAATTGAAGACAAAGTTGAAGACTTTTTGAAAAATAGAAGGATTATTTGTCTCAACAATATTCCTAAGAGTTATGGTTAGTTTGGTAAAGCCTTAAATTTTTTGGGGCTATTTACAATTTTAGGAGTTTGCATTTCAAAAAAAATTTAAATATTTTTTTAAGAAAATTTTGAAACTTTTGATGACTCATTAGTATGAGTTAGCATTGTCATGCGAGCGAGATACACGGGGTCATTAGAACGAGGCTCCCACGATTTGTCCCTCTATAGAATGTCGTTCGATAGGTGATTGGAAGTTGGTTCGAATGAAACATGGTACGTTGTTCGAATGACCCAGAACACGGTACTTCGTTGGAACAAGGTACCACGTCATTTGAACGAGCATGCAAAAATTTATTTTTTTATTAGATATAATCAAAATCTCTAATGTTTGTCCTTTTATAACCATCTTCCTTATAAATAAATATGGGAGATTAGAGTCTTCAACAACTCTTTTTGAAATCTTTTCACACCCTTTTTTAGTTCTATTTGTAATCAAACTATTCCAATATTATTTTAAACACCTTGGAACCTTATAGATCACTTTATCGAATCAAGAAGAACCTCTCTAGTTCAAACACCCTTGTAGATTTAATCTCTACTATTGAATTATGAAATCGATGTTTCATTACTGAAGAAAAATAAGAAGGATGCTTAGTGGATACTGAGGGAAGACTGCTCCCTATGGGCGGTGCTAGACTGTGTCTTTGATGTATAAGATTTTAGGAACTCTGCATCATACTTAGTGAGCTAAGTAGTTTGTAAATCAATTGTGTCTGTCAAATTCTCTATAGTATTGAATAAAAGGGTTTTCCCTTTTAGGGATTTTTTCTTACTTCTTTGAGTACTTGCTTGTTTAGTTTGGCATGTTTAAATCCCAACTTCATCTCTCCATGCACACTAAATTAATTTAAAGATAAAGTTTGGGAAAATTGAATTTGTGTGTGGTAGGCGTACTATACGAATCATTCCATAGAATCCCGTATTCTCAAATAGTTTTTATGAAAAAAGTAGATTAGAATCCCTAATATCGTAATTAGCACCTTCTCAGGAAGGCCTAACAGAGAAGTAAAATTTTTAACCAAAAAAATAAAAGATAATATCATTATGCCTAACCCGGTGTGCATAAGATTATATTGTAGTCGCACATACGGAACTCTGTCCCAAATCTTTCTATCCATATTCATGATCACGGGGATATTTTACAACAGTGCGCATGACTCCTTTTTTCATCCCAGGTGGAGTAAAGTTAGGACTATAATGCCCAAAATCATCCAAAACCTATCCAACTCGGCGTTTTCACACCTATCATCTTTAGACATTATCATAAACTTGAATCAGACATAAAAAGCCTTAATCATCGTTTCTAATTATTGTAAACATCTTTTCAACAATCTATGATCATTTTCTGATAAAAAAACATTACAATATTGTTTAAATCATTAATTTTAACATAAAGGTAACGAGGGTTCGTACTAATATAAAGTTTAATCAATTATGGATTCAAATCAGATTTATAATGGATCAAATAAGTTCTAAGCGTATATTCATTACAACGACTAAAGTACAACCCATTAATGCATCATATTTAGTTTTTAATCATAAATCCTCACAATAACTAAGGTACAACTTAAAAATACACCAGATGCAAGGCTAGTATATGTCTAATCCCCAAATAGACGAAGAAGGAAATTAATCATAAATAAGTTAAATAAAATACATACTAAAGTAAGTTATTTCTTATTTGAATATGGCAGATTAAAGTTGCTTGCTTGATCTATCTTGGTGGTTCCCCAAGTTCTCCCAAAAATCTCCTCCTTATGATCTCCCAAAAGCTCCTTTGTTACATAGATTTTGTGTTATATGTTAAAGTGAATGTTTATTAAGGATTAAGTCTATTTTAAGGTCTCCTATGGGCCTAGTTTTAAGCCTCCAAATAAGCTCAAAATGGTATCCAAATACTCTCAAAACTTAGCCCAAATGGGTACCCACCCTAGGGCCAAAATTGACATAGTAAAAATGCCTTTTTCAGGCCTTTGTACTTTCTAGAGCCCAATTCAATGGTACTAATTCATAACACAACAAAATCAACTGTAAGAGAAAATATTTATAATTTCTCATAGCTTAGGCTTTATTTTATTCTGGGCGTATCTCGTTACAAACCTACTCATCAAATTGAACTCTGACATCTCCAATATCGAAGAACCCCTATAAGATATGAAGGTATAAAACATGGGTGTTTACATAATTTAATAAATCATATGTTTGGATATTACTTTTTTGAAAAATTAAGACTTTTTTATAAAAAGGTTTTTAAAATAAAACTTATTTTTGAGCCTCGCTCAAATTAGAACTGGGATCTCATACGAACGTGCTTATAACGTCTTTCAAACGACATTAGTTTTCCTTATCAGATAATTATCGTTTGATGTACGTGAGAATGGCGCTAAAATAAAAAAGCCATATCATTTGAACGGGTTTGAATATTATTAGAACGAAATAGTAGTTTTCGTTTGAACTAAGTCCACTAACGTTTGAATGACTCCATCGCCTCGAAATTTGTGAATTCCTTATAAATACCTATTTTGAGCAGTTTTCTAAGGGGATTTTGACAAAAAATGATTTCGACATATATAATCCAAAGTTTTTCCTTTTGGATTTCATTAAATCCCTTTTAGATTCCCAAATTCATCATCCCCTTATGTGATTTGTGATCTTAACCATGTTTCAAATACCTTACACACACCTTGTGGAGATGAATCTCTATGGTTGACTTGTGAACCGAGGGTTAATTGCTGAAGAAAACGAAGGTTGATCGGTGAATACCGAGGGTAGATCACAACCTGTGGACGGATCTGGATTGGATCATTTTCTATTGAAGGATTTGAAGACTTTGTGCTTCATACTTAGTTTGTTTAAGTTATTTGTAAGTTGATTATCCGTCAAATCTCTCTATAGTACTGAATATAAGTTTTTTCCTTTTTAGGGATTTTTTCTCATCTCTGTATATTGATTGCTTGTTTGGTTTCTTAATTTAAAATTGAATTACATCTCGTATACACTACTAATTTAATCAAAGGT
This sequence comes from Sambucus nigra, assembly GCA_949130495.1. NCBI lineage: Eukaryota > Viridiplantae > Streptophyta > Magnoliopsida > Dipsacales > Adoxaceae > Sambucus > Sambucus nigra. The sequence continues at coordinate 1,281,129 of CASBWL010000008.1, forward strand.
AAAATTTCGTAAAAAATGAATTTGTGTGGGAACCTAAGATACAAATAAATCTATTAATCCCTAGCAATTTCGAATTAGTATCAGAGTGGGTTACACTAAATTATTGTGTGATCCTTTTACAATTTTTTAATATCAATTCTTTTCTAAAAATTGTTGATATTTAAAAATTTAGATTTGATGGATAATTTGTATAATAGTATCACTATTTTTTATGGTTCAAACAATGCCTAATAGAAAGCAAGAATGGGGTCCACTTTAAAATCTATAGATGAACTTGTTTGGCTTATTTGTGAAAGAGGGTGGACACCACCCACAGTGATAGTTGATAATGTCATAAGTTTGAAACCTTTTTCTTCATGGACATAGGACGTTTTTAAATGGAGTAACTTTAACATGCGCAGTCTGGAGCTGTCACCCTTGACGAGTTCCATCCACATTATGGTGTGAACCACATCTAAAGAAGCTTCAGATACCCTCTAACTCACTTATGAGGGAACTAATGTTGTAAAGCTTCTAAGTTGTAAAATCTCACCATGCAATTTGAAATGATCACTATGCTTGAGTCTGAATCTTTGGATGTGTTTTACACACATTTGTCTGATATAGTAAACTCAAGTTTAAATTTAAGTGAGAAAATTCCTGAGTTACATGTTGTTAAGAAAATTTTGAGATCACTTCCTTCACGCTTTATCTCTAAGGTTACCATGCTAAATTCATTAGGGATAATAGATACTTTTTGGTTAGAAGAACTCGTAGGAGACCTTTAAACGTATGAGATAGATATGTTTCCTAATATGATTAAACCTGAAGAAAAGGGAATTCCGTTAAGAGTACAATCTAAAAAAGAAAGAGGAAGTGTCATTTGACTCCAAGTACGATTTTAACTTGGATAATTTATCCCTATTTGCAAAAAAAAATTCAAAATTAGAAAAGATAATACTTCTAAAGAGAAGAAAACTTTTGAGAAAGGCAAAAATATAAACCGGGAAAGATAAATTTTGAAAAAGAAAAAGAAATAGAAAGAAGAGATTACCCCAAGAAAGATGAAGAGAGATGTTATTAGTGTGAGGGTAAGGGTCACAAAGCTCATGCGTGTCCGACAAGGTTAAAGAGACAAGACAAAGGCAAAGTTTCCTTCCATTACATGCTTAGCGATATCGAGCCAGTGGATTCCGGGGATGAATCACTGCATGTACTTAAATTCACCGCGTTCAGAGAAAGTCATGTTAGTACATTTAGTGCACCTCACACCGATGAGGAAGCTACTAAACATATGACCTCGATAATGAGTTTAGTCGTTCTGATAAGAGTGAGGAAGAGGATGTTTTAAGTGAGAGTGAGAATGATCTCCAACACACATACATCGATCTTTACGCGGAGTAGTTTAAGACAAAGAAATAAAAAAAATGGTTTAACGATTAGAGTTTTAGCCTTAGTGAATGATTTGAGAGAGGAGAGGGAGAGAGCGAGTCCTCTGGCAGATAAGACTTGGGAGAGAGGGTTGTTTTAGTTGATAAGGAAAATGATGACTTGACCAACAAGGTGGATAGTCTTACGAGATATCTTCAATATGCATGGAGACTCGTGAGAAACTTTAAGCCTTATATCCTAACTTGAGAAAGATCTCGAACATGGCTGGGAGGTCAAGGTTACCTTAGAGGATACATCGAAGAAGTTAGGAAAGATGCTCCTCATTATCTCTTTAGGTTTTGGTTAGAGGCGATGAATAGGTTATGATGGTGTATCCACTTTCCATACCGCACCAAAACCGGTTCCTAAATTTTTGGTAAATCCTTATGAGCCTCAACGTAAACCACAAAAGAGAGTTCAACCTAAGAAAGAGAACTAAGGTAGACCAAAAATTTTTTATATTTGAACTTTAAAAAAAAGGAGAGGTCACCTTAGAGAGTTTTCTACAAATTAGGTAGAACTTGGCGTACACATACTCCCGTGCACCACTCTAGACACTTTGCTAGTTGTAGAGAGAAAGTTTAGTTTCCAGTCGCTACTTTGCAAAGTTTAATGGAAGCATTTAAACTATGTATTTTTCGATTGAAAATGCTCATAACGCTCCAACTAGAGCCAAAAATGACAAGGGTAAACAAAAGGTTACCTCTACTTGGGTACCTAAGCAAGACCTCAAATCCTCTATTGCGCTTGTTGCTCTCAAGGATAAAAATAGTTTCCAATGGTATTTTGATAGTGGGTGCTCTAGGCATATGACGTATCATTTTTTACCTACCTTGAGGATCGAATGGAAGGTAAAGTCACTTTTGGAGCTAGGACTATATCTAGTATTTTAGGGTGAGGATGTATTGAGATACCCGGATTCCCAAAACTAGAAAATATGTTGTACTTGAAAGGGTTAAAATCAAAGCTAATTAGCATAATTCAACTGTGAGACACGAACTTTGAGGTAAAGACTGATCGGACCAAATATAACGTATATAATCAAGCTGATGAGCTTTTACCACAAGGAGTGTGGACCAAAGAAAATTACTATGAGATCATTCCTGAGTATTCCTTTGTATGGAATGGTGACAAGGTCTTCTCTATGGACCTTTCACATCAATGGTTAGATCATGTGAACTTTAGATATCTTGAGAGATTAGTGAAAAGGAGTTAGCTCGTGGCTTACCATCGTTGGGGAAGTAAAATTCTTCGATTTATGAACCTTGCTAATAAGGAAAACAAATTCGAAGTCGCTATCAGAAGTTGAATACCATTAACACCTCCAGTGTATTAAAGTTGATTCATATGGAGGTTAGATAGTAAGAGATACATTCTCATAATAGTCGATGAATTTTCTTGATACTCTATAGTGGGATTTTTTAGAGAAAAGTTTGATGCGATTGAGTTCTTAACAACCAAGTGTCGTATCCTAAAAAACAAACACGGTGTCACTATTAATCAGATGAATAGTGAGAACGACACTGAATTTAAAGAAGCTAAAGTGTATAGATATTGTGATGGAGTGAGGATCAAACATGAGTTTTTGATCGTTTGTACTTCTGAACAAAATGGGATTATAGAGGGGAAGAATCAGAAGATACAAGAGATAGCTAGATACATACTTCTTGGAAGAAAAATGTCAAGACGTTTTTGGGTATAAGTAGTGAATACTGCCTAACATATGATGAGTAGGGTATATCTTCGTCCACACATGCTATATATGCCATATGAGTTATGGGCATGGAAAAAAAACCAACCTATCTATTTTCGTATCTTTGGGGGTACTTACTACATCTTGAAAGATAGAGAGAACTTAGGAAAGTTCAATTTTCGGAGTGACGAGGGGATAGTTTTTGGATATCCGTCAATGATTAGGGCTTATATGGTGTTTAACCTTGCAAGATCTAAGGTTATGGAGTCAATAAACATCATGATTAGAGATAACGAGCCGTCAACGTTTATTGCTCCTAGCCCCCAGTGTGAGGATGATGCAGCCCATGGTGACGATTCCATCCTTCCTTATACTACCTCGATGGACCCCACTTCTGATTTAGAGGATCCACCCGCTTGGATTCGAAAGAGTCATGACCCTTCCGCTATACATGTTGATCACACACTAGGTATCAAGACTCGTGCTCAATTTGAGAATGTGGTTAGCTACTTTAGCTACACCTCCTTAGTCGGGCCTAAAAATGTGAAATAAGAACTCATGGATGAGCATTAGGTATATGATATATAAGAAAAGTTGCTTCAGTTTTGCAAGAATGATGTCTGGGAGTTACTCTCCCGACCTAGCAAGACTAATGTGATTGGTTGACTCAGCATAAATTCTTCTTAATTTTTCCTCCTAATTTAGTAGTTTTAAGCACCTCGAATAACGTAATTGACTTGTTTTATCCCATACCCTTTCCACTGACTTGTTCTAACAAGTATTCCGAGTTTCGTGTATTTCGTATGGTCTTACAAGTGTTTAGTGCAAGGAAAGAAAGAAAGAAACCGGAAGAAAGGAAGAAAACAAAATAAGAAAAGTTAGAGGGCGAAAGTGTAACCTTACACCCTGAGTTTAGACTTGAAGCCTAAATGAAAGTTGAAGATAATCCAACTACAAGAGTGTAGGACCAAACGACAGTCAAAATAGAGCTTTGGATCAAAAGATATGGCAAGTCAAAGTTGAGAAACAAAAGTCAAAATTAAAGAATATCGATTGGACCCGATGGAGGACGGACCGGTCCGAAAGTGCACATTCCAATAGATTTCGGATTGCTACAGAACCGATGAAAAACGAATCGCTCCGATAACAGACCGTTCCGACTGATAAAAAACGAACCAGTTCGAATTTGGAATTGAACCAATCCGATGGTACCCGGACCGGTCCGCCTGCTGAAATTCTGGAATTTATTTCTGGAACTGAAGAGTCGTCCAGAGGCATAAGGAGAGTCATGTTTCGTGTATATAGGGAGGGTAAGCCTTAAAAGAAGAGGGAGGTAGTTAGTCATTAGTCTATTCATCAAGAATTGTTGGTTAGAAATTATAGTATGTAGTTTTGGCAAAGAATTGTTCAAGATTTCAAAGTTGCAGTCAAGATTCAAGTGTGAATTTCAGATTTACTAATTCATCACAAGTATCATTTCAATTCTTACTTGTTTTATTTATTTTCCTTAGACCTTAAATTGTTCTTCAATTCTGCATTCTTAAATAAACAAGTCGTAGATTAATGATTTCATACATAATTAAAATGGTGTTTTCATCTAATAAAATCATGTCTGGCTAATTTTTTAAGAGTCGGGATGCATAAACCCATCCCGATGTAAATTACTCCTGTAGAAAATAGAATTTAAATCAAAAATTTGAAAGAGTCTTGTGGAATAATTTCATGACCATCGTAGATCTTTTAATCTCTCTTTCCATAAGTACTTGAGATGTTTAAGAATACGATGTGCGTATAATCATTTAGCACCGCTTTATATTTACCTTTAATTTCATATGATGTGGGCAGGTATCCTCAGATATGTAATGCTTAGGATCTATAAAGACTGGATTAACTAAAACTTTTAATTTACAATTCTAGTATTCTTTTAGGTGAATTACTTGTGATCGGGGGGTTATATCCAGACTCAGTTTCTCTTACATTCAGATCCATATTCTTGCTATTTCTGTAGCTCTTCTGTTCGATTAGTTCATTCTGAAATTCAATTTCACTGCACTTTAGTCATAAAGAATTCAAAAATCAAAAGAAAAAAATAATCTTTTCTTTTCTTTTTAAGAATCAATAGAGAGTTTAAATCAACCATTCCTACGTCGTTAAAGAAATGTCAACCGTGCTCCCCGTGGATTCGTTCTTGACTTACCGGGTTATTACTAACGCGATAGGCTTGCACTTGAGCCTGTAAAGCACGCACTTTAGACAAATTTGTGGTCGCCTCAAGTTCTTGATGCCGTTGTCGGGGAGGCTTAGGGTAATTTTAGGAGAGTGAAGTTGAACCCAATCTGATTCATTAAAAAAAATTAAATACTTATACATGCAAACTCCTCCGCCTTCTCTAGGGGTGGCAATTCGGGTTAGTCGTGTCATTTTCGGGTCGCTTTGATTTTTATTTGAGTATAAGTTTTGGGTACTTTTAAATATATACAAGCTAATCGTGTCAAGTTCGGGTCATTTCGGGTTATTACCATAAACGGGTTATCGTGTCAAAAATTGCCAGCTCTAGCCTTCTCCAACCGAAGTTCACGAAAATTCCATTGTTGAAGTAAACTCTGATACTTCCCGAACCCCTAACGTTCCACACTTTTGGGTTCCACCTTATTCATCTCACTATTCACTCACGAGTCGCTCTTTGAGTCAAACACTGAGTGGGGATTTAGAATCATTTGATAGCAACATATTTGTGCAAGGTAGTACTGGCACTGGGGAGGTAGAATTGACTTATCTTCCTATAAAAGATCTCTTATTTCCTGAACGAACTATCATGCCAGGATGCATTCTACTTTTGTACACTGCCTGAGAGTTCCACTTTCGTAATGGAATGATCCAAATTCTTCCCACGTTCCATGGAATGGATTCAGAAAAGCCATATCTCAATCTTAGAGAATTCGAAGAAGTGTGCGAAACATTTGGTGATCAAGCATGTCTGTAAGATGTTATCCCACTACACCAAAACTGCTAATCTGGCATGGTTTAGACCTGTGCCAGATTTTGGCACGGTTTATTCTCAATCTGGCACGGTTTAAAACGGTGCCAAAATCTGGCACGGTTTAAAAGCATGCCAAAACTGTGTCAAATAAAAAAATATGAAATATTAAAATTCATTTGATCTTTTAATTTGGATCCAAACACTTAAAAAAAATGAGAAATATTAAAAGGCATTCCTTTTCATTTGGAGCCAAGCATTTTCTTTCCCGCTCATTCTTTTGCGTGAGTCTTTCTTTCTCGCATCACCTAAGCTGTTTTTGAGTTGGAACAAAGATGTTAAAATTTTAGGGCTTGAAATAGGTTTAGCTTAGGGTTTTTCACCTAATTTGGATTGAAGAGGAGCAACGATTTGAAGGAAGTCCGGTCGGAATTCGATTTTAGGGGTAGCTCCAGTTCGGGTAGGTAAACGGGTTTGGTCTTGGGTCGAGACATAGGTTCGTTTTGGCTGATTTCATCTGGGTTGCCTTGGGTTTGATGTTGCGGATTGTTGGGTTTACGAGTTTAAGGTAGTTGGTGGGTTAAACTATGGGTTTTGGGGAAGATGTGGCATGGAGGCAGATGAGATAGTAGCTCCGACTTTAGGACAGTGGTCACCGGCGATGGGATTACAAGGGTTGAACGGAACCGGTTTTTGCTGGAGCTCATGGCTGTTAGGTTTTGGGTTTTTAGATGGGTCGGACCACCACCAGTTGGTGGTGGCAGGCGGTTTGAGGGGCTTGCTGACACTGGTTGGATGTTGGCCGCCGACGGGATTAACTCGGGCAACTCCACTTTGAGCTTGTTGCGCCGAACCTCCGGGATGACCGTGGATCTCCCTTTCTTCTATCCTCTACCTGTAAGTTCATTTATGCTTACTCACAATTACATCTTTTTTTAGTCTAAGCTTTAATTTTAATTGATCATGAATGACTTAGGAGAAAATTTTAATTTATGCTTTGTGTAATTTATGCTTACTCACAATGACTTGGGGGTCTCTTGAAGCTTAATTTTTAAAGCTTTGTGTTATTTTCATCTCTTTGGTTTTTTTGCTCCAATTAAGAAAATTTTGATAGAAGGTATCCCTTCAAAAGTGTAAACATTCTCTTTGTTACTAGTCCATCATATAATAGATACCTGTGATGCTATGCGATGCAAAAGCAGAGACCTAAAATGTGCTTGTGCCCCAACTAGTGTATTTTGTGCAGTTCAGGGTGTACAACACTCGGACACATCTTGATTCATTGCCTGTATACATATATCTTATGGATGAAAGTTTTTTTGGAGTTTGGAGTGCAGGGTATGCTACCAAGAAAATGTAGAGATTTGTTGGTGTTCAGAGTTATTAGAGAAGGAAATGCCTAAGTAGATGTTGATCTAATAGGATTTTCCAAGATGTGATAATTAGGTTTATGTCAATTCTGTGATCTTTGTCATGTTTAGCCTTTAGAGTTTTTTCCAGTTTTTTGGGTTCTTTTCTGTCAAATAGGTGGCTTGGTGTGCTGGTGGTGACATTAATGTTGCTAGATTTTCGTCGAAGAGACAGGGATGCTTGAGGATCTCTATACCCATATGGGCTTTTCATATTTATATCAAAATCCATCTATGTTGTGAATCATCTCAGAAAGTGGAACAAGTAGTTGTGTGTGTACATATTATTTGGTGCTTATTGGGTACTATGATTTGTGAGTTAATATGTTTCACATGCCAATCGTATGGTATTTATTAGATTGTTCTTTTTTGTTCACATTACACTTTGCAAGCAGAAAATATTTATATGTATTTATGTGTCTTAAATGTGTTTATTAGCCTAATTTCTAGATAGATATTCCTAGGGTTGTTTGCTTGTTCATCAATCCGTATTATGTTTTCTTGTTCATCAATCCGTGAAGTAGGTTCATCAATTTTGACATGTATTAGAGTTGGTTAAAGCATACGAACATGATACTTTTCAGTACATATTTCTTTTTCACTTAATTATTCATTTCTCAAGCAATTTGAATAACAAGTATAAGAAGAAGAGCATAAAGGAATTGTATAAAATGCTTGACAAGTGCAATAAGCAACTGCGACAATTCAGCCATGTAAACAAAAAAGCACTTGATCAATATGCAAATTTCACAGAACAATGAGAACAACTCCAGAAAAGGCAAGAGGAACTAAATGCTGGTGATGAGGTACTTAAATCAGTCACATATCTTTTCAACCTATAATTAGTGGTGTAAGCTGATAATAGAAGGAGAGTATTTAAGTTGGTTGTCTGCCTATTCTTTTGCAGAAAATCAAAGAACTTATATCAGCTCTTGATCAGCGAAAGGATGAATCAATAGAACGTACCTTCAAAGGTGTGGCTAAGAATTTTCATGAAGTATTTTCAGAACTTGTCCAAGGTGGTCATGGATTTTTGGTTATGATGAAAAAAAGGTTTGTCTTTTCCATTTTATTAAAGTACCCTCATATCTACCATGATCCCCCCCCCCCCCCGCCACACACACACACATTTCACTATAATTTTTCCTCTTGTATTGGGCGCTCCCTGTTTTGGGCCTTAGTTGTGTACTCTCTAGAACCTTCTGGAAGTTTAATATTTTTAGTATAAATACAATAATTGGACTCCCCAATTGTGTAGTCTCATGTTGACGAGTGTTAGTTTCAATGTGCGATAATTTTCTGACACAATATCTTGAAAGTATTTATTGTTCTAGGAATTTTCGTTTGGTGGCCAAGGCTTTGAACACGACATTTATTTTTATTTCTTACACATTGTGAGGCATTGATGTTCGGCGCTGTCCCTTTCGGTAATGGGCTCTGTATATATACATAAACATCAATAAAAAATGAAGCATGCACACTCAAATAAAATACAAACAAGTGCCAAAAAAATATACAGGGCTTTAAAGATATATACAGTATATATCTTCAAATTTGCCCAGGTGAAAGACTTAAAATTTCCCTACGATTTCTCACTTGAAATGTTTTTCCATTGTAGGTTGGTTTAATAATAGGTAAGCGTGGGGAAACTATTAAGAATCTACATACGAGATCAGAGGCACAGATTCAGGTACTTGATCTCATATTACCTTGCTCTGAATTCTATAAAAGAACAAAGTATACAATAAAAGAACATGTGGATACTAAATGAGGACAATTTACCAAAATATTAGGCAAATCAACTATATTTAACATGCATATCTTAGGAACCTTACTTTATATTTCTATTTTTTTCATAATGATGATGATTTATATGTTTCTTCTTTAATTACATTTAACATGCATATCTTAGGCACCTTACTTTATAGTAGTGTCTAGCTTAGGCTACTTGGCTTAGAGCAACGTCAATTTGGATTCATTTCAAAGGATTCTTTAAAGAAACTTACCACCTACAATCACCACTAAATGCTCCGTAAGAGGCACGGACCCTCGCACGGGACCAATGTAACGTGTAGGAACTAATCGTTTTAATCACCATTGTCTTTTTCATTCTATATCTGATCATTCCTTTTAAAGTTTGAAAATCACTTCATGGCTTACTTTATGAGCTTATTTAGTTAAATTGGTGGAAGGGACTTGCTGGTGGTTTGGTTTTGGAATTTGCTGTTGCTATTGAGTATATTTTAAATGTTAAAACATGTTGGATTTAACAAATAAACAAATGAAATTATGTCAAAATTTTCTAAAATCCATAAACATTCTAAATTGATAAAAAACATACCGTTAGAGAATATGACGATATAGGAGGCACGCACACCTCGCACGGAACCAATGTAAATTATTGGAACTGACCGCGTAGTCTCGGATCTCCCGGTTTGAGAATATGATGATAATTTGCAAAAATAAAAAATCACACTTAGAGTTAAAAACAGGATGTTAAGGGTGAAAATCCAAACCAACCCACAAACAACCCCGTAGGAGGCACGAACACCTCGCACGGGACCAATGTAACTTGTAGGAACTGACCACCTAGTCCCAGGTCTCCCAGTTTGAGAGTATGACGATAATTTGAAAAAATCACACTTAGTTAAAAACATGCCGTTAAAGGGTGAAAACCCAAACCGACCCCCAAACAACCCCGTATGAGGCACGAACACCTCGCACGAGACCAATATAACTTGTAGGAACTGATCGCGTAGTCCCGAGTCTCCCGGTTTGAGAGTAGGACGATAATTTACAAAAAATACACTTATAGTTAAAAACATGCCGTTAAAGGGTGAAAACCCAAACCGCCCCCAAACAACCCCGTAGGAGGCACGAACACCTCGTACGGGACCAATGTAACTTGTAGGAACTGACCGCGTAGTCCCGAGTCTCCCGGTCTGAGAGTAGGATGATAATTTGCAAAAATCACACTTATAGTTAAAAACATGCCGTTAAAGGTTAAAAACCCAAACCGGCTCCCAATCGACCCCGTAGGAGGCACGAACACCTCGCACGGGACCAATGTAACTTGTAGGAACTGATCGCGTAGTCCCGGGTCTCCCGGTTTAAGAGTAGGACGATAATTTGCAAAAATTACACTTATAGTTAAAAACATGCCGTTAAAGGTTGAAAACCCAAACCGGCCCCCAAACAATCCCGTAGGAGGCACGAACACCTCGCACGGGACCAATGTAACTTGTAGGAACTGACCGCGTAGTCCCGGGTCTCCCGGTTTGTGAATAGGACGATAATTTGCAAAAATCAACACTTAAACTTAAAAACATGCCGTTAAAGAGTGAAAACCCAAACCGGACCACAATCGACCCCGTAGGAGGCACGAACACCTCTCACGGGACCGATGTAACTTGTAGGAACTGACCGCGTAGTCCCGGGTCTCCTGGTTTGAGAGTACGAAGATAATTTGCAAAAATCACAGTTATAGTTAAAAACATGCCGTTAAAGGGTGAAAATTCAAACCGGCCCCCAAACGACCCCGTAGGAGACACGAACACCTCTCACGGGGTCAATGTAACTTGTAGAAACTGACCGCGTAGTCCTCGATCACCCGGTTTAAGAGTATGACGATAATTTTAAAAAATCACACTTAGAGTTAAAAACAGGCCGCTAAAGGGTGAAAACCCAAACTGACCTCCAAACGATCCCGTAGGAGGCACGAACACCTCAAACGAGACCAATGTAACTTGTAGGAACTGATCGCGTAGTCCCGGGTCTCCCGGTTTGAGAGTATGACGATAATTTCCAAAAATCACACTTAGTTAAAAACATGCTGTATAAGGGTGAAAACCCAAATCGACCCCCAATCGACCCCGTAGGAAGCACGAACACCTCGCACGGGCCAATGTAACTTGTAGAAACTGACCGCGTAGTTCCGGATCTCTCGATTTGAGAATACGATGATAATTTATATTAATCAACACTTTCACTTAAAAACATGTCGTTTAAGGGTGAAAACCCAAATCAGCCCCCAAACGAAACCGGAGGAGGCACAAACACCTTGCATGGGACCAATGCAACTTGTAGGAACTGACCGCGTAGTCCCGGGTCTCCCGATTTGAGAGTATGACGATAATTTGCAAAAATCACACTTAGAGTTAAAAACAGGCCGTTAAAGGGTGAAAACCCAAATCGTCTCCCAATCGACCCCGTACGAGGCATGAACACCTCGCATGGGACCAATGTAACTTGTAGGAACTGACAGCATAGTCCCGGGTCTCCCAGTTTGTGACAAGGACGATTATTTGAAAAAATCAACACTTAAACTTAAAAACATGCCGTTAAAGGGTGAAAACCCAAACCGCCCCCCAATCGACCCCGTAGGAGGCACGAAAACCTCGGACGGGACCAATGTAACTTGTAGGAACTCACCCCGTAGTCCCGGGTCTCCCTATTTGAGAGTATGACGATAATTTGTCAGAATCACACTTAGACTTAAAAACATGCCGTTAAAGGGTGAAAACCCAAATCGGCCCCCAAACGACCCCGTAGGAGGCATGAACACTTCGCACGGGACCAATGTAACTTGTAGGAACTGATCGTGTAGTCTCGGGTCTCCTAGTTTGAGAATATGATGATAATTTGCAAAAATCACACTTAGTTAAAAACATGCCGTCAAAGGGTAAAAACTCAAACCAACCCCCAAACGACCCCGTTGGAGGAACAAATACCTCGCACGGGACCAATGTAACTTGTAGGAACTGACCGCATAGTCCCAGGTCTCCCGGTTTGAGAGTATGACGATAATTTGCAAAAAGCAGTACTTAAACTTAAAAACAAGCCGTTAAAGGGTGAAAACCCAAACCACCCCCCAAACGACCCTGTAGGGGGCACGAACACCTCGCACGGGACCAATGTAACTTATAGGAACTGATGGCGTAGTCCCGGGTCTCTCGATCTGAGAGTAGGAAGCACGAACATCTCACACGGGCCAATGTAACTTGTAGAAACTGACCGCGTAGTCCCGGATCTCCCGGTTTGAGAATACGATGATAATTTGCAAAAATCAACACTTTCACTTAAAAACATGCCGTTTAAGGGTGAAAACCCAAATTAGCCCCCAAACGACCCCGTCGGAGGCCAAACACCTCGCACGGGACCAATGCAACTTGTAGGAACTGACCGCGTAGTCCCAGGTCTCCCGATTTGAGAGTATGATGATAATTTGCAAAAATCACACTTAGAGTTAAAAATAGGCCGTTTAAGGGTGGAAACCCAAATCGTCTCCCAATCGACACCGTACGTGGCACGAACACCTCGCATGGGACCAATGTAACTTGTAGGAACTGACAGCGTAGTCCGGGGTCTCCCAGTTTGTGACTAGGACGATAATTTGAAAAAATCAACACTTAAACTTAAAAACATGTCGTTAAAGGGTGAAAACCCAAATCGGCCCGCAATCGACCCCGTAGGAGGCACGAACACCTCGGACGGGACCAATGTAACTTGTAGGAACTGACCCCGTAGTCCCGGGTCTCTCGATTTGAGAGTATGACGATAATTTGCAAAAATCACACTTAAACTTAAAAACATGCCGTTAAAGGGTGAAAACCCAAATCGGCCCCCAAACGATCCCGTAGGAGGCATGAACACCTCGTACGGGACCAATGTAACTTGTAGGAACTGATCGCGTAGTCCCGGGTCTCCCGGTTTGAGAAAATGATGATAATTTGTAAAAATCACACTTAGTTAAAAACATGCTGTCAAAGGGTGAAAACTCAAACCAAACCCCAAAACGACCCCGTTGGAGGAACAAATACCTCGCACGGGACCAATGTAACTTGTAGGAACTGACCGCGTAGTCCCGGGTCTCCCAGTTTAAGAGTATGATGATAATTGGCAAAAAGCAGCACTTAAACTTAAAAACAAGTCGTTAAAGGGTGAAAACCCAAACCACCTCACAAACGACCCCGTAGGGGGCACGAACACCTCGCACGGGACCAATGTAACTTGTAGGAACTGACCGCATAGTCCCGGGTCTCCCGATTTGAGAATATAACGATAATTTGCCAAAATCAGCACTTAAACTTAAAAATAAGCCGTTAAAGGGTGAAGACACAAACCAGCCCCCAAATGACCTCGTAAGAGGCACGAACACCTCGCACGGGACCAATGTAGCTTGTAGGATCATATCGCGTAGTCCCGGGTCTCCCGGTTTGAGAATATGACAATAATTTGTAAAAATCACACCAAGTTAAAAACACGTCGTCAAAGGGTGAAAACTCAAACCAACCTCCAAACGACCCCGTAGGAGGCACGAACGTATCGCACGGGACCAATGTAACTTATAGGAACTGACCGCGTAGTTCCGGATCTCCCTGTTTGAGAGTATGACGATAATTTGCAAAAATCACACTTAGTTAAAAACATGCCGTCAAAGGGTGAAAACTCAAACCAACCCCCAAACGACCCCGTTGGAGGAAGAAATACCTCGCACGGGACCAATGTAACTTGTAGGAACTGACCGCGTAGTCTCGGGTCTCCCGTTTTGAGAGTATGACGATAATTTGCAAAAAGCAGCACTTAAACTTAAAAACAAGCCGTTAAAGGGTGAAAACCCAAACCACCACCCAAACGACCCCATAGGGGGCACGAACACCTCGCACGGGACCAATGTAACTTGTAGGAACTGACTGCGTAGTCCCGGGTCTCCCGATTTGAGAATATGACGATAATTTGCAAAAATCGGCACTTAAACTTAAAAATAAGCCGTTAAAGGGTGAAGACCCAAACCAGCCCCCAAATGACCTCGTAAGAGGCACGAACACCTCGCACGGGACCAATATAACTTGTAGGAACTGACCGCGTAGTCCCAGGTCTCCCGGTTTGAGTATATGACGATAATTTGCAAAAATCACACGTAAATAAAAACACGTCGTCAAAGGGTGAAAACTCAAACGAACTTCCAAACGACCCCGTAGGAGGAACGAACACCTCGCACGGGACCAATGTAACTTGTAGGAACTGACCGCGTTGTCCCAGGTCTTCCGGTTTGAGAGTATGACGATAATTTCCAAAAATCAGCACTTAAACTTAAAAACAAGTCGTTAAAGGGTGAAAATCGAAACCACCCCCCAAACGACCCCGTAGGGGGCACAAACACCTCGCACGGGACCAATGTAACTTGTAGGAACTGACCGCGTAGTCTCGGATCTCCCGGTTTGAGAATATGACGATAATTTACAAAAATCACACTTAGTTAAAAACATGCCGTCAAAGGGTGAAAACTCAAACCAACCCCCAAACGACCTCGTTGGAGACACGAATACCTCGTACGGGACCAATGTAACTTGTAGGAACTGACCGCGTAGTCCTGGGTCTCCCGGTTTGAGAGTATGACGATAATTTGCAAAAATCAGCACTTAAACTTTAAAACAAGCCGTTAAAGGGTGAAAACCCAAACCACCCGCCAATAGACCCCGTAGGGGGCACGAACACCTCGCACGGGACCAATGTAACTTGTAGGAACTGACAGCGTAGTCCCAGGTCTCCCGATTTTTGAATATGACGATAATTTGCAAAAATCACACTTAGACTAAAAAATAAGCCGTCAAATCGTGAAAACCCAAACCAACCCCCAAAGGACCCAGTAGGAGGCACGAACACCTCGCACGAGACCAATGTAACTTGTAGGAACTGACCGCGTAGTCTTGGGTCTCCCGATTTGAGAGTATGACGACAATTTGCAAAAATCAACACTTAAACTTAAAAACAAGCCGTTAAAGGGTGAAAACCCAAACCAGCCCCCAAATGACCTCGTAAGAGGCACGAACACCTCGCACGGGACCAATGTAACTTGTAGGAACTGATCGCGTTGTCTAGAGTCTCCCGGTTTGAGAATATGATAATAATTTGCAAAAACCACACTTAGTTAAAAACACGCTGTCAAATGGTGAAAACTCAAACCAACCCCCAAACGACACCATAGGAGGCATGAACACCTCGCACGGGACCAATGTAACTTGTAGGAACTGACCGCGTAGTCCCAAGTCTCACGGTTTGAGAGTAGGATGATAATTTGCAAAAATTGCACTTATAGTTAAAAACATGTCGTTAAATGGTGAAAACTCAAACCGCCCCCAAACAACCCCGTAGGGGGCACGAACACCTCGCACGGGACCAATGTAACTTGTAGGAACTGTTCGCGTAGTCCCGGATCTCTCGGTTTGAGAATATGACGATAGTTTGCAAAAATTACACTTAGTTAAAAACATGCCGTCAAAGGGTGAGAACTCAAACCAATCCCCAAACGATCCCTTAGGAGGCACGAATACCTCGCACGGAACAAATGTAACTTGTAGGAACTGATCGCGTAGTCCCGGGTCTCCCGGTTTGAGAGTATGACGATAATTTGCAAAAATCAGCACTTAAACTTAAAAACAAGCCGTTAAGGGGTGAAAACGCAAACCACCCCCCAAACGACCCCGTAGGGGGCACGAACACCTCGCACGGGACCAATGTAACTTGTAGGAACTGACCGCATAGTCCCGGATCTCCTGGTTTGAGAATATGACGATAATTTGCAAAAATCACACTTAGTTGAAAACATGCCGTCAAAGGGTGAAAACTCAAACCAACCCCCAAACGACCCCGTAGGAGGCACGAACACCTCATACGGGAACCAATGTAACTTGTAAGAACTAATCGCGCAGTCCGGGTCTCCCGGTTTGAGAATATGATGATAATTTGCAAAAATCACACTTAGTTAAAAACATGCCGTCAAAGGGTGAAAACTCAAATCAACCCCCAAACGACCCCGTTGGAGGCACGAATACCTCGCACGGGACCAATGCAACTTGTAGGAACTGACCGCGTAGTCTCGAATCTCCCGGTTTGAGAATATGACGATAATTTACAAAAATCACACTTAGTTAAAAACATGCCGTCAAAGGGTGAAAACTCAAACCAACCCCCAAACGACCTCGTTGGAGACATGAATACCTCGTACGGGACCAATGTAACTTTTAGGAACTGACCGCGTAGTCCTGGGTCTCCCGGTTTGAGAGTATGACGATAATTTGCAAAAATCAGCACTTAAACTTTAAAACAAGCCGTTAAAGGGTGAAAACCCAAACCACCCCCCAAACGACCCCGTAGGGGGCACGAACACCTCGCACGAGACCAATGTAACTTGTAGGAACTGACCGCGTAGTCCTGGCTCTCCCGATTTGAGAGTATGACGACAATTTGCAAAAATCAACACTTAAACTTAAAAACAAGTCGTTAAAGGGTGAAAACCCAAACCAGCCCCCAAATGACCTCGTAAGAGGCACGAACACCTCGCACGGGACCAATGTAACTTGTAGGAACTGATCGCGTAGTCCCGAGTCTCCCGGTTTGAGAATATGACAATAATTTGCAAAAACCACACTTAGTTAAAAACACGCTGTCAAAGGGTGAAAACTCAAACCAACCCCCAAACGACCCCATAGGAGGCATGAACACCTCGCACGGGACCAATGTAACTTGTAGGAACTGACCGCGTAGTCCTAAGTCTCCCGATTTGAGAGTAGGACGATAATTTGCAAAAATTGCACTTATAGTTAAAAACATGCCGTTAAATGGTGAAAACTCAAACCGCCCCCAAATAACCCCGTAGGGGGCACGAACACCTCGCAAGGGACCAATGTAACTTGTAGGAACTGTTCGCGTAGTCCCGGATCTCTCGGTTTGAGAATATGACGATAGTTTGCAAAAATTACACTTAGTTAAAAACATGCCGTCAAAGGGTGAGAACTCAAACCAATCCCCAAACGATCCCTTAGGAGGCACGAATACCTCGCACGGGACCAATGTAACTTGTAGGAACTGACCGCGTAGTCCCGGATCTCCCGGTTTGAGAGTATGCCGATAATTTCCAAAAATCAGCACTTAAACTTAAAAACAAGTCGTTAAAGGGTGAAAACTGAAACCACCCCCCAAACGACCCCGTAGGGGGCACGAACACGTCGCACGGGACCAATGTAACTTGTAGGAACTAACCGCGTAGTCTCGGATCTCCCGGTTGGAGAATATGACGATAATTTACAAAAATCACACTTAGTTAAAAACATGCCGTCAAAGGGTGAAAACTCAAACCAACCCCCAAACGACCTCGTTGGAGACACCAATACCTCGTACGGGACCAATGTAACTTGTAGGAACTGACCGCGTAGTCCTGGGTCTCCCGGTTTGAGAGTATGACGATAATTTGCAAAAATCAACACTTAAACTTTAAAACAAGCCGTTAAAGGGTGAAAACTCAAGCCACCCGCCAATAGACCCCGTTGGAGGCACGAATACCTCGTACGGGACCAATGTAACTTGTAGGAACTGACCGCGTAGTCCCGGGTCTCCCAGTTTGAGAGTATGACGATAATTTGCAAAAATCAGCACTTAAACTTAAAAACAAGCTGTTAAAGGGTGATAACCCAAACCACCCCCCAAACCACCCCGTAGGGGGCACGAACACCTCGTACGGGACCAATATAACTTGTAGGAACTCACCGCGTAGTCCCGGATCTCTCGGTTTGTGAATAGGACGATAATTTGCAAAAATCAACACTTAGACTCAAAAACAAGCCGTTAAAGGGTGAAAACCTAAACTAGCCCCCAAACGACCCCGTAGGGGGCACGACTACCTCGCACGGGACTAATATAACTTGTAGGAACTGACCGCGTAGTCTCGGGTCTCCCGGTTTGTGACTAGGATGATAATTTGCAAAAATCACCACTTAAATTTAAAAACATGCCATTAAAGGGTGAAAACACAAACCAACCCCCAAACGACCCCGTAGGAGGCACGACATCTCGCACAGGACCAATGTAACTTGTAGGAACTGACCGCGTAGTCCCGGGTCTCCCGATTTGTGAGTATGACGATAATTTCCATTCATATATGTAATTTTTTTGTTTTGAGTATTTTTTTTTTGTAAATTATTGGGTTACTAATATCGTATGTTTTTTGTATTCTATTTTTTTTGCAGGATAACAGTTTATCGTTGGCTTTTATTCGCGTGGAACACACTAAGAACTCAATGGTTTACAAAAATGGGTTTATTAATGAATCCATTTTTTTGTGTCATGACCGTTCGGTCTTTTGTTGTTTTATTATTGACTTTTATGGCCATGAGGGCTTTTGTAATTTAATTGTTATATTTTGTGGTCGTGTGGGCTTTATGTTAGGCAGGTTTTGGAATGTCCAGAAAATAAAGGAAACTCTGCCCAATTTTTTTGGGCCTGTGAGCAGTTAAAGACTTATAATATTTTGAAGTTTGTATGTACGTTAGTTTATTAATAACGCGCAATATTATTAATTTGTGAATTTTGTGCTTTCAAATTTTTTTTTAAATAAAAAAATTGGCACCGTTCAAAACCGTGGCAAAAGTGTATCCTATTTTGGCACGGTTTTAAACTGTGCTAAATTTTTTTAAACTGTGCTGAATTTGGCACAGTTAAAAACAGGCCAAAAGTGTGCCAGAAATATCAAATTCTGGCACGATTTAAAAGTGTGCCAGAAGTGTTCCTGTTTGGCTGATTCTGGCACAGTTAAAAACTGTGCCAAAAGTGTGCCAGAAATATCAAATTCTGGCACGGTTTAAAAGTGTGCCAGAAGTGTTCCTGTTTGGCTGATTCTGGCACACTTTTGAGCCGTGCCAGAAAAAATTCTCATTTTGGAACACCTGATTCTGGCACAGTTCAAAACCGTGCCAGATTTGATCTGGCACAGTTTTAAACAGTGCCAGAATCCTGTTTTTGGTGTAGTGTCCGATTGAATCTTTTCCCTTTTTCTCTAAAGGATAAATCTAAGACCTGGCTATAGTCTTTACTCCGAACTCTGTTCTGTCCTAGAGAGATATGTAGACTAACTTTCTCTCCTAGTTCTTTCCACAACACAAAACCAACTCCGTCAAGGCTCAAATTCAAGATTTTCATCAAAATGGTAATGAAGCCATTGATAGATGTTGGGAACATTTTCAAGTGTTAGTTAGCGCTTACCCGCACCATGGATTTGAAAAACATCATCTCATTTCATTTTTTCATCAAGGGCTTACTGTGGCGTCTAAACAACTCCTGCAGACAATGTGTGAAAGTCCATTTTGGGAACTAGACGCGAGCGATGCTGAGGCCCATTCGAAATATGTAGCCGAGACTACATAAATATAGGATGTTTCCGACCCCAATAGCCAAAGCAGACATCGACAAGTGTCCAACACGCCTGATGCGTCCGGTATTTATTAACTTGACAAGGACACTTTGTTAGACTGTCGACCTGATCAATTGGAAAAAAAATTGAGAGACATACTCGAGGTTCGATTGGGGAAGCTATTGATTCAAGCTGAAAAAGAGAAGGGGTGTGCCATTTGTGCGACGGGTCATTCCACAAAAGGATGTCCGATAATACCCGCCTATAAGGCAATGTACACGGAGCAAGTGGAAGCTATAGGAGGGTTTAGAGAAAATTTTAATACGCCTCAAGGGAATGTGTACAATCCATCTTGGAGGAATCATCCTGGTTTAAACTACGGGCAACAACAAGGTGTGATAAATCCTACTTCACATGCTGCTTTACCTCCACTCCCTCCTGAACTTCAGCAAGTGCCATATATGCATCCCCACATGCCAACATCCTCTCCAGGTATGTATGTTTCCCCACCTAGGCGATCTCTTGAAGATAAATTAAATTAACTCATCCAATCTCAAAAGGATAACAATGCTAAATATAATCGAATGTTCACTGAAATTCATACTAGCATCTCTAGGTTGCAAGCTGCATTGAATATCCAAGAGAAGGGTAAATTTTTGGCTCAAGGTTAAAGACATCCCCAAGGGCATACTACTGTTAGCTATATATCATTGGAATCACAAGAGCAATGCCAAGCTATCACTACTCTGCGAAGTGGTCGGATAGTTGACCTATCGCCTCCCTCACCTAAAGAGCCAAAGGCTAAAGAGGGTTCAGTCGAGAAGAAAGAGTCTGATGAGACCCCATTATATGTGGATGGAAAGAATGAAAATGGAAAGATCAAAGTAGAAGTCAAATCGCCCACTTCTTATCCATTCCCTCATCGTTTGTCACCACCCCAAAAGGGAGCCTCCCGTACTGAAGTGCTAGATGTTCTTAAGCAAGTGAAGCTGAACTTGCCATTCCTGGATGCGATCCAGCAAATTACCGCCTATGCCAAGGTCATCAAAGATGTTTTAATGATCAAACGACGGCTTAAGGCGAAGAAGAATGAATTTTTAGCACAAAATGTGAGTTTTGTCCTTCTTAATGATCTTCCACCCAATTTTAAAGATCCTGGTGCACCCACAATCTCGTGTGTGATTGGAGAGCGTAGAGCTGAAAAGTCTTTACTAGATTTAGGTGCTAGTGTGAATATACTTCCATACTCTATCTTTAAGCGGCTTAATTTAGGTGATCTTAAGCCTACACTGATGATGCCAGAAACAGCACCACCCTTCAAGGTGTTTATGAGCTTAGTTCAATGTTAACGATGGCAGCATGAGGGTATACTGTATATATATATATATATATATATATATATATATATATATATATATATATATATATATATAAGAGATTGGGATGAGGAAAAGAGGATAAACACAGTTATGTAAGTGGTTCACCCAATCAGGCCTACGTCCACTGTGCAAGTGTATGATGTGTATTACTGTATGAGGGCTCTAATGTCCATGGATACAATCTCTCAAGCTTTCTCTCTCTACTGTGTATTTGAACAGAGTTTTAGCTAGGGTTACTGATCTTAGATCCTTTTGCAAGGTAGAGGATGACCTCTATATATAGTACCTAGGGGGTGTAATGTACCCCCCAAGCATGCCATGAGCATGTGTGTGATAACCTCACCAATGTAGGAGTGCCATCTGTCACTATCACATGTAGAGAATGATGATGCAATATTATCCCCACGAGTGGGGAATAATCTTGTTGTAACTGATTTGTGCCAACGTGTCCTTATCTGAATGTCAACAGGTGCTCGACTATCATGTCTGGTGTATGACCTCGGCCTTGGCGAGGCCGAGGTTGGTGAGTCTTGGTACTTGTTCAGTCCGAATGTTCCTTGGAGGTCTCGGCCTAATCCCAACCGAGACAATGGACAGGGTCGGCCTGAGACAAGGTTGAACTGGTGGTTTGATGAGGTTGTTGGTGACTGCCTGCAGGCTCGGCCTATGTATGGCCGAGGTTGCCATTTCAAGGCATATGAGAGTGCTGTTGATCCTTGTGAGGTCCCTTGGGGAGGTTCATAGCAGTGTTGGCCTGGGCCAACCTTGGTATGGCCGAGGGGTGATATCGCGTGCCCAAGACTCGTCCAACGTCTGCCCTGGTCTCGACCGAGGTTGGTGTCTCTAGGCTGAGGTTGATGTCTCCGAGGTTACACTTGGGGCATATCAATCACCCCCCAGCCCTTAGTCATATGTGAGAGCAAGTGGCTAGGGGATTACTACACCTCCGAGGCCAATCTGTTACAAGCCAATATTTGCTTGGCACTTGTCCAATGCTGGAACATGCTTGCTTGGTAGGCGTGTGCTGTCAGCCGCCCTTTGGGGATCCCAAGGCAATGATGGGCCTTGGGAGTTGTGCCTGAGTATATAAGGGTTTTGAACCCTTCTTTTTCTCTTTCTTCTCCATTTCTTCCCTTTCTGCCGCCAGAGTTTCTGCAGCTCTCTCTCTCTCTAGAAAGATTTTGATTCAAGGCTTTTGGGTGGTGATTTCTCACGTTTTCTCCTCTCTTCATTACCATTTCCTCCTCAAGTAAGGTTTTCCATACTTTATCCTTTATTTTACCTGCAAGTACCCTTATTTTCGTACTTTTCGGTGACTTTCTTAGTTTTCCGGCGAGACCACCATAATTTTAGGCGGGCTGTTCTTGCCAAATCTAAGTAGTTTGATCTTTAGGTTCCTATGCTTTATCAGTCATCTTGTTTGTGATTTTTGGAGTTTAGGAAAATCTCTAAGTGTAGTGTCGTTCTCTGATGCTCAGACCCCTATATAAGCTTCTTGAGGAGTTCCCTTCTCGTAGAGAGAAGACTTTAGAAAAGATTAGGCAAATAGAAAAAGCTCAAGAGGAGGCTCGTAGGTCACAAGAATTTCCGATTAGACCCCTATTTCCCCCACCTCTGAAGGTGATATATCTTGACCCCCCGGAGAACTTCTATCAGACAGGAGTTTCTGCTGATCCCATACTTATGTCTGAGTCTGAATCTTCGACCTCAGACCCCATGTCTGTGGACTCCTTTCAAGAGGCCATGGACTTCACACCTAGGCCTGATCAGGTCCCTGATCAGGCCGAGTTCTCCAGCCGAGCTTCGTCCCATAACCACTCAAGCACCTCAGGGTCTTCCTCAGAGGTTGAGATTCTTGAGCCGAGTGTGTCCATACCACCACCAATTAACGCCATCCCTATGTCGGCTGTTACCGGAGCAAAATTTTCTCAGAGGTTTCCTAATAGCCCATCAACATCTGCTCCGGCCGACGTTGAACTGGATGATGATGAGGTTGAGAGTGATGTCGACATCTCTGAGGCGGTCGAGATCGAAAGTACTATCACTGAGGTAGACCTTCTCTGCTTCAGGTATCTGTATTCTATTAGCCCCTCCATCAAACTTAGGAGACCTCTGAGGGAAGAGAGGGCTTATCATGGCCGAGACGGGGAGATCTGCTTGTACGAGCAGATGTTCAAGTTGGGGTTCCATCTTCCCATTCACCCAATTATCAGATCCATTCTCTCTTACATTAATTTGGCCCCCTCCCAGCTCTCTCCGAATGCCTGGAGAATCCTAATAGGGGACATAGTGTTATGGAAGGCCGTCCACCACTCAGACCTTCCAGTTCAAATCTTTGTCGGTCGGCCAAAAATCATCCGAGCTACTACCATTTTGTAGCTCGGAGGCCTGAGAAGAAATTGCTTCAGGTGACCCAGACTTCCAACCATAACTGGAAGCCTCGGTACTTCTTTGCCTCAGGGCCATGGGAGTTTGGCCCATGTGTTCCCTCGTCCCATCTAGAGCAAAGGATGCCCTTGAGGTGGGGTAAGGTCACCATGTCTGCCAGGGCCGACCCTGGCCTAAGTCTTCAAAACCTCCAGAAGGTGAAAGCCTTTCAGGATTAGGGGGCAAATGGCCTATTTGTCAGGTTTGAACATTTGATGACTCCCCACTTCCTCTCTGGGACAGGTCTGGGTGGAAGTCCCCTTGATGAGCTTGGTAAGCATTATTGTTAAGTTTAACCTCTGAGTTTGTTCATATCTGATTTATCTAACTCAGGTCTATTAATTTTTTGCAGAGCGACCAAGGGATATCGCAGATGAGCTTTGGGAGATGGCTGCACCGAGCTTGACAAGACTTGCCAAAAAATCAGGTCTGAACGCTCCTCCCCCAGCTCCCTCGACCTCTAAGCCCCCGACCAAAAAGAAGAGGGCTCCCAAAGATCATGCCCCTGAGGATTAGAGGCCGAAGAAGAAGACCACTGAGGCTTCTATCCCTATCTCTTCGGCCGACATCCTGTCGGCCCGTCTGGATCAGTTGAAGTTGACTGATAGTGTTATCGGCCACAGCATGCAGGCCTTGGATGACATCGGCTCTGTAATGACCGAGGCTAACAAGCGCTTTTACAGGACTATGGACACCCCTTTGCTGGTTGAGTTCGGCCTTCACAGAGCCGTTCAGGTATGATTTGATTCTTCATTACAAATTCTTCTAAGTGTAACATCTGATTCTTCTTCAACTTTACTCATGATCACTAAACATGCAGGGCTTGATTGCTACGCACCATCTATCAAACTGGACTATGAGGAAATTGCCTCTCATCCAAAAGGGGCAAGAGGCCGAGAAAGTCCTGGGTGCTCTGAATGCAGAGATAGAGCACCTCAAGTCTGAGCTGAAGGGCTCTGAGGAGAAGACGAAGGGGTTGAAGAGGGGCATCTCCCAACTCGGTAAGGACCATGTCGCTGCCCTGAAGGCCAAGGATGACGTTCTTCAGCAAAAGGTCAACTCAGCTATCAGGGCCGCCATTGAGGATGCCTCTGAGAAGATCATTGCTGACTACAAATCCTCTGATGAGTTCATGGGGTTTGGCTTTGAATACCTTGAAAGAGGTATCAAAGCCACTACTAAGTGGGCTGACATCAGAGAGAGAGAGACCGACATTTTGAAGGCCTCTGACTTCGTGGGTCTTGGGTTTGCTGATCCACAATTTTCCCAAGCTCTTCAAGATGTTGAGGAAGAGGCCGCTGCTCCTTCCGAGACTGCTACATTGGAGGTCACCGAGGTTGGAGGGGCAGACCCTTGTGATGATGCGACCGAGGTCTCTAACCAAGCCGAGGGTGTCAATGTTCCCCCCTCAAACTCTTAGGGTGTTTTTTTATCACTGTTTGTAATTTATCCGTCATGTTTGTAATTTAACGATGACACTTGTCTGTAATCATTAAACATCTAATTTCTGAATATATATATATCAACCTCTGATGAGGACCCTCTTCACTTTCTTTTCATTGAATGTCATGTGATGCTTTCCATTCTTAGTTCCATTGTTATGGTGTCTGCTAGAAATAAATTTGCAATGAGCTTCAAGCTCTGAGGCCCTCTTTCTAAGCTTGTCTTTGCGATGGTCTTGTTTAAAATCAACCAATGGTCTTGAGCTCAGACCTTGTCACCAATGCATGGTGTTATGCAGGTCTGAGGTCATTACCTAAGAGGTTATCCTCATAATGAATTTCACCAAATTAATGATGTTAAGGGTCTAAGGTCATCTCATTTTGGTGTCTGAGCTCAGACCTCGTCACCACTGAGTGATGTTATGAGGGTCTGAGGTCATCACCTAAGATGTTATCCTCATAATAAATTTCACCAAATTAATGATGTTACGTGTCTGAGGTCATCCCATTATGGTGTCTGAGCTCAGATCTTGTCACCAAATTATGATGTTGTAAGGGTCTGAGGTCATCACCTAAGATGTTATCCTCATAATGAATTTCACCAAATTAATGATGTTAAGGGTCTGAGGTTATCCCATTATGGTGTCTGAGCTTAGATCTTGTCATCAAATTATGATGTTGTAAGGGTCTGAGTTCATCACCTAAGATGTTATCCTCATAATGAATTTCACCAAATTAATGATGTTAAGGGTTTGAGGTTATCCCATTATGGTGTCTGAGCTCAGATCTTGTCACCAAATTATAATGTTGTAAGGGTGTGAGGTCATCACCTAAGATGTTATCCTCATAATGAATTTCACCAAATTAATGATGTTAAGGGTCTGAGGTTATTGTGACACCCCGCCTAATTAAACACCGAGCGATCACTCATTTATTAAATTAAATCAAGGTGAACAGTTGGTTCATTCTCAGCATCACTGTCGATAAAAATAAATTTTCCAATTTAACACCCTAAATAATTAAGCTAAGTGTTAAAAACCATTTTCATACATACTTTCCAAATTTTATTTAAAGAAAATCATTTATTTTATTAACAACATCAATAAATAAGAATCACACCACATCAACCTGGAACATAATTCAATTTATTTAAAACATTCGTCAATCGAATGTCAACATGCGAAATATAAAGTAACACAACTATCGAATAAAATCCCATAGTAACAGTACTAGAAATAAATGAAATAAAAATGTCCCAATAACAACGGAATAATAGAAAGGGCGACACGTGCCCAGTAAATGAGAATGCTAGAAGTGGAGTCAATAAAGGAAGCCGTCTACGCAAGTGACCTGCAACTCCCACCTAAGCTGCAGCGCGTTCCTGCCAAGAGATCCTAAGCAAGTCGCCCCTATGGCTGGGCACCTGTAATACATACATATACATACAAGAGAGAGAAAGAGAAAAAGAAACGGGTCAGAGCCCGAAAGTGTGTTTGATTTAAAATACGTTTAGCAAGTATTTAAATTGATACAGGCCAATGCAACAACATATTAGTGCGACACTCTCTTGAGAAAATCTCACCTCTCTTCTAATGTGCACACCTATCGCACTAACCTTCCCAACGGTTTGTCTTATCATTTATCGCACTAGTCTTCCTAAATGATTTAAGTTATCTTAGATTACTCGTAAGATTTACAATTCAACGATTCCATTTTAAAAAGGATGTTCCAATCAATGACCGAAGTTCTCCATTTTAACTTTATAAAATCAATAAAGTTTTCCAGTGACATACTATACTTTCTCAAAACAAGTATTCATAATTGATAGTCCAGAATTATTTCTCGCTTACTACGTTACAACAACAGTTTAAGTTCCCCAATTCAGATATATATATTAAGCACTCGTATAATATATATATATATATATATATATATATATATATATATATCCTAACAGCACCAACATACAAACTATGGTGCAGGCATACTCTGCTATCCAATCCCTGTATTTCTCACACTAAGGGGTGTACAAGTTCGGAATCACTCTCGAACTGTAATAACATAAATACACAAAACAAGATTGAGGCGAAGCATAGATTCCAAGTCTCTAAGAGGTCAGTACATACCCTCACGTCTCTTAGGACCGTATGAACTATCGGTCCGATAGCCTGTACCAAGGATATCTATCTTCTAGGGCACAAGTCAATATCCCCCATATAGGTCCCATCGAGATAAGACTGTCCTAGCGCGGTAACCTCAGGGATAGCAAGTAGCGCGGGTACGTTTTTCACACGTATATAATATATGCATACACAACCATATAAATATACCACTTATCATTATATCAATTTAGGTTTCTCTCATCACCCATAATTACGACATTTATCCTTAATTTTCACATTATTAGTATTATGTACAAGGTTTCATCTCTAACTTTACCTCGAAGGGTTTTCTCACTTATTACGTAACGCTCGTGGATTCTATCCTTCCAAGTAGGAAATTCAGTAGGTGCATTATCGCGTTTCAACGTAACTCTCTTACGCGCCTCACCCTTTAATATATCAATTTACTAACCCTAAAGTAAATATCCCATAAATGCCATTCTCGTCGAATATTAATGATCCCAACATTTATTCATACGCCCTACTGGTCCTCCATGACTCCCAAATCATTATACTAAGAATGCCCAAGAATTATATCACGACAATTCGATTTTTAAATCATTTACAAAGGAAATAAGAGTCTGCCAGGAGGGGTGGATCGATCGAAGTCTGGGGCTCGATCGATCGAACCTTCGATCGATCAAAGCTCTAGGCTCGATCGATCGATCAAGCAGGTCTGCGAAAATCTGTAGAATTGCAGTTACGGGTTCTACCAATTTTCTTCATCCAAAACCATGTTTTTCCATTCTAAACGTCCCAAAAATCCTACTACTAACATTATATCAATATACCAAATGTTTTCAACGTAAAGCATGTGTATATCTAACATTAAACATGGATAATTAATCCAAAATCTCATCTAATCATCAAGAACCCTAGAGTTTTTCTTAATCATGGTTCTAATCTGTTTTTACCAGAATTTCCATCTAATATAACATCAAAATTTTGTGGGTTATATTTCTCTACATGACAAGGTTTCCAGAATTTTCATATAATCAATCTACATGCATTTTCCTATCACAAAATTGGGTTTTCTTCTACATAATTCATCCCTAATCATTCCTAAACTAATATGAAGATTGCACCAATGAAAATAGCAAGTTAAACACTTGCCTGGGATTTTTGGTATTCTGGTTCACGGCTGATTTTGGTATGGTTGCGTTCCTCGTCTCGCGATCTACGTGGTGGTGGTGGTTGTGGTGCAAACGGAACACTTTTGGGGCCTTGGATTGCCTTGGAGATTTCTCCTCTCTTCTCTAATGGCCGTCACTTGTTTTTTGAATATTCTAACCCTAAAAGACTAACCTAAATGGCTGATATAGGTTGCTGAATTTCGTGGGTTTAATTACCCAAAAAGGTGAAATGACTAAAACGTCCTCCCGGGGTACCAATTAGGCCTAAAAACGCCCCGAGACCCAAACTAAACCCCCGGGTACACTTTTCTGACTATCTCGACCCTTCCGGACGCGTTGGCGCACTCAAAATGACCATACGAACAACTTATAAAATATTAACTTTTTATTTAACATAATTAGTCCCGACGTGACACGAGCACGTCCCGACTTAAATTTCCGAAATTGTCAATTAATTCACTCATGACATTCAATATAACCAATATCATATATATTACTTTGCTCATTAGTAATATTCAACAAATTTTCCATAATTACTAACTCTCGTCACGTTAATAATTATAACATAATTAATTTCCGGATTTTTATTAAATAAATAACTCACATTAAATTTAATAAATCCCCAAATTAATATAGCATAAAAATACGGGGTATTACAGTTATCCCATTATGGTGTCTGACCTCAGACCTTGTCACCCAATTATGATGTTATAAAGGTCTGAGGTCATCACCTACGATGTTATCCTCATAATGTACCTCACCAAATTAATGATGTTAAGGGTCTGAGGTCATCACCTACGATGTTATCCTCATAATGTACCTCACCAAATTAATGATGTTATGTGTATGAGGTCATCTACTTATGGTGTCTGAGCTCAGACCTCGTCACCACTGAGTGATGTTATGAGGGTCTGAGGTCATCACCTAAGATGTTATCCTCATAATAAACCTCACCAAATTAATGATGTTAAGGGTCTGAGGTGATCCCATTATGGTGTCTGAGCTCAGACCTCGTCACGAAATTATTATGTTGTAAGGGTCTGAGGTCATCACCTAAGATGTTATCCTCATAATAAATTTCACCAAATTAATGATGTTATGTGTCTGAGGTCATCTACTTATGGTGTCTGAGCTCAGACTTCATCACCACTGAGTGATGTTATGAGGGTCTGAGGTCATCACCTAAGATGTTATCCTCATAATAAATCTCTGATCTAAGAGTCAAGCAAGAACTGTCATGGAAACTGATCTTTATTAATAACCTCTTCACAATAAGATGTTACATTTCCATAAAATTCTATGCAGCATCATATGTAATATCTCTTTAGGTGGTCAGCATTCCATAGGTTAGTGAAAGGTTCTCCTTCTAGGTTTTCTAGCCTATAAGTGCCAGGCACAACCTCTTCTGTTACTTTGTAGGGGCCATGCCAGTTTGGGTGAAGCTTATTTGCTTTCTGTAGGGTCTTCTTTAGCACTAGGTCTCCCGCTGCAATGGGTCTTGACTTCACCCTCTGGTTGTAGAATTTTGATGCCCTCTGCTGGTAGGCTGCTTTTCTGACCTCTGCGTCTTCTCTTCTTTCTTCGATAAGATCCAGGTCTAACCTCCTCTCTTCCCCATTGCTGTTAGGGTCGTAGGTCTGAATCCGATGAGTTGGGAGTCCTACTTCCGTTGGTATGACGGCCTTTGAGCCATGTGCTAGCATGAATGGGGTTTCTCCTGTTGGTGTCCTTGCCGTGGTTCTGTAGGCCCATAACACAGCGTAGACCTCTTCAGTCCATCTTCCCTTCGCATCTTCTAACCTCTTCTTGATTCCGTCCAAGATAGTTCTGTTTGTGACCTCAGTCTGACCATTTTCCTGATGTCGACCAGGAGATGAGAAGAACTACTTAATCCCCACTCTTAGGCAATACTTCTCTAAAGAGGAGTTCTTGAACTGGGTCCTATTATCCGAGATGAGAGTGTTTGGGAGGCCATATCTGTATATGATGTTCCTCCAAATGAACTGGAAGGTCTTTTGCTCTGTGATTGTTATCATCGGCTCTGCCTCCACCCACTTTAAGAAGTAGTCGATGGCAACTATCAAGAATCTATAGTTGCTGACAGCTCTTGGCAAGGGTCCTACTAAGTCAATTCCCCATACCGCAAATGGCCATGGAGAAGAGATTGACGTCATAGGCTGATGGGGTTGATGAGGGATAGTGGCGAACCTTTGACATTTGTCGCACCTCTTCACATAGTCTGCAGCGTCTTTGGACAAGGTAGGTCACTAGTATCCCCGAGTGATGATTCTCTTGGCTAAGGGCCTTCCCCCTATGTGGCTAGAGCAAGAGCCCTCATGAACCTCTTGTAAGACCCGGGGAACTTCCATGGGATGCACACATCTGAGGAGAGGCAATAGAAACCCCTTCTTATACAAGACGTCTCCTACCATTGAGAACTTGGCAGCCCTGTATCTCAACTTTCTCCTTTCTAGCTTGGACTCAGGTAACTCTCCCTCTCTTAGGTATCGGACGAGCGGGTCGATCCATGAGTCTCCTAGGTTCATATTATGACAAGGGTTATATACCTCTTCTTCCTCGATGGTTGCCTTCCCTAAGATCTCGATTGGAATGGTCCTTCCCATATCTGTCTTCATTGCCGAGGACAGCCTTGCCAATGCATCAGCGTGATTGTTGCTTAGTCGAGGCACTCTCTTCAGTTTTTCTTCTTCAAAATATTCTAACAACCTTCTTACCCTCTTTAAGTACTTGGCATCCTTTCGTCCTTGGCCTCGTATATCCCCAATACTTGATTGACAACCAACCTTGAGTCTCTATTGAGTAGGAGTCGCTTTACTCGAAGAGTTGTTGCCAATAAGAGACCTGCTATCATGGCCTCATACTCAGACTCGTTGTTTGAAGCCTAGAATTTGAATCTCAAGGCGTATTCAATGTTGGCACCATCTGGAGTCGAGAGTATTAGCCCCGCACCGCTTCCACTATCACAGGAAGAGCCATTAAAGAAGAGGCTCTAGACGTTTGTATCTGATGAGAAGACCGCCTCAGTCATAATCCCTTTCTTGAAGAGGTATCGATCCTTTTCGTTCTCTTCTATTTTGCTCTGGGCTTTGCCTGAGATGACCTCTTCCCGATCTCGGAAGACGTTTGGCGCCGCCTCTTCCGAACTTCAGAAGACACTACGATTTGTCTCTTCTCCGTCATCCAGGCCTTTCTCTGTCTCGGCCTCTTTCGAACTTCTATCAGCATCTTCCTAGGTGAACTCTGCGACAAAGTCTGCGAGGGCCTGCCCCTTGATGGCTGTCCTAGGATGGTAGGTAAGATCATATTCTCCTAGTTAGATGGCCCAGGTCATCAATCTCCCGGACTTCTCAAGTTTGTGCAGAACCTGCCTTAGTGGGGAGTCAGTGAGGACTACCATGGAGTGAGCTTGGAAGTAAGGCTTCATTTTTCTTGAGGCATGTATCAGGGCATAAGCCAACTTCCCCATAGGGGGATAATTTTGTTCATACCCTTGAAGGGACTTACTGTTGAAGTACATAGGCCTTTGGATCCCATCCTCTTCCCTTATGATGGCCGCGCTGATGGCTGATTCAGAGACTACCAGATACACAAACAACCTTTCTCCTGCGACGGGACAAGATAGCAGTAAGGGAGACCCTAAGTAGGACTTGAGCTGGTTGAAGGCTTCTTCACACTATTCGTCCCATTGGAAGGCCTTTCGTAGGACTTTAAAGAATGGAAGTCACTTGTGCGTTGCCCTAGAAACAAACCTGTTAAGGGTAGCCACTCTTTCCGTGATTCTTTGGACATCCTTGATACTCCTAGGGGTCTTCATGTCGAGTAATGCCTTGATTTTCTCAGGGTTCGCTTCAATTCCCCTCTGGTTAACGATGAACCCCAGGAACTTCCCAGCTCCTACTCCGAAGACACACTTTGCTGGGTTGAGTTTCATTCTGTACGAGTCCATAACATCGAACGTCTTCTCAAAGTCCGCTACATGAGTATAAGATTTCAAGCTCTTCGTTAGCATATCGTCCACATACACCTCCATGGTCTTACCTATTTGCTCTTCGAACATCTTATTGACAAGATGTTGATACGTTGCCCCTGCATTTTTCAGACCGAAGAGCATCACTTTGAAGCAGTACGTCCCTTTGTCAGTAATGAAGGTTGTCTTCTCAGAGTCTTCATCATCCATGAAGATTTGGTTATAGACCGAATAAGCGTCCATGAAGCTCATGAGCTCGTGCACCGCCGTCGCGTCCACCATCTGGTCTATTCGAGGTAAGGGATAGCTGTCTTTTGGGCAAGACCTGTTCAGGTCAGTGAAATCCACACACATTCACCACTTCCTATTGGCCTTAGGCACGATGACTGCATTTGAGAGCCACTCCGGATAGGTTACCTCTCTTATGAACTCAGCCTCTTCTAACTTTTTGACCTCTTATCGGATGACGTCGTACTACTCCCTGGAATAGACTCTTCATCTTTGCTTGATCGTCTTGGCATCTCTGTCCACGTTGAGTTTGTGGCTCATGACCTCAAGGTCAATGCCAGGCATGTCTGCATGACTCCATGCGAAGACACTCTGTCTCCTCCTGAGGAAGTTTATCAGCTCTTCCTTGATTCCTGGCTCTAGGTCCTTGCCGACCTGGACGGTTTTTTCCGGCTCGTCCTCAATGAGGACGATGGATTCTACCTCTTCCGTGGCCTCTCCCTTCTTCAACTTTGTTTCATCTCTCGGGTCAAGAGTGTCAATGCTATAAGTGGTGGTTGCCCTCTTATAGGCTTCTCTCTCTTCGACCGAGTTGAAGTAGCACTCTCGCGCCGTGGTCTGGTCCCCTTGCACTTCCCCTACTCCATAAGGAGTCGGGAATTTTAGCATCTGATGGACCGTCGACGGCAAGCTTCAAACTCTTTAAGGGACACCCTTCCTATGATGAGGTTATAGGCCAAGAAGACATTCTCGTCCATAACGAAAAAGTTTATCTTCTTGGTCAGCCTCTTAGGCCACTCATCAACCATCCATACATTCATCTCATACATGCCCAAGGGGTGGACCTTTTCTCCACTGAAGCCTATCAATGGGTGATGGTAGGGCACCAACCTTGCCCTGCTAAGACCCAAGCTCTTGAAGCAAGGCCAGAACATCACGTCTGCTGAGCTCCCCCCATCTATGAGGATCCTACGTACCTTGCACCCATGCACCCTTGTTGTTATGACCAAAGGGTCATCGTGGGGGGCTAAGATACCCTTGAAGCCGAGTCTGGAGAACCCCACTACGAGGATGTCCATATCTACCTTCTTCCTCTTCTGCACTGTATCGGAAGACGTAAGATTCACAACTTCAAGCTTGGCCAGTGACCTGGCCTCTGCTACATGATCCTTCCTGTCAGCTACTTCAGAGCCACCTCCTGCAAATCCCCCACATATGGTGCTAACACTAAAGGAGATCGTACCGACCCTCTTCATCGGGGTGTTGTCATCTTTTGGCGAAAGATCCGGGTCGTCTTCATCATCTCCTTCCGAATCATCGTCTCTTCTGGCCGGGACATTCCCCCAACATCTGTCATTTCTTCTTTTCTTAGGGTCATCTCTTTCACCATTTGGAGCCTTACCATCCACATACTTCCTCATCTTTCCAGATTTCAGCATCTTCTCAATCTCATCTTTTAAAGCGAAGCATCTATCTATGACATGGCCATGATTCTGATGGAACTCGCACCATAGGTTTTTGTTCCTCTTATGTGGTGGGGCCTTCAGTTTCTCTGGGCACCTCAGAGTCCGGTCAGTCTTAATCTCATTGAGTATGTGCTCATAGATCACAGTCAGAGGAGTGTAATGAGTGAACTTGTCATCACCTTACCTCTTCTTCCCCTATTTCTTGCTTTGGGACCTCCCAGTGCCACCGCGGTTCTCCTCCTCATACTTGGCGGCCATTGCCTTTTCCGCATTCATCACTTTTCCTGCGGTTGCCAGCAGCTCCTCCATAGACCTAGGGGGTATTCCACCGATTTCCACAATAGCTTCCCCTTCTGGAGGCCTCCTATAAGGGCGGTCATGGCTATGCTCTCTTCGTAATCTCCCACCTCCAATTTCTCTTTATTGAATCTTGCTATATAGTCTCTTAGGCTCTCACCCTTGGCCTGTTTGACATACAGTAGGTCGGTAGTCTTCTTTTGAGGCCTCACCCCAAAGCAGAAGTTGTGGATAAATTGCTCAGCCAAGCCTTTGAAGTTCTCAATTGAGTTCTTCGGAAGGGAGGTGAACTAATTGTGCGCAGCCCCTGTCAAGGTCCCCGAGAAGGCCCTACACTTCATCTCATCGGGTATCGAGTAAATATCTGCTGCTGACTGGTACATCTCGATATGGTGTACAGGGTTAGTTCTTCCATCATACTTGGGAGACACTGTAGGAGGCTTGAACTTAGCTGGGTTTGGGAACCCTACTATCCTAGCCACAAATGGGGAGCCCTCTGAGTAACCCCTTTGTAATGGGTCCCTGCTTTTAATGAGGTCTCCTATCTTCTCGTCAAGGCATTGGATAGAATCATTCCAGGGTCTTCTGTCAATAACTTGGCCGAGGTTATCCCCTGCGACCTCCCTGCGATGGACCGAGGGTTCCCCTGCCACGACACGTTGGCTGTTGACCTTTTCCTGTTCCCTGCCTCTTCTTTCACAGGGTCGGCCTTGGTCTGGCCGACCCTGCCTGTTCCCTCTCTGAGAGCCTGCTGCGCTCCTTGACCTTGACAACCTCTATCTTAGGTCGTTCACCGGGCCCAGTCTCTCGAAGGCCGACCCTCTGCTCAACCTATCAAAGGCCGACCCTCTTTGTTGGGCCTCTTCACCTCTTCGGCCGACACATCCTTGACTTTTCCTAAGAGGCCGTACATTGTTATTTGACACCTCATACGGCTCCCAGCAGTCTTCTGGGGCTTCTTCAACTTCTAGGTCATCATACCTGTCCTCTGGGCAAGGGTTTCCCTGCCTCCCCAGGCGCAAGCGCCTAGGGTCAGCAACGTCCCTTCTCCGCTGGGGTGCAGGCTGGTCCTTCATCAGCGTCTGGGGTGGTCCCCTGGCATCAGGATGAGGCTGAACTGCCGCCGGAGTGATCATGTCCGGTGAGACTCCAGGTGGCCTCATCATAGTTTGACTGAGCTGAGCAAATTGCTCCTGCATGGCTTATTGTGTTGCAGCTAAAGATCTCAAGGCTGCTGCTACCTCCGCCATTTCGGACTGGGGGGTGCCTGACTGGAACTAGGCCCTCCACCCACGGACGGCGAAAAAGGTGGTGGTAACTCTGGTGCCATATGTTAACACTATAGAGCTTGAGTAGCAGGCGAGCTTAGTACCTCACAGGACCTCTTTCAATGGTGAAACAGCTCCGCGCTAGGGGGAGGCCTGGTTCACTACCAGAGTCTCCGGTGAGGTTAAGCAGAAAAAGAGGAAGAGATAGCTTCTCATTCCCACAGACGGCGCCAAAATGATGATGCCAGAAACAGCACCACCCTTCAAGGTGTTTATGAGCTTAGTTCAATGTTAACAATGGCAGCATGAGGGTATACTGTATGTATATATATATATATATATATAAGATATTGTGATGAGGAAAAGAGGATGAACACAGTTATGTAAGTGGTTCAGCCAATCAGGCCTACGTCCACTGTGCAAGTGTATGATGTGTATCACTGTATGAGGGCTCTAATGGCCATGGATACAATCTCTCAAGCTTTCTCTCTCTACCGTGTATTTGAACAGAGTTTTAGCTAGGGTTACTGATCTTGGATCCTTTTGCAAGGTAGAGGATGACCTCTATATATAGTACCTAAGGGGTGTAATGTACCCCCCAAGCATGCCATGAGCATGTGTGTGATAACCTCACCAATGTAGGAGTGCCATCTGTCATTGTCACATGTAGAGAATGATGATGCAATATTCTCCCTCATGAGTGGGGAATAATCTTTTTGTAACTGATTTGTGCCAACGTGTCCTTATCTAAATGTCAATAGGTGTTAGGCTATCGTGTCTGGTGTATGACCTCGGCCATGGCGAGGCCGAGGTTGGTGAGTCTTGGTACTTGTTCAGTCCGGATGTTCCTTGGAGGTCTCGGCCTAATCCCAGCCGAGACAATGGATAGGGTCGGCCTGAGATGAGGTTGAACTGGTGGCTTGATGAGGTTGCTGGTGACTGCCTGCAGGCTCGGCCTATGTATGGCCGAGGTTGCCATTTCAAGGCATATGCGAGTGTTGTTGATCCTTGTGAGGTCCCTTGGAGAGGTTCATATCAGTGTCGGCCTGGGCCGACCTTGGTATGGCCGAGAGGTGATATCACGTGCCTAAGACTCGTCCAACGTCTTCCCTGGTCTCGGCCGAGGTTGGTGTCTCTAGGCCGAGGTTGATGTCTCTAGGCCGAGGTTACACTTAGGGCATATCATACACGAATGACTTTACTGTTTGCAGATAGCACAGTGAAGGTACCTAGAGGGATTGTGGAGGTGTTGATAGTCCAAGTAGACACATTCTATTTCCCTGTAGACTTTTTCATTTAGGACACGGATCCCTCCCTTCATTCTAGCAACCATGTTCCCATCATTTTAGGCCGCCCATTTTTAGCTACAGCTAATGCTTTGATTAACACACAGAATAGGCAAATGCAACTCACTTTTGGGAATATGATCCTCGATACCAATATCTTCAATGTTTCTAAAAAAATGGGTGATGAGGATGAAATTCATGCGGTTTACCTTATCGATGAGGTTGTGAATGAGCACATTGAGTAAATCATAAGTGGAGATGCGCTAGAAGTTTGTTTAGTCCAAAGTGGTGAGAGTAAGAATTCTTATACTGAGCTTGAGCATGAAGTGGAGGAGTTGAGGGTATTATTACAAAAAGAAGTGACGTTTGAAGAGTTGAGAGATGTTGATTGGGTTTTTAGATTTGAGGAGTTACCCCCACAGTTGTCATGTATGATTCCCTCTAAAGAGACATTTCCTAGTCTCGAGTTAAAGAAACTACCCTCTAATGTTAAATATGCTTTTCTAGGAGAGAACAAGACATTTCCTGTTGTTGTCTCTTCTAGCCTAGTAGAAGAGCAAGAGGGTAAGTTGTTGAAGGTTTTGAGGAAGCACATAGGTGCCTTTGGTTGGTTAATAGCATATTTGAAAGGTATAAGTCCCTTAATTTGTACCCATAAAATCCACCTCGAGGAGGATGTGAAGCCGTCGAGAGAAATGCAAAGGCGATTAAATATAACCATAAAAGAAGTGGTTAGAGCAGAGATAATCAAGTTGTTAGATGCTAAGATTATCTATCCCATCTCGGATAGAAAATGGGTAAGCCCAATTCAGGTTGTCCCAAAGAAGTCGGGTATGACCGTGGTCGAGAATGCTAAGGGATACTTAATACCTCAACGCACCACCACCGGGTGGCGTGTTTGCATTGATTACCAAAAACTCAATGCCGGAACAAGAAAGGACCATTTTCCCTTTCTTTTATTAACCAAGTGATTAAAAGGGTAGCGTGCCATCCTTACTATTGTTTTTTGGATGGATATTCTGGATATAATCAAATTGAGGTGGATATTCTTGATCAAGAAAAGATGACTTTTACCTGTCCCTTTGGCACGTTTTCATACAAATGCATGCCGTTTAGACTATGTAATGCACTTGCGACTTTTCAGCGGTGTATGTTAAGTCTCTTTAGCAACATGGTAGAGAGAGGACTTAAGGTGTTTATGGACGATTTTAGCATTTTTGGCCCCTCTTTCGACCAATGTTTAGCTAATATTGATAAAGTTTTATTCGAGTGTGTGGAAAAGAACTTAGTCCTCAATTGGGAAAAATACCACTTTATGGTCACTGAGGGTGTAGTTTTGGGCCACGTTGTGTCATCCAAGGGTATAGAGGTTGATCGAGAAAAAAATAGAAGTGATAGCTGAGCTGCCCTCGCCAAAATCACTGAAAGATGTGAGATCCTTTTTGGGCCATATTGGGTTCTATAGACGGTTCATTAAATACTTTAGCGCGATCGCTAGACCTTTGAGTAATCTCCTTATGAAGGATACTCCATTTGAGTAGAATGACGCATGTCAAAAGGCATTTAATAAATTAAAAAGCATGCTAATTTCCGCTCCTATCATGCAAGCTTCAGATTGGTCTCTCCCATTCGAGCTTATGTGTGATGAAAGTGATTACGCGTTTGGGGATGTTTTGGGACACAAAAAAGATAAGAAAGATCATGTTATTTACTATGCTAGTAGGACATTGTCTGGACCACAACTTAACTACTCCACTACGGAGAAAGAGTTACTAGCAGTCATTTTTGCTCTAGATAAATTATGTTCATACATCATTGGGTCTCCCATCATTTGCTTTACAGATCATACGACACTTAAGTATCTTTTAACTAAGAAGGTTGCAAAATCGCGCCTCATCAAGTGGATCCTACTCCTACAAGAGTTTAATCTCTCGATACAAGATAAGAAAGGAGTAGAAAACGACATTGTCGATTATTTGTCACGGCTCTCGTCTGACGTACCTAATGATCTAATACCCATAAACGAGTATTTTTCGGATGAGCAATTATTTGCCACTTCTTCTCTTTCCTGGTTTGCGGATATAGTGAATTATCGAGTCACGGGGTCTATTCCCTCCGAGTTGACACCGTAAGAGAGAAAAAAATTCATTACTTGGTCGCGCATGTTCTTCTACGATAATCCATATCTATTTAAGTATTCTGTTGATCAAATCATCCAAAAGTGTGTACCTGATGAAGAAATTCAAGGGGTAACCCGATTTTATCATACGGAGGCTTGTGGAGGTCATTTTTCTAAAAATAAGATGGCTGCTAAAATCCTTCAAAGCGGTTTCTATTGGCCCACATTTAGAACAGGGGAAACAAAATTTTTATACCGGATCGGTCCGGTTGTTCAAAAACGAACCCGTCCAGGTATTTAAAATCGCAAAAAAAAATGGAGGTCAGGATCGATCCAGTACTTCGACCAGACCGGTCCGGTGTCTGCAGAAATTTTCCCCTACTCGAGGTTAAGCCCCCTTATCTCACAAATACCTTCCCTTACCCCTAAATTCGCCCACCCTATTTCCCATACATTTTTCCCTCCACTTATTTTCCCACCACCACACCTATAAATCCAAACCCTTTTCCCCCATTTTCCTTCACATCATCATATCTACCTTTCTCTCCCTCTACTCCAGCACCCTATCCATCACTACCCTTGGCTCTTCCCCAGAAATACACTTCCATTGACGTGCTCCCCAATGGCAATGGCGAGTACCGCTCACTCCAAGAACGCTAATGGTGCGAACGTTTTTTCGGTCCCACCCATAAGATTCACATCGAGCGCCAAGTGTTATGGAATGAACTCCCTAACTCTATCAGAAGTCTTTTCCTTCCACGGGGCTGGTGTCAATTCTTCAACAAGCCATATGGCGAAGTGTGGGAAGATGAAGTTCAATCTTTCTTTGGATTTCTCATCTGCACCGACGAGTTTGAATCTCAAGCATTTGTCGACGCCACACCCATCCCTTTCTCCGTAGCCTTGCTGGCCCAGAAATTAGCCTCCAAGGGCGTGACTATCCCGATTGTCTTCATCTATCCAAATAATGTCCCACCCTTCTCCAAAGCTACTTGCATGTCTCGTCTCGCCCCTAGTACCAATTGGGACACCGAGACCTTTCCGGTGGGTCGTCTCAATGATAAAGCTGCATCACTTTCCAGATTGTGTGTGCCAATATTTTGCAAACATCCAATGATTCGGCCATGCATCCGCACCAAGACACTTTGGTGTACCACCTGTTTTCCCCTGGCACCCCTATCCATTTGGCCTGCATTCTGTATGCTGATATTATTTTTGTGGCCTACGATAGGAAAGGAAAGACACCTCTCCCTTATGGCCGTCTCATTACATCCCCCCTTGCCGATGCCGGTACTGTTGAACCACATGATAAACCTCTCCTTCCTAAACCCATTGGAAAAGAATCCCGCACTCAAATTGTCAAACAATTGGAGGTGATCCGGGCACGACGAGGTGATAGTGATGATTCTGAGGGTGATTCTGATGATGATGATGAGGATGATATTGCGGCCGATGTTGAGATGGGAGATGAGGACGAGGCGGAGTATGACGAGGCAGCTGATCCAGATTAGGTTTCGGCGGATGAGGGGCTTACCGCTCGCATTGTTGCTCTTTAGGAGCGTTTCGATGGTTTTCTGGCTTCATACGAAGACAACCAATGCGCTTACCGTCGCGACACGAGTATGCTATTGTGCCTTCAGGCTGATCTTTACCGCCTGCAGTTGGGTCCCAATGCACCATTTCTTGCTTATTTTTATGATCCTTATGACCCAAGTGTGCCCATGAGCTCGTACCCCCCTCCCGCACCATAGGTAGACCTATTTTGGTCCTTTCACAGTCACCCTTTGGTTTTGCTATATGTGACTCCTTTCCTGTTTTTCTCTCTTATGTGTCACAACTATGTCTTAATGAAGCTTTTGTGTTTTAGTTATTTGCTTGTTTTCTCTCTCGCACTCATTATTTTGCCTAGTTTACTTTTCATTCTTTTGATTGCGGTCAATGCTAAAGTCTAAGTTAGGGGGGGGGGGGGGGGGGTGATAAGTGCATATTGATAAAACTTTGCCAAGTCCAAAGTAAAGTCCAAACTTTAGAAAAAAAAAAGAAAAAAACTTTAGAAAAAAAAACTAAAAATATTTTTGTTCAAAATAAATAAAAATTGGAATTTAAAATTTTCAAAAATGTCACCTTTATTCTATTTAAAGTCTCAAATTGTTAACAATCAAATACACGAAGCCAAAATTGACCGAAGATGGAAATTGAAAGAAAATTGACGACTTAACGAATAAGTGTGGAGATTAATCAAATCGGGTGAGATTTCAAGCCTTTCAATTTTGTATGAGTTTTTAAATCAATATGAGTTTATGATTAACTCAAAGTTCTTAATTAATCTTGAGATGCATATGGTAATGTGATTAGCAATTTGGACAATGAAATAGGCCCGCATTTGTTTAACAAAAAAATATTAGCCAGAAAACGTTGTGAAAAATTATCCCTTTACACCTTATAACCCGATAAAGTCCTAACCGAGTCCGAATGACGAAATTAATTACTACATGGAGAGATAAGACACGAAAAGATAATAAAAGAGAATAAAATGGTGTGTCTAAGAGATGATGTTTTCCGTTTCACAATAACTATATTCCGATGATGAGATCTTTTTACCATATATTTCCTTCTTTTCAATTTTGTATGCATGGAATTGTGTCCATTATATTTACTCTTTATATCATGCATACCGAGAGAAAATAGCTGCAATCCGAGTGATTAGTTTGTAAGTGCATCTGTAAGAATTTGAATCAAAATGAATTTTCAGAAAGTAACGTAATGCTCAATTGGTTAAAGTTGGAGGTTTAATTTCCAGCTTTGCATACACACACTATGATTTAGGACACTTGAATATGAATTTGTGGTGATTATTTATCGAAAAGTTTAAATTGTACAGTTTTTAAGTATTTTGATTTTTTCTTTGAGTCAATAACGAATTTTGTGGGTATATTCACTGCAAATCCTCACGAGACAAATCTCGTCCTACTAGGGTAACCTAGGGGTTTAAAGGCTTATTGCATTTGCTCAATGCAATCGCTTGCCTGCGAAAGTGAAATTATTTTAATAAAGGAATTTTCAAAAGTTAACTAATTTCTTTTACATTGCTCGGGACGAGCAAAGTCTTAAGTTAGGAGGATTTGACTAAGCATAAAATCTCTCGAATTTATCCTCCTAATTTAGTTATTTTAAGCACCTCGAATAACGTAATTAACTTATTTTATCCCATATCCTTGACAGTGACTTCTTCTAACAAGTATTTCGAGTTTCGTGTATTTCGTATGGTTTTTACAGGTGTTTCGTGCAAGAAAAGAAAGAAAGAAAGAAACCGGAAGAAAGAAAGGAAAAAAAAGAAGAAAAGTCAGAGGGCGAAAGCATAACTTTACACCCGAAGTTCAGACTTGAAGCCTAATGAAAGTTGAAGATAATCCAACTACAAGAGTGTAGGATGAAACGACGGTCAAAATGGAGTTTTGGACAAAAGATATGGCAAGTCAAAGTTGAGAAACAAAAGTCAAAATTAAAGAATATCGAATCGATCCGATGGAGGATGGATCGGTCCGAAAGCGCACATTCCAATAGATTCCGGATTAGTACAGAACCGATGAAAAATGAACCGTTTCGATAACAAACCGATCCGACTGATAAAAAATGAACCGATCCGAATTTGGAATCGAACCGATCCGATGGTACCCGGACCGGTTCGCTTGCTGAAATTCTGGAATTTATTTCTGGAACTGAAGAGTCGTCCAGAGGCATAAGGAGAGTCATGTTTCGTGTATATAGGGAGGGTAAGCCTTAAAAGAAGAGGGAGGTAGTTAGTCATTAGTCTATTCATCAAGAATTGTTGGTTAGAAATTATAGTATGTAGTTTTGGCAAAGAATTGTTCAAGATTTCAAAGTTGCAGTCAAGATTCAAGTGTCAATTTCAGATTTACTGATGCATTACAAGTATCATTTCAATTCTTGCTTGTTTTATTTGTTTTCCTTAGACCTTAAATTATTCTTCAATTCTGCATTCTTAAATAAACAAGTCGTAGATTAATGATTTCATACATAATTAAAATGGTGTTTTCATCTAATAAAATCATGTCTGGCTAATTTTTTAAGAGCCGGGATGCATAAACCCATCCCGATGTAAATTACTCCTGTAGAAAATAGAATTTAAATAAAAAATTTGAAAGAGTCGTGTGTTGTATTTTAAATAAATAATTTCATTCCGGATTCATGATTTGGATATTTTAGTGTTATTTCATGGTGTGTTGTATTTATACATTTTATACTTTATACTTTAAAGAAAATAAAATAATTAAAAAACAGTTGGTTGAAAATTTGCCTTTTGAGGCAATCATTACTTGCGCATTATTGATTATTCCTATGATAATATCTTACTTTTTAATGTGATGATTTACATTTCATGACTAGTTTCCACTCCTTTATTTATTACAAAAAAAGGGGGGGGGGGGGGGGGGGTGAACAAATTGAGGGGGAGTTTTATTTTCTGTTTAAAACTTGTATGCGCCACGCTATCTCTTTGTTTCATGTGTGTAGGCACTTACTTCGATGATGATCTCCTGGACTAGATTAAAATGAAGAAAAAGTTGACGAAACAAAGTTTTATTTATGCCATTCTGTTTCTAGGGGTAGGGAGGGCATTAGAAATCATTGTTTTAGAGGTTATTTTTTTATTGTAATTTGGTTTTTGGTTTTGTTTTGTACTGCAATAGCTAAAGGGGGAGATTTCTAAGAGCAAATATTTATTATTTCTCGCAGCTTAGGCTTTATTTTATTTTTAGCAAATTCCATTAAAATCCGACTCATCAAAAACATCAAAGATCGAAGACTCCTACAAGACATGAGAGTATAAAATACGGGTATTTATAGAA
This sequence comes from Sambucus nigra, assembly GCA_949130495.1. NCBI lineage: Eukaryota > Viridiplantae > Streptophyta > Magnoliopsida > Dipsacales > Adoxaceae > Sambucus > Sambucus nigra. The sequence continues at coordinate 1,324,865 of CASBWL010000008.1, forward strand.
TTTAATAAATCATATATTGGGATGTTGATTTTTAGAAAAATTAATGCTTTTTTGTAAAAAATATTTTAAAATAAATATTATTTTTTAGCCTTGTTGAAATGAGATCTCAATAGAACGTACTCCTAATGTCTTTCAAACGAGGTTGGGTTTCCTTGGCAGTGAATTGTCATTTGAAGTACATGAGAAGGGAGTTCAAATGAAAAATCCATGTCGTTAGAATGAGTTTGAATTTCATTCTAACGAAATAGTAGTTTTCTTTTGAATGAAATTCACTGTCGTTCGAGTGACTGTGCCGCCTCGAATTCATCAATTCCTTATAAATACCTGCTTTGAGCAGTTTTCTTAAGGGACTTTAGCAAAAATGATTTTTGCATATCTGATCCAAAGTTGTCCCTTTTTGATTTCATAAAATCACTTCTAGTTTCATAAATTCGTCATCCCCTTATGTGATTTGCGAACTTTATGAAACCCTACTTTTAAATACCTTACATACACCTTGTGGAGATGAATCTTTACGGCCGACTTGTGAACTAAGGGTTCTTTACTTAAGAAGATGAAGGATGATCGGTGGATACTGAGGATAGATCGCTAACTATGGACAACTCTGGACTGCGTCATTTTCTATAAAAGGATTTGAAGACTTTGTGCGTTATACTTAGTTTGTCTAAGTTATTTGTAAGTCGATTATCTGTCAAATCACTATGTAGTGCTGAAAATAGGTTTTTTCGTTTTTAGGGATTTTTCCTCATCCCTTTGTGTTGATTGTATGCTTTGTTTGTTTATTTAAAATTGGAGTACATCTCGTATACGCACCTAATTTAACCAAAGATAAAATTTGGTAGAAATTTGATTTTTTTATGGGAACCTAATATACAAATCAATCCATTGAATCCCTAGCATTCTCATCAACACGTTATGTTAATTTCCGAGTCATCTATATATAATTTAATTTCTCGGATTAAACTTATTATGACACGAAATCATATGATTATAGTATAAAATCAATTATTCCTCTAAATTACATAATGAACAAATTTAAATAATTATTAAATAACCATATCTGTGTTTTGTTAAAAATAGTGGGTATTACAACATGTTCCACATTTAATATTTTAATTTTTAGGTAATAACATGTAAATCGACTTTGCGATTCTTATTATATATGTGTGTCTCTTATGTTGTGTTTGGATTATTGCGCATAACCGAACACGTGACACTTTACGAGCATAACAATATTTATGTTGTTGTATGCTTAGCCCATCTGAGTATGGTTGATTAAGGTATCACCGGAAAGTGACGAATATTTTAAGAACCCTAAATATCTAAATCTCCAGAATAATACGAAGGCAATAACAAACGATAATATCTCAGTAATTCAAACATAGGCTATCATTTATACAAAATGAACATTATTGATGCAATTGTGACCCCTGAAGTTCTCAAGGCATCAAATCCATAATAAATTAATAATTGTTAAACAGCGTCTCGATAGTTCATTCTCCGTATATGTAGTCAACTTGATAGATTTTAGTAAAGTGCGCATATCTCTCTCTACAAAAATCCAAAAATGATTCATGTGTTAATGTAACTCCAAATCTAGATTTTGGTATATAGCACAACTCCTAATTCAAAGTGCACAAATGATGTCGAGCTTATGAATATAAGTCAAATCAAGACTAAAACTTTGTCTTCATACAAACTCTTTGAACCTAGGCACTTTTAGTTATTATGTCATTTATTGTTTTTTTTTTTAAAGAAAATTTACAAAGTTTTGAACGAGTAGTAGGTGGCCTAAAATTAACTTTAAGCGCCGATTTCACCTCAGTAGTTAAGTATGAAAAAGGTGTCCTTTTTCTTCTCTTTTTTTTTATTAAATCCATCTACCTCAACTTGATTGTTTGAGTCTTAAATGTTCCCTAAAATCTCAATAGATTTGCTAATTGGAATGTTTGTTTTTGTACCTAGGTTATCTATTAATTATTGTGAATGTACCTATGGCATGAGGGATATTACAAGCCCCGTGTATAAGTCCTTAGATTATATGAAGAAAAATAATATTATATGATAGTTCAGGATTCTAGAAAAACAAGTGTTCTTTATTTATCTTAACTCTTATAACTTTTGGGGGACTTCATTAGTGACAAACATTACTCACCTTGTTATCGTGGACTGAATAATGAAGAACTAGTATGTGAACAGATATTTTGTGGCATTGAAATGGGTGATTTAATGAGATAAGTGAAGTGGCTCCAGTGGGGTATAAAACATTTGAAGCTTCAGAACACGACGAATCGTGTCATAATACAAATAATGAACAACTAAATGGCGCAGATTAGATTAACCCCTTTCACCATGACTATGATAACACCATAAGAATAATGGTCTCTAGTCAGAAAAATAAATTGTCGCGAAAGATACTAATTCGTTGCTATATTACTTTATCAACAAAATAGTTTCCTTGCAGATTTCGTTGCATTAGCCAATTTGCTATTGATATTTTGCAACGAAATCTTCTAATCATTGCTAAACATATGTTGTAATGACATTTTTTGTTGCAAAAAAATATGATTTTCATTGCAAAAATATTTTCATATCATTGACAAAAATGCCTTTGCAATAAATATTTCGTTGCAAAAATATACTAATATTGTGTTGGAAACGATATTTTAAGACAATTAAAATCATTTGCTAAAGGTCATTTTGTTATTGGTGTAAATATTTTGTAACATACTATTTCGTTGCAAAAGAAGATAGTTTTTATATAAAAAAAAATTCTAGTTTCCTTAACAATAGTGCTTTTGTAATAATTATTTCGTCGCAAATTATTTTGATATTACGTTGCAAAATTTATTTTTAGATTCCTAAAATCCCTTGCAAGAAGTTATTCTTTTTAGCTGCAACATATAACAAAAGAATTTAGCCAATGCAATTTATCATGTTTTGTTTTCCTAGCTATAAGTATTAAATTCATTGAAAAATATTTTTAATGGTTAATAGAATTCCTTGCTAAAAGTTATTTTTGGTTGCAATTTATTCATAACCAAAATGTATTTTGGTTACTAAAAGTATTTTTGGTACATTGGACATTTTGAAATTCCTAATTTTGAATAGTAAATTTTAAAGAACATAAACTAAATACAAGAATTAAGTAAATATGCATAATTTAAAGACGTTATTTTATATCCAAAACATATGAGAGGTATTGTTTATAGCACCATAGTGAAGTTAAAGAACCAACAAAAACTAATAATACTTCACAAGACCCAACATGAATTTAACTAGTTTTTCTCATCTTCAAAACAAAATGATAAAATCAACCTTATCATCATGCAAGTGGATCCGGGGGGGGGGGGGGGGGGGGGTACATTTTTCAATAAGCGTAGATTTCTCTATTTATAAGGCCTTGTTTATGCTTGTCAGCTCTGACACAATACCTTAGATAAGGAACTTTAAATATATGATCTTCGTTTCCATTTTTCTAATCGACGTCAAAATTGTTTTCGTGCAATGATTCATGGATGAGGGGCCGGTACAAAGACCCTTCACACAGTCCGACCTATTTTTCTAGTACTTTTTCACAAGTTAAAGCCTGATTTGAATCCTCTGAACTTTGTTACGATTCAGGCATCTCATTCTACAAAGGAAAAGAGTATACGTTATAGTAAGTATACAGTAACTTAAATGGTCAAGCTTAACATTATTAAATCTTTCATATCATCGCGGTAACCATTTTTAAGACACTTGTTATTTTGAAAAGATTTTGGCAAAGTTTCCTTTCTTTATTTTTGAAAGCTAACCTATTTTAATAATCAAATCAACTCAACAACAACAACATCCACAACTATACCGTCAAACATTCCCTTTCGCCGATTTCAACAAAAATAAACCTATAATGAAACGTAATGTCTTTAAAGTTTCCTAGACTTATATCATCGTGTTGACCATTTTTAAAGCACTAGTTAGTTTAGAAAATTTTGACATAGTTTTCTTTGTGTATTCTTAAAAGTCAACCTGTTTTTACATTAAAATAAATTCAACAATAATAACAATAGCCACAACTATACCATCAAAGATTTCCTTCCACCGATTTTAACATAAATAAACTCATAATGCAATTCAACGTCTTTAAAGTTCCCTAGATTCATATCATCGCACAAACCATTTTTAAAACACTAATTATTTTTAGAAACTTTGAGAAAATTTTCCTTCGCTTATTCTTGAAAGTCAACTTGTTTTAACATTGAAATCAACTCAACAATAACAATAATAGCCACAACTATACCATATTTAGGAACACACCATATTTAGGATCATGCAACTTCAAATCACGTTACAAAGCGAGATGTAGTGATCCTGGTAACTATGTTTCCCTATTGTGTCACAGAGGGGATATAGTGACCCTAGTAACTATATTTTCAAAAAGTAACCATAAACTATAAGATATCATAATATGGAAATTAAATGAGAGAACAAAGTATAAACCCAATACACAAACACGAATGGGAGAAAACTATGATACAAATTCTAATAATATAAGAAAACGAGATACCATACTAAAATATTAATAGAAAATTTTGGGTTTAATTTTCTATTTTGTTTCTTGTTTGTTAATATATACACACACACATACACACATAATTGTAAAATACAATTGCATTCAAATAATTTATTAGGAAATGTTGGAAAGGATATAGTACTAATGGACTACAGAAAAAAGCAAAATTTAAATTTCTAAAACTAAAAAGTTAGCACAATTTTATCAAACCTCAAAGCATAATATTGACAATAAAGCCAACTTTGTACAAATTAATATTCGTGACAAAGTAATGAAACACATAATGAATAAATACAAATATTTTCAGTAGTGTGCTACTGGCAGTGTTTTACTTTCAAAAAATTTAGTAAGTTATAGTTATTGTATTCAACCAACTCAAAGTGTAGCTTTGGGAAAATCTATAAACTCCTTGTTAGAATTTTCTTTCATTTTAAGATTTAGACTTCTCAATTAAATATCAAGAACCATATTTATTTATTATACATCTTAATGTTTTTATGGTCAATTCATTATTTTATTTTTATTCGAATTTTTACACATTGTAAACTATTAATAGTAACAGTTTACTATTAGGAATTAAGGAGTGGGGAAATATGACTATGACACTAGAAATCAAGCACATGAAAACTCATTTCTCTTTTAATTCATTTTGATCTACACAGTTATGTCATTCCATCTATTAATCATTAGATACTCAAGAAAGAACATATTAAAGTACAAAACAAAAACTAAAAGACTTCACTAATGTATCATAATAGGATCACCAAGGTACAAAAGATTTAATATGTATTCACGTAGAAAAAATCGATTTAAACAAGGCTCTTCCTTAGTATACAATTTTTATTTTTAAACAAATTAGTGTGCCAACAAAATTTTTGACAACCACAGTTTCAATTTCAAAATTTTATTTCATCAAAAACCATAAAATATACAACGTAAAATAAAATAAAGGGCAAAGAAGAAAAGTAACAGAACAACCTTAACGAAGTGTAAAAAATGTAGTTAACAGATAATATAACCTTATTGTTGATTTCTTGATACACTGTAGTTGCTTGTATAAGTCCATCAACAATTCATTATTAAATTTTAAAGTTCAGGAGATTTATGTAAAAAAACATACGTGAATCAACTGTGATTGTGAGGGAACTTAGATGTGTGCTTTAGATTTGATTCAGTCGTGAGTCGAGAAGGGGACCATAGGTGTTTCTCAGATGGCTGAAAAGGGAAAGGGAGATAGAGAGAAGGATGGAAGGGGCGCCGGGGTGGAGGGAGCCATTGGGGTGCGGGGGCGCCGTCGAGTGTTATATGACTTGGGGATAGGGGAATCGTTTAGATGAGAGAAATGGGGAATCGTGAGATATGAGGGTGGGAGGATAGGTTGTGTGTGTGTGTTAAAAGAGTAATTCTTTTTACTTTAAACTATATAGTTATAATATAAATTCTATTCTTTTGCGATGATTTTATTTCCTGGCAATAGTTACTTTCGGAAACCAAAATTTAAAGGGAAAAATTTTCGCCCTTATTTTTAGCAAGGGTCCTAATATTTCCTATCTAAAAGTGACTTTTTGCAAGAAATTACTATGTTGCAAAATGTCTTTGATATTATGTTTCTTTAAGAGATGACGTTCAATTTTCCTTATTAATAGTATACATTTAGCAATGAAATTAACTTCCTTATTTAAAAATTCATTGCAAAAGATAATTTTTTATAGTGTAAAGAGGATCATGTAATGCGTCAATTGATATCGACCCTAAATTTCAACAAAAAACTTGAAATCTAGATTCAAAGGAAGTATCCAACGGGATAAGTTTATTGGTTAGATCAATACAATGGAAATGATCTTTAATTATAATGATATTACTGAAGATTAGAAGGTGAAACTTGTTGATATCAAATTAAAGAAACGCACTTCAATTTGGTGAGGACATATCAAGAAAAATGCTCTTGCAAAGGAAAAGGTAAAATTTTCATTTAGGAGAATATGAATAAATAAAGAAGGAATATTTATTGGATCATTCCAAGCTTCGACTATAAAGAAGTTTTCAACACCCTTTTGGGTTATTTTCAACTATCACTTTTTTCCCCTCAAATAAGAAATTTAGTGATTAAAACTTTGGTCTCATATCCTTAGTTTAACCCAATTTTTGTATAAATATTGATATTTGAGAACTGACCTTTAGTGCAAATTATTTTCCAGGTGCCAGTTTTCACTGAAACACAGAGAAGGGATATTGTTTCCAATTTTAAAAGGTAGCATCACTCCTTCCAATGTATTAGCCCAAACCACATCCAATGTATTCATTCTTTATTTAGGTTGCTACGTTTAGAAATGAAGTCAACTAGATCTTGCGATTTGATGGAAACCCTAGGTTGATTCTTGATGTCAAATTATCCCATCTCTATAAAACATTTCACCAGCTACACTAAGGTATAAAGTTTGTGAACGGTCTATTTAAACCGTTTATTCGTCGTGATATTAATAGTGTGGGTTTGAAACGATGACTTTATGAGTCGTGCCAAGATTATCATACAAACGACCATTTTGTTTTATATATATTTAGGTAGTTGTTTTCAACCACCTGGAGGGTCGTACTAACATAGTACACAACATATTAACTTTAAAAAATTCTCTTACAGGGAATGGACTTATAGTGGTTGGTGACGTTTCCATATAGAGGTATAATTCTTCACTTGTGATTGTTCGCGAGAGAAGTAAGGGTTATCAAAGGTACCTCTTGAGACTTTGGAAGGCCTCGTTAGCCTCAATAGTCGACCAAAAGGATTTTTTCAAGATTTGGATATGAACTGGCTGAGGTCCACTGCACTACCTACTCGACATTCGACCTCTTTCACTGTTTTAGGGAACTAATCATCTGCGGAAACCATTTTGGATACCTTCAATCCTATAAATTTTAGACTACCATTTTGGATACTCTAAAGGCAGACTTCTTCTGATTAAGGCTCATCTTGTTCTTGCTGAAGATGGAAAATGTTTCCTTGAGGTGTTAGACGTGATCTTTAACTTTTAGACTACCATTTTGTCAACACAAATTTCCACGGTCGTACTGATAAAGTCTTTGAACATCTCATTCATAATGTCCTTATATGTGACCCTTATATTTTTAATAGAAAATTAAGGTAAAGGTCATTTTCCTTTCTAAATTTAGATTTTTAGGATAATGTTAGCATTTATAAATCTAGTCCCTGTGATATAATGCCTTTATTTTTTTGATCCGCGCCAACGGTACTATTTTCACATTTTTTCATTGTATTTTTAGTACATGGACTAAATTTATAATATTATTTGGAGTGTCTTATTTTTATATATTTTGAACACTATGAGGACCTTTTTTCAAAATCCCCTATTTTTAATACAAAAGGCATTACCTTCTAGTAGTTATTGAGGAATCTCCAACAGCTTCATCACACTCAAAACTGACCAAGTCAGCCCACACTTTCGGACCTCAGTTAGAACAAGAAAATATCGACAAGGGCATGTGTTTGTCGTCTACATACCCTTCGCTTATGGGGGAATGTTAAGAATGCAAACACATGCAAGCAAGTCTACACATGCTGAGTCAGCTATTCAAAAAGGAGCTAAAAGGAGCTACCAAGTCTTGTGGATGAATCCAATAATTACGCTAACAACTACTGCCTCCAATTCGTAGTTCCCCACCTTCACTTGAGGTGGAGTAATGAGGATCATTCTCATAATTAAAGCATGAGTGGACAGTTAGTTAGTTCATATTATGAAGACCAAGTCAATATCTGAGTATTGCTCCATTGGGTCTATCATAGCTAACGCAACGGAAATCACATGGGTTATTCTCAAGCATCTACGGTTCAAGCTTGGTGTGTGTACACCCACACCTCGCTTGAGGGGGAGTATTGAGGAATCTCCAATAGTTTCATCACACTCAAAACTGACCAAGTCAGCCCACACTTTCGGAGCTCAGTTACAACAAGAAAATATCGAGGATATCTCATGCAGTTAAAGTTCTATAGGAAATAATGGAAGTAGTGGTCATCTGCAGTTAAATTTCTATCAGAAAATAATGGAAGTAGTGGTCATCCTATCCTAGTTTAGAGGAAGTAACGTTGTCTTTCAAAGACTATATATATATCTATGCATTTACGGTAGTGGAGATCATCTAAGTTGAATATTAAAAACATCTGAGTATTAACTTTCTCTTTTATTCTAAACTTCTTTAACCTTATCCGTGACTAAAGACGTATTTTCCTTATCTCATGGTGCCATTTTGATCTAGTTATACATAGAGTAGGCATATATGAAAGACATGGGATCATGGTCTGCTGTTGAGTCTTAAAAGTGTCTATTCTAGTCAATGGGTAACCATCCTTAGGGAAGGATTTATTGTGGTTGTTGAATTCCACATACATCCTTCCCTTATTAGTTGGATTTTGGACAAACACGACACTAGACAGCCACTCCGAATAATGAATTTCTTGGATAAATTTGGCTTCTATAATTTTCTCCACCTGACCGACATCTCGATTCCTCTTGAGAGTGAAGAATATCTTCTTTTCCCTTATGGGTTTGTGATTGGTGTCCATATTAATGTGATGGAACATGATTGATGGATATACACATGTCATGTCTAAGTGACAACATGTGAATACGTCCTTATTTTCTCATAAATAATTAGTCAACATTTCCCTTGGAAGGGAGCTAAGGTTAGCCCCAATCTGAACTACCTTTTTGGGGGTCAACTTTGTCAACGCACACACTGATGAGTTCCTTAGTAGTTTAACCTATTTATTCTTTATCCTTTATCTCTATGAATAACAGAGTTTAACGCTAGGTTAGGTCCCTCATTGCATTGTAACTTGTCTACAACTTTGATACAGTTGTCGAGGTGAATAAAGCTATTGGGAGGATTTTAATGGACTTATTGACGAGAACCTGGACTTTAGTTAACCTTTCTGTTATACATATAACAGTCTGATGGGCCTCCAATGGTCTCTTTGTTCTTCGCTAGGTTATGTGAAGGAATGTTGGATCCTTAGTTGGCCCCCACACCTCCCGCACTCCTGATTGAGTACGGAAGTGTATCATCACCTTTGTTGTTAAAACTATGAAATCTAACTTGTTGATGTTGGGCCTACCTAGTTTGACATTGTATGTTGAGGGCATATCCACTACTAAGAACTGGCTCCACAAGATTGTGCAACGTTTTTCAGCTCCTGCGGTGAGTCAAAACGTGATATGTCTAAATGTTTATATATTTTCTCCATTGAATGAGTCTAATGGAGTCATGACTTGTATGAGCTCCTTCATGGACAAGGCCATTCCTAAAAATGCACTCGCCCTTATCAATATGCACCTCATGCATCCTTCCATTCCCCATGATTATTTTTAACAAGAGATGGTCATTAAATGACTAAGGGATATTGATAAAGCTTGAAAGATCAATTTCCTAAAGGTCTCTCGAGTGGCCTTTCCGGGAGTAAAAGGAATCTCCTCATCCTGCAACCCCCTGAGATGGTGTGAAAATTAACTAAAGTTAGTTTATCATTTTCTTTACATTTTCCTTGAGACATGTCACCTTTGGACACAAATTTCTTGACATGAATCTTCCTTATAATCTCCATTATAGATTCTTTTTTTTTTTGATAAGTAAATGATATATAACTAAACCATCGCTAAGGGAGCGAACCCGTATACAGGAATTATACAAAAAACAAAATCAATAAGTACAATGGAAAGATATCAAACTAAGCCCCGCCTGGAAAGCTAACTTACACCACATAGTGAAACCCTTCCACGAACTCTAGAATCTCCTGAGTCGAGACGACGAATCTCTCCTTCCTCCAACTAAGAAGAGTGCTCAAAAATATATAACGAATCCTCGAGGGAGCCGTCTCAATACCGTCAAAGCATATCGCATTCCGCTCCTTCCAAATCGTCCAAAAGATACAGTGTGGAACAAAACGCCACACGCTCCTATCCCCCGACCATCCCCACGGCGGTTTCCACCCATCTAGGAGAGCCCTAACAGTCCCTGGCATAACCCAAGTGGTACAAGACATGGCAAAAAACAAATCCCACAAACCTCTCGTCACCTTACAATGAAGAAGAAGGTGATTGGTCTTTTCCTCCTCCTCCTTACATAACTAACAACGACTCGCGAGTTTGTATCTTCTCTTTTGGAGGCCCTCAAGAGTCAAGATAGCCTGCCTAGCCGCAGTCCACACAAAGAACCTGACCTTCTGAGGCGCTTTCACCTTCCAAATACTCTTCCATGGGAAGGGGTCACTAGGATTCCCCCTACCGCTCAGAATCTCATAGTACCCTCTGACCGAGAACAACCCTGTCCCTCCCCCCTTCCATTTAAGGGAATCCTCCGTAACCGTCGGGCGGGGAGCCGATCCCAACCAATGAAAGAATAAGTCCGCCTCCTGCAGCTCCCAGTCCCATAGTCTTCTTCTGAACTGAGGGTTCCACAACACCCCCTCCCCACTAAACGATATGTGTTCCACCACCAAACCATCTTGATTTCCTCCAAGGTTATACATCCCTGGGTAGAGCTCCTGAATGGACCCCTGCTCTCCCCACTTGTCCTTCCAAAATCTGATCCTGTCGCCTTTCCCTAGAGAAAACTCGATATGACTGGAAAATGATCTCCACTCCTTTGCTATGTGTTTCCACAATCCCATTCCGTGAGGAGAAGTCGCCACCAACGGCCCCCACCCAAAATGAGTACCACCCCCTCTAGCATTAACAACTCTTCTCCACAACCTATGTTCCTCCCGAGAAAACCTCCACAGCCACTTCCCCAGCAAAGCTTTATTAAAGTTAACCAAGTTTCTCACCCCCGCCCCCCCTTCCTTTATCGGCTTGTATACCTCCTCCCACTTAACCAGACTATGCTTAAAGCTAACCTCCGTACCTCTCCATATAAAATTGCGCATCAGCTTTTCCATTTTTAGACGAACAGCCACAGGAATAGGCAAAATGGACATATAATAAGTAGGCAAGCAGGACAACGAACTCTTAATCAACGTGAGTCTCCCCCCTTTCGACAAGAACCCATTCTTCCAACCTGCCAATTTTCTACGCATTCTCTCCAACACCGGGTCCTAGATAGATTTTGACTTGTACTTAGCTCCAAGAGGAAGTCCAAGATAAGTACTAGGGAGATACCCGATTCTGCACCCCATTATGCCACCGAAATCTTCCACCCTAACCTCTCCCCCGATTTGGATGACCTCGCTCTTCCCCGCATTAATTCTCAAACCTGAAACCGCCTCAAAACAAATAAGGAATAACTTTAGAGCACGCACTTGCCTTTGATCAGCATCACAGAAAACAATTGCATCATCCGCAAATAACAGATGAGAGACAGACACCCTATTAGGGCCCGGAACCCCTAAAGAGAACCCCCTGATCCATCCGGCTTGGGCCACCCTTCCCATCATCCGACTAAATGCCTCCATGACCAAAATGAAAAGGAAGGGGGACAACGGGTCTCCTTGACGAAGCCCACGAGAGCTCGCAAAAAAGCCCTCGGGAACCCCATTAATCAGAACAGAGAATCTGGCCGTCTTCACACACCTCCCGATCCAACGACACCACTGCTCACCGAACCCCATCCTCCTTAATAAATACATAAGGAAATCCCAATTGACATGATCATACGCCTTTTCGATGTCAAGCTTGAATGCTAAGCCCGGAGGTCCACTTCTAAATCTGGATTCCACGCACTCATTAGCCACCAAAACAGCATCAAGAATCTGTCTGCCTTCCACAAAAGCGTTTTGAGACTCTGAAATAAGAGGATCAATAACCTTTCTTAGCCTAACTGACAACACCTTAGCAAGAAGCTTGTAGATGCTACCGATCAAGCTGATAGGCCTGAAATCCCTGATATCAATCGATCCCCCTTTTTTGTAGATCAAGGTGATAAAAGTCGCATTCAACCTCGGCACAAAGTAACCTCTATCGTGGAATTCATGGAAAAAATCCATCACATCCCCTTTGATCACGGTCCAACAATGCTGAAAAAATGCCATCGAGAAACCGTCGGGACCAGGCGCCTTATCCCCACTCATCGAGTTCAGAACCCTACCCACCTCCTCTTCGGTGAAATGACCCTCTAAACCATTCGCCACAGAAGAAGAAATTCTCGCAAACTCAGCCCCATCCAGAGAGGGCCGCCACCCCTTCTCTTCCTTGAACAACCCCTCAAAGAATTGAGAGATGGCCCCCCTAACCTCTCTATCCTCTTCAAATACCACTCCCCCCACTTTGATGTTCTGAATATGATTACCGCGTCTATGAGAACTGGCCACCTTATGGAAGAACTTGGTATTTAAATCACCTTCTTTCAACCACAGCGCTCTAGATTTTTGTCTCCAGCTAATTTCTTCCTGAATGAGCCTCTTCCCGATCTCCCCTTTTTTCCCCTCCCTAACTCTTTTTTCCTCCTCCGAGAGTCCCAATCTCCCCTCTTTCTCATCTAGCCTCCTGACCTCCTCCAATAAACTAGTAGTACCCAGACGGACGTTCCCAAACACCTCTTTATTCCACTTTTTCAAATCTTCCTTAAGAAAGCCCAATTTAGAGACCAATCTAAAGCTAGCATTCCCCTCCACCACATAACTAGACCACCATACTCCTACTCTATCCACGAAATCAGACTCCTTAAGCCACATATTCTCAAATCGAAACGGCGAACTACCCTCCCTCCGTCCCCCACTCTCTAATAAGATGGGACAATGATCCGAGGCCACCCTAGGCAAGCACGACTGTACCACCCCAGGGAAGTGCTCCTCCCACTCCTTGGAAACTAGGAAACGGTCCAAGAGAGACATGGCAGGCCTATCCCGGAAGCTAGACCAAGTAAAAAGTCCGCCCACCAACGGAAGATCCATCAGCTCCAAGTCATCTATAAAATCTGAAAAATCACGCATATACCTATCGATTCTTCCTCCACTACTTTTTTCCCCTGAGAACCTCACCACATTGAAATCCCCCCCCATACAAACGGGAGCATCCCACACCCTACTAACCCCTGCCAATTCTTCCCACAATTCCCATCTACTAGCATCCTCCACTGGACCATAAATCCCCGAGAAGCTCCAGGAAAAACCATCCTCAATATTTTTAAAAAGGCAAGAAAGGGTCCATCCACCCTTTATTGTCTCAATCAAGTCAACCACTTCCGAATTCCACAAAATCAACACCCCTCCCGAAGCACCATCAGCCTCTAAATTCACCCATTTAACCCCCCTCCCGCCCCAGATGGAACTGATACAACTAGCATGCATATGGCGCATCTTAGTCTCCTGTAGACACAAAATGTCGGGCCTCCACCTGGCAATGGCCCCCCCAATCACCCCTCTTTTGTCTCTGTCGTTCATCCCCCTAACATTCCACGTAATAATACGAAGCTTCATTGTACAATAATACTTTTAAACTAAGTCCACCTCATTATTTATCTCCCTGTCCCCGTCCCCACTCCCCCTCTCAATTTTCTCGAACAAAGTCCATGCTTCCCTCTCGAAGCCCTCAAAAGCGACCCCCGAGTCTTTGCTAATAGCTACCATCGTGTCCTCTTTCCATCCCACCGGATCCTCATCCCATACTTCTTGTTCATTCCCCCTATCCTCACCCTCTTGCTCCGGGATCACAATGTCCACCCACAGACGAGAATTATTCAAATCCTCCATACTCGAACCACCCCCCCTTACTCCCTGTCTTTCCGGCGACAGATTATCTTGCACCACCCCGCACCCATTTCCAGACGAGGAAATAGTTTCACTAGCCATCACCGCCACCTTGTTACTAATGAATGGCCCTGACACCACACCCTTAGAAGTTTTTCCCTCCCCTTTATGAACCATCTTAGATAATTTTTTATTGACACCCTCCTTTCTCGAAGCCACGACTTTTTTACCATTTTTTCCGGAGCTCCTGAGGGCCTTGATATTTTTAAGTCCTAACATGGCATTTCCAACATACAGATTTTTATTTCTATTAAAATTTGTTCTTGACAACACCGGATCCATACTAACTAGAGCCTCCTTTTTCTTTAACCCCTCAAAGATTAACTCAAGTGACGCAGTCCCTTCTTCCGCTAGTTCCACACACGATTCATCTCTTTTGAACTTACTGTTACTAACCCCATTCAAGTGCTTACCCCCCACTAATTTATCCACCTCCTGAACAGTCCCAATCTTTGGTTGATTCTCCTCATAACCCTGCGCTTTAAATACCTTAGTCAAATCTGTCCCTTCTATATCTGTTGCTAGCGGGCTACATGGTACCTTGCCAATACCCATTTGTTTATTACTTGTAGCTGCAGAAAATTGTGCACAGACAGACCCACTATTCCTGACCAATATTACTTTATCAGCCGTAGCCTTAATTGTGCTGTCCTCTACAACTGGCCTTTGTAAACTGTGGACCTTATCTTGCTTCCTTAAACCTTGAAAATGACCTTTTTCTGACGAGAAAGGAACAACACAAGGGCCACTGTTACCAACCTCCATGCCCAGAATACCTGCAGCCGCACCCTCAGCTACAGCAGACCCCTCACAACTGACAACAGCCTTGCAAGCCACCGCTCCGCTACTGGCGCCGTCGCCCGCTGCCGACCACCCCACTGGGTAAACAGGACCTCCCGGCGGTCTAGTGACCTTCTCCTGTCGTACCTCTCTAGTCTCCTCTTCACACAGCCCCTTCCCGTCTCTTTTCCCGGAAGTGCACAGCTCTAAACCAGTTATGGGGGAAGATGGTTGAAGCCCCATCGAACCTTGAGTCTTATTGGGACGAGTATCTAACTTCACCCCCCCATTTCTACAAGAAATGTCATCTCCAAAAATACACTCCTGAATTTCCTAACATACAGACACTACAAAAACCCAACCCCCTACACCTATCTTGATTTTTGACGGAATATCCTTAGACTCACTCACAAGAATTCTTGCCCATTGAGTTTCAACTCCTGTCAACGTTGCATTGTCAACTTTGATGAAGCCTCCACACTTTTCATCAATGGCTCTAAAAACTTCTTCCCCCCAAAGATGGAGGGGGAGACCCATCACACGGATCCACCGGTGACCCAAATCACCTGGGCCAGGTGAGAAACCAGCTAAATGATGCCACCTTTTTAACCAGACTGGTTCTCCCTCAAACTTCCAACCATGACCCCCCAGAATTCTATCACCCTCTTCTACAGAAGCAAACATAAAGAGAAATAAGGAAGAGTTGAGATGTCTCACTTGTAATCCTCCCACCGGTTTCCATCGAGACTCTGCCCAACGTAAGACCCTGTCCTTCCCCGGAGGAGAGCTCTGAGGATTACCAAACCGCCCAATCAAAGCTTTTTGAAAAAACTTAATTCTTGATCTACATGAGTCATCTACAACTGCCAGGTCCGTCTCTAGCATGGTGTTTGATGAGATGTTAATAGCCGAAAACGGCCATGGCTCCACCATGGAAGCCTCCAGATAAGTTCTTCGATCTACCACCTTGCCCTTAATCTTGATCTCATCATTAGGCTTCTTACAAACCACTAAAGGCTCCATCCTCCTAAATATATGACACACTGCAGTCCACCCTTTCCCCGGGAAGCATTCCGGAATCTGAACTTGAATCCTCGAATCGATCTTCCTGATGACAATGTTGAAGTAACCTACGTTTCCTTTCCAAGAAGAGAAAGCCATGATCTTACGGCCCGCATATTGTCTCATCTGAAAATAGTTCCCGGTATGCTTGGATGCCTTCCAAAGACAGGAGCTCAGCCACAGCACCTCCCCCTTGACCAACACCAACTCCTTGACTCCCGTCTTGCTACTAGAACATAGTCTAAACTGGTAGTCACTGCCACTAGACTCCTTGGTCAGCTTGAAGCTGATATCTCTAGCACGGAAGCAGTGGTTTAGAGCTGCCATATTTTCTCGAATGTAGTGGAAATAATTGGTATTGTGGCCATGGTTTTTATGATAGCATTAATTTTTTGACTTGTCATTCCTTTCCACTGGAGTTCCATCGGTCTAAGTCTTTGGTGGTAGACTATTTGACTCAATGGCTAAGAAGACCTCTTGTATAGATGGAAAAAAGTGAAGTATTGATTGTATTCGACTATATTTTTTCTTCTTCCTGGTACCTGTTCTCATGGGATGGATTTCCTTGGGGCAAAGAGATAACGATTGCTAAGTCCCTCAAATGAAGATCTTTTATCCTATGACTTTGAGTTAAATTAGATATTGTATGAAATGGAGGTTGAATATCGTATAATTTTTTTTTTAATATTTCTTTTAGAAATCTCCAAAAAGTTCTATTATTAAAAAAAAAAAACTAAGTTGAATATTATTTTTGCGCATGCTTAACAAAATTGGTGAAAATGATTGAAGTAAAGCCCGTGACCAAGACCATGCAAATGCAATCGCTATCAAAATTATGGCAATTATGTAATGTTTTAGAGATGCCACGATTAATCATATCCAAATTGCATATGATGTCCTATGTAGTCTATGTGTTAAGTTATGTTCTATAATAGGCCTCTCTAGAAAAGACATTATATTATGTTTTATAATGAGATTGATTTTCAAACTTGTCTCGCATTGAATGTTATGTTAGAAAATTAGGCCCATTTTTCATTTATGTGATTCTTTAGTAAGTTGGGTTTTGTTAGGAGGACCTCCCTCCCCTAGGGCTTTTTTATTTTGGAGTTTTGCTTGGATTATATACTTGGGAGGTGGGGTCACTTGTATCTTTCGTTTTTATTTATTCAAAGAATTTTGGTCCTCAAAGTATTTTCAAGAAATAAAAATTAAAGGATACAGTCATTAACTGTAAACTAAAGTTGTAAACCTTTAAACTTGCTTCGAAGTTAGAAATAAAAAAATAACCATGATCAACCAGGACAAGAAATCAAATTTTAACTACACATGTTTTATATGTATATTAACAACTTCAGAGAATGTTTTTTTTTTTAAATTTGATGATTTATTACTTTTAAAAGAAAGTGTAAAAGATAGTTTTTATTTTTAAAAGAGTTTTTATACTAAAATTTATCTAGGAGTATTAAAATTAAATTTGTTAGCAAATATAAAAACTATAGGACTCATCTGAGAATACGTAACATAAATGGTTATACGGTTAGATAAATTTAAAATAAGAATAATTCTTGTTTGAATAATTATTTAAACTCAAAGTGTCACTTCTCAAATATTCATAAAAACTTAAGTATGAGTTTAGCATCAACAATATTCTCAAAATCACACATGCTAGGTAGCAAATATGTTTCATACGTGATATCCCAATTAAGGTTCCTAAGTGTAAAATTGAGAATAGTTAATCCGACAAAACGAGTAGCCTTCCATCATGCAATCGCTAGATAACTAAATACTCAAGGTGAGTTCATTAATCTTAACCTAATTAAAAATACCTAAAATGTATTTTTTAATAATTAAATAAAACAGTTTATGGGAAAAAATAGCTTTTAAAGAAAGAAAATTAATTTTTAATGTGGGTAACTAATTATGAAAGCATTTAACTAATTTTTGAAAGCATTTAAACTGGTTATAAACATAATTTAGATTGATTATGAATCGATAAACTAATTAATAAAACAATTGAAATGATTAATATGATAATTTATATAGGCAAAAATAATATTACAAATTACAATAGTGATAAGAAATTGACTACACTACTCCAAACTGGTAATATTTATCTACCGATGGATGTTTGATCCCTAGTGCTGAATTTATAAGTGAAGAATTATGGTTGAGGGGTAAAATGGGAATACATTATTTAATTTAGGCAATGATGAAAGTTACATTAATATTATCCCCTCTTTGTCCAAAGTAGCTGAATCGATGGGAATAAATGGATGGGCAAGACTTATTTTGGCCACATTCTTTATTACTTTTTGTTTATTCTTGGTTCTGCCGAAAGTGCGAATGATGAAGCTTATCAATTAAATAAATCAGCTCCATCCTCCATTTTATATTCTTTGTGAGAGTGAATTCTTTAAATAATTGAGAGTGAATTCTTATATATGAGAGATTTTGAGGGAGTTATAAAGTAGAAGATCAACGGGTTTTCCCAACGGCCTTTCTTGAAAAATATTAAATAGTTATGAATTCTTGGTGTGAGAATCGTTCAAGTTCATGGCATATTGATCAAGTTGAGTCAATTTCATTTGAGTTCACTATTTTTACACCTAAGGTAGACTTTGAATTTTTCTTTAGAAGTGTCTTATAACTTCGTACACCTATGTTATGAATCCTTATGTTGATTTGCCTATGGAAAACGTTCACACGATTACATTTTGTCTTCACGATTAAGATATTTTTGTGTTTTTCCATGCCAACTACATGTTTTGTACATATATGTACTCTTTATACTTAATACTTGATAATTTTGAAAATTTTAAGAAAATAGAGGAATATGTTCTTCGAGTTTCCTTCTTTTTATGCTTTTGAGATTACTATTACATGTACTTTCATTTAATATCTTTATGATGATATTTTGCTTTTTCATGTGATGCTTATTATTCAAGATTAGTTTCCACTCATTTGTCTATTACGAATAAAAAAGGAGGAGAACAAATTGAGGGGAAGTTTTATATATCTTTTAAAACTCGCATGCATCATGGTATTTTTTTTTTTGTCTCATGTGTGTAGGATAGATGATGATCACTTGGACCCATGCAAGATGAAGGCAAAACCATCCAAAGAGAAGCTCAATTTCATTTAAATATTTATACAAGAATGCATTTTCGTGTATTGATTTGGGAGGGTAATTTTAGTATTAGTCTTTAGGATTCAATTTGACTTCGATTTGTGTTTTGTACAGGAATATCCAAAGGGGAAATTTGTAACATCACATTTTGTAGTTGTTCAGTTTATTTTTTATTTTGTCTTATCCCGTTACACCGACACTGCACCTTCATGACTTATATGGATTTGAAGACAAAGTTAAAGACTTTTGGAAGATTGAAGAATCTTACGTCTTAACAACTCAAGAAGAAATTTTGGATGAATTTGGAAAAGCTTTATTTTTCTAGGGGTTTTAGAATTTTCGAGAGTTAGTTTTTCAAAATGGTTTAAATTTTTTTTAAAGAAAACTTTGAAAACTTGCTATCTCATTAGAACGAGAATAGACTTTCATTCGAACAAAATACACTGTGTCATTAGAACGAGTTCTCTTAGTTTGAACGAGATCTGGAACGTCGCCTTTTGGCAAGATCTGTAATCTCATTAGAAGCCGTTCGAACGTGATAGGGTGTGTCATGAGAACGAGACTTTCAAATAATCGAACGTGGTTTTTTTCATCCTTCTTTGGAATCTTATTTGATATGTCATTAGATATATGATCAAACGAAAACATGTGTGTCGTTCGAATGAGGTACTTGTCGTTCGAATGACTGCGTGAGATTTTTTTTTATTAAATGTGATCCAAATCTCTAACAATTATCCCTTTGTAACTAACTTCCTTATAAAAGAATATACAGGATTAGAGTATCTAAGAACTCTTTTTGAAATATGTTTTCACCCTTTTTGAGTTGTCTTTGTGATTAAACTCTTCGATAATTATTCAAAACCCCTTGGAAACATAAAGATCACTCTATCAAATCAAGAAGCATATTTCTAGTTAAAATCCTATTAAGAGAGAAATCTCTATTGCTGATTTGTGGAACCGAGGTTTCACTGTTAATGAAGAAGAAGGATGATTAGTGGATACCGAGGGAAGGCTACTTCCTATGGACGGAACAGGATTGGGTCTTTTTCTATAGAAGAAATTGAAGACTCTTTATACTTAGTTGGTCTAAATGTTTACAAGTCGACTATCTGTCAATTACTCTACGGTGCTAAATGTAGGTTTTACCCTTTTAATGATTTTTCCTTGATTCTTCGTGTTACTTGGATGCTTGGTTTGTGAATTAAAATTTAGACAACATCTTTTTATGGACACATAGATTAATCAAAGATAAAATTTGGTAACATGGAATTTTTTTTTTGGCAAACTAAAGTACAAATAATTCCATTTAATCCCAACATTCTCAGAGGTTTGTACTTCAGAAAAGTCACTTATCCCCGAAGGAAGTTTGTACTTTAGAAAATTCACTTCCTCGAGTGAAATTCATACTTCTAAAAAGTCGATTCCCTGAAAGGCTAGTCACCGATGAATATTCTCACTCTTTCACCCACGTTTGGCATATCGAGAAACTTCTCTCTTGATCCTAAAGTCGCGGTGATAGGGAACAATTGAAGTTTTGTGTTTGGTATTGAGTTATATCGAGTAAGCTTTCACATCTATTCAGTACTAGGGTAAAGCGGTGTCACATGTACCTTAGGGGTTGTTTACTCTAAACTGTCTGATATATTGTGATCCATGATAATGAAAAACAATCCACAAATCCCCAAGTTGCATCACCTTTTTGCATAAAGAAAAAAGCTCTAGGAACACACCCTATTTCACAAAAAAGAATATACATGCCATTCGCTTTGAGGAAAACTTTTACAAAATTGTCAAGCAGTCAAAGGATGGTCCAAAACCCCACAGATTCCAGGCTGAATGTATTCTTATTTTTAAGTGGATGATTAACAATATGAATCCATGAGTTATCACCACAATATACTGGCCTTACGTTAAATTACCTTACCCACTTTTTATTTTAAGAAAATAATAGACCACGGTCTATTCCTTCCTCACTTCTAGCACGAAAAATGAGAATTTATCCCTGTTTACTCGAATCCAATGGGATTATGTTCAATTCTTCCCCTCAAAAGATACTACCAAATAAGAAAATAAATAATAAAATCTCATTCACTTAGAGTTAAATATAAGTAAATTAATTGCATCAGACTACATCATACATATATGATTCCTTCACCCCTATATATTATCCCTCTATTTTTCCTTTTGTATATAAAAACCTGAAAAAAAGTGCCCAACTTTTTTTAAGTTGCTATCATCAGTCGAGAGATCACAATAAGTTCTTACCCTATAAGCTCAAATTCATGCTCCGTGTGACCACTTAGTTTTCATTAGCGAGATCCCCATCCATGACTGTTAAGTCTTCTTTGCAGTATATTCTATGTCTTTCGAAGAAGATCAGGCTCTAATCGTAATGGACTAGGTTTTAAGACATCTTGAGAACATCACTATGTTGCAAAATATTATGCAGTTCAAAATCATGGCATTGGACGTAGAATAATCCTACATACAAAAGGATTACAATATAATCAAATCAGAAGAGAACATATTTCCTCCCCCATCCCCAATACTGGTACACTGCCTCTAGTGGCTGTCAAGGCAGTACCATCAAATCCACAGGATTCGTGTGCAGCAATCACACACTAGCCCCTGATAACGTTAGTTCCCCTCACTTACAACTACCATTTTCCCCAAATGGAAACTTTAAACCCTACTAGCAATTACCTGAGTACGCACACGCTTCCCTCCAAGGACCTCTGCGAGACAAATGTATAGCTCCTCCACTGGCTAACGAATCTTTTTCCTCACCTCTAAACCTGGAGATAATGTAGGTCAAATCTGAATTGCATCTCCTGTAGGAATCCATCAGCAAGATGCAAAGTATTGATGAGCTTACAGACATCTAGAGGATGTCTCTCAATAGGGAATTCTGGTTTTCAAAAAAATTAAAAATCCCAATCTTCAAAACATAAAAATTACTGGGCTCCCTATCTACCCATTGTGACACCCCGCCTAATTAAATACCGGGCGATCACTCCTTTATTAAATTAAATCAAGGTAAACAGTTGGTTCATTCTCAGCATCACTGTCGATAAAAATAATTTTTCCAATTTAACACCCTAAATAATTAAGCTAAGTGTCGAAAACATTTTTCATACAAACTTCCAAATTTTAATTAAAGAAAAGATTTACTTATACCAAACGACATTTCTATAATATTGAATCACACCACGATGAACTAAAACAAAACCATACATTCGTCAATCGAATGTCAACATAATAAAACTAAACATCATAAACCATCCTGAATAAATCCCGTAAAACAATACTGGAATAACTGAAATATAAAAATCCCAACAATAAATGAAATGATAAAAAGGGCGACACGTGCCCAATAAATGAGAATAGTAGGAGTGGAGTCAATAACAGAAGCCGTCTACTCAAGTGACCTGCAACTCCCACCTAAGCTGCAGCTCGTTCTTCTCAAAGGATCCTAAGCAAGACGCCCCTGTGGCTGGGCACCTGAAAATATACATATATATACACAAGAGAGAGAGAGAAAAAGAAACGGGTCAGGGCCCGAAAGTGTGTTTGATTTTAAAATACGTTAAGCAAGTATTTAAATTGATACAGGCCAATGCAAATCATATTAGTTCGACACTCTCTTGAGGAAATTCTCACCTCTCTTCTAATGTGCACGCCTATCGTACTAACCTTCCCAAATAATTTAGTTTATCTTGACTTACTCGTAAGTTTTCAAAACCGAATGATGACAATGTTTTAAAAAGGTTACTTTCAATATGTAGCACTCCTCTCGTTTTAGCTTCATTAAATTATAAAGTTTCCCAGTGTCTTCTCATACTTTCACAAAACAAGTATTTAATAATTTGAGTCAACAACCATGTTCTACTTATCAAATCACAGTAGGCAGTTTAAAGTATATAACCTCATATATATATTAACTACTCGGATAATATATATAAATAACAGCACCCCAACTAAACTATGGTGCGGGCATACTCTGCTATCCAATCCCCGTATTGCTCACACAAAGGGAAATACAAGTTCGGAATCACTCTCGAACTGTATTAACATATACAAAACAACGTTGAGGCGAAGCATAGATTCCAAGTCCAAGAGGTCAGTACATACCCACACGTCTCTTAGGACCGTCCGACTATCAATCTGATAGCCCGTACCTAGGATCTCTATCTTCTAAGGTACGAATCAATATCCCCCATAAAGCAACACAGGATAAGATCGTCCCAGCGCGGTAACCTCAGGGATAGCAAGTAGCGAGGGTACGTTTTTCACATGTATATAATATATGTACACACAATCATATAAATATACCCATTCATCATATTAATATAGGTTCCTCCCGTTACCCATAGTCACAACATTTATCCGTAATTTCCCATTATTATGATTACGTATAAGGTTTCGTCTCTAACCTTAATTCGAAGAGTTTTCTCACTCATTACCTAATACTCATGGTTTATATCCTCACCAATCTGAAATTCAGTACGGGACTTTATTTGATTCCAACGTAACTCTCTTACGTACCTCACCCTTAAGTTATAAATCTATCAACCTAAAGTAAATATCCCATACTTACCATACTTGTTGAAGATTAAAGGTTCTAACATTTATCCATATACCCTACTGGTCCTCAATATCTCCCAAATCCTTTTATTTAGAATGCCCAAAGGTTATTTCACGATAAATTAATTTAAGTAACTAAACAAGAGAAATAGGAGTCTGCCAGGAGGGGTCGATCGATCGAAGTTTGGGGTCGATCGATCGAACCTTCGATCGATCGAAGCTCTAGGCTCGATCGATCGATCAAGCAGGTCTGGGCAAAAATTCTGCAGAAATTGCAGTGACGGGATTGATTAAAATTCTTCATCAAAACTCATATTTTCCAACACTAATCGACCCAAAAAGTTTACTGTTAACATACTAACATAATTCCAGATATCTTTAACATTCAGCATGCGTGTATACATCATTTAAACATGGTTAAACAACCTAAAATCTCATCTAATAATCAAGAACCCTAAAGTTTTCTTAACCTTTGTTCTAATCAGTTTTCTCCAGAATTTCCTTCTAACATAACATCACAAATTCGTGGGTTAATCATCTACTTCACATATTATTTCAAGAATATGGTTATAACGATTTCTACATGCAAATCCCTATCAAAAATTGGGGTTTTCTTCCATTGATTATACTCCTAATCATTCCTACACTAATATGATTATTGCACCAATGAAAATACGCAAGTTAAACACTTGCCTGGGATTTCAGAGGTCTGGTTTCCTGCTGATATTAGTGTGGTTGCGTTCTCCTCCTCGCGATCTACGCGTTGGTGGTGACGGCGGTGAAATCGGTGGTGTTTTGGGCCTTGAATCACCTTGAGAGCTCTCTCCTCTCTTCTCCAATGGCCGTTCTAGGGTTCTGAATGTTCTAACCCTAAAAGGCTGACTTAAATGGCTGCTAAGGATGGCTGAAATTCGTGGGTTTAATTACCCTATTTTGTAAAATGACCAAAATGCCCTCCCGGGTCACTAATTAAGCCTAAAAACACCCCGAGGCCCGAACTAAACCCCCGGGTACACTTTTCTGACTATCTCGACCCTTATGGACGCGTTGGCGCACTCAAAACGACCATATGGATAACTTATAAAATATTCCCTTTTTAATTAACATAATTAGTCCCGACGTGACACGGGCACGTCCCGACTTAAATTTCCGAAATAGTCATTTAATTCACCTATGACATTCAATATAACCAATATAATATATTACTATGCTCATTAGTAATATTCAACAAGTTTCCCATAATTACTAACTCTAGTCACGTTAATAATTATAACATAATTAATTTTCGGATTTTTATTAAATAAATCATCACATTAAATTTAATAAATCCCCAAATTAAATATAGCATAAAAATACGGGGTATTACACCCACTTATCCAATTACCACCTTCAGGTGTTGGGCCAAAACGTAGAATTATGAGTTACATGGAGTATATTCTCATCCACTCTGTCCGGAGGACACCTTAGTTGGTATATGGGGCTGAAACATGAAGGGATCGTCAAAACATGGGATGATGTATGTCGTGATTTTCTGAAGAAGTACGAATACAATGAGGAACTCGGTATCACATGTAAAGACTTAGAAATGCCGAGGTAAAGGGAAGGAGAGACTGTTGGAACTTTTGTCACTCACTAGAGAGAGAAATTCAGTTAAATGGTCAATTTCTCCCTTGTAAATGATCAGATAGAGATTGTGATCAAGAACCTCTGAAATTAAGTATAGAATTAACTCAAGCTCCCCTGGATTGCAAATTTTAAAGCACTCAACTACATGGGTTGCAAGATTGAGGAAAATTTAGCTGCAAGAGCTACCAAATCTATTGAGGAACCTCATTGAGGAGTAAATCAATTCTTTTCCCATAAGAAGTCACCTGAAGCTTATATATCCCACATCTCCACTCTCGTAGTCAGTCCATAATCGATCACTCCTGGTTTCCTATACTTCCCGATCTATGGTAGCTACAGTTACACTCTTTAAACAGGGAACCCTCCCAAAAACTATCAAGTTCTACCCCCTTCCAAAGAGTTCAAAGCATGACCAATACGACTCGCAGATATTCAATCTCCCCTTAACTGAGTATAGACTTCTTTAAAAATGGATGGTCGCGCGAGACCTCTATACCCTAGACCACTCCCTGCATTCCTAGATAAGAACTAGTGGGCTGACTCCCAATGTGAGTTCCATAAATGACCCAGTCACATTATCGATAATTATTGGCACCTGAGATTTTCCATCTAAGACTTTATTGATACAGGGAGCCTCATCCCCCCAAGATAAAATATCACCAAAACCTCTACTATATCATCATAACCCTGACATCAACGCTATATCAGGAACTCTCATTTTGAACACACCCATCAACCCTGATAATCCTCATTCATCATAAACTAAAGATAAGGACACATTCATGTAACACCCCGCCTAATTAAATAACGGGTGATCAGTCATTTAATAAATTAAAATCAAGGTGAACAGTATGGTTCTTTCTTAGCATCACTGTCGAAAATAATTTTTCCATTTTAATCACCCTATAATTAATTAAGCTAAGTGTCAAAACATTTTAAAATATTATTTCATTCATTAAATTCCATCGTAAAACCTTTTTAAATATAAACTAGTTTAGGAATAACATATATGCTACGGATAACAACCAGCCAAAAGAAACATGCCAACTAGATTATTCAAACCAAGCCAATATCCATAAGTATGATCAACATGACATGAAATAACTCCCAAATGAGCACTGAATACTGAAAACATAAATAAAGAGTACAAATCTGTGGACTAGATAAAAACTGGAAATGGGCGACGCATGCCCTATCTAATGAGAACTAAATGAAAGACTGAGAAAACAAGGGTGAAGTCCTCTACTGCAAAAACCTGCAACTCCCACAATAGTTGCAGCACGTCAACCGTCCAAAGATCCAAGACTGATGCCCCGTGGTGGGGCACCCATAATATATATATATATATATATATATATATATATATATATATATATATATATATATATATATATATATATATATATATATATATATATATATATATATGAGAGAGAGAGAGAGAGAGAGAGAGAGAGAGAGAGAGAGAGAGAGAGAGAGAGAGAAAAGATGATAGGAAAGGGGTCAGAGCCTGAGTGTAAAACAACTTTAAAATAGTTTAGCAAGTATTTAAAATGCTTACCAATTGATATTACATACATATTAGTAATCGACACTCTTTTGAGAATTCTTACCTCTCATCTAGTGTGCACGCCTATCGTACTACTAAAATGATTCATAAGTCTAACCCAGTTCTCCTCCCATAGATTCTAATTCGCGAGACTGTATGTCTATGATTTATTAAAATAACATCTTATTAAATGTTATTTAAGTCAATTATGTATATCTTAATACTGCTATGAAATCTCAATCAATTACTATGATTAGGAGCGTTTATTCAATATTTATCTACTTACACACACAGTAGAAGAATTCCAGGTATATGTGTATATATTAATCATTCATACAATATATATACTAATCGGAACCCCACATAAAATCTATGGTGCTGGCATACTCTGCTATCAAGTCCCTATACCTCTCGTACAAATGAGGGAAATACTAGTTTGGACTCACTCTCGAACTGTATTAACACAAAATACACATATTGGAGGCGAAGCATAGTTCCAAGTCACTAAGAGGTCAGCACATACCCTCACGTCTTTTAGGACCGTCTGACAATCATTCTCAGATAGCCTGTACCAAGGATCCTATGTTCTATGATACAAGTCAATATCCCCCATAAAGGTCATATCGAGATAAGATTGTCCCGGTGCGAAAACCTCCGTGATAACAATTAGCGTGGGTATGATTAACTACATATAATAATATGACAAGCATACATACACACAAATATGTATTTCCATATTTTATATAGGTAACCTCACCACCCATAAAATTTTTATACTAACCATACGTGGTGCTCACTCTCAAAACCTACGTATTATTAGCTTATCCTTATTCTCGTTTACCACACGTTCCCAATTACTTCTCAACCCTCGAAGTGTATCATATGTAAAACCATAATGTCGGTATGTTAACACTCTCTATCCTACCGGCTTAAGTCATCAATCATGCTCACTCAACCTAATGTGTCGCACATACATACATATTTTATTATTCTATAGCCCTCGTGACACTATGGGTAAGTCTCGTACTAATCCATATTGTTCGGACCTAAATCATAACCCTACTGGTCCCTTATAAGTCCTTTTATAATAATTTCATCACATGCAAAGTCCCCTCGAATAGGTGTTACGTCATCATTAAAGAAGATCAAAATTTCCAAAAATCAGTAGGAGGCAATTGATCGACATTCATAGGTCGATCGATCGATCGTTCAGGTCTCAGCCCAGATTTTCTTACGACAGCTACGGGTTGAATCATTATAAGTTCTCAAAAGCTCTATAATTTCATCCCAAACTCCCAACCAAGTAATCCTAATGTATAAGAAATATATATAAACAAGTTCTAACGTAACAACATCAATAAATCCTCAACAAATCAATCGAAAAGTGGTTTAATTCCAGATGTCTTTATAAAACCTAATTATGCATGAATAATCAAGAGTCTCTATTTTAATCCAGATTTTCTTCCCAAATATCATTATAAGTTCGTGGGTAATTCTCTACATATGATCAAGATTTTAGACTATATGGATTCTCCCTACAATATATAAATTCTCTTTCAAAACACATAATTCTTTAAATAAAACATGTGATTTTCATTCCTACGCTAACATGGAAGGGATATCAGCTAGAAATCAGCAAGATAGATACTTCCCTGGGAATCGAAGGTCTGATATATTAGTGATGAAGGTATGGCCACATTCCTCATCTTACGATCTATGCCCCGGTGGTGTTATTCTTGAAAAAGGTATTACGAATTGTGATATAGTCTTGAAGAGCTCTCTTCCTTTCGTCTCTAATGGCCGTTCAATGTTTCTGTGATTGATAACCCTGAAAGATTAAATCTAATAGATGATATAACTTAGGGAAATTCGTGGGTTGAATCATTAAAAAATATAGAATGACCACATTACCCTCCCGGGATGCCGGTTAGGCCTAAATTAGTCCCAGGACCCAAACTAAACCCCCGTGTACACTTTTCTGACTAACTCGACCCTTCCGGACACCATGACACACTCAAAACGAATATACGAGCGATATAAAATTAATTCAATTTTATTTCATTAATTTAGTCCCAACACGACACATGCGAGTCCCGACTCAATTTCTGTAATTGTCGTATTATTCACTTGCGACAATTTTAATAAATTCAATCTCTTATATTACTTTTACTCATCTAGTAATAGTTAACATAATTCTTACCAATAATTAGTAACGTTCACCATGCTAGTAAATATTTATTTTAAAATCCGAATTAATATTAAATTAATATATCCCAATTTAATTTAATTAATCCCATAATTTAAAAGCCATAAAAATATGGGGTTTTACATACTCCCCCCTAATAACGGAATTCCATCCCGAAATTCAAAAAAGTAAGGTATACCTGATAAAAACAGGTTTCCTCTTGTACTCAAAACCAACTTCAAATTAAGGCTCAATCACTATAGCACCGCTTCACAACAAGCTTGTTTAACACTCTTGACACTTTATCAGTTATTGGGTCACACCTCAATAACGACACCTCAATTGTGCTCCTAGAGAACATCATTCGAATAAGACTAGCCTATACATCATTGGCCCCATTGTCTCAATATTATTGGGAGGCCTCACCTCACCTCGTATCAACTCCCGTATTTATCTAAACACAAAACTCTCGTCCTGGGAGAAACCATATGAACATATGACTTCTCTTGTCAGTTCTTCAAATCTTGATTCCCGACGATGTAACTCTTACGATAGTTAAAAGGTTACCTAGGATAGTATGTGGTTACTCCACTTTAGTCATCTGATTCTAACTCTCGACCAATCCAAAATTTTGATTATCCGCCCACCTCTTAACATACAGAGTGAGAAAAGTTAAAGTTTTTCCACACTAAAACTTCAATAAACACCTTGTTCATAATAAACATGTAAGAGTTCTTCCACGAAACCCTACCATTAGGCAATATCCTCTCCCAATTACCGTACTATACTTCACTTGCTAGCTATATCCATTGTGGAAATGAAATGATCACAATGAATCCAAAATTACTTTCGCATGGCTCCACTAATCATTAATCACAGTTCGCCTACTCCTCGGGATATGGGTGATACAACCTATTCAAAAATAAAAGTTATCCCCGCTGCTTCTTAAAATTCCATATTGAAGGTGGGATTTAAAAGTCTTATCCTTATTCAGAACAATACCGTGTCGGACCACGTACCGGCACGATTCTTCTTTTCAAAGGAAGACTAGAGCACACTAGTTAATATTGTAAATCACCCCAAAGGAATATCAATCACTTACTTCTTGGGAAACTTTTTCCACATGTTCGAAGGAACCCTTGATCTTACCTTGAGGTTGGTAACCCATCAAAGAAACTTTACCGACTTGATTGCCTCTTCCACTATCGAAATCGTTGGCTTGATACAAAATGTTCTGGTTGATCATCTTACTCCAACTGATTTCTACCTATGAGTGGTACACATGGTGACTACTCATTATGTCTCGCTCAACACTGACTTCCACTTATAACGCCTCCCATTAAGTGTTACTTAATAATCCTCTTATTCCCTCGACGTATACTAAAAAGTTCCAACCGGTGCACTTTTTGCCACGATGTGCACTTCTGGTATCCTTATACCGTATTGACATCATCTTTCCATTTGCGCTCACACGACGGTTAATTCCCTCTACCACTTCCACTTCGTTAAATTAGTCCCACAGACATATATTTCACATATCTATCACAACGTTCCTTCAACCCGGACGATTCTGACATCAGTTAACCTGTGTGTCCACACATTTTATAAGCCGTTCATACTAGCGTAAGAATTATATAAGCTTCCCACATAACACCCAATTCTTTATTGCCCCTGTATTCACAACGTGGCCATAACACTTGGGCATTATCAATCACCCCAGAGTTTGAGTTTTTTTTTTAAATCCTCCTTAACATCGCTCCACCCTTTAACTCGTGGTGATAAAACAAAATTTTTAATCCATCCTCACCGCTCAACCGCCTCCACTGGCCTCATATCAGAATTTAACTTTTAACTTACATTTATAACTACATACTTCTATAACGACTGAGGTATCAGACTTATGGACGAATGGACAAATATCTCCCTACTTCCAACCTTATGCTAAGTTTCATGCGTGTGATGTCTCATAAAGTGAAATCCAAACGAAGAACCCCCCGATACACTACTACCTAGCATTTTCGATCATCGAAATCCGTTAGGCCCTCAGTCCATAACATGTACCCCTATATTCCCGTCTCTTGACATAAAAGCTGTATCCCCTTCTCAAATTACATTTAAAAGAGAAACTTTCCATCCCAGAGACACTATCACTTAACATTGTTGGTAATCATATTCCATAAACCCCATACACATACAATCGGGGATGTCGAAATCCAGTCCCCATACATATAGCTTCAAGTTTTAACTTCCACGCTTCTAAAGGAGTGACATAACAATGCGATCTCCTATTACTAAGTCCCAAGTATTAAACATAATAACGAGCTAAATTTTCCTTCTCAACAGTAAACCTAATACACTCTGAATCATATCAATAAATTACCTACACACACCAGGATCGAATATCTCGACACCTCTATACCCTCTGAAGTCTCTATAATATATAATATAAGTGCGAGCCCGACCCTCTCAAAGGTGAGGTCTCGCCAGAACAAAACATGATGCACTAGGGAAACCACCTCGATAGCCTTGCAATATCTGCCCACTATCATTCTAACCATTACTATAGAGTCATAACCAGGATAATATCAAACTCATATATCACACCACTAAAATGAGTAATATCAATAAAGTATATACCACTAACAATGCACCTATTTATCCTCCGTGGATAACACTAAAGATAACCCTGCTATACCAGGGAAAACATACACATAATAATAACGTTGTCGTTATACGCCCTAAACTCGTCTCACATGTGAATTTCTCAATAATCAAACTGTAGTGACTTTCTCGTGTCACACAAAATATGCCTCATCCTCTGATGATAAAACTTATACTTCTACCTTGCCAATCGCCCTGGCTGCTCAAATGGATTCTCGGACATAACACGCATGTCCGAACCAAATTGAAAACTACATTAACCATTGCCCTTGCAAGAACCATAGTACCTTAACTTACTTCAGGGAAAAATTAACGTATGTTGTTTTACTCTCCACAAAATACCTCAACACATAATCCACTTATCTCTTGTTATACTGACCATGTTAAGATTGTCCTCCTCTCGGACTTTAGTAGTCTCAATCCTGATGGTTACCCCCATTGTTCCCTTAGCTTTATTGGCCCTAAGGAACATGCTACTTTCATCAATAGCCCTTACTGAATTCACCATCTCTTGGTAAGAATTTAGCTATATGAATCATTTAAATGGGTGCCCTGATGGGTCTCCCCTTGTGATGTTTTACTAACACCGTTTTCTCCAGTCTTATTCTCTGTCTAAATTCTTCGACTCTTTTAGCTTCCCACACAAAGAAGTGTTAACATCTCCATTGACCAAACGTGTCCGTCCAGCAGAATTCCCTTTAAGTGTTTTTAACTTTTCTTACGAGTCGATCTCCCACTTGAAATCCTCTCCTCCATTTGTATCTACGTCCTCTGATACAAGATTTATTAACAGTTTAGATTCATATTCACAAATGGACCTCTGTCTGACCCTCCTATGATGAGTTCAGAACAGCGTTCACATCTTATCCTGAGCATCTGATGAAGGAACGTGCGGTCAAACTGTACCTAATATCCTTCTATAGACATAGCATTCAACTTCTAAAAGTGGTGGATGACTGCCACCATTATAACTTCATTCCGACGAGCCAAGAAAAATTTTACCCCAAATTTTCACTTTCAGTTAGCCACACTCCATCATATGCCCAAGCCTTTGGATATTTTACCTCATTTGGTTAGCACACACAATCCCTGCGTTTCTAGAATTTTTACCGAAAGTTCTCCTAAATGCCACGTCTGACTTTTTCCCAGTCATACCAAGTTGGGTGAGTCTACTTTCACCACTTTCGACTATAGCAGCACTTGGAAATCACAGGCTGCACCCTAGTCGTATTTACAGTCCTGGCTTCTCGTGCCATAATAGGGATGACCTTAACTACGGTCATCATTCTTAATTATACCCTCTAACCTCAACTGAGCTCTGCGTCCTGTTGTCCGCCCAACGGCCCTCACCCGTCATATTTCATCGTTCGGCACATGAACACATCCGAATGCAAATAAGATTCACTAATATATACGTTATAGCAGGAGAACTAAATCTCACCAAAGAAATCAACAATCCTAAATATAGGGCTCTATATCAAAGAAAGCTACACTGGAAGCATAATAAGCCGCCAAGATCCTAAAGGACATTAGAAATTGATGCTCTGATACCACCTGTAACACCCCGCCTAATTCAATACTGGGTGATTGGTCATTTATTAAATTAAAATCAAGGTGAACGGTGTGGTTCATTCTTTGCATCACTGTCGAAAATAATTTTTCCATTTTAATCACCCTATAATTAAATAAGCGTAGTGTCAAAATAATTTAAAATATTATTCCATTTATTAAATTCCATCGTAAAACATCAATCATCCAAATGAAACCTGCCAACTAGATTATTCAAACCAAGCCAATATCCATAAGTATGATCAACATGACATGAAATAACTCCCAAATGAGCACTGAATACTGAAAACATAAATAAAGAGTACAAATCTCTGGACTAGATAAAAACTGAAAATGGGCGATGCATGCCCTATCTAATGAGAACTAAATGAAAGACTGAGAAGACAAGGATGAAGTCGTCTACTACAAAGACCTGCAACTCCCACACTAGCTGCAGCATGTCAACAGTCCAAAGATCCAAGCCTGATACCCCTGTGGTGGGGCACCTATAATATATATATATATATATATATATATATAAGAGAAAAGATGATAGGAAACGGGTCAGAGCCAGAGTGTAAAAAAACTTTAAAATAGTTTAGCAAGTATTTAAAATGCTTACTAGTTGATATTACATACATGTTAGTAATCGACACTCTCTTGATAATTCTCACCTCTCATCTAGCGTGTATGCCTATCATACTACTAAAATGACTCATAAGTCTAATCTAATTCTCCTCCCATAGATTCTTATTTTTGAGACTGTATGTCTATGATTTATTAAAATAACATCTTATTAAGGATTATTTAAGTCAATTATGTATATCTCAATACTGCTATGAAATCTCAACCATTTACTATGATTAGGAGCATTTATTCAGTATTTATCTACTTACACACATAGTAGAAGAATTCCAGGTATATGTATATATATTAATCATTCATACAATATATATACTGATCGGCACCCCACATAAAATGTATGGTGCCGGTATACTTTGCTATCAAGTCTCTGTACCTCTCGTACAAATGAGGTAAATACTAGTTCAGACTCACTCTCGAACTGTATTAACATAAAATACACATATTGTAAGCGAAGCATAGTTCTAAGTCACTAAGAGATCAGCACATACCCTCACGTCTCTTAGGACCGTCTGACTATCATTCTTAGATAGCCTATACCAAGGATCTTGTGCTCTAGGGTACAAGTTAATAGCCCCCATAAAGCTCACATCGAGATAAGATTGTCTCGGCACGAAAACCTCCGTGATAGCAAGTAGCGTGGGTATGATTATCTACACATAATAATATGACAAGGAGAAATACACAAAAATATGTTTTTCCATATTTCATATAGGTACCCTCACGACCCATAATATTTTTATACTAACCATACGTGGTGCTCACTCTCAAAACCTACGTACTATTAGCTTATCCTTATTCTCATTTACCAAACATTCCCAATTACTTCTCAACCCTCGAAGTGTATCATTTTTGTAACCATAATGTCAGTAGGTTAAAACTCTCTATCCTACTGGCCTAAGTCATCAATCATTCTCACTCAACCTAATGTGTCGCACATACAAGCATATTTTATTATTCTATAGCCCTCGTGACACTACGGGTAAGTCTCGTACTAACCCATATTGTCCGGACCTAAATCATAACCCTACTGGTCCCTCATAAGTCCTTTTATAATAATCTCATCACATGAAAAGTCCCCTCGAAGCGGTGTTACGTCATCATTGAAGAAGATGAAAATTTCCAAAAATCAACAGTAGTCGATCGATCGACATTCATAGGTCGATCGATCGACCCTTCGGGTCTCAACCCAGATTTTCTTACGATAGCTACGGGTTCAATCATTATAACTCTTCAAAACCTCTATAATTTCATCCCAAACTCCCAACCAAGTAATCCAAATGTATAAGAAATATATAAACAAGTTATAACGTAACAACATCAATAAATCCTTAACTAATCAATCGAAAATGGGTTGGATTCCAGATTTCTTTATAAAACCTAATTATGCATGAATAATCAAGAATCTCTATTTTAATCAAATTTCATTACCAAATATCATTATAAGTTCGTGGGTAATCGTCTACATATGATCATGATTTCAGACTATATGGATTCTCCCTACAATATATAAATTCTCTTCCAAAACACATAATTCTTTAAATAAAACATGTGATATTCATTCCTAGGCTAACATGGAAGGGATATCAACTAGAAATCAAAAAGGCAAATACTTGCATGGGAATCGAAGGTCTGATCTATTGGTGATGAAGGTATGGTTGTATTCCTCGTCTTACGATCTATGCTCCAGTGGTGTTATTCTTGAAAAAAAGTGTTGCAGATGGTGATCTAGTCTTGAAGAGCTCTCTTCCTTTCTTCTCTTATGGTTGTTCTCTGTTTCTGTGATTGATAACCCTAAAAGATTAACTATAATAGCTGATATAACTTAGGGAAATTCGTGGGTTTAATCACTCAAAAATATATAATGACCACAATACCCTCTTGGGATGCGAGTTAGGCCTAAAATAGTCTCGGGACCCAAACTAAACCCCCGGGTACACTTTTATGACTAACTCGACCCTTAAGGACACGATGGCGCACTCGAAATGACTATACGGATGATATAAAATTAATTCACTTTTATTTCATTAATTTAGTCCCGACACGACACATGCGCGTCCCGACTCAATTTCTGTAATTGTTGTATTATTCACTCGCGATAATTTTAATAAATTCAATCTCATATATTAGTTTTACTCATCTAGTAATATTCAACATAATTTTTACCAATAATTACTAACTCTCGCCACGCTAGTAAATATTTATTTTAAAATTCGGATTAATATTAAATTAATATATTCCAATTTAATTTAATTAATCCCATAATTTAAAAGCCATAAAAATACGGGGTATTATGATTCACACTTTCAAACATCCACCCTCTTGGGCAGGCCATTACCTTCCCTGAAAATTAATGCCAAAAATAAGCCCACCATTGACCATATGACCTTCTTCATTATGGACATACACTTCCTACAAAGTAACCATTGGAACCCAGACTTGCTTCTATTAACAGAATTCATGCTCTCAAAAGAGTTAGGTCTCCTTGCTCCTTCTCTAAACTAAATGAATCACTCAATTAAAAAGGAAGAGATTCATGACGAAGCCCTATAAGTGAATGACCATATCTCCACTGTTGTAGTAATCCAAACAACCAGATAGGGATGGTTAACTTATGAGGAACATCTATTTGCCCTCATGGATTCTAATTCAAGCAGCAACACCAATTCATCCAATACCTCAAACTCATTATTTGTTAGACCTTTAAAAATATTGAAAGTGCCACTTTTGTAAGTCACAAAGTGGCAGAACCCTTGATCTGAATCCCGTAATACCCTATCCCTCTAATGCAGATGAGTGAATGTTACAACTAGATTAGGATCGAAAATCACATTACTTGGAGGTACCAAGATCATCACCAGTTATTGTACGAAGAGCTCGTGTTTCTCAAAGGGACATTGTATGGGGGTAGAGTTAAGAGCCAACCCCGGTCTAGCAAGATACATCCTTCGCCGGAGCTTTTCGAGAGAAATATGGAATAAAATTTTAGGGAACCAACATATCACTACACCAAAATTGAGTTTTTGTCACTCTATACCCGACCAGAGTTGTCACAGTAAAAAATCGTGACAACAGAACACTCGTTTGTGATCACAATCATTGAACGTGACAACAAAGTTCTCACGATCATGTCACGGACTTTAACCTTGACAATATTAAAAATTATCGCGGTCAAAGTCCTTGATACGAACGTGATAACTCTTTTAACTAAACCTTTCTGCCAACGACATTTCCCCTTTACCGATCACATCTCTCTTTCTCTCTCATCTGTGAGACTCCTCCTCCTTTTCGGATCACATCTATCTCTCCTAACTTTTGGGTACATCTCTCTCCCCCCCCCCCCCCCCCCACACACCACACCACATATACATTAATTTCAAATGAAAACTCTAAAATGAAAACCCCTAGAAAGATTTATGCAAATCAATTAATTTCAAATAAAATTAATCTCAAACTTTAAAAATGATTTCAAACACACACAAACAAATGCACTCATATAATTTTGGTAATTTCTATAATTTCTAACACAATTATTTATGTGCTAATTTATTATTCATTTATTGTGCTAATTTATTATTTATTGTGCTAATTTAAAAATGATGTCACCTTATTACGCTATAAAAATGATGTCACCTTATTGCGTTAACATGTTTCTCATTTATTGAATATCTTACATTATTGTTGTTTGGGATGCTTGAATTATTGTTGACTGGTGAATTTGAACATTTAGATGACCATTGAGTTGGTTGGCCCTAGGCATTTAGAACATTTTGGGTTATGGTACTACCTAATAGTGTCATGTGAAGTGGGTTGGCCCTATGCATTTTTAATATTTCACATTATTATTTAAGTTGTTGTTTGGGACTCTTGAATTGTTGTTGACTGGTGATTTTGAACATTTAGATGGCCATTGAGTTTGTTGGACTTAGGAATTTCTAACATTTAGGATTGTGATTCCACCGAACATAAATAAGACAAAAATGAAACATATTTACCATGGAAATATAAATAAGACAGAAATGAAATATACTATATATTTTAAAAACTTATTGTTAAACAATTAGTAATGCGAAATGAAACATAACTATAAATCATTACTATAAACATTCTTTTATGATTCAAATTCAAAATAAATGAGATTTTACCCACATGAAATAATAATACGGTGGGATGCAATATTACACTCAACGCCAATTACCAAATAAACTCTATAGTGTTGGGATACTACCGAATATAAATGAAACATACATACCATGTAAATATAAATAAAATAGTGCGTATAGATACTACCCTTCTAGTTCTTATGCTTACGCATTCAATAACCTTTAGACTCATTCGAGAGTCATTACCCATGTAATTATATCTCTCGAATTGTCCTATTTGGATAGTTTGGAACATCATAGTTTCTGTATAATAATGTACTTAGTGGATTAAACTTGTTACTTTTGGCAGAAGTTTTGTTTCCATCTTTTAATGTTCTCCAAGTACATACTAGATGATGTGGTGTTAAGTGTTATTTCAATTTATAAATTGAAATAACACTTACACTTGTGAATCTATGTCGTGTACTTAGGCAACTGTAGGGATAAGCTATCGAATTTTCCTCAAATTGGAACAATTTGGATGAGCTAAATGTATTTTACAGAAATATACAGTCTTGAATGGGATAGGACCACTCACCCATTAGAGGAGATGAATGAAATATGATTAATATTGTTTTTATGATATAACACCGAAAGATGAAATAATCTCAATATTGTAGTAAAACATTCATTGGAAACTAAATTTTTATAATTTTGTTTATACTAATCCATGAATATACGCTTCTTACCCATAATAAGATTTTTTTTAATAGTCGTTGTGATGTGATATCCTCTATACAAAGAGTGGATGGGTGAGACAAATAGATTAGGGGATGTATTTTGCAGAGGTGATAATAAATTTGTGAAATACGGAAAGAGAGGTTGTAACGACGAAGAGTTTCCGTTTCCATGTGCTAAGTGTAGGAATGGTAAGGTGTTTGAGTGGAAAATAGTCTAACTACATTTGTTAAGATGGGATATCAAAGATAGTTATCGATTTTGGGTATTTCATGGGGAATCACATGTTCATTTTGTCCCCGGGAAACCTTCACAACAATCAACAAGAAAGATATATGTACAAGGGAAGAAGACCAATATAGATCATAATATGCTAGATAATTTAGTTGATAACGTGTATGGAGTTCATGAAGTGGAAGAAAATGAGGTCACTTATGAGGTACAAGGTTCAGGTGCTCATGAAAATATCGGGATAAAACTTGACGATGACTATCAAAGTTTAAAATTCCGTTACACCCTGACTGTGATAAAGATAAAAAAAATTACATGCCATGGTTAGTTTCCATAGTTTGAAGACCCAATATGGTTTTTCTGGTAATAACGTGACATGAATTTTGAATTGGGTGAAAGTCTTGCTACCTAAGTAGAATATGCTTCCAAATAGATATCCTACTATGAAGAACGGTTTGAAAGGTTTGGGAATGAAGTATAAATCAATTCATGCTTGTGTGTATGATTGCATACTATACCGAAAGGTGCATGCAAATCTCGATTGGTGTCCCGTTTATAAGGAACCTAGATATGTGCAATCTACTAGCTAGGAAGGCACAAGCTCAAAGGTGTTGAAATATTTTCCCGTTGGGCCTAGATTGAAGTGGTATTTCATAATACCATGGATAGAAGAGGTAATGACTTGGCACGCTATGGTAAAAGTAGAAGATAATCTCATGCGTCATCCTATTAATTCTACAACTTGGAAGCGGATGAGTTATGAGTATCCCGATTTTGCCTGAGAATAGCGTATCAATTATTTGGCAAAATCAACAGATGGTTTCAATCGATTTGGAAGTCTAAGCAATAATTAGAGTGTGTTGCCAATGATCCTAGCACCATTCAACCTCCCTCATTTATAGTGTATTAGTCTTGAATTTTTGATGCTGGCTTTGTTAATATCTGCGCCAAATGCACCAAGTGAGGACATTGATGTCTACTTGGATCCTTTGATAGAATAACGAAATGAGTTTTGGTAAGAGCGTGTCTAAGCATTTGACTCTTTTAAAAAAATAAAGTTTATGCTGAAAGCTCTATTGATGTGGGTAATTCATGATTTTTCACCTTATAGGATATTATCCGATTATGTAGTACATGGTTGGGGTGTTCTATTTGTGGATAGGAGACTGAATCTCGGCATCTCACCACTAGCGAAAAAAATATATACCATTCCCATATGAGGTCTTTACCACCCGATCATAGTTTTAAAGTTGAGAAAGGTTCCAATTTTTTATTGGGAGGGGTTAAACATCAGCTACTTGCGAGAAAACTTTCAAGTTTAGAAATTAAAAGTATATCTTCTAATTGTGGCCCTAATATGCCAGGTAAGAATCCTAAATTGAATAATATCAAGCATAATAAGACCTCAACTGGGAATAAAATTGATACAATAAAGGCATGGTCTAGGAGATCAATTTTATTTGACTTGCCTTATGGGAAGAGTAACCTGGTGCACCATGTATTGGATGTAATGCATGCAGAGAAGAACATCACTGAACATATTATGATGACATGACTTGGGGGGATTCATTTGAAGGATGGATAAAATGCACTAAAGGACCTTAAATTATTGAAACTTGAGCCATAAATATGGTTGAAAGAAGATAGTAAGCGAAGGACAATAATTTCCCATGGTGTGTTTACTTTAACGAGTGGGAAAATAAATGTGCTTTTAGACACAATATATAATTTGAAGGTTCCTTCTAATTTTTCATCCAACTTAAAAAGGATTATGAATTATGATACCTATGATTTACATGAGTTTAAGTACCACGATTGGCACATGATTATGAAATTGGTTCCTCTGTTGTTTAAGCATTATTTCTCCAAGCACAAGGATTTATGAGGGCCATTATGAAAATTAGCATATGCTTCGCATTTTCATGTGAGAATGTAGTCAATCGAGAGCACATATCAATCGCAAAAGTGGCTATAATCGAAGCGATTTATGTGTTGGAGAAGTAGTTTTCCCATAATATTTTTACATAAGTGTTCATTTGTTGGTACACCTATGCGATGAGGCACTTCTTTGTGGCCCAGTCAGATATCGGTGGATGTATCTGTTTGAAAGATTGATGAAAGTTTTGAAAGATTATGTCAAGAATATACGATATATTGAAGGATCAATTACAGAGAAATACATCACTGCGGAGTCATCAATCTACACTCGGGAATATATGCCTGACCCTAGCAGCATGGATAACAGTGATGAGTTCATCGATGAGGGTGGTCAGGTGATGGGCAAGCGAGTGAAATTAACGAGTTTACAACACAATCAAATAGCTCGTTTATCTCTTTGACACACATGAAATTGTAGAAGAATGGAAAAAGTAAGTTTATATTATTTTAATTTTTATATATGATCAATTTCGTAATACCTTCATCACGATCAATGGAGAAATATAATGCGTGTGGGAACAATAAAAGATGAAGAACGATGGCACAATCAGATAGAGAATTTAGACTGTGAGTGTCACGCTAGGTAATTATAATGAGAATGTATCTTATTAAATGTCACAATGCAAGAAATCTTTAAAACTAACCTAATTAATTTTTCTATAATCTCAGCTCTTAGAGATGGGGGATGCGACATCAAGGTTTGCTCGTCTAGCCACTGGACCCTTGTTCATGGAACACGAGAACAAAAAATATCAATTAAACGGTTACGTATTAGGTGCAAGGGTGTATGAGGAAAATAAAAATGTACGGAACTCGGACATTTCATACAAGGCTCTTACTTATCTTCGAGCGAGCACAAAAGATAAAAACCTCGTTGAAGCTGAAATGACTTACTATGATGTCATTTGGAATATATTTGATTTAGACTATATAAGCCTCAAAGAGGTTGTGTTTTACTGTGATTGGGAAGAGTTGATGATAAAAATTCTTGTAAAGTTAATCCTGGAGTCAATTTGATCATGGTTAACTTGTCTATGTTGAAAAGAAACAAGCACATGAGCAATGAGATATTTGTTTGTACTTTTTGAATGGTCAAGCAAGTGTTTTACTCTGAGTATATCAACAACGAGCAATTGTCAGTCGTTCTACACGTGCCAAAGAGTCTAACCCGTTGTGTGGGTGACTTGGCGACTCCCAAAGAATATCAATCCATTTTAGATGATAACCTAAATTTAAAATAATTTTTAGATTTGTAATAAGTATTCCAATTATTTGAAACAATCTTTAGATTTTTAATAACCAGTGGTGTATTTTTCTAGTGCTTTATTATTATCAGACGACCGTTTAATGCTTTTAATTAGTTTGGACTTGATCGATTTCTGTGGATTTGAATCAAAATTGGTTTTTTGGTTAGTGAATCTGTAAATTTGGATTTTAGTCAATTTAAGCATTAATTCAAAGTCCGTGACATGACACGAATTTGAAACAATATTTATATTTATAATAAGTATTACAATTATTTGAAACAATGCTTAATTTGGTTTATGATATGGATTTGTATTCTTATAATGTCGTCGGATGACAGTTTAATAATTTTATTCATTTGGATCTGATCATTTTGTCATATACATGTTTCTATTAATAACAACAATTTTTGTAGGAAATGTCAGGACGACGGGGTAGCAGAGGTAAGGAAGGCTTGTCTTCCCCTAGTCCCCAAAATAGGGCGAATTGGGTTCCCTCGTCGAGAATAAAATGGCCTTATAGTCTAGGTCTCTGGAGTTGGTCAAAATGATTGTTAGTTCCGAGTGCACGGATTGGAGGAAGGTGCCCTACGAGCTTAATATGGTCATATAGGAGGGAATTACAAGTAGTTATGTACTTTATTTTATATTTTATAATTTAAATACAACTAACTCACTTTCTTTTTGTTTTGTATTTGTTTAACAAGAATAATTCGGCTTGCCCCCACATGTCCACGACACCATGTTCGAACAACTGAAAGATCAATACAAAACGTGTAAGAAAAAATGCATACACTCGGATCTGTTATGGGACGAGGAGGGCGACCGCCCCTCCTATTTTTTCAAACAAATTTACCTAGGAAAAAATTTAGGGGTGTTTTGTGTGAAAATATTAAGTAAACGGTATATATTTAAAGGTTTTTGAAACTTAAAGGTTAAAAATGTAATAAAACCATACTTTTCATTAAACCTAAAAAGTCCGCCTCTTCTTTCCAAAGACAACTGGTGCCTTATCTTCTCTTTCTCTCTCCCCTTTATTATTCCTCATTTCCTATTTCGTTTATTTTTCCTCATTTCTCATTTCTAAAGAAGGATTGGCGTTGGAATTTTGGAATGGACTGAGTAACTGACTACTGCTGATCCGATTACCACCATCTCCGGCTCCGACAGTGACGTTCCTCTATTTTAGGGTAAGTTCTTATTATTTTTTATATTTATAGTTGAATTAAGTGTTAGTTATTAAATTAATGTAATGTTTTGAGTTCAGTAAAATTAAAGTAATGTTTATAATTTTTTCAGTTTATAGTGGTTTAGATAAATTAATGTTTATTATGTTTATAATTTTTCAACTGTGGAAAAATATTTCAAACGAAAAAAATGAAGAAACATATTCCGAACCCAAAGTTCAATATTCTCCAAATTTGAGGTCTAATCATGTTGAAATGCAAGATCAATTTGTTGAAAAATCGCCAAATATCCCCCGCCTTCGTCTATTGCGATCAATTTGATTTTATGTTTGAAAAAAGATATTTGGTTCGTGCCTCATGAACTATAATCTTGGATCTATCACTGCACGCACGGTACTTGGGCAAGGATCGGGAGTCCATCTTGAGGTTTAGGAACATGGTACCGTCGAAGAAGCCAATATCATTGGCAAGCTAGAAGCAGTTTGTCGACAATGAGATCTTGGATAGGAAATTATCCTCTCGTCAACCGGGGAGGACAAATCGGGCCAAAAAGGTCGTGTATTACGCCGAGGTGGGGCACGAGATGGTAAGTTTTTAAATTTATTCCATTTCAGTTTTATGTTATTCTAATTTAGCATTATTTTGCATTACTCACTAATTTTGCATTATTTTATTCCAGGAGATGAGGAGTGGCCCTGGGGGTAGGTCACATAGGCTCGATGCCTATATGGCAATTCGAATGAAGAAGGGGAAGGATAAGGAGGTGTTCCAGAGCATGACATCCACAATTGTAAGTTATAAAAATATCTTACAATTGTGTTCCCTTTTTAATTATGTTATAAAAAATTTATTAACTTAACTAATTGTGTACTTTTTTGTCGTTTTAGGCAAAGATTAAGGAAGTGTAAAACTCCCAGTCTGATGCCGATAAGTCATCTTTGGCTACGGACGCACTAAGCCAAGTGCTCAGGGCGAA
Organism: Sambucus nigra; assembly: GCA_949130495.1. Lineage (NCBI taxonomy): Eukaryota > Viridiplantae > Streptophyta > Magnoliopsida > Dipsacales > Adoxaceae > Sambucus > Sambucus nigra. The sequence continues at coordinate 1,369,331 of CASBWL010000008.1, forward strand.
TCATAAGGGGCAAGCAAGGGGGTGAGATATTGGTTGGGGAAGTAAAGGATCACCGGGATTGAGACGAGCAACACCAGGCTGGATCATAAGGTGGACACCCACGCGAGAAGTTGGAAAGGTTGAAGCAAACAATCCATAATATGTTTGACTACATGAAGCGTCAATTGGATTCCAGCTCATGTAAGGGCAAGGGGAAAGCGGTATACGAGGAGGCCACTACTCCATCTCTCTCACTCACACCGCCGATACGCACCCCCTTACAGATACCCACCTACTCGCTGCCTCCATATGATCCATTCTCCACCTCTACCCCCATCAAATGGCCTATGTCAACAATTAGTTGGCTATGTGTGTACATAATAAACATGGGGTGGCACGCCCATAGCTAGGGGTTGAGGGACCCGAACACACACCCGGGTACTTTTGGTGCATCAACGTCCGTTGCAACCAATTGTGGTAAGGGTTCGCGTCACGCATATTGTGACCGAAAAAGAGAATAAACCCTTATAGTTGGACGAACATTGCGACTTTAAGAATATGAAGGTATTCTCAATTCATTTGTAGTGTGGCCTACCTTCCACATTCGACTTGTTAAAAACCCAACCCATTGATAATTATTTTTAATAATTTTATTTGTATTTATTGGTTATGAATATTGAATATGGAATATTTTTTTTTATTATTCTTTAATAATATGATTGAATTAATGTGTATGTCTTTAGATTTTCTATTCTATTTGGTAATTAATAATATGTATAGGGGTTTTATCCCTCTTCGGTAAAAAAACATGTTGTAAAATGTTAAAACATATTATTGAGCAGTGGCAGTGGCCATACTGCCTAGCAGTTTTTTTAATCTGCCCAGTATTGTCATGGACTTTGATCGGACAAGTTCGTGACAAAGACAAACCTGTCACGGACTTTGACTGTGACAAGTCTGTGATAAGCAAATAATTGTTACGGACTTATCACGGTTAAAGTACATGACAAATTTGTATTTTTTATCGAGTTGTCACAGTCAAATCCCCTGACAAGTAAAAATTATGTCATGGACTTTGATCGTGATAAGTCCATGACAAAGAAGTTTCCACCCCAAAACATGTTATGGTTTTTTACTGTGATAAGTCTGCCTTGTCAAGGTTTTTGACCGTGACAATTCGTCAGTTTTGGTGTAGTGGCTCTTGGCCACCCAATCAATGTTCCACACTAAATACAATAAGTAAACACCTTCCACATAATGATAACATATACCAAAGATGACATTGATCCTTTTCGATTGATAGGTAGGAATCTTAGGTTAGAACCCACCATGAGAAAAATCGCCATTGGAAAAATCGAAGCCAACTACAAGACCTTTAACCCTCCGAGCCCGTACATATCTACTACACCTACCTGCTAAAGCAGGGCATTATGGATTTATTTAACCATCTCTTGATCATCGAGGGTAATACATACTCTAGGTACAAAAATCAGTATGTCCTCAACCCCTAAATCTAGAAGATAATGACATAATGGGATAATTCCCTGAAAAAGGACTTGTAATTCATGAGAAAGGGCCCCATCATTCGAGGCTTCCAGCATTCGTGTAATACCCCGTAATTTTATTGATTTTTATTTAATGGGATTAATTAAATATAATGGGAATTAATTGGAAATTAATTTAGATTTAAATACTAGCGAGACATGAGATGGTATTTGCTTATGATGGTAATATTGAGTATTACAGATTATATATGGTAATGTATGATTATTGAAAATATTAAAATTGTCGCGGGTCATAAATACGACAATTCGAGAAATTACGTTAGGACGCGCTTGTCAACCACGTCAGAAATAAATTTAATTAGATTAAAAAGTAAATTATAATTTTATCAACTGTATGGTCATTTTGAATGCGCCAATGTGTTCGGAGGGGTCGAAATAGTCAAAAAACACTAGCCGAGGGTTTAGTTTGGGTCCCTGGGCATTTTTAGGCCAAACCGACAAATCGGAAGGGTATATTAGTCACTTTAAAATTTAAGGAAATAAGACCCACGAATTTTAGGGTTTATTAAATTATTATTGGGAAGTCCATTAAGGCCATTATCAGTCAAAAAGTAAATTGTGAGCTACGTGAGATTGAGGAGAAGTTACAGAAGGTCATCAAACCATAACCACCACCCACCACCACCACTATCGAAGGAATTGTGACCGGAAAGAAGGAAAGAACCAGCCCTTAGACATCCTCAATGGATCTGAACATCAATATTAAGGCAAGTGATTTGATTCCATTATTTTTCAGTGAATACTTCTTCCACGATAGCGTAGGAATTGGTAATAGCCTTGAAAGATGATGAAAACTCATGAATTTTGGTGTAGAACTCTAAATCTTGGATATGAATTGCATGTAGGTTAATTCTGGATGAAATTTAGTAACAAAACACAACCCTTGATGAATTAAAAACGGATTAAAGAAGAGAAATATCATGGTTCTTGAAGAAAATAGAAAACTAGGGTTTTTATGAAGATTTGATCCATATAAGGCTAATTGTTGATGATTTAATAGTTTTGGAACGTTAAAAATAATGTATTTAGGTTGTATAATGATCCTATATCCTTAGTTTAGAATTTCATACCTTGTAATGAAGTTTTGAGACAAATATGGGACTGAAAAATGAAGCAGTCTGAAGCCTCACCTGGTGCGATCGATCGATCGACATTCATAGGTCGATCGATCGACCTCCCTAGAAATCGTTATGTTTTTCCCCTTATTGAATTTTAACAATTTCGATCCTAGAGAGTGATTGGTGGGGACCTTGTGAACACTTTTGGATATAAGGAATACCAGTTGGCGTGTATATGAGACCCGAATTGTTATTAAAAATTAAATTTGGGATTTAAGTTAAACCTAATAAGGTTCGACGAGTGAGGTATTATTGAAGACCGCAATTGAATGGGTTAAATCTATATAGGTGATAATATAAGGTTAGTGGCAGAAATATGGACCTTAAGAGTATTGGATTAAAGCGTGGGGAATAGTAGGAGACTTAGTAACCATTTTGGGTTAGGTTTTAAGTACTTGAAACTACGACGTGAGATGTGTTGGTGGATTATATTATATAATTATCCGGAAGTATAAAAATGTACTAATTGGAGTAACGATATTGGTATTGAGAACATACCTTTAATAATATTATAAACTATATAAGTTGTGTGATTGCTTAGTATATGGATTTATGTGTGTATGACATACCTACCATACTTGCTATCATGGGAGGTCGGCTTTCGAAATAGGGCCATCTAATATTTGTGGGCCTACGGGGGGATTTAGACTGGTACCTTAAGGACATAGGGCTATGAATGATTTATTTGTGAGTTAATAAGTCATCTGACCATGGGAGCATAGGTATGTGCGTGACCCATGGATATGTGAACTATGTTCGCCTCCAATGTGTGTGATTTTGCTTATTGAAACGGTTCCTGAGAGATTCGGAACACGTGGTCCTTATGTACGTGATGTATCGGGATATTATAGTAGGGTATGTGTGCACCGCAGCTTAGCCTAGGGGTGCCCTTATTGTATATTTATGTTGAGATTAATATACTGGTGATTATAACAGACACTTTGCTAATGTGTGAATGTGAATACTTGTGACATTTTTAGTAAAGTTGAAAATGAGAATTTCTTATAAGATTTAATATAAATTAATCTAAGAAATAAAAAGTTAGATACACACAAGTTAGATTAGAATGCCTTGAACAAATCCCTATATTATAATGTGAGGACAGGTTACGATATAGACTAGTTAATAACGGCATATCTAGGACGGGTTATGGATATACGTTAGGTGTGCACATTAGTTGAGAGGTGAGAAACTCATGTGAGAGCACGTAACTAACCTGTATTTAATATTCATTATTTGATGAAATTAAACACTTGCTATATTTTAAACCTTTTTTCACATCGAGCTCTGACCCATTTGCTTCCAAATATATTTTTTTAAAAACCTTTTAGGTGCCCAGCCACAGGGATGCCAAGCTTAGGAGTTCCATTTCAGTGACGTGCTGTAACTGTTTTGGAAGCTACATGGTCTCGATAATAGACGACTCCACATTCTACCTTGATTCTACATCAGACTCATTCATCTGTTAGGGCATGTCGCCCCTTTTCTTTTAGAGACAGCTTTATCGTACTCTCAGTTTCATTGCAGTTTTGGAGTTAATTAATTTAATATTCAGATGTTGTATTTGATTTTATTCAGTATTTGGATTATTCAGAGGAGTGTTACTCCAGACACATTTATTATTCCATTTATATTCTGTCATGACTGTGATGTGACTATGTTATCATTAGCTAATAATTCAATGGGTTGCATGTTAATTTAATTTAATAAAATTTGAATCCTCACTTTTTAAATATTAGGTGGCTAGTAACTGTAAAAAAAATGTTTTCGAAAGTGATGCTATGAACTGAGCCAACTGGACATTTTGTATTAATTTGAATAAAGGAGCAACTACCCGGTATTTTATTAGTCGGGGTGTCACAGGTGATATCAGAGCATCAGGTTCTAGTGTCCTTAGGATCTGTACGACTTGTTATATTTTTGTGTAGCTTCCTTTGATATAGAGTCCTATATTTTAGGATTGTTGTACTCTTTTGTGTATTTTACGCTCTTAAGCTATTTTGAGATATTTACTGTGGACTTATAAGAATTCTCTCTCCTTTAAGATTCCTACGTGACGTGCACAGAGAGTTCCCAGGGGTGCCCAGCCCGAGCCACTGCCTACACCAGTTCAGCGTTCTATGAACGCTGCAGAAGTTACTGCTATTATAGCGCAGGCGGTAAATGCCGCTTTAGTAGTTGTGCAACAGGAGCCACCTCAGGCACTTGTAGTAGCCCTAGTTCAGGCCCATGCATTCCCGTCTACTTGGGAATGGGTCTGAGATGCCTTTCAGAAGGCACAACCTCTGGAGTTTGTAGGTAGTTCTGACATCGTTGTGTCCAGTCAGTGGAAGAAGGACATCCAAAAACACTTGAGGATGTATGAGTGTACGAATGTACAGAGGTAGATACTGGCTACTTTTAAGCTGGTAGGAGCAGTGTTGCAGTGGTGGGAGTCTATTATCACCGCGGAGGAGAGAGATGTTCTTACTATTCAGGAGTTCTCAGTGCGGTTCGACCGCAAGTATTTTCCCTCAGCAGTTAATACCGAGATGAGGAGAAAACTGATGAACCTTAAGTAGGAGGGGAGGACAGCAGATGAGTATGAGGTCGAGTTCACAAATCTTCTGAACATCATTCCCGATGAGATTCCGACTGAAGAGAAGAGGATCCAGAAGTTCATGAATGGGTTGACATGGAGGATTTATCAACACTTGTTAAGTAATCTCTCGTTGGCCATTTATTCTGATGTGGTTAACACAACATTGATTTACTGCCAGGACCACCGCTTCCACTTGGCAGAGGGTAAGTGAGCAGGAGAGTCTAGCCATCAGGTCAGGACAGGGGGGAATGGTGCCAGCGGGGCACAATCAGCTCAGGGTCAGCACAGGCAGGGTAATCAGAGTTCCCAGGAGGGGGATTCTAATAAATTTAGATCTAGAGGTTTCAAAAATGGGCAGGGAGGTTTTTGGCATGGCCAGTAGGGTCAGCATGGCCATCAGGGCTAGCAGGGCCAACACGGCCAACAATAGCAGTTTCAGCAGGGCTAGCATGGTCAGGGTAGGAATGGTAACAACTATCAGGGCCATGGGCAGCAGGTTCAAAGAGGGGGAAACTTTGCGGGAAAATGTTTTATTTGTGGCAAGATTCGCCACAAATGCCTGGACTGTCCTGAAAGGGGCAGGGCCCCATAGCAGCAGCAGAAGGGTGCTAGACACGAGCCCTAGTGACCTATGTTTCCCACCGCCCTCCCAGCACCACCGCAGATGCCAGCTTTACCACCCATTCCAGTAGGGACAACTTCAGTACGGGCGTGTTTATCATCTCCAAGAGGCCGTAATCCCATAGGCTCCACCCGCTATTAAGGGTATGTTTTCTATTCAGGGGACTATGGGGCGTATTTTATTTGACACGGGGGCCACACACTGTTTCATTGCCATGAGATTTACACGCACTATGGGGTTGTTAGATACCTTGGAGAGCATTGCTAATTGCGTAGATTCGTCGTTGAGTAGGGGTTCTATGATTTCCCTTATATGTAGAAGTGTGGGTGTAGAGATCGAGAGGTTTATTTTACCTGCTGATATGTTAGTGTTAGATATGATCGCGTACGATGCGATTATCGGTATGGATTGGCTAGTTACGTATCGATCCATGATTGATTATTTCGGTAGGAGTATTATTTTTTCCATACCCAGGTAGGAGATGCTCCTAGTGGAGATGCCTCGTCCTGAGGGAGGATCTTCCACTCACTTGTATTATATAGAGGAGGATACCTCTAGGGAAGTGGTGATACCACTTGATTCGATTCCAGTTATGAGGGAGTTCTCTAATGTGTTCCAGGATATTATGGGATTACCTCCTAGCAGAGAGATAGACTTTGTTATCGATTTAACGTCGGGTACTCAGTCGATGGCCCGCACACCTTACCGTATGGCTCCAGCGAAGATGAGGGAGCTACGTGATCAGATAGAGCAGCTATTGGGTCAGGGGTTTATCCGTAGGATTACTTCTCCATGGGGTGCTCTTGTGCTGTTCGTTAAGAAAAGGGATGGATCATTGATGTTATGTGTAGATTATCGGGAGTTGAATAAAGTCACGATACAAAATAAGTATTCGTTGCCCAGAATTGATGACTTATTCGACCAGTTGAGAGGAGCTTCTTTCTTATCAAAGATTGACTTGAGATCAGGATACCATCAGTTGCGTATCAGGGAGCAGGATGTCTCGAATACTGCCTTCTTGACGAGATATGATTCCTACGAGTTCAGGGTTATGCCTTTTGTCCTAACCAACACCCCAACCATATTTATGGACTTGATGAATAGGGTGTTCAGAGATTTCTTAGACCAGTTCGTCATTGTCTTCATTGATGATATGCTGGTTTACTCCCAGACAGATGAGGAGCAAGCCGAGCACTTGAGGCAGGTTTTGTAGACGCTGCGTCAGAACGAGTTTTATGAAATATATGAGAAGTGTGGATTTTAGCTGAAGGAGATTAATTTTTAGGGCATATCATTTCAGACAGGGGGAAATCTATTGATCCGGGGAGGGTATCAGCGGTAAGGGAGTGGGGGCAACCCATGATACCGACTGAGATACGTAGTTTCTTGGGCCTAGAAGGATACTACCGAAGGTTTATTCGTGGATTCTCGATAGTGGGTCCTTTGACACATCTTACTCACAAGGGAGTGCCATTTATCTGGAGCGATACCTGTTAGTTGGCATTCGACGAGTTGAAGGACAAGTTGACCTCAGCACCAGTGTTAGCATTGCCTAGACCGGGAGTTGAGTATCTAGTCTACACTGATGCATCATTACTAGGACTTGGGGGTGTAATGCAACATGAGAGTCATGCTATAGCGTATGCTTCTCGTAAGCTTAAGCCTCACGAGAAGAATTACCCCACTCATGACTTGGATTTAGCGATAATCGTATTTGCTCTTCAAATTTGGAGACTTTATCTCCTGGGGAGAAATTCTATTTATTCACAGACCACAAGTCCCTACAGTACCTCTTCACGCAGAAAGAACTAAATATGCATCAACTTAGGTGGCTTGAGTTCGTGAAGGATTATCAGTTCGATATCCAATACCACCCAGGGAAGGCTAATGTGGTAGCATACGCATTGAGCCGTAGGCCAGTAGGTGAGGTGGCCAAAGTGTGGAAAGAAAAGTGGAAGGAGTTAGGACACCAGGACGCAGTGGCCCGATCATTCATGTCTGTGATGACAGTTACGCCCCAGATCGTTATGAGAGTGATACAGGCCCAGAAAGCAGATTCGTTTTGTCAAGAGCAGATAGTATGATTACTAGCAGAGGGGGCCGAGTCTTATACCGTTAGTTCAGACGGGGGCTAACACTTCAATGGAAGACTAGTTGTTCTGGAGGGGGAAGACTTGCGGCACGAGGTAATGACAGAGTCACACGGTTCGCAGTACATCCTGGTGGGGATAAGATGTACCAGGATATGAGTCAACAATACTGGTGGAGAGTGATGAAGAGAGACATTGCCGAGTTCATTTCTAAATGCGCCACTTGTCAGCTAGTAAAAGTGGACCATCATAGACCGGCAAGACTTCTACATCCATTAGAGGTTCCTATGAGGAAATGGGAGAGCATTTCCATGGACTTCATCACGGGGTTACCTACATTGCAGAAGGGTCACGACTCCATATGGGTAATCGTGGATCGATTGACCAAAGTTACTTATTTTCTGCCAGCCCGGATAGACTACACTACGGGACAATATGCCCATATTTTCATAGCGTAGATAGTGAGACTCCACGGGGTGCCTCTCGATATCGTGTCTGACCGAGACAAGATATTTGTTTCACGATTTGGGGAAAGCTTTTAGGAAGCAATGGGTACAGAGTTGCGGCTGAGTAAGACATATTACCCGCAAACAAATGGGCAGACCGAGCGGACGAATCAAATGTTGGAGGATATGTTGCATATGTGCATCTTAGACTTTGGAGGTGGTTGGGAGCAGTATCTTCCACTGGTGGAGTTTGCTTATAATAACTCCTACTAGTTCTCTTTTGGCATGGCTCCATTCGAGGCGTTGTACGGTCGACCTTGTCGTTCCCCAGCGTGTTGGGTAGAGGTGGGGGATAACAAACTCCTTGGGCCGGAGGTGATTCAGGATACTTCGACGAGGATAGAGATGATACAGACCCGTATTCGGGTAGCTCAGGACCGATAACAGAGTTATGCCGATGCCATGCAATTCTTCAGAGATTTCAAAGTGGGGGATCAGGTGCTGCTCAGAGTGTCTCCTATGAAGGGGATTATGCGTTTCGGGAAGAAGGGGAAATTAGCACCTAGATATGTTGGGCCATTTCCTATCATCGAGCTAATTGGGCCAGTTGTGTATAAACTTGGGTTACCAGAACACTTGCACAGGATCCATGACGTATTCCATATTTTCTTACTAAGGAGATATCTTAGGGATGATTTGGACCATACCCGCATTGCTTTAGAGGACATCTATCTACAACCTAATAGTTCCTATGAGGAGGGGTCGGTTGCTATTCTGGACCACAACGGGAGGAAACTGAGGTCGAAGATAGTACCGTTAGTACGTGTTCAGTAGCGACATCATAATGCCGAGGAGTCCACCTGGGAGCGCGAGGACGAGATGCGCAAGTATTATCCAGAGTTATTTTTGCCAGGTATACCTTATTTCCAAAATTTGGGACAAAATTCTGTTATTAGGGGGGAAGTATGTAATACCCCATAATTTTATTGATTTTTATTTAACGGGATTAATTAAATATAATGGGAATTAATTGGAAATTAATTCGGATTCAAATACTAGCGAGACATGAGTTGGTATTTGCTTATGATGATAATATTGAGTATTATCGAGTATATATGGTAATGTATGATTATTGAAATTATTAAAATTATCGCGAGTCATAAATACGACAATTCAGGAAATTAAGTCGTGTCAGCCGCGTCAGAAATCAATTTAATTAGATTAAAAAGTAAATTATAATTTTATCAACTGTATGGTCATTTTGAGTGTGCCAACGTGTCCGTAGGGGTCGAAATAGTTAGAAAACACTAGTCAGGGATTTAGTTTGGGTCCCGGGGCATTTTTAGGCCAAATCGGCAAATCGGGAGGGTATTTTAGTCACTTTAAAATTTAAGGAAATAAGACCCACTAATTTTAGGGTTTATAAAATTATTATTGGGAAGTCCATTAGGGGCCATTATCAGCCAAAAAGCAAATAGTGGGGTAAGTGAGGTAGAGGAAAAGTAACAGAAGGTCTTCAAACCATAACCACCACCCACCACCACCACTTTCGACAGAATTGTGACCGAAAAGAAGGAAAGAACCAGCCCTTGGACATCATCAACGGATATGAACATCAATCTTAAGGCAAGTGATTTGATTCCATTAATTTTTAGCGAATACTTCTTCCATGTTAGTGTGGGAATTGGTAATGGCCTTGAAAGATGATGAAAACTCATGAATTTTGGTGTAGAACTCTAAATCTTGGATAGGAATTGCATGTAGGTTAGTTCAAGATGAAATTCAATAACCAAAACATAACCCTTGATGGATTAAAAATGGATAAAAGAAGAGAAATATCATGGTTCTTGAAGAAAATAGGAAACTAGGGTTTTTATGAAGATTTGATCCATATAAGGCTAATTGTTGATGATTTAATAGTTTTGGAACGTTACAAATAATGTATTTAGGTTGTATAATGATCATATATCCTTAGTTTCGAATTTCATACCTTGTAATGAAGTTTTGGGACAAATCTGGGACTGAAAAACGAAGCGGTCCGAAGGCTCACCTGGTGCGATCGATCGATCGACATTCATAGGTCGATCGATCGACCACCATCGATCGATCGACATTCAAGGTCGATCGATCAACCTCCCCAGAAATAGTTATGTTTTTCCCCTTGTTGAATTTTAACAATTTCGATCCTAGAGAGTGATTGGTGGGGACCTTGTGAACACTTTTGGATTTAAGGAAGACTAGTAGGCGTGTATATGAGACCCGGATTGTTATTAAAAATTAAATTTGGGATTTAAGTTAAACCTAATAAGGTTCGACGAGTGAGGTACTATTAAAGACCGCAATTGAATGGGTTAAATACATATAGTTGATAATATAAGGTTAGTGGCAGAAATATGGACCTTAAGAGTATTGGATTAAAGTGTGGGGAACAATAGGAGACTTAGTAACCTTTTGGGTTGGGTTTTAAGTACTTGAAACTACGACGTGAGATGTGTCGGTGGACTATTATATAATTATCCGGAAGTAAAAAATGTACTAATTGGAGTAACGGTATAGGGATTGAGAACATACCTTTAATAGTATTATAAATTATCTAAGTTGGGTGAATGCTTAGTATACGGATTTATATGTGTATGACATACCTACCATACTTGCTATCATGGGAGGTCGCCTTTTGGAATAGGGCCATCTAATCTTTGTGTGCCTGATATTCCCTGAATGTACCCCCTCTTAGCTCAGAGACATCAACCTCGACCCATGGAGATACCGTGGTTGGAAGGGCCCCAAGTCAACTACCATCGATCTCGTCCCAAGCAAGGTCGGCTATGGATCAGTCGACGTTCCTGCTACCTCGGCAAGTGAGGTCTTCATAATGTGCAAGGGCAGATTGTTCACCAGGTCGTCATCTGGGCATCTAAGGCTTGCAACCACGGCTCAGAACAGGCCGAGGTGGCCATCAAATCACTAGAACCAATCTCGGTTGAGGATGAGATGATGTTCCTGCTGCACCACCATTACCTCGGCTCAGGCCGACGTCACAGCTCAACACACCTCACCTCGGCTCTTCCTCTAAGTCAATGTCACCATCTCGTCCTATTCCAGGCCGAGGTTGTGACCAATCACAGATGGTCGAGATCTTATGTGCATATGTGGGGCTAGGAACACGTGTACACAATCTGTTATAATCGAATCATTCCCCTCACGTGAGGGAATATTTCGTCATCATTCTCTACATGTGACAGTGACAGATGTCTTCATCCGATTGGCTAGATCAACACAGACATGCTCATTGCATGCATGGGGGGTACATTACACCCCCATGTATTATATATAGTTGCCTTCTCCTTCTTGGAGGGGGGTCCGAAATTAGCAATCCTAGCTGAAACTCTGTCTAAATACATAGTAGAGAGAGAAAGCTTGAGAGGTTTGTATTCATGGCCATTAGTGCCCTCATGCAGTGATATTAGCCATATACCTTCACAATGGATGTTGGCCTGATTGGCTGAACCACTTATATTCCGGTGTTAATCCTCTTATCCTCACCTCCTTCATATATATACCTTTATACTGCCATTGTTAACACTGAATTAAGCTTACAAACCCCTTGAAGGGTGGTGCTATTTTCAGCATCATCATTTTGGCACCGTTTGTGGGAACGAGAAGCTGTCTCTTCCTCTTTATTCGATTAACCTCACAGGAGACTCTGGTAGTGAACCAGGCCTCCCCCCTTGCGCGGAGCTGTTTGACCATTGAAAGAGGTCCTGTAAGGTATTAAGCTCATTTACTACCCCAGCTCTTTTGTGTTAACACATCGCACCAGATTTACCACCACCTCTTCTGTCGCCTGGTGCGGGAGGACCTAGCTCCAGCCAGGCTCTGCCCCAATCCTAAATGGTGGAGGTGGCCGCAGCCTTGAGGTCTTTGACTGCAATGCAACAAGCGATGCATGAGCAATTTGCATAGCTCATCCAATAGATGATGAGGCCACCTAGAGTCTCACCTGAAATGATCACCCCAGTTGCTGTTCAACCCCATCCTGATGCCAGGGGACCACCCCAGGCACCGCGAAAAGACCAACCTACACCAAAGCGAAGGAAGGACGTTACTGACCCTAGGCGCTTGTGCCTGGGGAGGCAAGGAAACCCTTTCCCTGTGGACCGGTATGATGATCTAGAGGCTGAAGATGTCCCAGAAGACTATTGGGAGCTATATGAAGTTTTGAACTTCGTCCTACCAACCGGAGCTAAGGTTGTGGAGGCCGAAAGGGTGACGAAGCCCAACAACGAGGATTAACTTTTGATCGACTGAGCAGAGGGTCATCCTTTGAGAGGCTCGACCCAGTAAATGACCTAAGAAAAAGGTTATCGAGGTCGAGAAGTGCAGCAGGCTCACAGAGGGAAGAGAGACAACGCCGTCCCCAACCGGGACGAGGTAGAGACCAGGAAGAGGTCAACAGCCGACGTTGTGTTGTGGCTGGGGAACCCTCAGTCCACTCCTTGGAGGTGGCTGGGGACAACCTCGGACAAGCCGATGTTGTCAGGCCAAGGAACGACTCCATCCAGCATCTTGAGGATAAGATAGGAGACCTCATCAAAAGTCGGGATCCACTGCAAAGAGGTTTCTCCGAGGGCTCTCCGTTCGTAGCTAAGATAGTAGGCTTCCCTACCCCAGCTAAGTTTAAGCCACCTATAATAAATCCGAAGTATGATGGTAGCACCAATCTTGTACATCATATTGAGATGTACTAGTCATCGGCGTACATTTACTCAATACCGGATGAGATGAGGTGCCGGGCCTTCTCTAGGACCTTGACGGGAGCTGCGCACATGTGGTTTACTTCTCTTCCGAAGAGTTCAATTGAGAAATTTAAGGGCTTGGCTGAATGGTTCATTCACAATTTCTGCTTTGGGGTAAGACCTTAAAAGAAGACCACCGATATGTTGTACGTCAAGCAAGGCAAGCACGAGAGACTAAGAGACTACATTGCCAGGTTCAACAAAGAAAAACTTAAGGTTGAAGATTACAAAGAGAATATTGCCATGACCACCCTCATAGGAGGTCTTCAGAAGGGAAAGTTGTTGTGGAAATTTGAAGAAGACCCTCCAAAGTCCATGGCGGAGCTATTGGCAACTACGAGGAAGGCCATGAATGCTGAAGAGGCCATGGCCGCCAAGTATAAGGACGAGAATGGCGGTAGCAACGAAAAGTTCCGGAGAAATAATGATGGAAAGAAGAGGTCAGCTGATGACAAGTTTGAGCATTATACCCCTCTTACGGTAAACTGCGAACACATCCTCAATGACATTAAGAATGACCGATCCCTAAGATTTAGACACATTGCATGGCAAAGAAAATCATTCAATAAACAATTCAGCAAGTGAATAAATAAAGCCCTCCTTAGAGGTTGACAGATTAAGTTGGGAGTTAATGCAAAAATACAAAGTGACAAAGTTTATCAGAAGTTACAACTATGTAATTAAAATTGTTCAAAGCTTCATAAAAAGAATCAAGTGTTCGCAGTCTCAGGGTTAATGGACACATCTGCATGTCCCTGACTGGGGGTGGCTACTTCCACCCCGTCATCTTGGGCACCGGCATCTTCAATCGTGGCGTCTCCTTGAGGGGCAGTTTTGGTAGGGGCAGCAGCTCCCTCCTCCTCAACTTCCTGTAGTGCCAGAGTAAATTTAGGGTCGTCATAACCCAAGCCGATGAAGTCAGCTACTTTAAGGCTCCTTGATTCATTTTCCTTCATGGAAGCCCACTTGCTAGTAGCCTTGACCCCTCTCTCAAGATATTCAAAGATAAAACTGACAAATTCATCCGAGACCTTGTACTCCTCCAAGATCTTCTCGGAGGCATCATCCAAGGCAGCCTTGATAGCCACATCGACCTTACGCTGGAGAGAGTCAACCTGAGTCTTCATGGCCGAGTCATGATCTTCCCTCAACTTATCCATGTCCTTCTATATCCCCTTCACGCTGGTCTCAGCCTTCTTCAGAGCAGCCTTCAGACATTCCACTTTAGCGTTTAAAGTGACCTTAGTCTTCTCGGCCTCTTGGACCTTCTCAATCAGAGGAAGTTTTCCTAAGGTCTAGTTGACATAGTGATGCATGGTGAGAAGACCCTGCAGAACATGTGAAGAGACGTCAGTCTAAGATCTGATATGGTTTGATGTCGATGTTACACTTAAATAATTCAGAAGCAAGAGTTAAAGGTCTTACCTGAATAGTACGGTGAAAAGAGAATTCAACCAGCAGGGGCTTATCCAGGCAGAGACAAAAGCACTTGTCAGACTCGATCATGACATCGCCGATAGCATCTAGGGCCTTCAGACTATGGCCAATGACACTGTCACCAATCTTCAACTGCGTAAGATGAGAAATTAGTGCATCCTCAGAAGAAATGGGGATGGCACGATCCTCCTTGTTCTTCTTCTGCCTCTGAACTTTAGGGGAAGGGCCGAAAGGTTTTCTCTTCTTGGTAGCCTCAGCCCTTGAGGTAAAGGGAGGGGGAGGAGGGGCATTCAGACTTGATTTTTCGACGAGCTTCGTTAGACTTGGTGCTGCCATCTCCCACAACTCGCCAAATATTCCTTTTGGGCGCTCTACAAGATAGAAAGGTCTGAGTTAGAGAGTCAGATATACATAAATTCAGAGGTATACCTTGTTGTAATAAAAAGACACTTACGAAGATTTGTCAAAGGACTCCCCCAAGCCCTATCTCATAAGGATTGTAGGGGGTCATCAGGTGTTCGAATTTGACAAGAAGACCATGCTCCCCCTGATCCTAAAGGTCTTTGACCTACTGAAGATTGTGTTGGCTTAGCCTAGGGTCGGCCCTAGCAGCCATTGTAACCTTTTCCCATCTCAGGGGTATTCTCGGCTCTAATAAGGAAGAGAGGGCACTTGGACCAAATTCCTATGACCCTGGTGTAAAGAAGAAACGTGGCTTCCAGTTATGGTTTGAGGTTTGGGTAATCTTAAGCATCTTTTTATTTGACTTCCATACTAAAAAATGATAATAGCTCGGATGGTTTCTGGCAGATGAAGGGACATAGCATCCTGTAAAGACTTGGACAGGAAGGTCTGAGTGATGGATAACCCTCCATAAGATAATGGCTCCAATTATCACCCTCCAAGCATTGGGTGACAATTGGGAAGGAGCCAAGTTGATGTAGGCCAATATAGCACTGATGATGGGATGGATGGGCAGACGAAATCCCAACTTGAACATCTGCTCATACAGGCAGATCTCACCATCTCGACCCTCATAAGCTCTCTCTTCCCTCAGAGGTCTCCTGAGTTTTATAGAGGGACTTATAGAATATAGATGTCTGAAGGCCAAAAGTTCAACCTCGCTGACTGTACTCTTAATCTCGGATGCCTCAAAGGTGTTAACATCACTCTCAACACCATCATCATCATCTAGATCAATGTCGACCCGAGCAGACGATGGGCATCACTTGGAAACCTCTGAGCGAACTCAGCCCCTGTGACGGCCGATAGAGGAATGGCTTCAAGGATTAGTGGAATAGCCACACCTGGTCCAATAATTTCAACCTATGAGGAAGAGGTTGATGTGCTTGAACTTTTGTGAGACGAGGACCAGCTGGAAATCTCGACTTGATCAGGTACCTGATCTTGCTGAGTGGAAAAGTCCATAGCCTCTTGGAAATAATCCACAGACATAGGGTCTGAGGTAGATGACTCAGACTCATACATTGGAGAAGGTTCAGCTGGGACCTCTGCTTGGTTAACTGGTTCAGGGTATATGACCTTCAGAGCTGGTGCAAAATAGGCTTGAGGGGGAATGCCTCTGCCCTACGAGCTTCCTCTTGCACTCTTTCTATTTGCCTAATTTTTTCTAAGGTCTTCTCTCTAAGAGAGGGGAATTCCTATAAAAGTTTATAAAGGGGTCTAAGCATATGAGGCAGACCCTACACTTATGACTCCCCTAAATAAACAGGATTGGCAAATTGAATTAATGATCAAATAAGGGTTTTGATTGAAAAATAATCAAGAACAGTTCGCCAGAAAATACATGAACTCACCGAAAAACTAATAATCTCACCGAAAACCTCTTGAAGCTCACCGAAAAATGCAAAAACAAGAACAAGGCAGAAAAAATGAAGAAGACGGGATGGTAAATGATACCTAAAGAAAAGTGGTGAGAAGGAAAGAAGGGATTGCAAGTAACGACCACCCAATGAGCTTCAAACCAGAGTTCTTCTAGAGAGAGAGAGAGAGACAGAAAAAATTACAGGCGAAGAATGAAGGAATAAGGAAGAAAGAGAAAAGAAGTAAGGTATTAAACCCTTAAAAGGCTCACACGCATCCTAAGGCCCATCATTGCCTTGGGAGACCAAAAGACTATAATGATTGCACTTGTCAGGCACGCTATCTACTCCAGTAGCTGACACTTATCAAGAAAGTGTTAACACTTACAGAAATTCAACCTCGGATAAACATACCCCTTAGGCACCTGACCACATAGGTAACTAAGGGCTAGGGGTGATTGATATGCCCTGAATGTACCCCCTCTCAGCTCAGAGATATGAACCTCGGCCCATGGAGATGCCGAGGTTGGAAGGGTCCCAAGTCAACTACCATCAGTCTCGTCCCAAGCAAGGTCAGCTATTGATCAACCGACGTTCCTGCTGCCTCGGCAAGTGAGGTCTTCATGATGTACAAGGGCAGAATGTTCACCAGGTCATCATCTAGGCATCCAAGGCTTGAAACCTCGGCTCGGAACAGACTGAGGTGTCCATCAAATCACCAGAACCAATCTCGACTGAGGATCAGACGATGTTCCTGCTGCACCACCATTACCTCGGCTCAGGCCGACATCACAACTCAACACACCTCACCTCGGCTCTTCCTCTAAGTCAATGTCACCATCTCGTCCTATTCCAGGCCGAGGTTGTGACCAATCACAGATGGTCGAGCTCTTATGTGCATATGTGGGGCTAGGAACACGTGTACACAATCAGTTATAATCGAATCATTCCCCTCACGTGAGGGAATATTTCGTCATCATTCTCTACATGTGACAGTGACAGATGTCTTCATCCGATTGTCTAGATCAACACACACATGCTCATTGCATGCATGGGGGTGAATTACACCCCCCGGGTATTATATATAGTTGTCTTCTCCTTCTTGGAGGGGGATCCGAAATTAGCAACCCTAGATGAAACTCTGTCTAAATACATAGTAGATAGAAAGCTTGAGAGGTTTGTATTCATGGCCATTAGTGCCCTCATGTAGTGATGCTAGCCACAGACCTTCACAGTGGATGTAGGCCTGATTGACTGAACCACTTATATTCCGGTGTTAATGCTCTTCTCCTCACCTCCTTCATATATATACCTTTATAGTGACATTGTTAACACTGAATTGAGCTTACAAACCCCATGAAGGGTGGTGCTGTTTCCAGCATCATCAGTGCCTATGGGGGGATTTAGATTGGTACCTTAAGGACATAGAGCTGTGAATGATTTATTTATGAGTTAATAAGTCAGTTGAACATGGGAGCGTAGGTATGTGCGTGACCCATGGATATGTGAAATATGTTCGCCTTCAATGTGTGCGATTTTACTTATTGAAACGGTTCCTGAGAGATTCGGAACACGTGGTCCTTATGTACGTCATGTACTGAGATTTGATAGCAGGGTATGTGTGCACCGCAGCTTAGCGTAAGGGTGCCCTTATTGTATATGTATGTTGAGATTAATATACTGGTGACTATAATAGACGCTTTGCTAATGTGTGAATGTGAATACTTGTGACATTTGAAGTAGAGTTAAAAATGAGAATTTCCTATAAGATTCAATATAAATTAATCTGAGAAATAAAAAGGTAGATACACACAAGTTAGAATAGAATGCCTTGAATAAACCCCTATATTATAATGTGAGAACAGGTTGTGATATAGACTAGTTAATAACGGCATATCTAGGACGGGTTATGAATATACGTTAGGTGTGAACATTAGTTGAGAGGTGAGAAACTCATGTGGGAGCACGTAACTAACCTGTATTTAATATTCATTATTTGATGCAGTTAAACACTTGCTATATTTTTAAACTATTTTCACATCGGGCTCTGACCCGTTTGCTTCCAAATCTATTTTGTTTAAAACCTTTTAGGTGCCCATCCATAGGGACGCCAAACTTTGGAGTTCCATTTCAGTGACGTGCTGTAGCTGCTGTGGAAGTTACATGATCTCGATAATAGACGCCTCCACATTCTACCTTGATTCTATATCAGACTCATTCATCTGTTAGGGCATGTCGTCCCTTTTCTTTTAGAGACAACTTTATCATACTCTCAGTTTCATTACAGTTTTGGAGTTAATTAATTTATTATTCAGATGTTGTATTTTGTTTTATTCAGTATTTGGATTATTTAGAGGAGTGTTACTCCAGACTCATTTATTATTCCATTTATATTCTGTCGTGACTATGATGTGACTATGTTATCATTAGCTAATAATTCAATGGGTTGCATGTTAATTTAATTTAATAAAATTTGACAACTCACTTTTTAAATATTAGGTGGCTAGTAATTGTAAAAAAAAAAATGTTTTCGACAATGATACTATGAACTGAACCAACTGGACATTTTGAATTAATTTTAATAAAGGAGTAGCTACCCGGTATTTAATTAGTCGGGGTGTCACAATTAGATATAACAAGTTTGGTATTAATAGCAAAGCTACTATAAAAGACCTTAACCGACTTAATTAACATGAGCACTGGACTTGTCGTATGAAAAGCGTGGCTACACGACAAATAGTTTATAGAAAATTCTCTCATACAAAGGGCCACCCCTCTTATTTTTCAACAGTAAGGGAGAGCCCAGGCATCCCAATGTCAACATATACCAGAGCATCTGGCCTATCGAATACGAAGATGACCCCTAAAAGTACTAATTACCAAATATGATGCCATAAATTTTGACCTTAATCCTATCGACCTCAGTCTACCAATAGAAGATCCTGTTGATTCATATAATGAGCTTGACATGGTCATTCTACAACTAGCATTTGACCTCTTCATACTTGCAATATCGCCTTGGATGCACTACTACACCGATGTAGGACTAAGTTATGGGAACACTTACCTATCGAAATTCAAGACGAGATGAACCATCAAGGCCGTACCTATCTGAAACTCCCCCTCTAGTAGATACTCATACACAACGAGATGGAATAGTTCAACCCTATTCCCCAATGACCACGCACAGAAAAAGTTTGACAGCTTATAATATGTCATTTTCACAATACGCCATGAAATGTTACAATATTGTAAGTTTGACAACTTACAATATATTATGTTTTGCAAGGTCACTAGCATCATGTCAAAGATGAACCTAGAAGAACCTAAAAACTCCTCTGATAAGTAAGAGCACCAGGAGACAAAATTCGATAATAACATCTAATCAGGGTCATCTATGTCTACAGAATCATCACCATATACACCTTACCCGACAAACGGACAAGTCCTAGATATGGTGGCAAAAATCCCTAATCCCACTCAGAGATCTGATGCATCCACATGGTGGATAGATGACTCCCTATCATGAACTATCTTATGTATAATAACAAGGCTCCTAAAAGACCTAAACTAGACTTATCTTGGATTATACCGAAGTAATGCCCCCCAAAGCCAACACCTCTTATCACCAACCCTGCATCCTTAGGTAACCTTGTATTCTGTCTAGATAAAGCTGAACATGAAGCTTGGGCATAACCCATACCCTCTCCAAACAAAGAAGTTCACTTCCTCATTAGGTCTGTTGACATTCCACTCCCCTGAACCCAATTATTAATGATAAAGGCTGCATAAAAAAGTTATTACATCGTATCCTTAGGAAAATTACAAATCTAGTAATAAGTAGTCAGACATAAGCTAACATCACCATTTAGGAGTTTTTAAATATGTTTTGAGAGAACCGAGCTACCCTCATTCATATGTTGTCCCAAGCTTCTATTCCTGTAGATCTGACTCCACTTGAGATGCCCATTACCATTGTATCCATCACCATGCAATAACACATCAACTTCTCGAATGAGGACCTCCCCGTGTAATGTCGTAATCACCGATTCAAACTATACATTAGCATTGAGACCTACGAAGAGATTATGCTTGGGATATTGATATACAACACTTCCACCATGATTATATGTCCTCTCCACACCACCACCGATCTGGGATATACCTCATCAGAATTTACACCATCTTCGACAACCATCTGGGCCTATGATAAAACTCACTGAGAAGCCCTAGGGTCCGTCATCCTCACTCTCATAATATGGATTATAAATTGAGACGTGAAGTTTTAGGTACTCGATGCCCCTACCATCTTTAACCTCTTGCTCAGAATATATTGGATACACCCAATGGAGGCATTACCCATACCACTTCACCTGAAATTCTGGGTCCCATTTGAGATGAAGGTCATCACAGTCCAAGGGGTTGATAGTTGGAACACAGTTGTCGATGCTAGTACCTTTCACCTTATGGATACCCACCACGATAGTAGGAATATCTACCTCAGTGGATTTTGAATCATCCCACTTTCTCATATGATAGAGGATGATTATGTTATTCATAGTGTAGCCACCCTAATGACCCATAAAATAATATATATATTCCAGGGGTTTGGTCTTTAAAGGAATAAATAGGGAACCCTCGAAGATGATTCTTGGGTATACCTTTAGCAACAAAGCTCTAGCACAAACATCAATTTAAAACTTCGAAGAAACACACGGGATTCAAAAGAGCAAATAAGTTATGGGGACTACTATATTTTTCTGTCTGTGCCCATATGTGTGTAATCATAATCGTACATATATTCGGGGGTAGAAGGGAATATAATTCAGAGGCGCGGGCGGTAGCTGGTCTTCTTCAGGTTCATCGTCCATCTGGAATAAAAATAATTAAGCATACTTTCCAAGTAGATAATTTTTATTTCTATACAACATATGGAAGATGATAAGGTATTAGCAAAATGAATGAAGGAAATTATTGAAATTATACCTGTTGAAACAAAAAGAAATATCATACGACTTTCAGGGGTATACTAAATGAATAAAATGGTGAACATGACTGGATGAACTGACTATCAAGTAACTGTGATAATGGTTCAAATTATAACACGATAACCCATAAATTATCAGTTATAGGGCTTCAACAGCGTAGACATACCGTTATAATATCGCTCAAGGCAAAAATTACACTTGATAAGGCAATCCGAATAATCGGGGAATAGTAAAATATATCTCTGCACATTTAGATAGAGTGGCACTCATATGTATATAGAAAGAAATCACAACTAGGCACCTACATGCTTATTAGAATTATTGTGGTATACCGGGATCTAATCCTTGAATTATAAGGTATGCTACTTAGGGTTTTACTGATAAGAGAAATAAATTGCAAGGTTATATGCAACTATTAATAATAGGTTACAGGGTTATAGCAAAGTTATGGGTAAAGAGTTTTAGCGGTTCGGGTATAATGGTTTATCGATTTTGGGAATAATCAAGAATATCGATGGAATCAATTATACGATATAAATCTGAACTACTCAAAGGAGTTCGTATTTGAATTATGAGTTCAAAATTATCGTAGAGTGATATAGTAATAAGTAATTAAAATACATAAGCTCAAATTATCTAATATTAAAATATAAATAACCTATGTTGAGTTTTATGAAATTCGGTTGGTTATGGAGCTAATTTTCTAGATAGACTAGTTAGTCTGAAACCATAAAAAGTGTTAGGTTATATGGGTTCAAAACAATGTTAATGTGATGTAGTAGGATGTAATTTCAAAAGACATTTTTAGTGTAAAATAAACTAAGAGGGTATAAAGTATAAATTTTAAAACTTTTTAAATAAATGTTTTCCCTTATTCTATTAATATTTGAAATTCATGACTGAAGACATGGTAGCTCTATTTATACTCAGGGTACGTTTGGCAAACCAATTTTAAGCCATGAAAATAGAATTCGAAGGCCAATTTTAATTCCACGGAATTGAAATTGGCCTTTCAATTCCAATTTCAAGCCTTGGAATTGGGTTGCCAAACGAACCCTCAAGTAATTACAGAAAAAGTTTGGGAAGGTTTTTGAAATACTTAATGTAAAAAGTCATGTGATACGATTCGAACAAATTCACAATTTTTTAATTAAATACTTATTTAACCCACTATTAATTTTTTAATCCAAATTAATTAAGACCCTAAACATTCAACTACATGTGTGTGTGTGTGTGTGTGTGTGTGTGTGTGTCAAACAGTCACAAATAAAATTGCTAGCTCACAGGTTTCAGAAAAAAAAAACCTTTTGGGTCAAACCTTTTATATCACTATAATATTTACAATGAAATTTGAAATGGATTAACCTAAAAAAAATCCACATAGGCCGCAACCTAAATCAACAATGGAATTCCGCAACAACTCCACACGAATCACAGTTCAATCAGCCTAGGAATACCCACAAGCACTCCCTATTGACACACAATCATGACAACCTAGTACCTCCCTCAAGTGGCACCTAGATTAGTAGTAGAGATCCTCTCTACAAGTGAAAATTGACACAGGATGTGTTATTGGGTTCCAAAACAACTCACATAAACTATTGGGATGAATTGTGAGTTGAAAACAAGGATTAAAACCTTTAAAATGAGAAGACATGTTTTCGTAGTAGCAGTTTTCGTAAAACAGTAATCTTGGATCTTCTCAATAAAAATAAAACTGGAGAAACCAATTTATAGAAAACAGTAAGGCAACAGCTCGCTCGAATGGCGTCGCTCGAACGAGACACGTGTCGTTTGAACGACACTTACCTCGATAGGGGATGTTGTTTGAATGACCCCTGTATGTGGATCGAACAAGTGAAGTGAAATATTATATTTTAATCAGGTCCGCCTTAACACTTAAAAATTATTTTTTGATG
This sequence comes from Sambucus nigra, assembly GCA_949130495.1. Lineage (NCBI taxonomy): Eukaryota > Viridiplantae > Streptophyta > Magnoliopsida > Dipsacales > Adoxaceae > Sambucus > Sambucus nigra. The sequence goes on from CASBWL010000008.1 coordinate 1,392,695, forward strand.
TAAAAACTCCGCTCCAACACTTAGATTTTTTTCAAAAAAGTTATCCCAATACTCTAAATGAACCATTAAGGACTTAAAACACAACCTTACCAAAGTTAAACTTATGGAGGCTTGAATGTCGAAGAAAAGTTGAAATTCGGATCTGTCTTGTTGCATATCTGATCTTGAACATTCTTCGATGGTTGTCGTGGTATACGACATACTCAATTGATAACGGGAAATAAAAATAATGTCCTTACAAACCCCCCCTATGTCTATGCTGGTACAAAATAAAAACATCTGAATTATCAAAATAAAACGCCTATATAGATCTAATACCCTCCCATGAAACTAAAACTAAAAAGGTACTAATTTGTAAGTCTCAAACTTTTATTCAAAATATTTAACATCAAATCTTCAAGCTTTTCTCGTCAGGGTGTGCAAACTATGATCTTCAATCTTGTACCTACACACATGAGGAAAAATAAATAACTTCATGACGCATCGAGTTTGAAATGATATAAGAACAAATCAATCAATAATCAAATCTCCCCTGTAATGCAAAAACTCCCCCATAATTCCTTCTCCCCTCTTTATTTGACCGAAATAGACAAGGAAATGAAAAAACAAAATAAACATGGAGTTGTCACGATAAAATATGCACAACGAACATGGATCAAACTACGGTCATGGAAAGGAGTAACTCAAAAGCTTCCAGAACCTATTTTTGATTTTTCAATTTTTCACACAAAAATGCAAAAATAATTTTGCAAAAATCACACACCAAGATAACCAAATCATAGAAACAGAATGAATGGGTGTGAACATATTCGATAGGCAAATCAAAACAATCGCGCATAATATATGTTCATGATGAATATGTGTATTCCTAACGAATGAACCTCAAACTCATCCTTAGGTGTAAAAAAATGTTGAATTTAACTAACATAGACTCAATCCATCAACATATCAAAGTCAATAATGATTCCCATTCGAACAACGTCTAAAACTATGTAAATGCTTTTTCATGACGTTGTCAGGACGTGCAAACCCATCTTTCATTTCTTTCCATCCAAGCTACCTCTTAAATAACTATGTATTTATTTCCCTTTTTATGGGGCCCTTTTGGCATATTTATCTTTTTATTGCCTTTAAATTTTTTTGGGCTCTTTTAAATGGTTGTTTTCACGATGAGTTAATTTTGAACTTTCGCAGTCCTTTCTCATGTTTCGCTCATCATTGTTTGTTGCAATTAAATCCTCATGCTAAATGGTTATTACATGCATTACTTTCATTGTCAAGTTTTATCGCATATGGTTCGTTTTAAAGATGGAATTGAGATGACAACACTCCGACCAATATGTGATAAACACGTACAAATAGTCAAACAAACCCGTGCAAGTGTGCAATAAAGGAACTCATGAGTCAAACATGTAGGTAGTAATAACTAATATCATCTCAATGACTCCAAACATTGCAAAGCATATGAATAAAATAATGGCGCATATCAAATCACTATCAAATCGTCACATGGATATGAAATAAAATTGTGACTCAGTTACCCTAAATGTCCATTCATATATGGTGCAAAACAAAATACAAAACTCTTTTTGACTTTTTCAAAACTTTTATCAAAATATAATCTTTTTGTATTTTTCAAAAGTTTTATCAAAAATAAAAATATAATATAAACAGTACACAAGTCATAACACTAGCAAGAATATAACATGAAGCACAACTAGCGTATGACAAAGATGAGAACACAGTCATTTATATGATATATCAAGAGAAGAATCATGTATAAGAAATCGAGAATCAACTAGTCTAACATCTAGTGCCTATAAAAGTGATTTCCTAACCCAAATAGGCGTGCAACGATGCATGGGGGTTTGGGGAACCAAGGTAACACTAGACTTCAACTTCCTAGGACTTTTTTGAAGATCGAAACAAAAATGCCTAAGGTGATCTTTCCTACCACAATACGGACATGTGTAAACGGGTGGAACGATACCTATGAGTTGACCTTATCTAACATCCTTGTGATTTATTAACCCTCTAAAATGAATAATGGTATAGGCTTTAACACTCAAAACATGAGAACACGATGAGCCACTACCATTGCTACCAACACTACTCGGTCTGTGAAATCATTTTTTATCTCCAAAATGTTTGTCTCAGGAAAATAATTAGACTCTTCCAATTTTAGGGACTGCTTATCTAAATTTTGAATTACTCGTAGAAGGTTGTCACGTTCGTTACTAAAATACGCACACATATCCATAAGAGTCTCCTCACATGCCACAAACTCATCGAGTAAAATATTTTTATCCACTTAGGCACAAACACAAATCCTTGAATTTTTAAGGCCCTCCAATTCTTTTTCTAAAACCAGGACTCTATCATCACTCTCCTTTTTTAGACATTTTTAAAGCATTAAAATCATGGTCCAAAGAAACAAAATTCTCATGGTAAAAATATCTTTGATTTTGAATCATTTGCAAAAGATCCATAGCGGATTTAAAAAGAGAATTTTCTTTTTCCAAAAAATCAATTCTTTTAGCAAAAGTCAAATTCAAACGATTTAAATCATCAAAACTCTGACTCGTGTCATCAAAGGGAGGCATCCGATTATATAAGTGCTCCATTGGAAAAATAGAATTTTTTCATGAAACAGAGTTTTTAAAAAAATCAATATCACACAATTTTTGTGGAAATAGGAATAAAAAATAAATTTGTGTAACCTACTCTGATACCAATTTGTAAATAGCCGTATGATACGATTCAAACAAATTTACAAATTTCTAATTAAATTCTTATTTAATCAAGTGTCAGTTTTTTAATCTAAATTAATGTGACACCCCGACTAATTAAATACTGGGTAGCTACTCCTTTATTAAATTAATTCAAAATGCCCAGTTGGCTCAGTTGATAGCATCACTGTCGAAAACATTTTTTTTTTCTAACCACCTAGTATTTAAAAAGTAAGTTGCCAAATTTTAATTTAAGTCTGATTAACATGAAACAAGTGTAATGAATAAATAAATAACACCATTCACCATGCTGAAGTAAAACGAATAATCATCACAAGAGTAAATAAAGGCAGGAGGAAAACTCCTCACTACAATCCCACAACAGATAAGTAAAACGAATACTGAAACGATACTTGCTAAAGTCTGAAAACTGAAATGTAAAAGATGCTCTAAATAGAAATGGGCAACATGCCCTACAACTGATAGATAGTGACTCTGGAATCCAAAAGATAGAAGCGTCTATAAGCAAAGTCCCTGTAGCTTCCACAAACCGCTACAGCTCGTCACCTGAATGAGTATCCTATGCTTGGTGTCCCTGTGGCTGGGCACCTAAAATGGTTTTACAAGAAAAAGATTTGAAAAGCAAACGGGTCAGAGCCCGAATGTGGAGTTATATTTTAAAAACCTGCAAGTGCTTTAAAAACATTTAAAACATTAAATGCAAAGTACATGTTAGGACGTGCACTCACATAATATTCTCACCTCTCGTCTAACTGTGCACTCCTAACGCAAATACTCATCTATAACTAACCATACCACTAGTTAAGTGACAACATATCTAGCTAGACTGCCAAAGGTCCTATCCATAATACTCGGTTCCATAAACATAATAACGCTCGTAATTAAATAGAGGTTTAACGTAAACTCAGATACTCAATATGCAATATATATAACTATCAGTTAACTCGTTATATTTCTCGAAACAATACCGTAATATATTTACAACATTAACATGAGGATTCTCATTAATTAAATGTATATTAATCACATCGTAAATATACAATACAAGCACCCCGAGAACTAAGCTGCGGTGCACACATACTCTGCTATCCATCCCGGTACATCACGTACATAAGGATCACATATTCCGAATCTCTCAGGAATAGTTCAGATAACACAAATCACAAATAATGGAGGCGAACACAGTCACCATCACGTGGGTCACGCACATACCTACGCTCCCACGGTCAGCGGACTTATTAATATCCCAATAAGTCTTTCTATGACCTATGTTCATCGAGGTACCAGTCTATATCCCCCCCGTAGGCACACAAGGATTAGAGGGTCCTAAGCGAACGCAACCTCCCGTGATAGCAAGTATGGTAGGTATGTCATACACACAATCCATATACCAATACTAAGTAAACACATATCTTAGTAATACCGTATTTTAATCGTAGTACATATTGCATTCTCGTACTAACTTATAACTATCAAAATTCATACTATTCCGGTTTGTAATTATACGCGCCATAATTCATCCTCACGTTGTAGTAGACACTCACGTCTCACCCAAACGATTCATTCTAATTTAACTCTTTTGTATATAATTTCCTTCTCATATATACCCAAATGTCCCGAACCTATCACTACGTCATCATTGGAAGGTTAACTCTATCCTCGAACAAGTTTACGGGACTCCAAAATTTAAAACAGTTCAAAATATCCCAAACTGTCAGCTCGTTAGAAGTCTCGTTCGAACGAGTGTTCGAACGAGGCTAGTCGAACGAGATTCCTGTTCGTTCGAACGAACTGCACCCTCTAACGATATCTCGTTCGAACGAGATATCGAACGAAACTACCCTTCGTTAGAAGAGACTGGTCAACTCGTTAGAAGCTCGTTCGAACGAGCTCGTTCGAACGACCTGGGGGCTGCTTCTAACTACTGGCCAGTTTCGGCCCAGATTTTTCCAAATACGTTTTTCACCATTTTTACTCCTCAAATCACCTCTAAAATTTATCCCAACGATTGTTTTAAAGTCTCTAAACAATGCTAAACATCATATAAGCACATCCTATCACGTTTTTATGGATTAATTCACCCTAATCATCAATCAATTTACAAATACTTAAACTTTTCCCCAATTCATTCATGAACATGAACCCTAGAATTCGGAACCCTCAATTCATCAAATTTAATCCGTTTTTCTTTCACCCAATCATGTATTAACATCAGATTAATTGTATCCAAACTATTCTACATGCAATTTATCCTCAATATTCAGAACCTAAGTCCAATTAATCGTGGGTTTTTATTCATCTTCCAATAACAATTATAAATCTTCAATTTTCTAACATGGAAAGAACATTTGCTGAAGTTAAACATAATTAAACCACTTGCCTTGTTTGTTTCCGGATTTGGTGTTGATTTGGTGAAGAATCTCTGCAGAATTTTCTCTCTTTCTCTCCTTCTCCAAGCTCCTTCTCCAATGGTGGCTTAAGGTGGCTAGGGTTTGTTTTGGGGAAAGTTGTAAACCTAAAGATAACCTCCGTAGCTTAATGGTTTAATATAGGATGGTTAGTGGGCTTTGTGGGTTTAATCCACATCAGATTTACACCTCAAATTTTCGTCACTTTTAATTCCTAAAAATGTAAAATTACAAAAATACCCTTTAAGTTGCCGGTGTGGCCTAAAAATACCCCGGGACCCAAACTATACCCCCGGCTAGTGTTTTCTGACTATCTCGACCCTTCCGGACGCGTTGGCGCACTCAAAACGACCATACGGGTTATAGATTTTAAATTCACTTTTATTATTAAAATATTATACCGTGATGCGGCGGTCCCACGCGTGTCAACAAAATTTCTAAAATGCCGTATATAAATCTCACGACAGATTTTATAATACCAAATACATATATAATCATATATGCGCATAATCAAATACCAATTCGCATCTCATTAGTATTTATAACCCGGATTAATTATCAATTAATACGCATTTAATTAATTAATCCCAAAAACAAATATAGTCAAAAGTACGGGGTATTACATACTCCCCCCCTAATAACTGAATTTCGTCCCGAAATTCGAAACTAGAAAGTACCTGCTAAAAACAGCTCTGGATAACGCTCGCGCATCTCATCCTCGCGCTCCCATGTGGACTCCTCGACATTGTGATGTCGCCACTGAACACGCACTAACGGGACTATCTTTGACCGCAGTTTCCTCTCGCTTCGGTCAAAAATAGCAATTGGCCCCTCCTCGTAGGAGCTATCCGGCTGGAGATCGATGTCCTCCACAGCAATGTGAGAATGAGCCAAATTATCTCTAAGGTATTTCCTCAGCGAGGAAATATGGAACACATCGTGAATCCGATGAAAATGCTCTGGTAGCCCGAGTCTATACGCAACCGGTCCGATCCGCTCAATAATAGGAAACGGCCCCACATACCTCGGTGCCAACTTCCCCTTCTTCCCGAAACGCATAATCCCCTTCATCGGAGATACCCTGAGCAAAACCTGGTCCCCCACTTGGAACTCTCTGAAAAATCTCTTCGCATCAGCATAACTCTTTTGCCTGTCTTGAGCTACCCGAATGCGACTTCAAATTAACTCAATCCTTGCCGAAGTATCCTGAATCACTTCCGGCCCAAGTAGTTTGTTGTCCCCCACTTCCAACCAACATGTTGGGGAACGACAAGGCCTACCGTACAACGCCTCAAACGGAGCCATGACAATAGTAAACTGATAGGAGTTGTTGTAAGCAAACTCCACCAGTGGAAGGTACTGCTCCCATCCACCCCCAAAGTCAATAATGCACATGCGTAGCATGTCCTCCAACATCTGATTGGTGCGCTCTGTCTGCCCATCGGTCTGCGGATGATAAGCCGTACTCAACCGCAATTCCGTGCCCATTGCCTCCCGGAAACTCTCCCAAAACCTCGAAACAAATATCTTATCTCTGTCAGACACGATATTTAGGGGCACACCGTGAAGTCTCACAATCTCTGAAATGAAGAGCTGGGCATACTGTCCCGTAGTGTAGTCAGTCCTTACGGGTAAGAAGTGAGCGACCTTGGACAACCTGTCCACAATTACCCAAACGGAGTCATGACCCCTCTGCGACGTAGGCAACCCCGTGATAAAGTCCATGGATATGCTCTCCCACATCCACACCGGGACCTCCAACGGCTGTAACAATCCTGCTGGTCTCTGATGATCCACTTTTACAAGCTGACAAGTGGCGCATTTCGAAACAAACTCAGCGATATCTCTCTTCATACCGCTCCACCAATACTGCCGTCTCATGTCTTGGTACATTTTGTCCCCTCCGGGATGTACCGCGAACCGTGAGCCGTGCGACTCTGCCATCACATAGTGCCGCAATTCTTACCCTTCCGGAATGACCAATCTCCCATTAAAGCGCAATCCCCCGTCTGAGCTAACGGTATAGGACTCGGCTCCCTCTGCTAGTAATCGAACTATCTGCTCTTGACAGAACGAGTCATTAGCCTGTGCCCGTACTACCTTTGTGACAATCTGCGGTGTAACGGTCATCACAGACATGAAAGATCGGGCCACTATATCCTAGTGTCCCAATTCCTTCCACTTTGCTTTCCACACCTCTGCCACCTCATCTGCTGGCCTACGGCTCAACGCGTCTGCTACCACGTTAGCCTTACCCGGGTGGTACTGGATGTCGAACTGGTAGTCCTTCACAAATTCAAGCCACCTACACTGCCGCATATTCAATTCCTTCTGCGTGAACAGATACTGTAGTGACTTGTGGTTCGTGAACAGCTGAAACTTCTCCCCCAAAAGATAGTGCCTCCAAATCCGTAAGGCAAATACCACTGCTGCCAACTCCAAATCATGTGTGGGGTAATTCTTCCCATGAGGCTTAAGCTTACGGGAAGCATAAGCTATGGCCTGTCTCTCCTACTGTAATACACCTCCCAGTCCTTGCAAAGACGCATCGGTGCAAACCAAATACTCAACTCCCGGTCTCGACAATGCTAACACAGGTGCTGAGGTCAATTTGTCCTTCAATTCATCGAATGCCAACTGGCAGGCATCACTCCAGATGTAGGGCACACCCTTACGAGTCAGATGTGTCAAAGGACCTGCTATCTCCGAGAAACTCCGAATAAACCTCCTGTAGTATCCTGCTAGACCCAAGAAACTACGAATCTCAGTTGGTGTCGTGGGCTGTCCCCACTCCCTCACCGCTGACACCTTCCCCGGATCAACAGATATTCCCTGGTCGGAAATGATATGCCCCAAAAATTGGAATTCCTTCAGCCAAAACCCGCACTTCTCATATTTTGCATACAACTCGTTCTGACGAAGTGTCTGCAAAACTTGCCTCAAATGCTCGGCGTGCTCCTCCTCTGTCTGGGAGTAAACCAGAATATCATCAATGAAGACAATGACAAACTGGTCTAGGAAATCCCTGAACACTCTGTTCATCAAGTCCATAAACACTGCTGAACGTTGGTCAAGCCAAAAGGCATAACCCGAAACTCGTAAGAACCATACCTTGACAAGAACGCGGTCTTCGAGACATCCTCCTCCCTGATACGCAACTGATGGTATCCCGACCTCAAGTCAATCTTCGAGAAGAAAGAATCTCCTCTCAACTGGTCGAATAAGTCATCGATTCGAGGCAACGGATACTTATTCCGTATCGTGACCTTATTCAACTCTCGGTAGTCCACACACAATCTCAGTGAACCGTCCCTCTTCTTCACAAACAAAACTGGAGCGCCCCAAGGTGAGGTACTCCTGCGAATAAATCCCTGACCTAACAGCTGCTCTATCTGATCCCGTAACTCTCGCATCTCAGCTGGAGCCATACGGTACGGTGCACGTGCTATAGGTCTCGTACCCGGTAGCAAATCTATGACGAAGTCTATCTCTCGACTGGGTGGTAAGCCTGGTATCTCCTGAAACACATTGGAATACTCCCTGACAACCGGGATCGAATCTAAAGGAATAACAACCTCCTTAGAGGTATCCTCCTCTATGTAATACAGATGAGCGGTCGATCCTCCCTCTAGACGAGGCATCACCACTATAAACATCTCTTGCCCCGGAATGGCAAAAACAATGCTCCCGCTGAAGCAATCAATCATGGCCCTATATGCTACGAGCCAATCCATACCGATGATCACATCGTGAACATGCATGTCTAACACTAACATGTCTGCAGGCAATACCAAACCACCAATATCTACCCCCACTCCCCGGCATATAAAGAAAATAAGTGACCCACTTCCCAATAGTGAGTCGACACACGTCACTGTGCTCTCTGCCGTAGCTAACAATCCTAAAGCTTTCGCGAAGTGTGTAGCTATAAAACAGTGTGTAGCACCCGTATCAAATAA